>OU015664.1:8010000-9260000 GCA_907165275.2 Zygaena filipendulae
AAATTCGATACATTAATCAGCGAATTATCCGCTATTGGGTGTACCATAGAACAAATAGACCAAGTGTGCTACCTACTTTCTTCACTACCCTCCGCATACGATAACGTAATTACATCAATAGAAACAATGATAACGGAAAAATCAATCAATCTAGAATCCATCAAAGCGAGATTACTCGATGCAGAATTAAAAATTAACCAGGAAAGTCCCAATGAAGAGGCATTTTTGACATGCTATAGATGTGGAAAAAGAGGACATATTATCAGAAATTGTACGGATATACAGCCAGATTCAAATACCTACAACAATCTAAATCGAGGCCGAACACCATCAAGAAGTTATCGAGGTTCCTATAGGTCAAGAACTACCAACCAACGTCGAGGTACAAGACAATATGGGCATCAAAGGCAAGCAAACAATATATCACAGATTAATAATGAAAATGGTATGTCGTTCACAGTATACAGTGCAAATCAATTTAGTCAAAATGTGAACAAAAGCGTGGAATTCATAGTAGACTCCGGGGCCACAGAACATTTATTAAAATCAGAATTTGAAGAACATATGACAGAGATAGTTAAGCTAGATAAGGATATTAAGATTTTTGTAGCAAATGGTCAGTACCTAACCTGTAATAAAAAAGGGAAATTAAATTTAAAGTTTAAAAATGTTTTCATAGATATTGAAGGGTTAATTGTTCCAAATCTGTCACATAACTTATTGTCAGTGAGTAAATTGTTGCAAAAAGGTTTTAATATTCAATTTAATAAAGATTATGTATCCATCTCAAATGTAAAGCATGAAATATTTGGCAATCTTCTTGGAAATTTATATGTAATTACTATGTACTTAAATACAGTAAAATGTTTAACAACTAATAAAAATAATAATGATACTTTGTGGCATCAAAGATTAGGACATGCAAATCGGAAACATCTGCGTATGATGAGGCTGCCATACAGTCAAAACCCATGTGAACCATGTATGCAAGGTAAGTCAACAAGGTTACCATTTTACTCCACTCCGAGACCACGTTCCCGTTACATTAGTGAGTTGATTCACACTGACATCTCTGGTCCGGTAAGTACTCCTACAGCTAATGGTGAGGTTTATTATCACACTATCATTGATGATTATACACATTTTTGTGAAGTATATTTACTAAAGAGAAAAAGTGAAGCTACAGAAAGGTTAATTGAATACATAAATAGAATGGAGAGACAAACAGGAAATGAAGTAAAGAAAATTAGAAGTGATAATGGAGGTGAGTTCAAAAATGAGACAATGCATAATTTCTGTAAGAACAAAGGGATTATTTTACAATATACTATTCCATACAGTCCTCAGTCAAATGGAGTCGCAGAACGTATGAACAGAACCATTTATAACCGAGCTAGAACATTATTAATTGAAACAGGATTACCTAAGACATTGTGGGGTGAAGCAGTAAGATGTTCTGTCTATCAGATTAACCGATGTCCATCCTCAGCTATCAAATTTCGTACACCAGCTGAACTAATGCTAGGAAACAGAGACTTATCAAGACTAAGAGTATTTGGCTCCAAGGTATGGGTACACATTTTGCCAAAACAGGATAAACTTCAAAGAAGAGCAAAAACAATGAGATTTGTTGGATATGCACGTAACGGATACAGGGTATGGGATCCTGATACAGATGAGATTATAGTCAGTAGAGACATTAGATTTGATGAGACTCAATTTAAATATGATAATAATAAACCTAATGATGAAGAAGTAAAATATAAACATTATGAAGATGATGAAGAAAATAACTATAGAAGAGAAGAAGAAAATGATGAAAGACAAGAGATTGAACAGGAAAATGAAGAAGATGATAAAAATTACATGGAATCAGATGAAGATAATAATGTAGAAGAAAATCAAGAAACAGAAGAATATAAGACACGATCAGGAAGACAAGTAAGAAAACCTAAAGATTTACTAGAAAACTATGACCTAAACTATATAGCATACTGCTTATTATCAGGAGATCCTCAAGAATTTAATGAAGCAATAAAAGATAAAGAATGGGAAAAGGCAATCAAGAAAGAATTAGAGTCACAAAAGAAATTAGAAACATGGGAAGAAGCGACATTACTAAATGGAAGTAAACTATTAACTCTGAAGTAATCACAGTACCGTTTAAAGAGCTGATTGGCTCACTACTTTATATATCAACAAATAGTCGACCAGATATAGCTTATGCAGTTTCCTATCTGAGCAGATTTTTGGATAGACCAATAAACGACTTGTGGAAGGCAGGTAAGAGAGTCCTACGCTATCTTAAAGGGACATCCGAAAAGGGGCTGCTATATAAAAAGTCAATAGATCCTACTAAACTTCAAGCATACTCAGATGCTGACTGGGCTGCAGACAAGACAGACCGTAAGAGCACTAGTGGCTGTGTGATCTATCACGGTGAGAATATAATAAGTTGGTTCTCTAAAAAGCAAACATGTACAGCTCTTTCAACAGCAGAGGCAGAATTCGTCGCAGGGGCACACACTGTAAGTGAGCTCATGCATATTAAAGGTTTACTCTCAGATTTTACAAATAATACAACAAATATTTCCGCTTGTTTATTGATTGATAACCAGAGTACAATTAAATTAATACAGAATCAAACAAACAGTAAAGCTTCAAAACATATAGCTATCAAGTATCATTATGTTAAAGATATAGTAAATAAGAAACTTATATTAATCTCCTATGTTCCAACCAATGAGAATGTATCTGATATTTTTACCAAAGCGTTGCCACTTATTAAACATGTGTATTTTACAAATAAGTTGAATCTGATTTAGTACATCTGATTTTGTATAAGTTAGATATTTATTATGTGAACTCAAACTAATTCTGAACTTGTGTTTAAATAAGTATATGTGTACTAAATGTAAATGTTAACATTCTTTAATGTTACTAAGTATAATCTAGTGGTGAGTGTACCGATCCCAAGACACAGTTCGTAGGGCTAGATTAAGCCATAGATATAATTGTGTGTTATTGTGTAATTTTAAATTTACTTTTGCAAGTTGTATAACTTCAGTTTCTTTCGTTATAAACTTGAGGGGCTGTGTTGAGGATATTAGGAAATACGTTGTGGCAACACTACTCTGTACAAGCTCTGCTAATAAAGATGGCGATAAAGTAAGTTCGCTTATATTCAAAACTCCAGTTCAATATCGTCGTCGTCGAGCAAAGCCACGGAACGCAACTCTGGTCCTTTATATTTATTTTACTCTTTGGTCTAGATTAGATGTTCGGTTAAAATATAACTCGTTTGAGTTGCAACCAGCGATCGAGCAGGCGCCATTTTTCTCTCAACTCACATTGCGAAGAAGACTGTCTTACATCTAATTATAAACTTTTATGACTGGCGACACCTTCCCTTTGTTCGTAAGAACTGCGATTGACTTCTTTATCGATGAATTCAGTTTTTGGTTCAAACTTCGATACTTCTTTGTCAGATTGCAAATTAACTTGTTTCGAAGATGTTTGTTTGGTTGCTGCACTCTGAATAGAATTCTATTCTCCGTCTACGGGGTGAAACTACGCTCTGACAGCTGTCAGAGTAAAATTTCACCAAGCCACAGAACGCATAGAGAGCGCGCTCGAGCGCACTCGAGTGAAGCCACGGAACGCACACCTTGATGGTTCCCTTCGGTACTTCGGAAAGTCTGTACTCTGTGGTGTTAAGACTCTTTTTAGTCTTTGGTACATTGGTCTTTGGTAGAAACGGACTTTTGGCGGGATTTTTAGCAGAGTGGACGTCAGTTTTATTTCTTAGTTTAGCAAATTAGTTTATCGTTATTAATATTGTGTGAATATGGTGGACTTTGCATAATAGTGATCTATTAATTATTGATGAACAGTGTGCGGAAACAGTGAAATAAGATGAAATAGGGCATTCGCCGGCAGGTTTTCGTTTTTCCCACAGAGCGTCCTATTAAGGTTCAACTGCGAAAATTTGTTGGCAAAAGTTCCGGTAAAGCATCGAAATGCATCTCACCAATGCATTTCGTTGTAAATAACTTCAGAAGAAGAAGTTTACCCCTGAATTGGCTATATGGACTAAGTTTCCTTCTGCCTTCCCCGTGTGAAGGGGTAAACTTAAAAAAAAAAGAAAGTCAAAACCACAAATAGACTTATGTCAAAAAAACGTAGAAAAGTTTGCGGAATGTGGAATGAAATTATTATTTAGTACTGCTTTAAATTGTCAAGTCTATCGAAAATAAATTTTAGTCTTTCATCTTTCACGAATGTATAGAAAAAGCTGAGCAGAGAAAAATAGTAAAGTTAGTTTTACAGTCATCATGAAGCCGGAAGAAACGATGGAAACCGATCATGGACTACCTGCAAGTCTAGAATACGAAGTAATTCCTGATACACACCAAGAAATACGAAGTAATTTATTTAGTAGCAAAGCGCTTATAGAACTGTGTAGTAGGTCTTGGTCACAATCGAAGTTGGACGACATTCAGTCATATTTGAGAGGTTGTAAATGGTCACCAGATGGTACGTGTTGCCTTTCGATTATCAATAATGATGGGGTTCATGTTACTGAGCTGCCGAGAAGTCTGTATGATGGTGAGGTTGAACAAAATAGGCCTATAGATTTACTTAACTCAGTAATACATGTGAAAGAAGCTGGATTGATTTATGACTTTTGTTGGTATCCGATGATGAATAGTTCTTATCCTGAAACTTGCTTGTAAGTTATATTTTAGATAACTAAAAATAAACATACATACAATCGAACATAGAACCTCCTTTTTGGAAGTCGGTTAAAAAATATACGGCTGCCCCCTTTACATTAATATTAATATCATCAGATTTGTTTAAAAAAATAGTCCTGTTTAAGAACAATATTGGATTCCTTTTTTAATCATCTATACTAATATTATAAAGAGGTAAAGTTTGTGAATTGTTAGTGTGTGAAGTTGTAGGGCATAATCTCTGGATCCACTGAACCGATTTTGAACTGAAATTCCCACGGGAACTGCCAAAATACCGCAGGTAAAACCACGGGGGACAGTTAGTTAAAAAATATTTTAACATGGATGTGACTAATTGTGTTGACTCCTGCTTCCTGGAAAGATATTTTCTATTGAAATTTGCTGTAGATCCTTCAAATCATACTTACTTGTAGCGGTTTGGGATGCTCTTAAGGTTGTGAGAGGGCTCTTTCTTGAATACAGAATTTGACTTTGACTTTACACTCACCTACTGAATTGTTTTGGCTGATATAGTAAGCCAACAGCTGTGAGAAAGGGTTGTGGTAGCAGCCTGACGGTATATTAGGGATCTTGCACAGACATGAAGTTTTGACAAGTTCAAGCCCCAAAAACATAGAATACCTACAAAATTTGATTGTTTGTGTAATTAATACCATGTTAATACTACTAAATAACCATTACAGCTGGATTACTACAAGACACAATGCTCCAGTACAAATGTGGGATGCATTTGATGGTTCATTGAAATGCTCATATCGCGGTTTCAATGCTGTTGATGAGATGGAACCAGCATTGTCAGTTACTTTCACTCCAGACGGCTCTAAAATTGTTGCAGGGTATAAAAAAGTGCTGAGGACATTCAATGTCTCCAGGTATTAATTAATCAGTTAATCCATACCAATGTACCAGTCTTCTAATTGTGTCCATTTCCAGTCATTCATTCAGGTGAAGTGAGGTTAATAATCTATGTAAATTCTTTGCAAAGTTCTCATCTGCCTCATTATTTGTTCTCTGTGTAATTTTACAAAATTTTGTATTTCTTTTTTAAAATTATTTTCACAAGAACTCCTTTTTTCTTACAGACCTGGTAGAGATTTTGTAGAGCATAAAATAAAATCACCTGCTTCATGTTTTGCTGCAGAATCAAACCTTGTTGCTGTGGGCTCGTGGAATACATCAATAAGTCTTTACAATATGAGTGAAATGGGCACATACAAGAGCATTGGGAAAATGCATGGACACTCTGGTAAATAATAATAAAAATAAAATGCATTTATTTGTGGTTAACAAATAGTCCTTAGTCTATATGTATTATACCATTAAAATAACAGAAATATTTGGATACTCTGAATCTTTTTATAGTGGAGGAAGTTATGCATCGCTCCCATACATAACCAAAAAAAAATTTATTAAGCGATGAGCTTCATCACATATGTTCCTTGAGTAATTCTAAGCATTTCTAGCCCGGGAGGCGATAAGAAACGTGAGGCTGGTCGGGGGGGGAGGGGTTCAAAGGGGGCCGCTACCCGTCATCTTTAAAAAAAATCTATTTTCGTTCTGGTGGCTACTAGGGCAAGTTTGGTATCATTTTCGTATAAACCGAAGACGTAGAATTCATTGCTGATATTAGTTTTATTCAGTTTTATAGTAATTTTACAAGAAAAACGTAAAAAAGTGAATTTTTTGGTTGGAGATTTTTGCTTTGAGTTCTAATAACTTTTGTATAGTGACAAAAAATTGCATACAAAAAATACTATAATAAAGCACAATTTATTTAGATTCTAAAAATATACACTTTTAATAATGTCCTAATACAACAAGATGGTGAAAAAAAATATTAAATGACTGCAGCGCGGGTAGCTGGACTCGCGCTAGGCGGCGTTTGTCTTACAAAACGGTCGAGTACGAGTATCTGCTTATGCTTACTTTGTTAAATTTTATGTTGTCAAATAAAATAATGAAATTCAATGAAATTCAATGAAATGAAATAAAGTTTATTTGTAACGACAATAAATTAAAATATAGTATGCATTAACAAATGTAGCACAGACAGCATGTCGCAACAAAAAGGGTACCAGCTCAAAACACTTTAATGTCCGCAGTTTCCGGCACACAGACATTATTCTGTTGCAACTGCATTAAAAGAAAATTTAAGTTAATTTTGTTTTTGCAACGATTTTTGCTGCCTTTCTTGCGCCTGCAACGAATGAGTTCTAGACACACACTTGCGACAACTTGTAAATCTGACGAAAAAGAAGTCCATTCACTGTCTTTCATCCAGAAGAAGAACTCGGAAGCTTTTGGAGAGGCACTAAAGCTTGTCCCCAGACATGGACTCCTTGATACATTATCTGAAGTGTGTGCTGGCGAAGAGCAGCTTCCGTTGGAGGGATGTTTTCTAGGTTCCTCTTCGTAGATATATATTTTCTGCATTAATTAACTGATGTGCAAGGGCTTGAACTGAAAAACAAAATCTTGCAGTCATTCTTACGTCATTCGCTACAAAGTATACTGTAACTATTTTATATTAAAATAGGTACCTACCTACGCTGAATTTGCATCGAACTAGTTTATACTTACCGGTCGTACATTGTAATAATAAATTTCTGAAAAAAAATGTTTGCTTCCGCTAATTTTCCGTCCAAATATCAAATGCACTCTTTTAAAGGAAGACACCGTATCGTATCCTGTCAAGGCATGGAAAATTGTTGGCTCTTTCTGGTCCTTTAAGTAGGAATACATTTGTTAGCATGCGTTTACTGCGAAAATTTCTACTTTTTCATTACTAAGGGCATGACAAACACGTATCGAGTGCATTGGCAATAGAGTGGCATGGAATATAAGTGGGGTTTTCGCCTATACTTATGTGGATCCACAACTCATCTAATTCCGGCAGCTTTAGAAAACACGAGACTGCAACGATCACCACGTCTTATTATTATTATTATCTACAGTACTTATGAATCATAATTTTTTTATATCCTCGGTCCACAGCGTCAGCAACATGAAGTGCCATTGCCAATGCACTTGGTACGTGTTTGTCATGCCCTTAGTAATGAAAAGTGAAAACAAATTATAAGTTTCTAAAAACGTTATAAAAAAAGATACGTAAGGAGAGGGGCTAGTGATTAATAAACGACCCCTTACAGGGCCAGAAAGAGTCAAAGTACCTACTGCCAATTTTCCATGCCTTGAAAGGATGCAACCTCAGCTTACAACACGGTGTGAGAGAGGTAAAAAGAGGTGGGAGAGGTAAAAAGGGTGCCTTTGAGGCCTGGAATGCCTACCCTGAAGCAGTTTGCAGATACAAGGGATTGTTGAACTGAAAATTAACAGAAGCGAACACTTTTATTCAAAAATTTATTATTACAATGTACGATCGGCAAGTATACTAGTTTGATAATTTGATACAAATTCAGCGTAGATACCTATTTTAATATGAAATAGTTACAGTATATTTTGTAGCGAATGGCGTAAGAATGCCTGCAAGATTTTATTTTTCAGCTCATATCTATTTACGAAGATGGACAGACAGTTAGAAAACATCCCTCCAATGGAAGCCGCTGCTTGCCAGCACACACTTCGAGCAATATATCAAGGAGTCCATGTCTGAAGACAAGCCTTAGTGCCTCTCCAAAAGCTTGCATGTTCTTCTTCTGGATGGAAGACAGTGAATGGACTCCTGTTTGGTCAGATTTACCGGATCTCGTGTGTGCCTAGAACTCACTCGTTGCACGTGCAAGAAAGGTTGCAAAAACAGAATTATGTCCATAACGGACATAAAATTGTTTTTTTTTTTTATATAGAAAGTCACACCCGTGACGCCACACTCGGCACCAGCGGAAGACCAGCGTCGGGCCTATATAACGGTTCCCTTTAGTCTTTTTGTTGCGACATGCTGTCTGTGCTACATTTTATTAATGCATACTATATTTTAATTTATTGTCGTTACAAATAAACTTCATTTAATTTCATTATTTTATTTAACAACATAAAATTTAACAAAGTTTTTATTTAACAACATAAAATTTAACAAAGTTTTTATTTAACAACATAAAATTTAACAATGTAAGCATAAGCAGATACTCGTACTTGACCATTTTGTAAGACAAACGCCGCCTAGCGCGAGTCCAGCTACCCGCGCTGCAGTCATTTAATATTTTTTTTCACCATCTTGTTGTATTAGGACATTATTAAAAGTGTATATTTTTAGAATCTACATAAATTGTGCTTTATTATAGTATTTTTTGCATGCAATTTTTTGTCACTATACAAAAGTTATTAGAACTCAAAGCAAAAATCTCCAACCAAAAAATTCACTTTTTTACGTTTTTCTTGTAAAATTACTATAAAACTGAATAAAACTAATATCAGCAATGAATTCTACGTCTTCGGTTTATACGAAAATGATACCAAACTTGCCCTAGTAGCCACCAGAACGAAAATAGATTTTTTTTAAAGATGACGGGTAGCGGCCCCCTTTGAACCCCTCCCCCCCCGACCAGCCTCACGTTTCTTATCGCCTCCCGGGCTGGAAATGCTTAGAATTACTCAAGGAACATATGTGATGAAGCTCATCGCTTAATAAAATTTTTTTGGGTAAACTTCATAACTGCCTGCACTATTAAGATGGTTTTAATTTTAAATTCTTATGTAAGTGTAAAAGTCACCGTGGTTGGTAACTTTACAGCTTTTACCTTTGTTGTGTAATGCTTGATAAAGTCATATTGATGATGTTTACCTACATATTGACAATTAGTATGATTAAGTTCTAAGTCTTTATCTATTCTTACAGGTGGGGTGACACACATGAAATTTACACAGAGTGGCTCAATACTAGTATCGGGAGCACGTAAAGATCACAGATTGCTAGTCTGGGACCTCCGTTACTATAGTAGACCCCTGAATATCTTGAACAGAGTAGCAGATACAAATCAAAGGGTGTATTTCGATGTGTCGCCATGTGGGAAGTATCTGGCCACGGGAGGCAGTGATGGTATACTAAAAGTATGGGATATGAATAAATTAGACTGGACATCGCGTTTAGATCCCATTGATTCGTCTTATGATAATGTTTCTTACAAGGTAATCTATAAACCTTTACCAATACTTAAAACTAGCTGTTCCCTCGCAGTTTCATCTCCATGAATTTTTTACTCCCTCAGGAAACTAAAAAGTATCCTATGTCTCAGGGATACTAAGCGTCTTATCAGCATAAGAATTTTTTAAATCGGTTCAGTAGTTTTTGCATTTATCCATTACAAACAAATAAACAAATCAGATATATATATTTTTTTTAATTCATATTTATTTTAAAAGACCTTTATAATATCAATTATATATGGGTCCCATTATAAAAATATACAAACAATTTTAACAAAACAAAATACCTATAAATCTACACACCAAAAAACAGCAACTAAAAATGAAAAAATTGTTATGGATAAAAAATATGTAATTGTGTGAATTTGTAATGACTTACAGCTCTAAACATTTATTTTGCTGCCTCAAAGTTTGAGTCAGACAAGATTTTATTAAAAAAACTCATATCATGTCAGTTGAGGCTGTAAGCCACCACAAGTGCCTGCCTTTCCTGTTCAAAGCGGACACATTCCCCACATGAGTCACAATTAGGTGTATCAGTTCCGCATAAGAAAGCCAATTTTTTTTAAAGGCATGTGTCCTGTTCTCGGCCTGTGTGCTGTTACAATAAGTTGACATGGTAATTTTGAATAAATAAAAAATCTAAAAAAAATTAATAAAGTATTTCAGACTAACTGTGCCACGCGGTTTCTGTTTGTGTGAATTTCAGTATATCACACACACACTGCATGTGTCTGACAAACTTAAAACTTGATACTGATTAGTGGAAGAATTTTAAACAAACTTGGTGTAATAAAATATATAACCCTATCAATGGTCATTGTAAAAAGGCATAAAAAGTTGTTTAAGCTAGTGTTAAAGTAAACTGTATTTGCTGTGATTTTCCAACTGACACCTGATATTCCAACCGATAAAACAACAAATTGTTTTTTTTTTCCTAAATGATATACCCAAGGAGGTAAATCGTTATAATACAAATCAATCTAGCCTAATGACTAATAAGTACCTAAATATTTTAAACTAGCTGTGCCCCGCGGTTTCACCCGTGGTAATTTCGGAGTTTCAGCGGGAATTCCGGGATAAAAAGTTCCCCTTTGTCCTTCTCTGTACCCCTGACAACGTGAATGCCAAATTTCATCCAAATCCGTTCAGCCGTTTTTACGTGATTGAGTAAACGTATGCGAATGCGCATTTTCATTTTTCTTACTTCAAATTTATCGTCACTGCTCAGCTCCTATGTGTCTTAGCGTTATGTTATATAGCCTATAACCTGCCCAGGAGTAGGCATGGACTACAATCGTACCAAGTTTGGTTAAAATCCCTTCAGTAGTTTTTAACCTATGCGTTCACATACAGACAGACAGACAGACAGATAAAAAATTTACTGATTCCATTTTTGGCATCAGTATCAATCACCATTCATACTCCATTATTAATTTTTAATATATATTCAATGTACAGGATTGACCTCGCTACAGTTTTATTATAAGTATAGATATAGATTTGACCTAAACTTCTAAAAAAGACTATGCTAAGAATGTGTCCAATGACACTTTTCTTATTTTCCCTATTAAGGGTAAGACACTTTGTTTTTGTGTTCTTTGGGCAAATTGATTTATAAAAATAATATCCAGTAATTTTCAGTCTTTAATTAATTTTAATATAATTTAAAATTGTTAATTTTGTTTTTTCTTTCAGTTCCTCCTACACCAAGACTGCTGTAACAGCGTATCTTTTAATCCATTCAGGCCAATAATAGCCACAGGGTCTGGCCAATATCATTTCAAGGACCCAGCGGCGTCACTAGATGACGAGGAATCACAACTTAACCACATTGTTGAAAATAAGATAGAAGAAGACTCAAATAAAATTGATATGAAATATTCTAGCAATACAGACAATAGTTTAGTGTTTTGGTGGATTGGGGATATACCGGAATTAATATAGTTAGTTTAAAATAACCTTCATAGTTTTTTTTATCGATCCTATAACCTTTTTTTTTATTCTCCCCTGAGATTTCACCTGCGTGAATTTCAGGACTCCCGCAGTATTTTTAAAAAGTGGGTAAGTAGGTAGGTACCTCTAATGTAGCATTCTGTGAGTGAAAAATTTTTAAACTTACAAACTTAACTCTTTACAATGTATTAGTAGGTACACATTTCTCGAATATCTGTAAATCAGTTTAGAAGTAACAAGCACTCTGCGATAAAAAAGTCCACTCCGAATTTTTTTGGTGATTCTTTGCTGTGTTTGTCTTAGTCAGAATTTTTAATTACATAATTATTATATCCTCAAATAATGTAATAAGTAGGTACATATATTCGAAAATTTCTGAGGCTTTATGAATATTTTACATAGGCTCCCCATAGATAAAGATTTATGAATTCTACGTAAGTAATAAAATAGATCGTAGGTACCTACTTGCCTAACGTATCATAACTTTCCTTTTATTCGCGAACTAGAAACAATACCTACTTCCATTGATTTACGAGTACCGACTAAGAGTCGATAAATACATAATTTATTAGAATAAATATGTAGTAAATTAAATGTTTAGTTCCTACCAGTAATAAGGGGACTCATGAATTTAATGAATCTTTCTACCTCTAGATGCCTCCAGATCCAAGATTTATTATTAGATAACCTACTTTAGGCGTATAAAGGCTACTATTACGTAAGTAACTAACATCCAGCAATCTTATATTGCCCAATTTATACCTCTACCTCTTGGTAGGATACCTACAGTTTACTGATTGTGTGATTCTAATGCATGGTTTCCATTAGATGTCACTTGTTTTATGTCTGTGGTTTTATCTACACTTTGATAATTTCTACAGCGTTAGTCGGAAAAGTCGAAAAACGGAAAACCGAGGTCAAACCACAAGTAGGTACCTAGGTATTTTTTATAGCTACGTCAAATAGCGCTTCCTCCACATAAAAAAAAAAAATTTTTCATTACTCATACTCGGAAAGTAGGTCTGAAGTTGCCTGAGAAGCGGGTTGAAAGTAACTCTTTTCCGCCCTAGGGAGAATCGCTTTCAACTGACAACTGTCAAATTATTAAAAAAAAACTAGGTCTATTTTCACATTTCTATTGAACTATGTTCCAACTTTCTATACAGCCAGCGCGATGTAAAATTGAAATAACGTAAAGTTTAAGTAGGTATTAATTAAAATAAAATTCACTCATTTTTCTTTAGCTAATTCCTATTTTTATTTTGACTTTCCTTGCATTCGTAATGAAAAGCACAGTGTTATCCTCGGGAGACTTACTTTCACCCCTAGGATAACAATGTACTATTTACTTGTCATGCTCTGAAAGTGCTTGTTTGTGCAGGATATAGGCTGCACAAAATCAGTGCAAGTGCATTAACGTAATTACGGCCGCACTCAGAGTCGACTATTGGCATTTAACTAATTAAGTTACGTCTCGTTAAATTCCGGCTAACATTAATTTATTAAACTTGTCTGATTGCGGCAGTTTCGTTTTAAAAATCTATACTTAGTTAAGTAATCATTAAAGTCGACTGAGTGCGGCCGTAAAGTCATAAATGTAGGATTAAGGCAAAGAAAATGAGCCATACAGCCCAATACAATAAGAAGTTCATAGATAGAATTTGTCATTAAGAAAATAAGATATTTAATTTAAAAAGAAATCGATCATTGGATATTTTAAGTAGTGTGCCTAAATATCTACAATTTTTATAGGTAGGTATCTACCTAATACACAATCGTGTAGACGACATTCATAAAAGTCGAATAAGCTTTTATGAAATAGGTACCTAAATTAAATTCTGAAATTTTTGAACAAAAATAGGAAGTAGGTAGGTATGTAGGAAACTAGGAAATGAGTTAGCCGTCACGTCGAAATACAGTAAATCCCAGTTTTGTTTGACTTTTCCACGTGATTAACAAAAGTGTTCCTCATTTATCTTCGTTGTTGCCAGAATTTCCCGCTCAATGATTTTAACGACTCTACTCGTCATTTTTCACATCTGCTTTGATCAACAAGAAGGACTATAATCACCTAATAGGTTATGAAATAAAATAATTTTTTGTGAATTGTGATAAAGTTTCGATTCATGTCCAAATTGATATAGTATTGGCAGCTAAAATAAAAAAAAAATGGAAACCAAGTTCGTACTTCGTGTCCGATAGTGAAGGATTCCGTAGTGAGAAAAGCTTCACCGCTAAAATTCAAAGTTAATATTTCGGCAAAAAAATCCGTTTTTCATCAAAATAGTGCCACCAGTCTCCAAGTATAATGGCTGTGACATACAGACAGGCATGATGCAATTTGGATTCCGCTTTGCCATATTGGTAAAGGAAGCCTAAAAAAGATTAAGAATATTGTTGGGTAGGTACGACGCGGTGGCGTTAAGACACTTCCTATTTCAAATTACACCAGCAGTACCTACTGCATTTCAAATTTTGAAATGGAAGCATAATAAAATTATGGTTGCCTTATTAATTTCAGCTGAATGTTTTGTAAAATATATTAATTTAAATTTAAATGTCGTCGTAGCTTCTATTGTTAAATGTCTCTGACGAGGAATTGGTACCTAAGTCATTTATTAATTCAAAATCTTGGGGGCCCAGGGAGCAGCTGTGAAACTGGCTCAAGCTTTAAAACGTAATTGGGATAAACAATTAAAATAATCTTGTTTCATTCTGAGAGTTTCACAACTCGAATTAAATATTTATCAAAGTCCGACGGACGAGCTAACAAATGTGTTTTTAATATCAACCGGAAGTTGCAGAATCCTTAACTATCTTCTTCTCTCTTTTTTAAATTAAAATAAATTAGGTACGAGTTCTTACTGACCATCTTACCTATAGATATGTAGTATCAGAATATACCTAATCCAAAGTCACTGAACGAACAAACCACTATTTTTAACTAAAATATAAAAATAATACCGCGTTGTTACATTGTGCATTGTGAACCGATTTCTACAATATTTCAACTATACTTACGATCGGCCGACCGAATGTCTGTATACTTTCAACTTATTTCAATGTCTCGCTCATTGTGCTGAAAAATGATGAAGTCAAAGAAAGAGGTAAAGAGCGTTTCAAGTTTAACAGGTCTTAAAATAATGTACCATGTGTGAACTGTGAAGCGCACTGCCGAAGTCACGTGGGCGAAGCCGCCAGCTATACTGTTATGCTATACCTTCATTTAAGCCTCTATTTCCGCTAAAAACATAGGTCACACATAAAAAGAGGGTAAATTATTTTAAATTATACCTATAGGTACTTCAGCAGTATTTTTTGACTGCAAAAATTTAATATCGAAACCGCTAAAAGTGACATTTTTGGCAGAATAATATAGGAAAAATATTTATTTATTATTATTTATTTATGACATCGCTTTTGTATTTAGTACATACCTACATATAGAAAAAAAACGTTTATTGACCGATTGAAATCAATTTTTAAAATAGATCTATAAAAACAGTGTATTTAGGTTTAGATTTAGGATGAAAAGATGAATGACACTTTTACCTAAAACAAATGGTCATACTCAGATGCCTATTTGTATCCGTCTTCAACATTTCCGTTCCGTACATTTCTCCCCATCTAACTTATGGCACATCATTCTTTTGTCCATTTTTCGTACATGCCAATGCCACGGCGCGGCGTAGACAGTCTCGGAATTTTTCATTTTGATCCTCACAGATGTACCAATAACGGACAAAATCTAAAGATGTAGGTAGGTACCTAGTCCAGATTAAAGGGTCCCGCGAAAGTAGGTCACCTGCCAATCTGAATTAATATTCAAGCCTTTAACTCAAAGTAAGGGCGTTCACCTTTAACAATGTGCGAACTTCTGATGTTAAATTCATTTTAAAGCCGCAATCAATCTTTTAACTAAAACTTTGGATTCGCTACTTTTTAATTTCACTTAAAAGGCTTAAAAGCAGTTTAAATAAATGTCCCATAAATCTTGTAACAAAGACGTAAATAGTTAAAGTAATTAATTAAACGTAAAATAATTTGGCTACGTATCCGGGGGGAAGCGACGGAGTATTTGCAATCCGGTATTTCGTGGTGTAGAGCAGCTACGGAGTGTTACGAAATGCTACGCCAGCGGCTACAACAGCTACAATGTGCTACGTTTCCTAGTCGGACATGCTTCAATTTATTGCTTCCGAGATTCGAACAAAGTATAATTTTGCATTCTACAGCTTGTGGTTGTAATTTAAATAAATAAATTTAGTTAGAATTATTGATCTATACTTATAATAAAACTGTAGAGAGGTCAATTCTGTATATTGAATGTATATTCAAAATTAATATTGGAGGATGAATGGTGATCGATACTGATGCCAAAAATGCAATCAGTAAATTTTTTGGCTGTCTGTCTGTCTGTATGTGCACGCATGGGTCAAAAACTACTGAAGGGATTTTAACTAAACTTGGTACGATTGTAGTCCATACTCCTGGGCAGATTATAAGCTATATAACATAAAGCTAAGACACATAGGAGCTGAGCAGTGACGATAAATCTAAAGCAAGTCGGATAAAAATGTGCTTTCGAGCTTTTATCCTCGCATACGTTTACTCAATCACGCAAAAATAGCTGAACGGATTTGGATGAAATTTGGCATGACGTTGTCTGGAGTACAGAGAAGGACATAGGGTACTTTTTATCCCGGAATTCCCGCGGGAACTCCGAAATTAACGCGGGTGAAACCGCGGGGCACAGCTAGTACAAACTAAATTTATTTATTTAGTATATATTAGGTATTATCTATACGAATGTTATAAAGAGGTAGTTTTTGAGTTTATGAGGTTGTAGGGGGTAATCTCTGGATGTTCCTGAGTGTTATAGGGTACTTCTTATCCCGGAACTCCGAATTTACCGCGGGTAAAATCGCGGGGGAACAGCTAATAACAAAAACTTGATTTCAATAGTGTTTTCTTTTTTCATTGGCGCCTTAAATGATAAAATGGAATGTAAAACTAATCTTAGCAACATTTTATTTACAATAAGGTTTGGTAAAGATAAGCAGGAAAAGCAATGTGACAGGATCATTAATCTCCAACAAGTAGATTTGGGATTTACCCTTTTCAAAATGATGCTAGGTAAGTACGTACACTGGTACAGATAGCGAGACCAACACTTCTCTTTTAATCCTATTTATCCTTGAAATGAAACCATTTGTCTTTTCGTGTAAGTATACAGTCACCAAAACAGACTATGGTATAGGTATAGTTTTTTGCATAAAGTCTGTTTATTCTGGCTCTAGAATTATGCGAACACGAAAAAACCTAATTTTTCCAATTCAAACACCTATACTTTATTGCCCCAAAAGAAATCTTAGACCACGAGACAGACAAGAAGCAAAAGGTGGAGCGGCGGCAACGATATCCATTTAAGTCTATTTGTTAGGAGCTCCTAACTTTTTATTTGGACCCCTTAGCTCTTGTGTATGACCAATTGTAGAGTTCCTCATCCCTACTAATATTATAAATGCGAAAGTATCTCTGTCTGTCTGTCTGTCACGCTTTTACGACTTAACGGCTCAACTGATCATCATGATTATGCTTACACGTTTTCAGGGATACATACAAGGATAAAGGGTACTTTTTATCCCGGAATTCCCGCGGAATCTCCGAAATTAACGCGGGGAACAGCTAGTTTGAAATATGAAGAAGTTATTGTTGAAATTTTTGAGGGAGCTAAAGAAGGAGCAATAGGTACTTAGTTCTATTTGCTTACTTATAACGTTACCGGGTAAGGGGTAGGCATTATAAAGTGATTACGAGGGCAACAAAGTTGTTAGGGCAGACCCATTTTAAGTTAACGGCAGCCAAGTACCTCTCACATTCTAGTTTCAACTTTCAACGGCTCATAAAGGTAAGCATTCGTTAGTAGTGGAGAAAGTTTTATTACCAAGAAGGTACCAGCTTAAAATAAGGTAGTTATTTTCGTTTCTTGTCTTGTCATATACTGACTGTTTTCCCGCGGTTTTATCTGCGTAGATGTCGGGATTCCCTCAAGACTTTTTGTTTCGGGTCGAGACTGTCCTTAGTATATCTGATAATTATGTATTCTAAAACATACCTAATCTATAAATCTATGTATCTCAGGATTCTCTCGAGCTCTTTGTTCCCGGATAAAATCTACCTATGTCTCTCAGGGATATTATATTTGCTATCCAAAAACCGAGAGCGGCTTTCTACTAGCGAAATAATCTTTATAATCAGTTCAGTAATATCAAATATTAGGTACATCCTTCAAAAAAACGGACAAACTTTCCTATTTATAATATTAAAATAGACAGCTTTACTAAAGAATCTCTTGCTCACTATGAATAATTCGAACAAGTTTTCAAACTTTCAAAACTCTAATAAGGGCAACCTTATCTTTCCCTTTACCTATTCATTAAACAACAGATAAAGGTCGTACTGGCAATTTGTGGTAGTTTCCGTGTGAAAAGTTTTTCACCGCAACTGGTGAAATTGAAATTTTAAGTAGAGGCCAATCGAGTGCAATTTTGCTGTTTGTGAGACGCGTTTTTTGAGTTACAAACGGTTAAATGGTTTCAAAATTCACTTTGCGTTGCCGTGTGGCAGAATACTAACAGTTCTTACCACACTAGTAAGTAAAAATAGGGATAAAACACACAACAAACCAACCATAACAAAATAAAATCCAAATCGGTCGAGTCACTTTCGAGTTTTTACAAGACTAACGCATGGCAATCGATTTTTATATAGATCAATATATATTTTTTTACATCAATGATACAGATAGGTACAAAGGTAGTATACCGCCATATACCTATGCAAGTAGGCATCTACAAAAGAAACGGTATTTTTTTTTTATTAAAAACTATTGTTTTTCTTTGTTATTCACCTATAGAGGTTTCGTCGGTGAGTAATAGTCTATTGATAAAAGATCAGGGTTCCACGCTGACAAAACCGCGTTAAAGAGCTAGTAATTAGATTATGCCTTCTAAAAACGATGTTACGTAGAGTTTGTGTGGTAATTTGCCACATAAATTGTAGTAACCGCCGCATACGTCGAGATTACTCTGAATTATGTTTTGATATAAGCTCTATAATGGGTTTTAACAGGCTCGCTACGTGACGGAAATAAATAGACCATAATACGATTGGCGAATTATGGCTTATTCGCGATTATTTCATGTTAAAACCTAAGCTTAACCTAATTCATATGTACTTCATTTAACTTTATTATAGGAACAAATTAATAAA
The DNA here is from genome assembly GCA_907165275.2 of Zygaena filipendulae. Lineage (NCBI taxonomy): Eukaryota > Metazoa > Arthropoda > Insecta > Lepidoptera > Zygaenidae > Zygaena > Zygaena filipendulae. Next base: position 8,029,092 of record OU015664.1, read on the forward strand.
AAAATTTCTACGTCAACAAAGAATAGGCTTAGGGAACAATTCAACCCATTTCTCAATTCTTAACATGCTTGTCACTGATACATAAGTATAATGGAAGTCAGATCACATCGGGAGAGGGGTTGAGATATACCTATGCATATCTTTGCATATCATCACACATTGTTTCATATCATTGCATTATAGCACAACACAGAAACTTACTCAAAAATACAATACAATATAGTCATGCACATTGCACATACGCAAGCTTACATGTACCGGTCTACAATCTGCAAACCTGTATGTATAAAATTGAAATTATTTTACTTTACTGTCGGATAAAGAGGAGCGGAGCTTCCCAACACAAGCAATTGTTGCTTAAAGGGAGACTCCAAAATCTAGTAATTTTACTGTAACTTATTGTTAAAGAAATAAAGATTTTTCATTTTTCATTTTTCACCTATAGGTAGATAAAAAAATATTTATGAAATGTGAATGTTACTATATAACAGCACGGTAGGAAGGAGTTCAACTTGAAACCTGTAGGGATAGGTAAGATCAAAAGTATATCTCTCGTCTGAGAGCTCTACACTGTCGTTATAAAAAGTGTCCAATCATCACCGCTCCAATTGAGATCTCGTTCCAATAATCTGGTACCTCCAGTAGAGTCTTCAGTGTTTGCGGGTGCTCATAGCTATACCGGGGAAAACACCAAAGTTTTTGGAAATTTATAAACGACCTCTTTTATTAATTTATAGTTTGAAAAAAATCGGTGAACTCATGCGCAACTCGAGTAGGTAATTAATCTCTTTACGTAAGTGAGCCGTGTACCTAAACTAATAATGAAGTAATATTGAATTAGCTGTTCTCTGCGGTTTTACCTGCGTAAATTTTAGTTACCGCGGAAATTCTGTAATAAAAAATACCCTAAGCAGCTTTTCTGTAGGTACGTTGTCAGGACAACGTGTATACAAGATTTCATGATGATCGGTTTAGTAGTTAAGGCGTGAAAGTTAACAGATAGACAGACAGACAGAGTAGGTTTCGCATGTGTATTGGCAATGGATTATTATAGGATAAATGGACGCAGATAAGCAATAACATGTTAACCCACAAAATTAAGTTATTGATTCAGAACAATTTATTGAGAGTTAAGGAACGTTTTTTAATTATGTGTTTACCTTATTACATTGCTTAAATATGTAACTAAATATTGAACATAAAAAATGTTGACACAAATGGCGGTCCTACTTTTAAAACACGATTTACTCAAAATTTCTCCAGTGTGGGTTAACACACTATTGCTTATCTATGTCCAAATAGGATACATTATGTAAGTGTAATTATTGTGATTATTAAAAGAAATAAAGAGTATTATTATTATTTCAATCTCAGGAAGCGATAATTTACTTCCCTGTGAGTTTCATAATTTTTATGCATATCTACTCTTAATTATACAGCCTAATTTATTAATTTATTGAAGTTCTATTATACGGTGGTACTTACCTATTTGATAACATAATTGTGTGATCGTTAAATTATATTTATCAATAAGGTTCCCATCCAATTTTACACGCATAGCTATTAGACGATACGGTTTCTGGTTTTAATTATAACTTGCTTTGAAGTTATAGGATATTGTGAGGGAAGATTGCCTCTGTATCTACAACAAACGAACACCTACCGACATCGGCTGTACTGTATGCAGTCGGTGTCATAAGCTACAGGTATCCAGAAATTCCCCCAGAAGTTGCTTAGTATACCTACACTAACAATTTTCTCCATTATTATAATTATTTTTTATTTATATTAAAATTCAGTTATTATTATTTTACTACCTGTTCCCCGCTGTTTTTACCCGCGTTAATTTCTGAATTCCCTATGTAGTAATTAGTAACCTATAGGTCCTCTATACTCTTGACAACGTGTATGCAAAATTTCATAATGATCGGATGGGTAGTCAAGGCGGAAAAGCGTAACAAACAAACAAACAAACTTACATTCGCATTTATAAAATAGCAAGGATTAACAAATTATATTATTTTTATATTTAAATTTTGAATATAAAGTTTCATCCATGTTGTTGCAGTCACGGTATCACGCGTGAAATCCCCGCGCCGTATGGGCTCCGCTGAAAACCAGCGCCGCCGCGCTTTATGCGACAGCATAATATGCTGAGACGGTGTCCATTTTGGCATCACGGAAACTATATACGATTCATTTTAAATTTGATGCATGTATTACTTTTAAGAAATTTTGTGATGCCAAATAAAGTTATGTCTATGTCTAAATGACTGGACCGATCACCATTAGGTCCTATTTGCATACACATTGTCAGGGGTACCTATGGAGAAGGACATAAAGGGTAGTTACCAATGATATTAGGCATAAGTATTCGTTGGGAACTCCGAAATTACTTCAAATTACTACAGGGTGAAATCGCGAGGAACAGCTAGTCTGACATAAAATCGTTCTTTTTGTGTTTCATCTATTATTATTATTGTTTTTTTTTATTCAACGCAAAGACACGCGGTTTTTACCTACCTATGAGTATAGACTATAGATAAAACTTTTAAAAAGTTATAGGTAAATGCAATTTTTTAATGAATATACTAGGATAACAAAAGCGGTTATTGAATATATCGTAATTTGGAGTCGTCGCCACTTATAAATTGTGTAGCAAAAGAGTGAAAGTTTTCCTTGTAATTGCCCGCTTTACCAATACAGACCTGTGAATGGCGTGTTTGTTGTTTGTTTCACTTTATCGTTGTTCTTTTTTGTTTTCCATCATAAATTTGGGATCTGAAAGCTACTGAAAGTATTGTAGGTAAATCTTGTACTTACTAATAACGCTACACAATTTTATTCGTAAATAATACTTAGGTAACTTAGGTAGTATATAGTTAAAATCAATGATTTGAATACATACTTATGATATCACTAGCTGTGCCCCGCGGTTTCATCCGCGGTAATTTCAGAGTTCCCGCGGGAATTCCGGGATAAAAAGTACCCTATGTCCTTCTATGTACCCTTGAAAACGTGCATGCCAAATTTCATCCAAATCCGTTCAGCTGTTTTTGCGTGATTGAGTAACAAACATCCAAACATCCACACTTTCACATTTATAATATTAGTAGGATTAGTTAAACACATGGAAGTCAATTAGCCCAAAGTATCTACACAATAAGCATTCCAATATATATATATACCTTTTTAATATGTATTAGCTTTATTTTAGGTTAGGTTAAGTTTAGTTTTAGTTTATTACTGTTAAATAATTTTCGTCTATCTGTAAATAAATACATTGTATTTAAAATAATAATAATAATACACTTCACAACACGCAGATCTAGTTGATCCCACAGTAGGTAAGCTATTTATTAGCTTGTGTCGTAGAAACCAAGCAAACGCGGCATATACTACATAGAATTACATATTTATTTATTTAAACTTTATGCAGCACATCATGGTACAAAAGGCGGACTTCATGCCACAGTGGCATTCTCTGCCAGTCAACATACATTATATTATACTATAGATATATTATATAAACACACCCAGATTGGAAAGTGGAACCTGTGTTCATCACACAAAGTGCACCCCCACCTGCAAAAGAAATCCAGAACCTCTTGTTTAGCGGGCAGCATGGTGACCTACTACGCCAATTGGGTATGGTTATAATATTATGGTATTGGGTAAGCCTCAAACGCGTTTATCATGTAAAACAGCTGCTTATGGTCCCTGAAACGATCGCATGCTTGAAGAAGGAGAAAAATAATCTGATGTGAATAATAGGATTGTTTGACAACTGATCAATGATAAATCAAAACTTCGGTACTACCTTTCAATTTAACAGAAAGGTTTTTTTGCCCGGGTATATCATCAGATTAGCTCGATCGTACCTATCATAATGTACTTACTTAACATCGAATTGTCCTGTCACCGATAAGTATGTAAGTACATCTCAATCGGATAGCAAGCAGCAGCAAGTGATTGAAAACTGTTTCCAAAATGTGGAGTGACGTCAAGTTAAATAAAAACACCTGCCTACGTCGTAAAAGTAGAATAATTTTATTTATTCCAAGTGAACTAATCCTATGTACTTTTCCTTTCTATGTTTTTAATAAATTTATTAATACCTACACCAAACTTTATCGCTCAGTCAGAGAGTGAGGACGTGTCATAATTTTATACATAATATATATATTATAGAATATTTATGTGCCGAGGTGAAAACAGGAAAATATTTACCATTGAAAAGAGATTTGTAAAAAACTTGTTCAGAATTTTGAATTCACTAATTTTAAGGTCCAAAATTTTTTGGACTGGAATTTGACCTTAGACAATGAATACCTATAAGAATGACAAATTACAAATGTGTCTACATTTGTATTAGGGGCAGTGAAATCGTTCTTTCCCTGTAAGCCAGGACTAATTAATTTCCACAAATTACATTACATATGCTTCTCTTTTCACGTACAACCCATGATCCTCTTATTTTATGTTACGTGATGAGTAATTTGATATCGTCTGGGTGAAAAAATGACAGTAAGTAAAAAACAGTATTTGACGACCGAGTTGGTAGGTACAGTTGTGGCCATGCCTCTCCGCTAATCAAGAAGTTCCGGGTTCGATTCTCGGTGGGTGTGGTACTATGTATACAGGGTCCTAATTTCCGGCCTGGGCGTGTTTATTTACATTATTGTATCTGCCTTCAATTTATATGTAATGATATTTATCATAGCACCTACGTATATACTTCGTATTTGCTAGGTTTCTACGATATATGTTTAGAGTGGGGTCGATTAGATTTGTGTTGTGAAGTAAAATATTAATATTATTGTTATTATATTAATATTATTGTTATTGTATTATTACTATAACTGTTTTGATTGACTTAACAAATTAAATACACAAAAGGACAACATAAAAAGAGATAAAATAATTATGTAGGCACAAGTGTCATACTTATTCCATGACTGGAATTTCTTCCAGTAGACCCGCTACCAGCGGGAGAATGGTTTAGAATTGACTGATCAAGAATGCCCCTATTCAATATATTATGTGTACGTACCGGTATTAAATATGTAGACTCGTCTATTTATAACAATAGTTTTATCTATATAAGATGATATATCGTGTGTATTTATAAATTCGTCTTTGGATTTAATTGCGTATCGTCAATGATGAGTAAGTAATTAACCCCTTTTCACGCTTCATTCAGAACTGGGTCAGTCGGGGCAATAACATATCTACCAACTCATATAAAATGAAAATGCGAACGTAAAGTATAAAGTGGAGTTCATTCGTGTAGAGTGCTGAGATGAGACTCTTCATAAAAGAAGCTAGCTATACTCACCTATGCAATTCTTGCTAGTAAAACTTATATTAACATGACTCGCGATTCACCCTGAGTTTTGCTTTCACCGCTGAAACAACTTTTCAAAGTTTCATAAAAATACAATAAATGTAAAGTTGCAATAAAAAGCAAACTTCGTCATGTATAATGGAAGTTAGGTACTCAGGAGAGCAAAAAAACCGGACCTAAACGCGACATCTTTAGAGTTTCCATTAAAGAGTTCCAGACTCTAGTGGCAATCTTTTGGTTCCATCTTCAGACCCCCGTCATCATAATAATGTCACGAAAAGTAGTTTCAATTCCTACATCCCGGCTCCATCATCAGATCAGTTCGATAGTACCATAATATTGCTGTCCGACACGCTCTTGGCCACAGGAGTGTGGTAGGTCCCCATTCCAAAAATGCTATAAAAAGATCTGAAATTAATGAAAAAATTTGTTCAGTGTTCCAGAAAGTAAAATTTGGTAGAAGGAGAAAGATTTTCTCTTGTACATTCACGCACATTCATCCTCTTATTGTAGGCATACGATATTTTATACAACACATTTTCCTAACGTTTGCCTGTGCCCTATAGCTGAAGGCGTCAATATCAAAGATTTATAATCACTACGTTTTGTCAATATTTCTTATATTGTTTGCTCAGTACACATAATAATATTCGACACATTTTTATTAAGTACATATCTATATCTAACTTTCGAATGTGCGATGAATGTGAATTGTAATATTGGGTTTTATTTAACTGTTAAGCTTAGGCCATACTACAAGGAGCTTCGCTTACTGCAGCTAAGAGCCAAGAAATTTGCCGAGCGACTGCAGTTTCTATTGAACAGACATTCTATTTTGTCATATACGCGCCCAGGTAGGTGCCTAGTTTGTCACCATGCGAGCCGCGTAGTGAACGAACTTGTTGGTTAATTTTTGTAAGTCGTCTAGTGATTTTACTTTTTTTTGGAAAAGGAAACTTAGTCCATGCATTCGTAACTTTTTAAATTGTTAAACTATTGTCATAAATATCACTACTAAGAACATTGGAGATATTTGTAATATCTATTACATGATCTACCTATATATTATATATTACGTACTTAGATGAAAATGTTTCCCTATTTCCCTTGATCACGGCATCGCGCGCGAACGGTTAGACCAATTTCGCAATTTTTTTTTTGTTGCGTTTGTTATTGTAAAGAGAAGTAGAATAAACGAAGTTTGGAGTTCCTGCGGTAATTCTGAAAATCACGCGTGTGAATCTCCGAAACGGTTGGACCGAGTTTGACGGGACTTTCACTGCTAATTAATTAACTAATGTTATTAGGTGTAAATTAGACTACTTTGGAGTTCTGCGGGAATCCTGAAACTCACGCAGCTAAAACCGCGGGCATACCTAGTGTTTCTATAAAATAACATACAAATACTTATTTACTTATAAAGGTAAATGATTTATTGTAAATTCTCGATAAATTATTATTTATTACACATTATATTTTTACAAAATTCATGAAAAATTAACAAGTTTAATATTAGTTTCTTGTTAAGATAGCACAAAGGTATAGTTAAATGATTTTAAAATGGTTTAATGGTATAGGAATTATGTATAAGTACCTTCATCATGAAATTCAACTCCATTAACATGAACGAAGAGAATGAATGCTTGTGGCTTTTCCTAAATTTCCTTTCCTAATTAACATTTCAACCGTATACTTAACTTAGTAGGTACAAAGGTTAGTTTTACAATTATTGCTAGTTTCCAGTAAATTTGCTAATTGTACTTTGACTTGTATATTATTATACTTGATTTTATTATTAGATATAGAAAGAAGAAGAAGAAAGAAAAGATATTTATTTGGAAATATCTGCAAGTAACTACAACTGATGTGCTTTGACTCCCGCTTTGTTATTAAGCCGAATGAAAAATGGTTTACGAAATTAATGTTCTACTTTCACAAACTTATTACTTAATAAACTTGACATCGGTTTCTTAAGTGGGTTGGGCGCCCGCTTATGCAAAATTACGAGATGCGAACAGTAGGTAGGTACCTGAGTAGGTGCTTTCTTTGTTTTTCTTTTCAATCTTTACACTTTAAGTACCTATACAGCTTTTATGAAATAACTTTTGGGTGTTATTCGCAAGAGTCACTATTTATTGTGCTGTTAACCTCATAACTTTAACTTTTGCAAATAAAATAAAGTTTATTAAGGTTATTTACAAATGGTATTTTGGGACTTTTTCAATGCTCCAAGCAAATAAATACTTTATTTATAATATTAATTTTTTGCTAACCGATTTACTTTATTTATCAAACTCAATAGCTACGAGTGAGTAATTTTGTGTTAAAAAAAATGTGAGAAGAAATAATAATTATTATATATGTTTTATGTTTTATGTAGGTATTAGTAAAAAAGATAAGTTACTTTCGTATTTATAATATTGGTATGGACTTTGAGCAAGTTGGTATACCTACGTACGGTTTATTTTACGTAGAGACGTAGTAAATTAAAATTTATTGTAATACCAGCTGTCCCCGCAGATTCACCCGTGGTAATTGCGAAGTTCCCGTGAGAATTTCGGGATAAAAAGTACCCTATGTCATTTACCAGAGATTACCCCCACAACGTCACAAACTCACAAACTTAACATCTTTATAATATTAGCCTTTAGAGTTTAGACCTTACAAGCACCACTTAACACACTTTCTGCAGATCTTGAAGGTTGACTGGCAGAGAATGCCATAATGGCATAAAGTCCGCCTTTTGTACCATATTGTACAAAGATTTTAAATAAATAAATAAGTATTAGTATAGAAGCAAGTCTTTGTGTACGGCTTCAAAATTTTCACTCGTGGGAGTGAGTTTCCATAAGGAGAGTTTTTGGTTGTCTTTAATAGGAAACATTTAGCAAAATTTTCAAGTTTCTAAACTCTATTTGGGCTGTGCGTTCTGCAGCGAGTCAGGAATTTTTTTTTTATATCTACAGAGTGTAAGGTTAAACGAAGGTTTTCAAAGAGGTAGGTATACATACAGTAATCGATTCTCTATCAAATACCTATCTAACGAAAAAAAAAAAATTTTAACATAAAACTAACTAGAAAATATAGCGCGCAAGTTGCCGATGTATGTGCTTACGGATCACACTATAAGTAACATTCAACACTTTCCTTTGCATTGCCTCTAACGCGCCAAGAAAACAAATTTAAAGGTCATTCACCCGCGCACAGATAATATAATACTACCCGCGTAAACCACGTTATTCAAGATTTTCTCTGTAATATATTAGTGTTAATTTTTAAAATTTATATTTTTATTATACGTAGGTACCTATATCTAAGCATGAATTACCTATCGAAGGCTTCAAGACGTCCCCTGTTTAGCCTTATACTATGCATATAACCTTCGATTCTATTTTAATTCTTTGAGTCCACTAGATGTTATTTTTATCTCTCTATATAACTTCTGTCTGTCTAGACCAGTGATTCCCAAAGTTTTTTTTTATGTCATAGGGGGCAAATGGGCAAATGTACCTGGTACCTGGTAAGTAAATACCGCCGCCCATGGACATCTGCACCACAAGAAGGCATGCAGGTGCGTTGCCGACCTGGAATGGGGATGGGAACTGGCATTCAAGTGGTGCTGCCGGAACACACCGGTAGGTGCTTGGCGACAGATTTACAACTTGAAGGTGGAGGCTACCACCATGAGTTACCACCACCAAGTCGACTGGATCGCGACCCACCTACCAAAAACTTCTAAACTCGGGACTCACCACTATTTTTTTTATCTTGCTATTATCTATTTAAATTTTAGTTTTAACCTCAAAGAGTTTGATACATTCATTTATTTATGTATTTTCGGTTTTCAGGGCCCACCGGCGGGTCGCGACCCATACTTTGGGAACCACTGGTCTAGACTAACTCAATGCGCAGGTAGGTATCCACCTAACATACGAGTATAATATTAGATATTATAATGTTTTATTTCATATCCAGTTTAACTTTTGAAGTTGCACGTTTTGAATAGACCGTTGTTTGCAAATGTTGCGTTTTAGATTCTTATAACAATATTTTCGCATAACTAATGTTACAAATTCTAAGGGAGTCATGTATGTTTTTCTGTCGGTTACTTTCACACGCTAACTCTTCAATCGATAATCATGAAATTATAGGGTGTGCTTTCAAGCGCATCGATAGATAATACGTATTTACAAAATGTTTTGCAATAACATACAAAATATACTGTCTACGTAATTACATAAATGGGAAAACTAAACTGTGATAAATGAATTCTGAGAGATGATAAATACATAGGTATGTATGTATGTAAGGATAACAATTTATCAAAGCAAGCGAGTGGATGAATTCAACTCGTTTATTACAATATCAATTCATTCACATCCTTACTAATTTTATTATAAAATAGCTGTGCCTCGCGATTTCACCCGCGTGAGTTTTGGGATCAGGAACCTTTGCGGACGCAGGCAGAACAACCCGCTAAAGTTTCATCACAATCGGACTAATTGTTTCGAAACGCGTAGAGGACAGACATACAAACATTAATTTTTATTTATAAAGAAAGAAAAAGGAAAAAAAAAAGAAAAAGAGAAAGAAAGTGAGTTTGTTTGTTACGCTTTCGAGCCTTAACGGCTCAACCGATCATCATGGAATTTTGCATGCAGGTTTTCAGGGGTACAGAGAAGGACATAGTGTACTTTTTATCCCAGAATTCCCGCGGGAATTCCGAAATCACCGCGGCTGAAACCCCGAGGAACAACTAGTATACAATAAACGTTCAATTATAATATTAAACAAGTGCAAAAAGTTTAATAAATAAATCTATTATTTTCTATTCTATTTGGAGATATTGTGATCAGCTGTTTTACAACACCATATAGGTACAGTTGTTTTACGAAACTGGCGCTTTAGTGCGATGTCTGTTAGTTTTAAGTAAGCAATCATTGGTACAAAAAAAATATTATAATGAACTATGACCTACAAAACTGTTTTAATAATCAATCATAAAAGACTACTTCAACTTACCTACTCTTTACTTACTATACTTATATTAGTATTATCCATCATCATCCCAGTATTACAACGATCAATACAATAATGATTATTATAAAACAAACTATTAGATATTTATTAACATAATATAAACATTAGACAAAAGACGATATTTATCTATTAAGGTGTGCAAACGTTACAAACAAATCAACAAACAAACTCACATTCGCATTTGTAAATAATACCTATAAGGAATCTTCTAGTAAACGGGTGAAAGCGTTTAGGTGCTAGGTACATTTTCTTCATTACTTATTTTTCTTATTCACTGCGTTACTAAAAAATAAACGCTAATTCTAACCAGCCAGAGACCATTCATTGAAAAGAGAAATAAAATTAATCGCCCAAAGCACGTTCCCTGGGGACCGAAATACATTCATCATTCTTTTGTAACTCGCCTCAGCCGATTTGGCAAAGGATTTCCTCGCATTTTCTTCTACACAAAAAGAGTGGTCTGAGAAAAAAATTAACACGACCGCGACAGTAGGTTTAAGATATGTTGGATATATACCTACCTACCTAAGATTGACTATTTTTTATTTTTAGCCTGTCCTGTAGATTTATAAAAAATATTTAACACGTATTTATTTTTTCGTAAGCAAAAAATAACGGAGATACGTTGAGTCGAATGTCGAGTGACGTCACAAGCAGGTGCAGTTTTTACCTGCATATTATGACGTTACGAGCCCCCACTCCCAAACTTCGCTTTATCCAAGTAGGTATATTTATTTTTATTAATTTGAAGAAGCAGAATATACAAACCGTTCCTCTTTATAATATTGTGAATAGGTATAGGTTATAATATTAAGTAGTATATAATGAATATAATATATCACGCAGCCATCTATAGCTGTGAGAGGTCGACACGAAACAGGCTGGCGGTCGTTGATTTTATAGCCTCTCGCACCCACCCCCGTGACAGTTAAATGGCGCAAGGATTATTCAGTGAAAGTACCTCTAGCACTGCTATTCGCCAGATAACAGGCCTTCCGAACGAAAGCTTCATGGTGTTTTTCAGTGGCGTTCGAAAAATAATTGAATATGAAAGTGATCCTTGCAAGATGACTACGATTTATTTTTGTATTTAATTTCTGACTAGATGGTGCCCGTTGTTTCACCTACGTGAGTTTCGGAAAGTACCTATTGTTTGTTTTAAGAACGTACAAGACAAAAATACATTTATTTTTATGCGAGTGATTATAATATTTGATGGTAAATAGTAATCTTCATATACTTACCACAGATAATATTACTTACTAAGGCGCTGTTGAGGTAAGATAATGAGGAACTTTAAGTACCTATCGATGTCGAAGTGCCTGCAAATGAATTAAAAAAAAACGAGTGCGTCTACATGTGACAAATAAAATCATGACATTGTTTGTGGCAAATAAACTTTATTATTATTGTTATTCACTGACAGCTGACAGTTTCTGTATACGTACACATAGTGATTACCTTCTCTCTGTACGTACACATGCACAACACGTGTAGATTCTACGTAGGCACAAGCCGGCCGTCTTTACAAGTGCGCGAAAGTAACTACCTACTTGAATCAGTTCATTTGAATGGAGTGTCACCGGGTTGCTTAAACGGTCACTAACCATTCAACCACAACTGCCTAGCAAATCGTTAGGAAAAATGTTTTTTATTTTTCTTTTTCAAACTGTCAGAATGATAAATTAACTAAACATCATTAAGGTATACAATGTTATTTCGACATCTGCGGTAAGAAAGAACTAGGTACCTATAACATTTTAGGCGGTAAATCATCTTACAATAAAATATGCACCTATATTACTATCTTAAGTTGGTCAATATATCATCCTTTTTGTCTTTGATTTATACCTACATAAAATCGAAGTGTTTGTACAGATAATAATGAGTTAAAAAAATATAACGTTAAATATTATTGACAAACAGAAATATTCTGCATTGTTTCCATAATAATTAATAAGTAATCATTAATAAAAGTGGCAAGATATTTCAACACCTATAAATTTTCTAGTATCTAGTTATTTTTTTTGTTGTTTCTGTTAACATTTTCGTGTTCAATATTTGTAATCGATTTTTAGTTGTACCTACTTCCATTTTTTCGATTGAGCTGAAAGCAGCTGAATACTGCACAACACAGTTTCCAATGACAATGCATTACAGATAATTAGTAGTAGGTAATTTAGTTAGTAGGTAATTTAATATTAGTACCTATAGATATGTATTTAATGAAATGTTAATTGTTATACATTAGACGTAATTTTTTCCTATCGTGTTTGAAGAAATTTGACCTCAAAAATAATTCAAAGCACCTACCTATCTTCTCTTGTCTTGTCTATTGTTAAAAATGCGAAAGTAACTTCGCCGGTTTGTCTGTTACCTTATCAGGTCTAAGTTCTAATTACTCAACAGATCATCATGAAATTTTGCATACACCTTATCAGGAGTACAGAAAAGGACATGGGGGGGGGGGGGACTTTTAATATTATACAGAGAAAAGACGACTTTTTGTTTGTTTGTTGCAATTTAACTCAAAAACTACTGGACCGATTTAAAAATTCTTTCACCATTAGAATGCTACATTATCCCTGAGTAATATAGGCTATATTTTAACCTATAGAATTCTCGCGGGAACTCCAAAATTACTTCGGGTGAAACCGCGGGGAACAGCTAGTAAAAATATGTGCGAAGACCCATATGGAACCCAGTGACAGGCGTGGCTATGTTATACGAGTAGTGTGCGCGAACTTCAATCTATCAATATAGTTCAATCCGTATGACTGACTACGCGTACGGAGGTCTAGAGGCCCATACGTGAGAAGAAAGTTGAGAAGGCAGTTCGGGTTTATTCCACCATTCGTATATAAGTGTATACTTATGTATGTCGTAAGTCGTTGCTATGTTGCCACTTGCCAAGCGCGGTCGCAGCCTGAAATTTTGGTGGCGGTGACTAAAATGGACTCCGATAAACAATAACATTTTAAACCCACAATATTACGTTATTTATTGATACAGAACGCTTTATTGAGAGTTATATAGAACGATTTTAATTATATTATTATGTTTACCTCATACCACTGTTTAAATACCAACAAAATGTTGAACATAAAAAAATGTAGAGGTACACAAAACGACACAAAATGGCGCTATAATTTTAAAACACGATTTACTCAAAATTTCTCCAGTGGGGGTCAACACACTATTGCTTATCTTTGTCCAAATATATCGAGTAAATAAGACTTATTGGACAATACACAATTTTATTGCACAAATATGTCGGGCGTTACGAAGCTAAAGTAAGGTCTGGCGTTTTGTATAACACCGAGCTATATATTATGTATAATCGGTCACCAAATTTCGACCCGGTGTGGTCACAGCTCAAACCTAAATTGGACATAGATAAGCAATAGTGTGTTAACCCACACTGGAGAAATTTTGATTAAATTAAAGTTTTAAAATTATAGCGCCATTTTGTGTCAAATTTTTTATTTTCAATATTTAGTTACATATTTAAACAATGTAATAAGGTGAACACATAATTAAAAAACGTTATCTAACTCTCAATAAATCGTTCTGAATCAATAAATTCATTTTGTGGGTTAACATGTTATTGCTTATCTGCGTCCAATTTGACGCGTGACGAAATAATCGCGTGTGAAACCGCGCGGAACAGCTATAATAGTTATAAATATTATGTCAGTACGTACCACGTTAACACAATAATGCTAGCAAAATATAATGAAGGTCTGAAACACGTACAAAATTGGATTTCAAAATCTGCATAAATGCGACATGACTTTGTTTATTGTACAACAGCTAGCTGTTCCCCGCGGTTTCACCGCGGGAATTCCGGTAAAAAGTACCCCATATCATTTTCTGTACCCCTGACAACGTGTATAGTATGCAAAATGTGATGCAGTTTTACCGACGTTAATTTTAATTCTGGGATAAAAAGTACCCTATGACTTTTTCTGTATCCCAGCTGTCAACATGTTTGCAAAATTTAATTATGATATAATTTATGATATATAATATATCATTATGATATTATTATGATATATAATATTATGTTAAGGCGTGAAAGCGTAACAAACAAACTCACTTTCGTATTTATAGTAAGGATAAAAATAATGTAGCCAGTAAAGTCATTATTTAAAGATTTTCGGGATAATAGGATTTGTTATTATGGCAACCAGATTATAGGATTTGCATTCCACATTTCATTAGTTATAATTAAATTTACTGAAATGAAGTTATTTTAATTTAATGTTCTCCGCGGTTTCAACCACAGAACAGAAAATAACTGATAGAAGGGATCAACTTAGTTTAATATGAAAACAGGTGAAAACCAGTTTCGCCGGGTGATTTTCGCACACAAAACTATTCATCACGCATTAAAACGTTCATTAAAGTAAATAAATGTATTAAAAGCTTTTTGGTTACGTTTTTACTTTCAATAATCACAGTTTTGGGAATATTGTGGGAAATATACTTGGGATACTATACGCAAAAGACGTTATGGGCAAGTTAGAGCATTTGCGTGGCGGGCCTACCACGCTTACATGTCATCTCTAGTTAATTTATTTTCTCTGTGGTTTCAATAGTATGAAAATAATCGGGTGCTTTGTGCGTGTAGATTACACAACGGTAGATACGTGTATTTATTTTCTTGGTGAATTATCACAAATTCCATACAAAAAGTACTAGCAGCATCAGTGTCCTGAATAGGTAGGCTATTTGGCAAAATTTTTGTTTTTAGTTAGTCCTTCCTGTAGATTCATATAAAATATTAGACACGTATTTTCTCTTTTTTTACGTGAGTAAAAAATAACATAGAAACGTTGAGTCAAAATGTCGCTTGGTATAATATAAAAGAAGAACTTAAATAGATATCTAGGCAGGCGGATTTCTAAGACTCAAGAGAAGTAAATATTATTATGTGAAGACTGATTGGATTGCACAGTTAGCTTCGGAAATAGGTATGTAGGTAATCACTTTTGAGAGCCGTTGAATCTTAAATCTTAAAACCATTCTAATAAAGTTCAATGACTAGCAATTGTTTACATATTTTTGATGCTGACTGTACATTGTCACCTGAAATGTAACAAGGTTAAAAATTTGTGCTGGCTGTGAAAAACACAAACACGGGCGTGGAATTGGCTCAATCACGGAATTAAATGAATTGTTACGAGGCCGTCAAAATTTTGATTTTTATTAGCTGGTATTAAGTATTTACAAAAAAAAAAATTGTTGTGATTGAATTACTTAACCATAATGTAAAACTTACCGACAAAGCGAAATATAAAAAAAATCTTAGCATCTATCCATTTAAAATCTCTGATTTTTTTATATTTAATTGGAAAATAGGTACCTACTTCACTGCATCAAATTTTGATTATGATATTATATTGAGTTTATTTGTTTGTTTGTTACGCTTTTACGGCCTAACCGATCATCATGAAATTTGCATACACGTTGACAGGGATACAGAAAAGAATATAGGGTACTTTTTGTCCCGTAATTTCCGCGGGAACTCCTAAATTAACGCGTCAACCGAGGGGAACAGCTGGTCTATAATAAATAAAACAATCGACGCATAATTTCTATAGCGGGGCCGTAGCCCGTACCCATACAACGTGACTCTACAAACTGTGGTGTGTGCCTTGCCTTATCTACACAAAATATGTTGCCTTGTGTTAGATACTAGATAGCCCTGATGGGTAAGGGCACGACAGGTGTCGCACAAACATCTATTTTTATTACAATATCATGGAAATAGGTCACATTACCATAATCTCACGTTACTGAAATTTATAGGAGAAATAAACTCTCCGGATAACATGGTCCAGGTTACTAAATATACAATATATTCAATATCTTCAATACATACTAGGTATTTGATTATAATGACGTTGAGGACAAATCTGCCCTCCTCATTGCAAACGCTGTACTTGCAGAATGGCGGTTTGGAGAATCTTGATATCTATAATCAAGAAATCTCTCATATATAACTTTAAAGTGTAATAAGAAGAAACTTTTACGTACGTACATATCTCCTTGGGATGTCATTTTTGCAAAAAGTGGAAATCACAAAAATATTGATTACTGCAAATACAATTAATTAGAAGGGCAGAAATAATGCCGTTACTTTTGAGAACACTTCAGTTCTAGGTTAATTTCCAAGAACAGTTTTGATGTGACCACAACAGAGTCAAATGGCACCAATTAAATATCCGATAGTCTAGTAACCATCACAAAGAACTTTCTGTCCTCGGCAATGGGTCGAGCCGACAATGAGAAGAGTAAATGTGATCGGTAACATAATCCAGCAAAGCAACTCTATTACACTTGATATTAAAAATCTAATCAAAAAATACTTTTTTTATAAGAGGTAGGTACATTAAATTTCATCAGCCTTTATAGAATGTTTATTTTTGCGTGTCTTTTATCTTCTAATTAATGTCAAAGGAAGGTTAAAAAAATATTTCACAAATTTTTCTCTCAGAAAAGATTATTATCATCCGCGGAATTTCCCCTGTAAGAAATTGGGCAGTTTCAGTTTCAGTGTACTCTATCATTTGCTGAGGGAAATCGTCCTCCTGAGCTTGATAAATGTACATCTTGGGTCATTGGTATCAGGGGGTGTGAAGTGGGGCTGGAGAGGGTACCATCTAAGTCACAAAAACACCTCAGATAATATCTGAAATCCTACTATTATCACCTCAGTTCTGTCTAGTTGCTACTTTTTGAGCCCGGCCATTGTTTGAATCTTACGTGCTTTTCCAAAGGTTCGTAGGATGACGTTTTATACAAAAACAGTAGTATTGTGTAGACTTTTTAGACTCCAACTCGCATATTGTAGCTTTGCTTGGATTTTTTATATTATAACTCAGGTGTGATTAGTATTTACTATCGATTACAACTTACAAAACACTTGCTAATTATAAAAAAATAAGATAAAAGTTCTTTAGTGCATAATTATTTATCTGCTCGTCTTCTATTACCTTTATTCAGGCACATTTCATATATTCTAATTATTATAATTGTGCTGCTAATCTTCCACATATTTAAATAAATAAATAAATAAATAAACGTCTTTAGATTCACTTTGGCCGCCCTTGCACCATAATGTTCAATTAATACCTACTTATACAAAAATTAATAAGCGCTTTTGTAATGAAATAATAAATTCGTTTTCTCATAACGTTTCGTCAAATAGGTAATTAAATATTATTCTTATGTCGGCATAATATTTTCATTACTTCGAGATTAAATATCGTTTATATTACAATAAATGTCTTGCATACTAATTAAGTAGATAAACATAATATTAATAAAATGTATTCGCAAGTACATTCCAAATATTCACAGACGAAGATATCGCCTATATAATACTAGCTATGTATAAACAGTGGGGCCGTGGTGGTATATGACTAGTTAGTGCTCGCGGTTTTGCTTATGTTAATATATGTAGTTTAGTCAAACAATTTTCTATCCATCGGGAACGGGACTTGTTGAATGGAGATGGTATCATGTATACAACGTTATTGTTAGTATATTGCTAACACTAAAACCCCACTGTACCTTCATAATCGGCACTATATTTTTTATGACAACACGAAACACTGATTTCAATAATACCTTGTCTAGTTTCTAAATGCCTCAGTTCGATTCTACGCGTCAGTTCAAAAGTCAGTTTATCACATAAAACATACAAAAATAAATAAATTGAAACGAAATTTAGACCATGTCTATCTTTTAATAAAGTACCTAATCGAAAAATTCCTCGTTTCATTTCTATCCTCGTAAGTAGGTATGAGATACGAATATGATATTCCGAAGAATTAGGTATGTCTTTCATTTTCTCTCTAATCTTCATGACATGATAGTAAAATTAGAAGCAAATCGTTAGCTGAAGACGAGTAGGTAGGTACCTACATACAGTCACGTAGCTCATGATTTGTTCGGTCACGAAAGACAATCCATTATGAGAAACAACTATAATTTATTCGCTGAACGGTCACAAGCGACACCGCTCTAGCGGAGTGAATTAATTGAGCAATTTGTACAAAAAGAGATCGGAAAGTTTGCGGTGGGCCTCATCGCGTGTGTAGTCGTCCGCGATCAGACTTTTATCAATGATAGTAGATATTTAGTTTTACTTAAGATTTTATAGTAAGATCGTCCCCTTCTTACTCAAGAAAGTAATGCATATTGCATATTTAAGTAACTCCGACAGAGTCACTTTTGCATTTCGTCTGTACCAACCATAGGTACCTAACATTATGAAATTTTGCATAAACGTTGTCAGGGGTGCAGATAATATTATGTCCTTATTAAGGTAATTAAGGTACTTTTTATCTCCGATTTCTGCAGGAATTCCTAAACCGCAAGAAATTTTTACATAATATTACATGTTGCAATAGGCAAATGGTACTTTTTATTCGGGAATTCCCGCGGGAATTAGAAAATTAAAGCGAATTAAACCGTGGGGAATAATTAATAAGTACGTATTATAATTTTTTTTTTAAATATTATTTGTATGACGTAGGCATCCGATAAAAAAGGATTTTTGAAAATTCAACCCCTAAAAGGGTTGCAAATTGCAAATGAAAACGGGTTGCAAAGTTTGTATGGAACTTCGAAATATCGCGGGTGAAACCGCGGTACAGCTAGTATTGTATTATCTGTGCCTAAGTGAATCTATGATAATGGTGTGTGTGAAATGAAATATATAAATCTATAAACTGCTAAGATTAGTATTGCGACGAACCGTCTTTGTATTTAGGCTTTTGTATTTACTTTGAGAAAGATCTAATTTCCCCTAGGATGCGAAGTTCCGAGTTTATCTTTAGTTTATTAGTTGCCTTATTTCTTTGATCATAACGCATTTCTAGATGGAGTCTTGTAAACCAAACAATGCCGACAAATTTTCATCAGTTAAGTACCATTGTGCGCCTGTAGTGAGTACCTACCTAGGTACATAAACTTTTTCATAAATTATAGATCAACCCAACCTTGTTTTACTCTTTATATACCTTCAATCTAGATGTGTAAATAATCAAGTTCTCAATCATTTGCTTTTACTTTGGGACTAGGTAATTTCGGATGTTGGTCAGCACAATAACGTAGCCTTTGTAAGTTGTAACCAAGGAATCACATTGATGTTAAAGTAAACCTGGCCACAGATAATATAATACTATACTAGACCGGGCTAAAATGGGTATTAAAGCCAATTTTTCTCTAAAAGTTTACATAATAGGTACTCATATTGAACAAAGTTATCAAAAAATCATGTAATGACCTCAGACGAAATATGCACTGAAATCTATTTATTAAAAGAGTACAATCCGCGATTCTGTACATTGAATATTTTTAACAAAAATTGACAGGGGACGATAAACGAAGAGTAACCAACCACAAAAAAAGTTTTTAAAAATATTTTCTGTCTGTCTGTCTGTCTGTTCGCGATAATCTCCGAATCTACTGAACTGATTGTCATGCGGTTTTCACAGGTAGATTAAGCTTAGCCTGGGCTACATATACGCTATGTTTCATTGAAATCGGATGTCGGGAAAAAAAGTTTTTGAATAAAAACCTTTCGCGCGGGTGATACCGCGGGGCACAGCTAGTACATAATATAAGTAGGTAGTTTTTTATCTTCAGTGTTTATAAGGGTTTCATTTTCATGGTATTAGGTATAGGTAATGGTTACTTAAACATTTGAAAATAAATCGAAATCAACGAAAAAGTGTCCTTAAATTTTGAACTAGGTACGATTGAACTTCGAGTTTACTTTCGGGGACTTTCAAACTGCTAACTGGTACAAACTAAATAGCCCCAAGTTACTCTTAGTGACCCTGAATAGCTCCAACTGATATGGCGCATCCCATGTAGCTTTTAGATGCCCTATACGTGATTTTTCTAAAATTTAATAGTACAAAAATTTTTTTTGGCTTGTCACATGAATGACTAACCAAATAATCAGATGTACCTACTCTTTTGCATATACAGTTATGAGGAGCAGAGTCTCCTGGCACAGGCATAATTATTCCTAAAAGGAGGCTCCAGCTATTTACTTAGTTATAAGTTCATATTGTTAAAGTAATAAATAATTTTGATATTTGCATCTATAATAATACCTACTTCCAATATATCAGATCACTGATATCGAATTAAGTCGCCGTTGTCTTGTATATTTTATTTTTATTTTATTTTATTAAGAAATCATACAGTACGTAACGGTTCTCACTCGTGAGTTACCACAGTAACAGTGATTTTCAGCCCGAGTTCAAATGTAGGTCACATTTGGACTTAGATGCTTCTCGTAGTCTTCACTAACGAGGCCGATAAGTTAGTTGTTTAATAAATGCGATTCGGCAATCAATATTGATCTCTCTGGTCGTCTAGATAGATATATCCCCGAAAGTGAGCGGTAACTCGAATGTTGGGTACGAGTAACTTTTGAGCTTCCAACCAATATTATTAAAGAGGAGGAAAGTTACACGACTCGGAAGCTAATCTCGGGAAACACTTTGAAAAATAATATTTAAAGTTATCATTTTTTTTAAATCGTTTTTTGACGTGCTCCAATCAAAAATAAAGCAGTGGAGGAAAGTTTTTAATTAAAAATAAAATAGAGTTATGAGTATAATGAGAATTTTCCTGACACAGTTTCTCTCTTATTTTTATACAAATTGACGAAACAGACGAATCGTCTTATAATTTTCTTATTAAATATGCGTCTTGTTTTTCACTTGCTGATAAAAGTTAGAACATTAGTCATTAGGATCGAGTCTCTCGCATTTCATTTCATTTATGTTTCTGAGAACATAATCAAATCCTTAGCAGCTGTTGGTGATAGCAATACATACGAGTACCTATAGATGGATAGTGAGGACATAATTAAAAATCTGAGTATATAACTAGAAATCTTTCAGGAAATATACATATTAGGTCCTTATACAAGAAATTCACTGTCAGCAGATTTTAGCCGTTACTGCTAGATAAGTAGCTTTGGCCAGGCAGTGGTATGAAAACTGAGATTTCATAGTCTTTTAAAAAAAAAAAATGAGTGAAAAGAGCAGTAAATTGTATTCCTGGCGAAAACAGATTTTTGAAAAATTTCAGACTTATAGGACTTCTGAATTTTATATCAGATGGTTGATTGATAATAATAATTATTTTTTAGTGTTATAAATTCGAAAATGAGTTTGTTTGTTTGTTACGCTTTCACGCCTCAATGGTACAACCGATCATTATGTTTTGCACACACATTGTCAGGGGTACAGAGAAGAATATAAGGTACATTTATCCCGGAATTCCTGCGGGAACTCGGTAATTACCGCGGGCGAAACCGCGGGGCACAGCTACTGGTAAGATAATTATATACCTAATTACCTACTTCTAAAGTCGTAATAGAGTGTGCCTTCTCGCTCTAGACTAAAGACCCCTTCAACTTTTCAAACAAGCTGAATTGAAAAATTGTGAAGAAATTCATCATGATAGAACATAAAAACCAATTTTAACGAAAATTAGTTTCGACATTTCGATAAGCCATTGGTCGTCCAGTGAAATTAACTACTTACAATTAATACATTCATTTACAGGAGAGGTCGGTGCTAGATTTAAGTTTTATCTTAAATAATATGGAATAAATCATGATTTTCCGTGAAAATTTCAAAATTCATGCGAGTGAAACCACAGGTCGTTACATAATAGTATTATGTCACCGGTATTTTATTTATTTATTTATACTGTTCGTGTAAGATGGTATAAAAATAAACAATACACCATTTTTTATTGTTAAAACAATTTATTTTAGTATTTAATTACATTTTTGGTAAGTACAATGGCGTTGGGCTCCAGTAGTTTGGATCATACAATTCATACATAATATAGGTACAATAGGTATATCGAAAAGTTATTTCAAACTTAAAACATTTTATTGTGACGTGTAAAAAAAAAATTAGTGTAAAAAAATGTGCGTAAATAGATTTTAAAATAAAAATATAATACTAATATAATATAAATTATTTATACAAATTATAAACCAATTCATGGTATCATAGGTTTTGGCAAAAAGATTTAAACAAATTGTGATTTTAGGTCTATATTATTAGAAAAAAGAAAAAATCGATTTTTGTTATTTGTTTGTAAGGATAAACTCAAAAATTACTACTACAGTTTTCCTACCTATTAAGCTACAGTTTTCCTGAATGTCAAAGATAGGTAGGTACTTTTAATCCCGGGATAGCCCCGGGAACTCCTAAATTAATGCGAGTATTTAATGAATAAAATGGACCTGTTTCAATTAGAAAATATTGGAACGAAATTTGATGATCCTGAAAAGCAATTTATATTATAATATATTTTATAAGGCTTTGGTTTGACACTGTGAGATACTTATTCTGTCACTGATAAAAAAATAATGAGATTCTATTCTGAATTTCGGTATTAATTTCCTGTTCTTTTGGTGCTTCAAGTAGATATTTTAAATTACATTATATTGAAATTATAATATAACAGTACCAAATTTGAACAGGGGAATTGTATAAAGTCACGACTTTATACAATTAAATGGTGCGTGTCAAATGGGTTCGGAATTAATTCCTTTTAAATGTATCGGAACCCTTCCTAAATTTAAAGGATTTTATGTAAAGAACATAATTGCTTTTTGTGATTCTTGACAATCAAAAAAGTTCTATTTGTTGATGTCGCTATTTGGAAATTTATTAATTTAGATTACATAGGTAAATTAAACTGAAATATCAGTACATAGTGTAAAACAGTCGCTTCCCGCTGCCTGTCTGTCTCTATGTATGTTTAGATCTTTAAAACTACGCAACAGAGGGGCTATTATGTAACTTTTGTTTCTATCATTTTTCGGTTGCAATCAAAAACATTACGGTTTTGCGATTACAATATGCACGTTTTGACACCTACAATATCTAGCAATCAACCAAAAACAACATATTACTTACACTGGAGCTGTCTAAACATGATTAATTAATAAAAAAACTGCTATATTTCGGATTGAAATCGAAAAACAATAGCAACAAAAGTTACATAATAGCCCTTCAGATTTTCATGCGGTTTTCGCCAATAGTAGCATGATTCATGAGGAAGGTTTATAATATCAATATTTTATCCTGGAATTCCGATTTTACACCGAAATTAACGCGGATGAAATCGCGGGGACAGCTAGTATGTAAATAAGACGTAAATAATTTATATCAATCTTACTTCAATGATCAAATATCGATGTTAGGTATACTTATTTGACGATGAGTCAAATCTAAGAATAAGGCTAAAATTTAAGTTCAATACCAGATAGAGCTGTACCTACCTACCAAGTACCAACTCATAATTTTGATAACAAATCTCGTATTATAATTTCGATAGGCCATTATAAATAAAAATAACTAAACCACATCTAAAATATAAAATATTCGTTAAAATACCTATGGCATTATGACTTACGATAGATTTAAACCTTCGCAAGTCTTTTGGATATCTTTGGTTGGCAGCGTTAGATACTATTCTTAGGGAATTTTATGTATTTGTTTAACAATAATATATTTATTGCATACAGCATTATCTAACGTAAAAACACTAAATATTCATCATTTGACTATACCTATACTGCTCGCTTATATAAACAATGACTTAATATAAAAATTATCACTTACTTATAAGTACCTTAATTGGATACGAGTACATAAGGATTGAGGATACAAAAAATTAAGAGATACTATTTTAATCTGTATTTGAATATTATCAACGAATAAAGATTTTTTTTTAGACCATTTATAGTTTAGATTGGCATTTTAAGTAATTTGATCTTAATGCCTAAGTATAGTATTTTATTATAACATTTGGTTTTGAGCGATGTCATTTAGATATTATATTAAACTTAATGGTGTTATTCTTAAATTTTTATTTTAGATAATGAGGCAGTTTGATTTTATCATCGATAACTGCTTTATTATTAGTAATTCTTTTTATCCTCGGTATGTAATTTAATTATTCCTCTTAAAACATAATAAATATTAATATTTTTGGATTTGGATTTTTGGTTTAAATAAAAAATTGCTATTTTTCAGCACCGTTTTTGATTCTATAATGTGGTCTCTATTCTATAATCTTCCTCCGTTTCACACAATGTCTTTGACATCATAAATAATAATAGGTATAATATACTTATGGAAAAATAATTATTTACATTAATATCACACATTGATATTGTACAATCCGTACATATAACTAACTACCTTAC
Organism: Zygaena filipendulae; assembly: GCA_907165275.2. Classification (NCBI taxonomy): domain Eukaryota; kingdom Metazoa; phylum Arthropoda; class Insecta; order Lepidoptera; family Zygaenidae; genus Zygaena; species Zygaena filipendulae. The sequence continues at coordinate 8,053,754 of OU015664.1, forward strand.
TTAACAACAATGTTGTTTAGTACATTTTAATAATAGAGCTTTGGTTAATTGTATGACAAATGTTTTTTGTTTATAATAATATTTTACAGTTCCTTATAAGTAGAATTATTTTCAATGAGTTCATTCGAACAATTTGACTTGATACTGCACGAATTTCGAAAAATTTTTTAAAGTTATTAAATGACGTCACAATATTAAAATATTACCTACCGTAAAACATACATATCCCTAGGTAGGTTACACATGTTGTATTGCTTCCCAACTTTATTGTTACAATCTTTATTTATCCCAGATTTATTTATTGCTAAAGCCTACATTTATAATAATATTATAAACAAATCCTATAACATTCACACTCTGTGTTTACTTCCATTTTAAGGGTATGTAACAATTTTATAACATTACAAAATGTATCAAATCTTATAAAGCGTCATTTCTATATCATGTAACCAAATATTCTCCTATATTCTTAGAGTAATAATATTTGGAATGTTAAATAGTATCTAATTAAAAATTACATTTACATTTGACAGGTCCACGAGTAAAGTCTACATTTTTATTAAGTTATTATATTTTTCATGATTACGATATAAATTAGGTTTCGGTAACTATATATAGTATTCGATTAACTTGAGTTACTATTTTATATGTAAATTGGATAGGTATCAATTTAGGTATCTACTAATAAGTTCTTGACGAAACAGACAGTAATTACGTCACATAATGTTTTAAATATCGTAGATTCAAAGTATCTTATGCATTTCAGCATTTAATAATATACCATTTAACCCTAAATCTTTATGTTTCTTTTTCTTTAAGTATTAACAAACCCTCGAACTGTAGGTAATCCATTTTAGCACAAATCTCGGACGGCTCACGATAATAAGTCGTAAGATAACTTTACCTATAGTATAGTATTATGATTAAGTGTGCCTACAAGTACAAATTTGTATGAACGCTACTATAGAAAGTTAAAGTGAGCTTGCATTCACGATTTTTCAATTCTAAAAACTACAGAGGTATTCGCATAAATAACTTAGTATTCTAAGAGTATTGTTCAGTGTTTTTTTTATATGATGCAACGACACACGTCATCGTCCTTCATCCTCATTATATTGGGGCGGTTTAAAAGTTCACGACTAGTCACGGCGGACGCTTCTCCGAGGCGCCGTCGCCGGGCGATCGTCACGCCTTGCGACGACACATCAGCAAGTTCTTATACGCCTGCCGGTACTCGCTCGACATCACCACGTATATGATGGGGTTGATGCACGTCGTCAAATATATCAGGATATAACCGGCTATATTAGCCGCCGGGTGGGACGTGAACTCGCGGAATATCTTCGTCAAAGTAATAGGCAGATAGCATACCCAGAAAGAGAGCATAATAGCCATTATCATTTTCAATAGCTTCCTGTCTTTCGGCGTTAAGCGAGGCGGTCGCACTGGCACTGGTGATCTCCGAAGAGCAGCGGCAGCCTGACGTAGTCTTTTTGCTGTCTCCCCTCCGCTAGGTTTACGAGGTTTCGAGGAGTCGAGTGCACTTTCCTCATCGTGTCCATCTAATGTGTCTACTCCGGATGAGGAGGACCTTTCGGGGCCCGGCGTGGGAGGACAGTGGAGAACAGGAGGTGCTAATAGATTCCTTCGGGGAGGTGCAACGTGATTTGTGCCGTTCTCGAGTCCGGGGGATCGCTCGAAAGCTGTAGACGCCGACCCCACAGCGGAGTCTTCGAGTCCATGTCGGGGCTTGAAGCGCGGTGGTGCCCGCGACCTTTTCGCAGCTTTCCTTACAATGCAGAATATCCGAGCGTAACATATAACTATGGCTAAGCAGGGCAGCATGAATGCTCCAACAAAGAGAAACTCCTTAGGAGACTTGTGGTTGCGGTCCGGGAGAATCGAACACGAACCTATCGTTGGGTCTAATCCGAAGCGGCCCCATTTCTCGAGCCAGGTTGCTATTAGCGCTCCAAATGCGAACGCCCACGTACTACCCACCATTATCGCTAAGTACTGCCGCTTATACAACCTGTTGACAATACAACATAAATAATAAATTAGATTCTTTTAATAAAAATATAGGGACAATAGCCGTACCTATAATAAATACTTTTTACAAGAGTATATTTACTGTCGATACAATCAACTTGAGCCGGTGTTAATAAATAGGGGTTGTTTTTTATAATACGTTCGTAAATCGATCGCTAGCAAGTGAAGCTCTACCGCCATTACTTTATCAGTGTTATTTTAACATAAAAATTTCGTTCATTGAATATTCGACCTTTTTTCACTCCCTATAAAATTGAAAATATTATGTATAATGGAGGAAGTGATGGTGGTATAGAGCCTGGTATAGTTTTATGTAGGTACAGTGGTTGAGTAGGTACTTACTTGGGATAAAGTCGTGGATGTGAGATCATGACGTATCTGTTGATAGTGATAGCGAGTACAGTGAAGAGCGACACGGCGACGAGGGCGTATCTGGCGAGGGGGAACATTCTGCAGAGGATCCTGCCGTGGGCCCAGGAGCGTCGCCAGAAAGTGGAGGCGGCGAGCGGCAGGTTGAAACAGCAAAACAGCAAGTCAGAGCAAGACAGGTTCATTATGAACACCGCTGTTGCGTTTCGTACCTGGAAGAAATATATAGATTTTATATAGCTATACAGTTCTTTTTTGTAAGGAATACATGATAATGTTATGTCTTAAATATTATAAATCGCTTTATATGTCGCTCTGTGTTTGTTTGGTTATTCTAAAATACACAACGGGTTTTGCGGTTTACTCGTACACTATCATATTTTGTAGATTTTTCCGGAATGTTTACACAATATTATGTTTATTAGGAGTTCTTGAAAGAATCTCGAAATTGACGTGGGTGAAACCGCGGGTAGCAGCTAGTAAAACTACATACAATACCTACACCCTGTAATAAAAGGTTAATAAGAAAGTAAAGTGTTGAAAATTGTATCAAGTACTAGTTGTGCTCCGCGGTTTCACCCGCGTTAATTTCAGTGTTTCCGCAGGAATTCCGGGATAAAAGTACCCTATGTGTTAATCTGATGTATAAGCTATATTATTGTAAAGTTTCATTTAAATCCATTCAGTAGTCTTTGCGTGAAAGAGTAACAAACATCCATCCATACATACAAACTTTCGAGTTTATAATATTAGTAGGATGAGATCTTTTTTTCTTAAATTTTTTTTCTTTCTCCTGAGAGAATTGAATCTGCGACCTCTGCGGTCATTTTTTTAAAGTTTGGATAAAAGGATAAAGGTATTAATTGCCGTATTAATGGCGTATATTAATTGCCGTAAAATAAAATTACCATTATATCTACATATGTATACCACGGTACTGATTCGTGCATGTCATTGACATTGGCCGATAAACACGACGGAATGATACTAGTAGCTGTATTGTATGTAGCATTTGTAGCTAAGATAATGTTCATTACTATGTATTTACAAACAGGAAAAAATAGCCGACCTTAATTGTGTGTAATATACCAACTCTTTAATATTTGAGCCACCGAGCGTACTAAGTAAGATAAAGAACCACTGTGATCAAGAAGCTATAAGATGAAATTTATCTTATAGATTAACTTCAAACGTTACCCAAGTACAAAACTTTATTCAAATCGTAAGAGCCCCAAGAGACAAATTATATTATGGAGATATACAAGAATTGCTCACTTAATAAGATTTATTGTTATGAAATAGGGTCTTTACCACTACAACACCATGGCGACAGTCGCTGCGGTAAAATAAAATGTAAGGAAATGGAAACCAAAACCACAGTAGTGTGTAGTCCCGCCTCACTAAGGGTTTGTATATACAATAGGACCGACATGTAATTGATTTTATAAAGGTCCTTTAAAATAAATATGATTAAAAAAAAAAAAAAAAGGTCTCCCTACACAATATATGAATAGTTCGATATTGGCATACTCGTATTAACCCGATCCGCGATCGGCCGTCGTCACGTGGTTGAATATGAAGACGCAGCCGCAGGAGTGATGTGATTTTGTGTTTTGCGTAAGTAGAATTGATCCTTTGCCCGTTTATCTATACTATTTTTATAAAGAGGTAAGGTTTGTGAGTTTGTGAAGTTGTAGGGGAAGGGGGGAAGGTAATCTCTGGATCTACTGAACCGATTTTGAAAATTGTTTCATTTGTAGGAAGCTACGGCAGTCCTGACCTGAGTAACATAAGGTACTTTGTATCCCAAAATTCCCACGGGAACTCCGAAATTACCGCGGGTAAAACTACGGAGGGTTAGCTAGTAGGTAATAATGTGCATTTATGCACCAATGTAGCCGTCGCATCTCGCCGTATCATTAATGCAAAAAATACTATTACTACGTAAGGATGCGACACTTCGCCCCGTGCCAACTTCGTGCCTCTCCACACCCCGCTACAACGTAGCGGAAAGCCTAGAGGTGATAGCGGTGTAGGCTGTTATTGCTGTTTGTGTTTTGCATATAATATTAAAAAAAAAATGCACACGGACTGCACGTGGTCATCAGTTCGATCGCCTGCAGGAGCAGTATAGGGAGTTTAGTCCTTGTATGGAGTGTCAGGTGAGGTGTGATTATAGTATGAAAACTGAGAACATCCTTTGGCATTCAATTATCTCTGGAATTGAGTTTGATTCATAAGAAATAATAATATAACCTTACAATTTATTCATACTATGTAACGGAATTAATGATCTTTTTATCATAAGTAATAAATTACCGAGTATATCGTCTCTACTGACCTACGCTAAGATGTATTGGTGTGTGCAGCGATTCGAAATAGTTTCGTAAACGTATTCCGTTTATCATATAGGTACATAAATAATATAATGAGACAATCACGAGTGGTTTATGAGTAAGTTTATATAAAAGTGGTAAAAGTACTGGCATTTTGTTATTACAAATAATGAATATAATATAATAGCTGTCCCCCGCGGAACTCCAGAAAAACTATACATATAAACAATCCTCTTGCGTCTTGTCGCAACGACTTATCGTCGACGCAAGCGCAGCAAGCGCGTCTTGTCGCCGCGACTTTACCGCGAGCAAATGAACGCGCTCCGATTCCCCTAGCTTGTCGTTGCGACTCTGCGACTCTGACGCCATGTGTGCGGAGCTTTGAACAAAATATATGAAAATTGTAGGCCGCAACCTGTCGTTGCGTCTAGTCGTTGAGCTGTCGCTGTCGCGTGTCGCATAGTGTGCGCTGGCTCTAAACGAATTTTGTGTTATTGAAAATTAAGATCCTTTAATTGCCCCCTAAATACCTTCAACGATCTACTAGCTGAAGTAAGTCTGAACGGTACAGATGAGGAATTCTAAAGCCGTGCAGTTTGAACAGTAAAGGAATATTAATAGAATTTAGAGAAATTTGTAGGTTTGGAGAGTCAAGTTCTCAGATGAACTATGGGAGAGGATTATGGGAAGAATAGAACAATTGGAATCTTTCTCTGAGAGGGGGATTTAGAAATAAGTAGCACAGAGTACAAATCATGCAGGATATACGTGGTAATTTGACACATGATCTTATTTACGCAGCCCAAAGATGAACCTGGTGCAGAAACTTTAAGGGCGTTCCAACTTGCTAAATCACTATTTAGGTCAGGATATGAGGTATCCACGTAATCTAGGATAGGAAGAAGACGGTATAAGTGCCTATAGATTTGATAAACGGTTCCACTCGCGTCCATTTGGAGATTCACTCGGGATTCGCGAACTTTATGTAACGACAAAAATATAATACCAATATGAGTTGTACCATTTACCTAACAGAGCATATAATATATAGTAGAATAGTTTAACCTCCAGTCTCCCACAAATAAGATAAATCAAATTTGTACTTGAATAAGTATTTGTATTTGCATAATTAATGCGCACATTTTTTGAAAATTGTGGTTGAAAACCAATTAAGTAACTTATTATTATTATTTTACAAGCTATTCCCCGCGGTTTCATCCTCTTTAATTTTGGAGTTCCCGCGGGAATTCCAGAACAAAAAGTACCCTATGGCCGTCTCTGTACCTCTGAGTAAGTTAAATATGTCCTAAAATCAAACGTCTTGTGTTGAGCGGAATACTTTAGTGTCTTACTATCTAACGGTCTAATTTTGTATTTTTACCAATCGTCCGTAAGTTTTGACCAGTATACTCTACAATATACGTACTTATCAACGAATTTTGCTCTTGATATGATAAAATTATGATAAAAATATTGTTTAATTAAGCTATAATTTGCTTGTAGAAGACATTATATTTAAGTTCCTTCTTAAAGGCCTCTCTTAAGGCAATATGTCATGATAACAGTAAGTACTGTTTAGTGATCAAACAATGACCATCGTTGTAAAAAAATAGTATCATTTAGGTACTACTAAAGGAGTACTACTTGATGCTCATTTATGTCTATAAGATTCTAAACTATTGTGTCCTGTGTGTATATTATAAATGCGAAAGTGAGTTTGTTTGTTACACTTTCACGCCTTAACGGCGCAACCGATCATCATGAAATTTTGCAGGTACATTGTCAGGGGTACAGAGAAGAACATAGGGTACTTTTAGTCCCTGAATTCCCGCGGGAAACCGCGGGGAACCGCTAGTTTCCAAATTAATAGAGTTTGTCAGTTAAATAATTATTATTGTCCATCGATCACAACTATGATAAAATTTTATTATTTAGGGACTACCTGTTCCACATGATTTTACTCGGATAAATTTTGGAATTCTCTGGGAAACTCTTTTTTGTGCCTGACTAAAAGCATTCAGCGCATATCTAATCTATATCTAACATGGCATGCCAAGTTTCATTCAAATCTGTCAAATAGTATTTACGTGATTCGCGTTCCAAAAAACCTACAAACAGATAAAGAGAAACATTTTCCAAAAAAGACCGAACTTTCTTTGTCTGTCTTTTCTTTTTATTTTATCTTAGGTTTACTATCTCTTTTGTGGCAATAAAGTATATTTGAATTTGAATTTTTTCTCCGATAAGACGTTACCTATTTGATTTTTTTTCTATATTTTTAATTTACACAGCCAACACTAAAAGTACCTATGTGAACAATTTCCCACCGTTATGGTTCCAAACCTTATAATATTAGGTAGGTACAATTAGATTCTTAAAAAAATAATTTCTGATTTCTTATTATTATTTTATTGTTTTCAATGATTTGTTATTTACTTGGGCATTAGTAATGAAGAATAAACACAACTTCCAATAATTTAATGGTTACTGCGAAATAAGTTTGACGCATAATAGTATAGATAGATACTTATATAGAAACCGCAAAATAGTGAACCACAATACTACAGTTTTAAATTCAACTGTAATTCAAAGACTACAAAATTTGCCATCAAAACTTTAACTTTGGGGAATTATGTTTATTTACGTCGGCCAAGACTGAAGTTTTATAACGTCACTGGCTGTTTCCCACGGTTTCACCCGCGTTAATTTCAAAGTTCCCGCTGGAATTCCGGGATAAAAAGTACCCTGTATGTCCTTCTCTGTATCCTTGACAACGTGTGTGCAATATTTCATGATGATCGGTAGAACCGTTGAGGCGTGAAAGAGTAATAAACAAAAAACAAACAAACAAACTCACTTTTGAGTTTTGCATTTATAATAGTAATATAAGGATTAAGTTACAACTAGGTATTCAATTTACAAGTCACGATTAACTTAGTGGATATCTTGTTAGCATAGTCTTTAAAGGTTACGCTAATTCTATTTTCAATACCTACTGAATTTTCTAAATTGGAACATAAAAGTTTATGAAAGTTTATTCACACTATTTTGTAAATTTCTTGCTTAGTAAAAACGAATAAATAAATAAATAAAGAAAAAAAAAGAATGTTTTCCATTTATAAACACTGGTGTTATTGGCAAACGTGTCAGATTCGCATATGAAAGTTAACGGGCAATATTATGTACATTGTACATATACAACTTATTCGTTACAAGTTTTTTAGATCTCAACTAGGGGACATAATAATTCACGCTTACATAGAACTAACTAATGAAAATATAATTAAATAAAAAAACTGATAAATTACAGCGAAAAACTTGAATGAAAACTTGATTTTACGCTGGTAAATGATATTTTGCATTTGATTTGTGGGTACGCCAGCGGCAATGCAAATGAAAGAGCCGTTGAACCCTTAGAGTATGCTCCGTCAGAGCATAGGCTACTCGCGAGCTCAACTTTGTTAAAGAGTTGTTTTTTTTCCTAAAAATTAATTTTGTTTGTTTTAGCTATTTGAAACGAGAATAAACAGCGTCCTGTAGGTACGTTCCTCGTTTAACCTTACACTCTGTATAATTATACGTACCTACTTTATTTTTAACAATACGTGAATGTAAGTAAGTATGTTCTGAGTTCAGACGAATCTTAGAAATTTGTACTATGTTAAAACTGCAAAATACAAAAATGGGTTGTTATGAAAACATGATATAGATTCATCAAGAGCATAAAACATGCTATTTTATCCAATACATTTATTTATCTACTCGTGTACAAAACTAAGGATAGGCGATATTTTTAATTAAGTCGAGAATACAATTTATTGTTTAAGCTTGATTTACACAATCAGCTTTTTCATTTTATTTACAGGAAAATAAAACAGGGATATGTACTTATTGAAAATAAATACGAGGATTATCATGGCAACCATAACCACAATAGTTATGTTGTACCTGTTCATTTATTATTATTATTACCTAGAATAAACGAGAACTTTAACGTGCATGATAAGTAAAAAGTTGATTGTTATGTACATAAAATGAAGAAGGAGATGGCAATACTTCGATATTTTAGTTTAGCATGGAAATTTTTCAACGCCCTAAACAACAACAAAATATAATAAAACCTAATATAATAATAACATTTCACAACATATTAAAACATAAATCTATATACTTATTATATGTGTCACGCTCATATTGTATCTGCTTAATGGATTTAGAAGATCAACTCACTTTTTTGCACCTGGCGAGGGCGATCACCGTGATCAGGTTTCCTGGTATCCCGACCAGCATGAACAGCACACAGCACACCGACGCGAACCTCAGCAGCGCCTCTGGGTAGTCTTTGAAGAGCTCCACAGCTGCCAACTCCTCGTCTGTGCTGAACTCGTCCAGCCCGGCCGTCCAGTTGTACCCTACCTCGCTCGCGTAAGTACTCCTCGGTATACTAGGCAGCAGGTCACCCATTTTAATAAACAAACGCGCATCAATCACACGTCACTTGTACACAAATGTTACGTTCGAAGTGAGCATAGACAGGGATGTCCGGTTGCATCGCGATTTTTATCTCTGGTGTTTTCATGAGAATTTAATGAGTCAAGTTAGGTGGGTACGCGCGCTGTTTTCGCCCGCGTCCCATAGATGTGTAAGCGGTGTGGCTCTGTCAGCGACCGAGCAGCGATGACGCTCGGGCTCAGACAGTGCATTTTGTTGACCGCAACGCGACTGCCGCGCAGCTGCCCAGGAAGCCGACTGTTATCAGCGCAGCGTCGGGCTCATTGTTCCACCGATGACGCTATCTGTAAAGATAAAACAGATTTGTTGTATCACAAATGGAACTCTGACTTATGACGATTGTACATGGCAGGGTTGAAAAGCAAAATGCGTGAAGACTAGCTGTTCGCCGCGGTTTCACCCGTGTTTATTTCGAAAATACCGCGGAAAATCTGGCGTAAAAAGTGCGCTATGTCCTTGTCGTTATCCTTGACGTGTATGTAACATTTCATGATGATCGGCTGAGTAGGTACCTAGTTAGGCGTGACAGCGTAACAAACAAACCAACTTACATTCCCATTCATAATATTAGGATTCATAATCAAAAAGTTTTTCATCGCGGTTTCGTTAATGTTTGCGTTAATTTCGGAACTTCCTCAAGAAGTGACTAAAATTCTTTCTTACTCGTTGGTAGTTGACTTCTACTCCCCATAAACAATATACATATTATCAGTACATGCTAAGTTTTAGTAAAAGTAAATATTTCTCCATGCCTTGCAACTCCACTACTTCATCGTGTTCAGGATTGAATTTTGGAAAAGTCTTCTTTAGTGCATATATTACATGATGTTATATGAGGAATCCTTGAGTCAAGTTCCAAAGTTTGAGGCTTAGTGGTTTGGACTGGTGCTTTGATATGTTAGTTTATTTTAATTTAAATTTTTTTTTCTATAAAAATAACAGACAGACACAAAGTTCTGTATGGTTGAGTTATCAGAACAACATTCACTTGTTGCCGGTTTATCGAAACAACAATTAATCAGTTATGAACTTTCGAGTAAACTAGACAACGATAAGAATTTCGGCGGAAATCAAAGGCTTTGGTTTCGTCATTTATGTTTGTGTTGATAAAATACGGTTAAAACTGATGTAGTATAGAAGAAGTGTTTGAGACAGTAATTGATACTTTATACGGATCTGGGGACACGGTAGTGCCCCCGCCAAGACGAGCCAAGTGAAGCGGGAGTACTACCTATCTTTTCTCGAAGCGCTTCGTCGTTTTTTGAACCCTTATAACTTAGGTTTGAATTATACCAGATAAACAAAATTCTCGAGAAAATTTGTCAATGGCGGACTTATTAAATATATAAAGTTTTAATTGCATAGCTCTTATACTTTAGATTTTATTGATATCTGAAAAACCCTGATTTCGTCACTGATTCACTGATGATCATCAAAATTCTTAGGGTATTTTCTAATGTTCTAGAAAGTTAAAATTGGCGTGTAAGCTAGTATTAGTACACAAACAACAAAAAAGTTATAAAACTTGTAACTTTTATCCCCCAACCTCTTAAAATTTTTCACCTTTCGCTCATGTGAATGGAGCGAAATGGCTAAGCCACATTTTCTGACTAAGGTGTAGAGTTTGAGAAGTTAGGCCTTGTAGAGTTAAGGTGTGTAGAGTTATAAGCTTGGCTCTACATGAAATCTGATAAGTTTTTGATATTGCCCGTCATATGGACTCGTCTTGGCATCATTTTACATGAATATGTTTTTGGTGGGATGGTTCTTTACGTGTTCCCTAAAGCACGTGATGTCTCGCGTCGATCTCTTTAAAGTACATCAATAGTGGTTAGGTACCTATAGCACCATAAATAATCAGTTAATTAAAACTGTACAACGAAGCTTATAAAATATACATTTATTTATTGTAACGTGGCACTGGCAATACACATTTTTTGTGAAATTTCATAACAAAAAAAAGAAATGGTAGTTTCATACAATAGGTACAGTAATAGTTTAATATGAAATTCCGTTCGAAATTGAAACACAGAAACTGTTGGAAGTGCGTAAGCGAGCATAAAATTACGTTCGCCCCGAGACAAAGTGAGGGGGTTTCACCACCCGTGAAATTGCTGCCTGTGTTGAATGAAAGAAGAAAGCTAGAATTCATTAATTATACCCTTCAAATAAGAAACTTAGTATAATATCTACAAGTTATGAAACTAATAATTTTTGACAATATGTTATGTGAAAGGGAAGGAAGGTATGCCTTGCGGGGACTATAATCACGGTCTATGTCTCAGCATCAATGTTTCATTATAATATACTGATCGTTATTTCATTATTTCTAGTATATTGGATTACTTAAAACTTGTATTTACATAATTTAAAGTTAAAAAATTTTTGTTAATAAATAAAAAAGAAATTATGATCTACAAGCACTTTTTGATCTTCAATTAGAACCATTTGAAATGCAAGATCAATAGTCTGTTTTCTCACATAAAATATTAAAATTCAATCGCAAGTAGAATAAAACAAATTAACGCCAATACTAATCGATTAGCTGAACCAATTAATAGATAATTTAGAGTGCGGCTTCCCTCGACAGTGAGTGATAGATGGTCGATGCCAGATCTGTCTGGATCGACAATGAGATAGGCAGATTAACAATATGGATTCTATGATAGTCGTAGCTGTGGGTAGGGATTGAGAATAAACGACAATTAACGAGGGCGTAGTAGGAAAATGTATGACCAAAGAAGGTGTTACCAATTGAATAAAATACTTTTGTGATAGTGGTTTAAGTAGAACTGATTTATTCATTTATTTAATTATTGTATTCATTTTCCTACCCTGAATTTGACTTTTTTGTATGTACCATGTTACATAGGTACGTATTTACAACAGATAAGTAGTTATATAAATATTAGAAAATGTTCAAAGTATTTTTTGTACTTATAGGACACTTTATAATTATTATTCACTTAGTTTTTTAGACCACTACCACCTTTGTAAGAGGAGGTTCTCAATCCTTCTATATTTATTTTATTGTATGTAAGCGATATCTCCGTTAAATGTAAAACGAATTTTTTAATATTCAGCTTTATATCCGAGATTACACAAAAGTAAAAAAAAAAAAATGTACCTACCTAAGTTTTTTTTTTACAGTTTGAGGAAAAAGTTAATATTATTTTAAAAAGATATGTGCTTACGAAAAGCATTTCCAACTAGATTTTTATTAATTAAGTAGCTTTTTGTATAAATTTCGGTATTCCCTAGATACGAAAAATACCCAAAGTCTTATTCTAAGAGTTTAGTTACTCGTATGCGTTTCCAAATACGAAATAGCTGTTCCTTAGTTCTATTCGTCAAATCTCTGCATTTATTTCTTATAGTTATTATTTAAAGACAATAAGGTCTAACGACTTCCTATCAGTGACTCGGAAGTTCCAGAAAAAAAAAATATTTTTTTCTTTATAATATTTAGGTACTAGGTAAGCTTCGCATTGTACAATAAAACACTTTCCTCTAGTTGTATTATTGAAATAATCGCAGTAGGTAACTCTAGACGAGCTAACGACGGGGGACCATCCTGCGTCTAGAGCTCTCGACACTTGGAAGGTTATTGACACGGTGGCAATTATACCCTTAAATTACGACGATGAGTAATAAATAAATAAATGTAATATAAAGCGAAAGAGGGGTGTCAGCAAGTGATTATCCATTCTCACATGCTTGCACATGCCAAGAGACTTGTGGCGGGAGAGGACTAGTCGTATCTACCTACCTACTACTTATTTGTCTTGGCAGTTGGCACCGACTTCAAACCGATCAGTACATACCAGTAATGATAATTAATAAAATTTTTGTTTTTTGGATTATATCAGAAATCTATAAATATTTGTTTTTTATTTTTCGCAGAAATCGATTTTTTTTTTGTAGAAGTCGAATTTTCTGAAGTCGATTTATGTCGGTTTGTTTATGACTAAATTAAAATATAATAATTTGAATAATATTAACCCCTATATTTATTCTCTTCATCCACACGCCTGTAGTTCAAATTATATTTTAAGTACGCATTAATGTGTACTTAAACACACTTAAAATATAATCAGCGTAATTTTATATCAATATTGATCCAAGTGGCTAATAGTGCTAAGTGGCGTTAAGTTGCTCCAAGTGTGGAGAGGTCCATTTCAGTAGACTGCTATAGGCTGATGATGATGATTGATCCAATTCCAAGAATACTAAAATGTTTGAGGAAAATAATTTTTGTTTCATATTAATTCAGAATCGGGCTTTTATAATTGCTAATGTTTATGTGAAGCGTAAATAAGGGTTTGCGAAATTTCGCACGAGACCTCGACATTGATGGATAGGTCGGCTAAACCCAGACCCGTCACGTCATCGCCTCCGCTAAACCTTCATCCCCCAACATAAGGCCCCCTATTGTCCGTGTGTCACATTATTATTTGAGCAACTTAAGAACTTAAGGGCATTAAAGGTACGTCTATTTTGCAGACTAGCACCGCTCCTTAAAAACAAACCACAAATTCCTCCGAGATAATTAGTGGTAGTTTAAAATGAAATCGAATATTCATTAAGTAAAATAGGCTAAACAGTAGGTAAATTTAAATAGTAATTTTTGCAGCAAACACAATGTACCTACTAACCAATACTGTTAAAACGGCCACTTTCGGCGATATTCCATAAAACTTTTTTTTTTATAAATTTTCATTGCAATTTGCAATTCTATGTTGCAGAAAAAAAAATACGATGGCACATTATGAATGTTTGATTTCTTTTTAAATGATAACTACCTACTGATGATAATCCCACTACCTTTTAAATGATAATCACACTACCTGCATTGGTCGGTTCTTGGCTGGTCTCACTAGGTACGTCCTAGCTCATTGAATTGTAAATACCTGTGATGTAATGATGATATGAATATTGTTGGTTTACAACAAACTTAATTGCTATAAAATGGTAATATTGTTAAATTATTACATGTATTTGTAAATATAAGTAAAGTAAATTTTATGTATTGAACATCAGTTTAACAATCGGGGGCCTTATTTAGTATGAACAACAACATTCCGTGCCCATAACGCGCTTCCCAAAAACACAATCCCAAACGTTTCAAGTGCCCAAATATTAGAAATTAATTTTCTGTATGCTACAAGAAACTTTGTAAATTGTTTTTTTGAAATTAAACCTTTTTTGAAAACGAGGGAAAGATAAATTTTTTGTGACGCGTTATCTTAACGCGTCGTGTGATGGTCATAGTGAATAAGAGCCCTGATTTGTTTGTATAGCAGTTTAAAGTTGAATGAGGTCGTGATGTTTTTTCCCACTATGTTAATACCTAAGAAAGATACTTAACTGTCGTAATTACCCAAAAAAGTCAAACTTAATAGATCAACTTTTATAGATCGCTCTTGTTTGAATATAGAAACTTGGCCTACACGTTTGATATTTTTGTTGGATTGTACTCAAACATAGTGTGTTGAGGACACACAAATCGAGAAGCGAAACAGATGACGTTATAGCTATATTAAGAATAAAGTAAAGCAGGTTGAGGGTGAGAAGTGGAGCTTGAACGAGTAGTCTCAGGCCATCCTATTAGAGGGTTGTTTGCAGAGCTGTCGACCCAATTTACGACCCATTACTTGGTCCAGACTCCATCCAGATCGCAAGCAGTAATGAAATATTGTTTATTATTCGAATGCTCTTTACTGGGTTATGAAAATGTAACGCTGTTGACGTCACACGTCAATGACACGTTGGTGATGCATATTATGATCCTTCTGTACGAGTATTTGTCATTGAGATATTGTTGGATTTTGGATCGACAATAGACAATAGAAAGAGACAAATTATTAAAATGGCGAGGCGAATTAATCATAAAGGGTTAGCAGTAAATCAATGGGGTTAGCCTTGATGCCTAATTCTGCAGTATTGGAATATAAAATAAAAAAGATTAATTGAAAACCGTCAAAAGTGGCCGTTCTTGGAATTTTTTGTTTAAACCTTTTGTTATCGTTCAAATTCTGCAGAATTATCTAGTTTCATTCTATTCTACATAATATTGTATTATCGGTTGATTTTTAAATGGAATATTCTAGAAGATATATGTATATTTTTTATAGCAGGTGGCGTTTCACAGCAGTTTCATTTCTGTATGTGATTATAATATGATCACAATATCAGCAGAAACATATGTAAGCATAGAGAAGCGAAAGTGTACAATGAAAGTAAAAAAAAGTACAAAATTAGGTATATAAGAAAAAGTTTACCTTCAATAAATACTGTATAAATATTGAAATTTAATGATGGACTTTTCGAATTTACTTATTTCATACATATTAGTGGCCAATATTTATGTATGTTTGTTTGTATGTTTTACGAGTGGAAGTTGACTAATATCGTGTCGTCATGCGGAGCTGTGACAGCTTCAATCTATGGCTGGAGTTAGGACAGAATAACTGTGACATTAGTGGTCACAATGTTGTTTTTGTATCATTTACGGCGTCGCTCTGTTTATTTTTGTACTAATATAATTATTGTAAGTGTAACCTTTTGATGACCTAGATAGTTATTTTTGTTTTTTTTTGTTTCATTGTTAAAAACCCTATACCAAAATATTTTGAGTTCAGGATATTATTAATATTTATCCTTCAAAAAGTGTTTTTTAAAGTCTGAGGATTTTAGGTACTAGCTGTCCCGTACGGTTCCACTCGCGATATTTCAGAAAATCCTTTCCAATCGGATGCCTTTTCCCTTCTGCCTACGTCATACAAAGAACACACCCTCCAAGTTTCAGGTCTCTACGATCAGCGGTTTAGGCTGTGCGTTGATTCGTCAGTCAGTCATTTAGGACAAAGCATTTTATATGTATATAGATTAAGGTATGATATTGTCGCTAATATGACACCAATTGTGCTGCCATGATGTCAGTGACAGTAAACTCTAGAATCAATAGAGTTTACCGATGGAGATCGCTAACCATCTAGCTAGAGTCTAGATAAAAACTGAAAAGATAAACTGACGGCTATACGCCAGGCGTCGCGGGTTCAATCCCCGAATCAGGGTAAACATTTATTTGATTAACATAGTGCTTACCCTTGAATCTGGTTGTTTAGTGTGTATCATAAGTATGTACAATGTAGGTAAATTGAAGACAAAATCATTTATGTCAGTAGTCTGGAATTCATAAAGATCCGCTTAGTTTGGAACCGGATGGCGCTCATGGCGCTGGCTTGTGATGTCTCTATTTATTATTATTATTGTTATCATAGGAGCTAGGGATAAAAGTACCTACCGCAGTTTTTATCTCTGCATCCCTGCTATCTTTATTTTCAGTTTCCATAAAGAACTCCCTCGTATTTCTAGACTTACGAAAGCTTTTTTTTGGGTGTAGAGGATAATAATAATATTATTATACGAAAACACGAAGAGAAAATATTTTTTCTTGGAGAGAAAACATTCCACTTTTAGAGTCATTGCGGTCTTTTTGTACAAAATTGTTGTAAAAGTAGAAAAGTTAAACCGTTTCGCTGTTTAAGATTCATTAAAGTTTGATTATTTTTAAGTATGATAATATGATAATTATTATCTTGAGCGAGAACCAAGTATTTATTTTCACTGGTAAAGTTTTTGAGTGCTCGTCAATTATGAATGCCATCTGATCGCCCATATTCATAAGTTTTTATAGTAGCTATACTTTGTTTGTGGGTACCTATACAATAAAGTTATTTCATTTCATGTATATTGCTTGGATGGTTAGATTTTATGCTTGTTTAGATATTTACATTCAATCGTATTCTTATTTCTTATCTATACTAATATTACAAAGAGCAAATGTTTGTGAGTTTGTAAGTATATGAGTTAGTGATGCTGTGGGGGGTCATCTCTGGATAGATCCAGAAATCCAGAAATCTGGAGAGATCCAAAATCGGTTCTGTAGACAGAACCGATTTTGAAAATTCTTTCACTTATAGGAAGCTACAGTGATCTTGAGTGTCATAGGGTACTTTTTATTCTGGAATTCCCGCGGGAACTCAAAATTATCGAGAGTGAAACCGTGAGAGACAGCTAGTACCTCTATTATACATATAAACGGGTTGATCAGATTTCAATGTGATTGAGCAAAAAGATCAAATACTTACGTTTCACATAAACAAAGGATATTATTTATCGTGAATTAACCAAAGACATCACGCGATTCACACGAGCGAAGCCAAAGGGAACAGCCAGTTAATTAAAATATCATCTCTGGTATAGCATCTTCTTATCATACTATAGAAGGCTCCACAGGGAACGTATTATTTCTACTGCGTTGATCTTTCTTTCATCCCCTTTGATATAGATACTTATACCTAACATTATATTCGTATAAAAAGATTGTTTTTTTTTTCGCGTCCTATTTTTTGCTACCGCAACACCCACGATAAGTAAGCGGATTGATTTGTTCCAAATAATATATGGAGGGAGACGTGTCAGGTGTTTCTTTCCAGCGTGACCCAAACATGAGGTCCCGGATAACTGATTGGATAACAAATACAATACAGTGGAAGAGATGTTTGTACTTACTGCTAGGTACTTAGCAAACACCACGGTGTCCGATATCGATTAACACTTGTGTGCCTCTGTCGGCCTGCGGCTTCAAATTATTCTATTACTATACTTGATTTCGAAGTTCCTGCGGGAATTTCTGGATAAAAAGAACCTACCCTATATCCTATTCTGTACCCCTGATAATGTGTAGTAGGTATGCAAAATGTAATGCATGTTCACCCACGTCAATTTCGGAGTTCCCGAACGAATTCCGAGACAAAAAATAGAATAGAATAGAACGGAACGGAATGGAACAGAGTCAGCTGAGCCAATTGACACCAATTTCAGATGCGTGAGGAACAACGCATTCTCTGTAATAGGCTAGTTTCCTGGGTAAAAAAATCAAAATTCTATTTAGTCCGTCAGTTAGATAATAAAAAAATAAAAGACGTATTTTTTGCTTTTTTTAAAATAATGGAAATATGCATAGATAAAGCGCATTAAAGTTTAGGGTGGGGGACTCGTGATGTCACAGCTCGCTATAACGTGCGAACAAACTGTAGCGAGGCGTGACGTCATGTGAAATTTCGACTTGATATATCTCCGTTATTTTTTGGTTACATAAAAAAAAAATACGTGTCCAATATTTTTTAATAATCTACAAAACGGACTAAAAAAAAAATTTAGGAAACTAGCCTATTGTCGTTATGCGAAAACGGGCGCCGGCAAACGGGCGAATACAATATTCCAATGGCCTGACCTTTCCGGGAGACAGGCATGAGGTAGGTACTATTTTATCGCGCTAAATCAATTAAATAATATTGTGGTGGGGTGATCGATGAGTGTAACATTTGGTGTGTCCAATTCCAATATAACTCCAGAAAGATGGATCGTGACGCACAAGTTAAGATAGATATGAGGAATCGTTCCGCACAAGTAAATACAATAAACTTTCGGCACAAATATTTTTTGAGCGAAATTCTTCTGGGCACGATTCAGAATTTGCGTGAGTTTTACATAAAATTTATTTGTATGGTTGTAGACGGGTGGCGTTGTAAAAAAAAGAGTGTCATTTCTCACGCTTGGACAGCACTGATACACGCACCTGTTTTTTTTTTTCATTTAAACACTTCATACCTACCTATAGTTTCGATATAATATTGGCAACATATAGGTAAAAATTGATATTGTCGTTAATTATAATAGAATCTCCCTATTTTATACTACAAAAGATGACCAGGAAGTGACACTCAAGGATAAAATGGAGCATTTTGGTTTTGCAATAATCAATTACACCATAAAGATATTATAGCTCAGTTCATATTGTAATAAAAAAAAAAAGAAAAAAGAGACATAACGTAATCTAATAAAACTGATTGGTGGCTTTAAATTTCGAACCTGCTTTAGAGGCAGGAGCTATGAAACCCGCCAAAAATTGTAATCGGCCCTTTTTTGTTCGGGGAAAACCAAGGATTAAGAAACAATACCTTCTAAAATATTAACAATTAATTCGTGTATAAGGTTTTGTACCCTTTAAACATAGAAAAGAGCATTGATTATTGAGATAACATTACCTTACGTTCGCACAAAAGTATGTTAATGTAGAGTTTATGTCGTCATCAATCTTTATGTAAACGTTTTTCTCGTACTTACTTACGGAGAGAGGAAATGGGGCTCGCATGAAGATCGATCGAGATCGCTCGACTCAGGCTCGATTGATTCGGTTTATTTACTAGAACACCTAATCTGGGATATATGCCGTTTTCTATTGCTATATAAAATATGTATAATTCTTTGGAGATTTGGTGACCTTTAACTATGATTAGACTCATAAACAGTTAACCGACATTTCAATTCTTTCACTTAAAGGAAGCTAAAGTGTTCCTGAGTAACATAAGGTACTTTTACCCCGGAATTCCCACGGGAACTCCGAATTTAAAAACTTCTAATGTTGAATATAATTATATTTAAATAATGAGGGATTATTAATTATTTCAGGGAAGAATACCAACGTGTTGCAATTAATTTATACTTATTAATTTATACTTATTAACTTATACTTTTTAATTTATACTTATTAATTTATCCTTTTCTGATTGTTTGTTCAAGCTCAATGAAATTATAATATGTAACTGGCTTCTAACATACAGCTTACGCTAGTTTGGAAGCCAGCGATTGTACGGATATGGTAAAAATTTTTTGCTTGTGACAATAAATTATTATTATTATTATTATTATTATTATTATTATTATTATTAATCCCAACCATGGAAAGCATTTGAAACCATATAAAAACATTCCTTATTTTTGTACAAATCAAGAGCCAGCCATAACTCTTTGCTGCTTTCCACATTACGGGTAAAAGTTACAGTAGCTGACCCAGAATTTCCCAAACTCTTGCCGCCTTACATTTAAAAAGACCTTAAAGAGTCATTTGTGTGTTCACACTTTGGTGTAATGTGGATGAAATTGCGTGTAAAAGTTGGAAACCAACAGACATTACAATGATAAAGTACGTGTGATATTATTTATATTTCTATATGCGGTACCTAGTTATGAACAACCCTCTTCAGCGACACTCTAGAGAATTAGTCTATTTGTCATACGCAAACAGTGCTCTCTTGAAGATTTTTGTTTCCGTATGAATGTAATTTATTTAAACGTACCTTAAACAGACATTTAATTATTATTAACAAGCTGTTCCCTATGTTTTCATCCGCGTTAATTTCGGTGTTCGCGCGGAAATAACTTTTTGTTTTTAAAACTGTGTATAAGGAGTAGGATATTATTTGACACTTTTTGGTTGGTTTGGAAAACGTGGTAGGTTAAAAAAGATTTTTTTTATTAACAAACAGGCAGTCAAGAAAGCAAATAAATGCATTGTTACTACTAAAACTCTGTTACTGACTAAAATAACAATGCATTTATTTGCTTTCTTGACTGCCTGTTTGAGTCAAGAAAGCAAATAAATGCATTGTTATTTTAGTCAGTTCCGAATACGACTATTCCGTATATGGTTCCGATCGTTGGTTTGCGTAGAAAAAAAAATCATTGCATTACAACGAATATAAGTAATTATTAAATAAAGTAGCTGTTTCTCGCGGTTTTAGCCGCGGTAATTTCGGAGTTCCCGCGGGAACTCCGGAATAAAAAGTACCCTATATGTCCTTCGTCGAGAAGCGTATCAAACAAACTCACTTTAGTATTTTAATATTAGTAAGGATATCAATTCACAGTTTTATACTTTTGTAAGCTTTAAAACTTGATCTTATTTTTTTCGTGTTTACTGAAAGGTTGTACAGGGTGACTCAGCAAACTTTTTAAATTTAAATCTGTAATAAATGTATTAAATCTGTATAATAAAAGAGTAGAATCCGCGATTCTGTACATTGAATATTTTCACCTAAAATTGAGAGGGGTGATAAAAGACCAAGCCCAATAAAAAAAGTTTTTAAAATTCTTTTCTGTCTGTCTATGTTTGTTCGCGATGATCTCCGCATCTACTGAACGGATTGACATACAGTTTGCAGTAGTAGATTAAGCTAAGTCTGGAGCAACATATTGGCTTTGTTTCGGAGAAAAAAGTTGCATAAAAACTTTTCATGCGGGTGAAACCGCGGGGCACAGCTAGTCATTAAGACCGTTTGGAAATTTTATTCGGCGCCATGTCGTGATCGTGAGCGCATCGTGCGTACGCAGTTGAGGCTTATTTTAGCCACGGACATTCATGCACACTTGCACCGCGCAAATTTTACAGTCACTACAATTAAATATTCGATATTCGAGTGATGCACCAAGCGTTCAATTAATAAACACGTGGGTGGGAAGGTTGCGGCTAACGGGCTCAGCAATAAAAAAAATGAATCGGCGTCGAAACAGACCCTGTGCGTTCAACTGAAGTGAACAGTATCCCCAGCGAGTTACTGCAGCGTGTGATAGGAAATACACGTGTCCGACTCGTAGAGTGCGTAAGGCGAGAAGGAAAGCATGATGATGTTATTTTTCGCAAATAAATTTACATTTAATGCACTTTCTTTTGTTACTTATTAAAATGTCCATAAGTACACATGATATTTTTTTTTTTTTTTTTAAGTTTAAAATCTGGGCTGAGTTACCCTGTTACCCTGAGTTAACTTAATTGGTTTTCTGCTTTTAGAGATATTGATAGTGGCCAAAGCATTCTCTAACAGTTTGGCAAAAAGCTTATAGGTAATTTATACTAGTAACAATATAAGCAGAAGAAAGTTGTAGCCGATATGTCAATAAAGTAATGACTGAATTAGGGTATATTTTTATGTCTATTGGGTGAAGTTTTGCGATTTTCGCCGTAGGTAGGTACAATCTACTTACTACTTGTAGTTATCTGAAACTGTTCTCTATTGTGTCATCTTGCGTATACTATAATTTATCTACTTGGAATGTTGCCAGTGAACTCATAAAATTACGACCCACAATCAAACGTGGATTTGTGGATGTATTGATAGAATATTAGTGATAAGGGTTGTCGAAATTTCAATTTGATAGATCAAATAAACAGAAAGAGATAAAGTAGCTGTACTCATAAGATGTAACGGACGGGCGAAAGTTTTATGCTACAAAATACAAAATTATGCCACGACAAGCATTGTTTTACTTCTCACTTTTTTATAATAGGTATGTTCGATATTTTTATAATATCAATTAGCTGTGCCCCGCGGTTTTACCTGCGTGAGTTTTAGAATTACCGCAGGAACTCTAAAGTAGCCTAAATTACTCCTTATAACATCAACTATAGCAGTGAAAGTCCCGTCAAAATTGGTCCAACCGTTTCGGAGAATCACCCGCGTAAGTTTCGGAATTCCCGCAGGATCTCTTTATATCAGGATTAGGAACCTTTGCGAACGCAGGCAGAATAACCCACCAAAATTTCATCACAACCGGACATATGGTTTAGAAACGCATAGAAGACAAACATACAAACATTGATTTTTAAAGAAGATAATATGGAATATTTTTTTCGGTTAATGACTTTTAAGAACGAGAGTCAACCCTAGACCTTAGATCAGAATCAGATGAGTGAAATAAATTAGGTGATCTAGCTTATAGTAAAGTTGTCTGTTGCCTCGATGAGACAAAAACAAAAAAAAAAATTTGATGGGGGTAATCTTGATACCTACGTATGTTTATGGATCGTTAGCGCTAAAGAAATATACTTATTTGTGTAGAACTATGAAAGTACTTCATTACACCCATATATTTCTGAAATTCTAACATATTTATTAATAACAATTTAGTAGGTACGTCGCGCTTCTTTTTTTAAGAGTTGAGCTATAAGAAATTCCTAAGCGCTGAAAGTTAGATAGTGAAAGACCAGTAAATGTAATGTAACTTACTTAGGTATACGAGTAGAAAATAAAAATTTCGAATTAAAGAGTGTTAATGAAAAATACCTACTCGTAAAATAGAAATGATTGATTAATTAGTAACTTTGAGTAGATAATCCTTACTATTATTTATACCTAATGCGAAAGTGAGTTTGTTTGTTACGCTGTCACGTCTCAACGAACGATTCAACCGATCATCATGAAATTTTGTACACAAGGACATAGAGTACTTTTTATCTCGGAATTGCAGCAAGTCCTCCCCAAAACTAACGTGGTGGAAACCACGGGGAACTACTCAACTTCAACTTGAGTACTACTCAATAGCGATAAGTGATTCGAAACTTTCGTGAATACGATTACCTACTTTTGTACAACATCCATCCATCTTGGAATAGATAGTGTCACTAGAATTAATGCTTGTATGGAGGTAGTCCTGCTGCGACCGCTCGCGCCGCCCCGGCGCCTTGCGAGGGAAACTGGATTTCCTGAACATACGTCTGTCGAGGTTCAACGACCGAGCTCTATATGCCCGTCGATGCATATTGCATATTATAGATATCCGTCTATTTACTTACAAGTATCTAGGCGTTAGTGGAATGAGAAATAGTAGTGTTTTTTAAAAGAAGGAGTCGGTTCGAATGAGCTTAATTTCTTATTTCTCATACAAGTCTTATTTATATTATATATTCATGAAATAAAATTGAGGTGTCTCAAATGTTGTTGAGGGTATAACGAATTGCATACTATTAAATTTTAACAAATAATAATGTTTAGATAATATCTAGAGGTCAGTCCTGATGGTGCCCCTTAAATAATATAAAAAGTATGAAAACTCGTAAAAATGGCGAGTGGACATGAAAACCGGAAACAATTCGTATATCTAGATGGGAGGAAATATTATGATATTTACTCAGGAAACAATATGAAAATTCTATGTATTTTATATGGTCGCCACACAGCTTAAGGGCGAACAATATTACAGAAGAAACACAAAAGAAATGGAAAATATAAGCAGTATTATAACATCTCGATAGGGATTATGTCTCGGTATTTCGACGATTTACCCGTTTGCCTCACAGTGTTCACATCGCCAGAGAACTATAGATATGCATAAATACAGTGAAAAAAAGTAATGGAGTTCGTTTGTACACCGAGATCAACAGACTTCATTATAACGGTGGTCGATCGCGCTATTGAAATAGCGCCAAATAATACGTATAATATAATATTCTAAGCGATTCCGTATCGCACTGATTATATTGAAAGATGTTAATTTAAATTTTATTGAACTAAAAGATAATGTTAATTAACCTTTGACTAAATTTCGTTCAAAAATAGCGCGATCAGCCCTTTGAAAGAAAGATCGAAAATGAGATTTGCCAGACATCAAATTTTTTTTTCTTCAATTTATTTACCAAAATAAAAATTAAAAAAAGATAACTAACATAGCACTAAACTACTAAGGCTTATGGAAAAGATGTGATTTAACCTAGTAGGTAGGTAGATACAATTTTGGTTTAACCTTCAATCGGGCGCGCGGTTTTTTGAAACGGCCTAACCTATGAAATATTAAATACTAAATAATAATTTATTTATTCTGCATACAATTCAATTTTGGATTCCATTATTACTATTTAAGGACAAATTTATCAGAAAAAATAAACTCAAACAAATAAAAAAACGAGATCATTCTTTCCGATTGCCTACTTTTATTTCTGGGTACATTTTGCAGCTTGCTCTACAAGTGCTGGAACTACCGATTGGTTCATCTTCAATGCTCATATTTAAATGTTCTTTTACGTTTCTTTTGAGTTTCCTTGAGTGGTTCACCATCCTAGCTATTCTCTGAACATACTCTTTCATCAGTTTGAATAGTATCATCGTCATCACATCACCATGATTTACATCACCCGCAAAAATACAAATCCTTCTCCAGTATAATAAGTAGGAAATGAAAGGAGTGGAATCGCGTTTATACATACAATAAAACTCCTACCAAATGCGAGCAAACCTTAAATGGAACAATAAAGTGTTCAGATAAATCAGTTGAACCACCGCGAACACTTCCTGCACAGATTTTCACATAATAACGAGTCCAATTTCGCTGTGTAAGTATACGTAATTCATAACGTTGGATAATCTACGAGAGTATGAGACCCAAATGTTAACGTTTGCTGGCTGAAGTTCGGTTCGCAATTGAACTTTGAGCGAACGCCGTGTGATTTATGTTCAGTTCGCGTCAAAATAACGTCGACGCATTTCCCATCAGTAAAACTCTCTTGCGTATAATAATGGAGTTTAGAAACTTTTACATCAAGACGTACGTAGCTTTTCTGAATTTGTATTTGACTTTGAATCCTGACTGACTGACTAATTGTTTCATCCAGCAAAATGCTCCTTTTAAAAAATATAGCAAAAGAGTTTTGGGAGAAACAACAGGGTGTGAAAAACGGAGTGAAATAGAATAGAAATATCTTTAATTCGTGGACATCGGATTAGGGACAATTTTTTTGTTTTTATAATAAACAATCAACATTTAATAGACGTTTCTGACTGATAATAATAATTGTTCGGACATAGGTATGTAATGAAATGAAAAAAAAAAATTAAATAATTTTACTGTTTACATTATAGAAGTGTACAGCTTCTATAGAAACAGCAAAAAGGAGACGTATGATAGGAGTCTACCTAATTGGTGTAATTCAAAGATAGAATAAAATTAACTATATGAATATGAATGGTTTAAAATTAGATTAAGTATAATAATATTAGATAAGCTCAGCATCGTGCCCGAATATCACAATAATCCCAATTTGAGCATAAACAATAATGCGATACGCGTAGGATTTCAGTATGATATACAAATAAATTACCTATCATGTAGTTCATATTTTATTATTACTTAGTTTATATTTTAGCTCTTCTATCACATGACAGCTTTTTTTTTTCAACTAGTTTTAAAACTCTGAATAGTTTTACTTATTTTTACATTGTCACTAATTAATATTATTAGAGTTGGAAGATTTATATATTTGTGTATTTGTGTAATAGGTATCCACTTATGTATGAATGTAAACGTAATATAGGTCACCCGGTTCTTCCCAGCTGAATTATCATCTCTCTTACATTGATTTATGCATTACTTCCAATTCCTATTCATATACGAAAAAGCAATCTCAATTCTCCTTTTACGCTTCTGAGTCAAGGTTATGACCATTTAAGTTAAGTGGGGGTAATCATCTATCACCATTCTTAATTTCATTCAAATTAAATACAGCATTTTTATTATTATTGGTGTCGTCGTGCAGGCAAAGTGTACTTACCTACCTAAAGTTTTTTCTTCTTTCTTCTCTTGATTCATTCTCATTTTCTGTTGCATTTTCTACTTAAAACCAGAGCTATACTACATAGGAATTTTAAAATTGATTTATTAGACAAACTTTAATACTTGCCAACATACCTAAATCCCATTCGGTTACGTCGCCTGCGCGGGTAAGTTTTGTTTATTTTCTAGCTTTACCTATACGCTTCTCCGCTCTCGTAAGTTGGTATTTTATGACTAGCCGGTGGAGCCGAGTAAATAGGTCAAATCACACAATTAATATGTTAATGAGAAGGGGCGGGGAGGAGCAGTCAACAACCCAAATTCTTGGCCTTAAACTTCTTCAGTGATGTGGATTCGCCATTCCTTATCTGAAGTAGGTGCGTAGGGAAGTATGACTTATAAAAGCTAAAAAAATATTATGACAGCGTTCCTTTATACTTTTATATTCTTCATTCAGATTCGGATTTCCGAAATACTCGTGGCATCGCTTAGCTAAAAAGAAATAAAAGTGTGAAATGTTTTCATAATTTTTTGTCTTCTTTATCCTTAAACGTGTTTTTACTTTATTAAATTACTAACTGTTCTCCGCGGTTTCACCCGCGTTAATTTCAGATAGATATATCGCAGAAATTCTAGGATAATAGTACTCTATATTCGTTTCTACCCCTGACAACGTCTAATATGCAAAACTTAATGCAATTTCTCACGCGTTAATTTCTGAGTGCCCGCAGGAATTCCAGGATAAAAAAAAATGTACATACCCTGTCCTTTTCTGTAAATACCCCTGAAACGAGAATGCAAAGTTAGGTAGGTACGAGTAAGTATGATGATCGGTGGAGCTGTTATGGCGTGAAAGCGTAACAAACAAACTCACTATCGCATAATAATATATGTATACTGTATACTGTATAGTAAGGATTATGACAGTACCGCGCGTTGGTGTAGTGGTCAGTGAAGCTGAAGTGTCTAGCTGTAAGCAGCAAATTACAATTCAATAACTCATCACAATAGCGCTAGCGTAGCAAGAGAGAATGACATGAATTTTGCAGTTAGGTATAAGCGGAGTGAAGTGTGCGAGTTGAAAATTTTTATATATTCCTTGTTCAATTGGCTTACTATATAATAACTTTTGGCGCTATCTTTAAAATTCATCTTTTGCTACTACCAGTATTTGATGCTTCTCGACGGACACTTTTCATACACAAAGATGGTTCTCCTTGTCTCTCAGGTGTCGGGAGATTAATATCGATGTCATTGTGATTGTAAAATATAACATAATATTAATGTGATTAAAGTTAGTTTTTTTTATCCTGGATCTGGGTGTTTAATAGGGATGTAAAAAAAAGGATATTTAGTATTTATTATATTAGTTGGACTCTGCTACCAATAATAGTTTTAAAGCTTTGCTTATATTTTGGGACCATGTGGGGCTGTGTGATGATGTTTAAGTCATATTATGTATATTATATAAGTTTTTCATTTGCAATCGGTGCATAAAGTACTACTATCCGCATTTATTATATGCAGTGCATTCCCAAAACAGCCATTTTATTATACAGACATGTTAAAATGAGGTTACATTATCATCACAAAATATAACGTTTCTAAACCGTGACTAATGCGTTCCTTTAACACGCTGTGTAATGTTTTAACTCTATCTGACGGCTTAGCTAATGAAAATAACATGTTTTTCTCATGTTCTTATAAAAATATGTCAAAAGAAGATAGTAGTATCTCAGTAGGTACCTACTAACTTCGATAAACCGATTCAATTTTATGCAAAGTGCAAACACGGAGACTTTTGAATTAATGGCGCAGTGTAGGTAACAGAAAACAGTCAATTTCAGCAAATAATAGTAAGTTCAAAGGCTATTAGGGAATTATTACCTTCTTGTTTTACGATATCGATGGAAAAATATCGATAGGCATACAAAAACATCCGGGCAACATTAAGAATGTTTACTTATACTAGTATGATCAACGCCAGCTAATAAACGCTTCTATAATTTCATATTAAACCTATAATACCTTTTTGATTTTTTGTATCTACCTTATTCCAGCTAAATATGGATTTGAATTTTATTATTTCCACATTAAAGTCTCTGATCATAGAAACAATAAAGATAAGTTGATAAGATTTCTCTTATATAAAAATTGTAAAACACCTATATAAAGTGGGTACACCTGATGCTCAAGCCTTTTTTGTTTTCTGAGAATATTAGTGCTTTAAGAGCAAAAATTTGATGAAACAACAGAGACTAACAATTTTGGTTATAGTGTAAAAAGAAATAAGAATCCTCCTGTCCAGTCATGTAGTTCAAAGATTACCTATGTCCTATACAAACTAATAAACAATTTTTGAATTATATTATTAGTAATAGCATAGACAACGGATCCGATTTTCTGCGTCAGCACACTTACAAATACCCTGACTATGGAAACGAAGAGTACCCGATCGATAGGGTTGTTAGGTATAGACGGTACACCTAGTAAGTAAACTTTAATATACTTGACACAACCTCACTGTGTAGGCAAGTAAAATATTGTGAAATATTATTATGATTAAATTTATAATTGTGTGTTTGTATCGAAGTCAAGAAAATTTAACGATTTCATTTTAAATAGGAACTGTACAAAAAGAAAAAAACGGCTGGCGTGGAGTATGACGATGAGTATAAAGATGTTACCAACAAATAGGTTAGATTCCGATGTCCGCTTTACGAGGCAGCCATAAATTAAGGATCGGATTTAGTTTACAATTTAGAGACTGTCTTCTAGCTTTTATATTCGACTGTTCTGAATAATAAAATGGAATTACGGAGAACTACTATAAATTAATGAGGAGATTTATAAATTAGATTAGATTGTATCTATTTATTCATTAAACTAATTTAGGTAAACAAGGGTAGATTTAATTTTAGCTTAGTTAACTCTTAATTTTTGACAGCGCCGATATGGCAGCTGCTAAAACAAGAAGTTACGTTGGACCTGTGGCGGTTTCCCTGCAATTTTTTTGGCACAGTAAACTGTTCCAAGCATAGCAGCTAAGTAAGCAATGAAGTTATTTTCTAAAGACCGCAAGAGACCTACATAGCTTCGTGTGAGCTAGGGTTTAGGTCTATTTTTTTGATGCGTTTGAATTAATGTGTTAACGATAGGTATGGTTGTATATTATAATATGTTCCGTTTCTTCCTTTTCTTTCCGTTTTAGGAATAAAGTAGAAGAATTAATAAATAATTAAATAGATTTGTCAATTTTGTGAAGATCTGTTGAAAAACATTCCAAATTAGGAACAAAATTCCCCAATGGACAATGGATATTACTAGCGACCCGTCGTATAATTTTTACTAGAGTGGAGCTGCCGGAACACACCGTTAGATGCTCTTAATAATTATATAAATAAAAATAATAAAATTGCTTATTTTATTTAATTTTAGAAATTAATTAAATCTAAATAAAACTAAAGCTAAATAAAATAGTAGTTGTTTTGGTATAATTTGTTAATTTTTTGAATAATAAACCCTTTCGACTCTCTACGTCACTGGGTTTGAACCAGCTGTTACACAACTCATGTTTGTACACAAGTTATATGTCACTAGAGTTCCTGATAAATCTGAGAGCCCGAAAGATATGATAGGCTTTTTTTGTCAGAGGCAAGCGTAAAATTCGTTCCGACCCTTAGTAACATAAAGTCCATCTGTCAGCAACCAAGTCGGCAAAAAGCTTAATTCGCGATTTAAATACAGTGTTAAAATTTAATTTGGTGTTTTCTCACGACGCCGAAAAAATCGGGGTCACTTTACGAGCTATTAAATGCACACAGTTGCCACCGCGATAAAGCAGATATTATGACGCTTATGAATTGCCAGCAGTTCTTCGCGGTTTTAACCGAGTTAATTTCGGGATTAGATATACTTCTCCGGCACTTTGAACAGAGATAAAAAGTAGGTACCTAATACCTATCCTACATGTAGGTATCCTATAAAAGTATCCTGAACATCTATACTTAATATTATAAACAGGAATGTCTTTTTTTTTTCGCTTGAACATGGGTTGCACGAATTCTAACAATTCTTCAACTGATAGAAAATTCCAGTATTTATCCCTAATATTACTTGTCTTATTTAAAGAGTTCCTGAGGGAGTTTGTGCGGACTGCGGGCCCCTCAACACATTTTACTTACATCTTTTTTGTAATGGGTTACTCGTAGGTCTGTCTGATCCGCGAAAGAGAGCATCGGCACAACTGATTATTTAAAAAAAAATAGCAAAAAAATTTACTGATGAAGGAAGAAAATAGTCTACTGAAATTATTCTTCGGAAAATCTTAAGAAAATATTTCTTCAATATCAATTTTACAAACTGTCGATAGATCTTATTAGCTTTACCTTTGAACCAATAGTAAATAAGCGCTTATATACGAAATAGATTAGCTTCTGCTGTAGGTAACTATTTACTTTTACATTATGTACATTTAGAAATGAGTATTTTAAGTAACGTTTTTGTTTCATTCATAGTTGATAGGCTACGACCAGCGTGGCCCTGACAGTCTGCGAAGTTGTTTGCTGTTCAATCAACTTTAGTCTGCCTGGTTATGAATTATTTATACAGAAAAGTAATAAACTAATAATAAAGAAAATAATTAGAATTTTAAATAGATAACACATAATTTTTGGTTCAAAAATATTGAAATATTGAGCAGTTGTTTCTTAGCAACTAGAAAAAGTTTTGACACATGTAAAATAATGTGCAATTCGTTTACCCAATAATAATAATGCTTGTACCCTTTTTCCAGGGTTTTCTAAATAATATAGAACTTAGAAAATTCAATTTTTAGCTTAAAAATATTAAAATTAAATAAGATTTCAGGATAAATGAAACTTTCAACTCTATTCGACTTTGGGCAGAGACTTATATGCTCGAGTTTTAAATAATGAAAATACGTATAATTAGTTCAAATATATAATAAAAAAGGCGTTTTAAATGTAAATAGAACTAAAAAGATTATCTGTAATCAAACGACTCCAAGCTCAATGGGATTTAATAGCATAATTCCCATGCTCATCTTATTGCAGCTCCATCATCAGATCAGCTCCACGTCGTAAAATAATAATATTGCGTAGTCATTTTAAACTACATATGAAACAAAGTTTCATTTTGATACTTTAATTAGAAGTAGGATAATTGACTTCTAAGAGTTTATTTCTTTGTCAGTTACAACCGAAACTAATACGAGTATGAGCGTGTAAGCAAAGTTGAGAAATCTCGGGTCTTTGCCGTCACTTCTTCCACGAAAGGCGTTCGAACGTTTACAAAAAGTTAAAATCAAACAAGATATAACTTTGAACGTTGCAATTTTTCGATCTGAAATGCAGCACACGTCCAGTATCGTTTAAAAGCTGTCGTTCCGAACACGGTTGGGCTCGATGCCAAAATGTGACTTCCTACATGCAACGTATTAAGGTCTGTCCACAATATCTAAATAAAACGGTCGGCAAACTCAACACGAATCAAATTAGTGACATTCGTAAATTCATAATAAAGCTCAAAGTATGATCTTTTTGCACTTCTTCGTCTTCTTGTGAACTTGATCCTAATTCGTACCCACTAGATATGGATCTAAAAATGAGGGACAAGAGCGAGAGAAATTGTTGTCCTAATCACACTCTTTTCTTAAAGTCGGTAAGCGTGATTTTTAACATAATTATGATTTAACAGCATTAGCAAAATGCGATCTAACGGAAAAATCGACCAAAAAGTGAGTTCCAACGTGCATAGGTCTTAGCAATGGATGAAACGACCTTTCAGAACCTAACTAGCTATCCAACCGATCATCATGAAATTTTGCATACACTGTACTCCTGTACAGAAATGGACATAGAGTAGGTACTTTTTATCTTAGGATCCCTGCAGTAACTCTGAAATTAACGCGGAAAAGCTAGTATTACTGTAATTAAAAGTTGTTGTTGTATCAAAGAATACGTTCTTTTTTCATTCGCGCGGTGATGAATATGCCTTTATCAAAACAGATTGATATAATTGGCTGCGTTAGTTACGTTAGGGTACCGTGTCCACCAAATGTTCTCCCAGACTTGATAATGCGTCGTCTTTCGAAGCTGCGCTGCCCGGTTCCGTACGTCGCGTCGCCGCCGCGCGTCGCGACATGCATCTGCACGTGTTGCTCATAAAGCTAGCTCACACACCTCCGACAGATTATTTGTTATTGACTTCGACAGACTTTTTGTCGGGGAGGAAGTCAGATTGTACTTATTTGTCGTCACGAGTGAAACGGGCTCTTTTTGACGTCAATAAGTTACATTTACCTATTATGACAGCACCCATAAAATATACATCCTTCACAGCTTCCTAGTGCTATGGCTGAAGAGAAGAAGCTGCGCAACAAACTCTCCAGTAGCACGCTGTCAGTTTAAAGTCATAATAATATATTATTAGTAATAACTAAACAAGTACTATATGCATCCCTATTCCAGGTCGGCAACGAACCTACAAGCCTTCTGGTGTTGCGGATGTCTATGGGCGGCGGTAATCGGATACCACTTGCCCGTTTGCCCCCTATGACATAAAAAAATGCGCATTTGCAATTATCTTTTAACAGAAATTACAATTTATCTTGAGCGTTGAGTTGTGACTTGTGAGAGTGTGCTAACTTGAAGTTTATGCATTATACTTATAATCCGATCAAGTGTGATAAAGTTTACCTTTCCTTTGTATTAGTTGAAATTTAGTGATCCCTTGTATAATTTTGAGGCTTAGGTACTAAGATAAGGAGTTTGATTTTCAGACATCCTGTCCTAATCTTAATATCAGCATAAGTGAGAATATGAGTTTATTTGTTCGTTTGTTTGTTACGCTTTCACGCCTTAACTACTCAAACGATTGTCAATGTCATGTAATTTTGCATACACGTTGTCAGGGTACAGAAAAGGATATAAATGATAGTTTAATCCCTCCGTGAAATCTTAGGAGAACTCCGTAATTTAAGCGATTATTTAAGTGCAACCGCAGCGAACACCTAGATTGCGAAGTTAATTTTGTATGTTAAACTAGAATAAAATATCTTGCAGAAGATAGTTAGAGTTGAGATGTCTTTGAGTCTTGGATCTTGCTAACAGACGAGCCTACAAAACGTTCCGTATGCGAGCGCCCTAAACGAGACTTGCACTTGTTATTTTGTTTGCTTAAGCGCCTATCACATGCGCGACACGTGATAATTAAAGCTACCATATTGTCCATGCTATTTGAGGAATCGAGATTGTATCGGTCCCCTTGTGCATATTGGGCACGTCATGGGTAGAAACCAAAAGTTATAATGATCATTGTTTATTTTATTTTGGTAACGCAATTAAAAACTAATTATTTGGTTGTAATACATACACGGGTATACGCATACGTAAGTTGGTATTCTATTTTCTTAAATTTTACAATGGATTGTGAGTGTCAGCGAATATTTCCACTCGTCCTCTCTTCCAGTTCCTCAAGGGACTATAGGTATTACCTACTCAGTATTCCATTGCCCAACAAGTACATACTAACAAAAACATGACTTTAGTCCCCTTTTAAAGGTAACACCACTGAGTTGTGTCCACCACTGAGATGTCTATGGACGGCGGTAATCACTTACCAACAGTTGTACCATTTGCCCGTTTGCCCCCTATGACATAAAAAAAACTGAGTTATCTAAAAAAGTGAGTAATGAGTACGCTGTTCTCTTAGATTTACACATAGAGAAAGTGGTTTCATCCCTTGTATTAGAAAGAAGAAGAAATAAAGAGAGAACCTTTATTTGGCATAAAAATATAAATATACAAAAGAAAGATAAATTAAAACAAAAAACCAAATCTTAAAACTACCAAACACAAAAGGGTTATATTACAGGATTCCCTCGAGACTTTATGCATTTAAGCATTCCGAAAGAAATTTAGTGATAGTGAGAACCGAATTAAAATCTATTGCGTATAGTTTATAACTACAGCGAACACACAGTAGGAACAGATGCAGATAATGATTTTTATATTGTTTGTATTTATGAACATTATTATAAAAGTACAAATCTATCACCTGTAAACATTTTATACATACTTTATCCTCGGGCAAGAAAACGATGGGTGAATTGGTACATACCTCATAAGGACCGATATGTAAATGAATGTAATCGCTTCGAACCGCACTCGAGAACGAGCGGTGACCGAAGTGGAATAGAGAGATTGATGTTAGGAATGTAATAGGTACATACACAGATCCTTGTAGTACCTAATCCTAGTAGTACATTTTCATGTAAAGTGGTGCCAAGACGAGACCATAATATGACGGGCACTGTCAAAAAGTTATCAGATCTCATGTAGAGCCAAGCTTATACTCTACACACCTTAACTCTACAAGGCCTAACTTCTCAAACTCTACACCTCAGAATATGTGACTTGGCCATTTCGCTCCATTCACATGAGCGTAAGGTGAAAAATTACCCACTGTTAATTTACTTTTCTGTTATACACTAGTTAATAATAATAAATAAATAATAAAGTACCATAGTACCATACTTATATCATTTTCTGTACACCTGACAACGTGTAGAAATGCAAAAATTTATGCAGTTTCACTCGCCTTAATTTCAAAGTTCCAGCGGGAATTCTGGAAATTAAGTCATAAACTCGACGTGTAAGCAAAATTTCATGAAGGTTGGTTGATGCGTGAAAGCGTAACAAACAAACAAACTCACTTTCGCATTTAATAGTATAACCGCCGCACTCAGAGTCGTTTTAATGGTTACTTAATTTTAAGTAAAGATTGTTAAACCAAAATTGCCGCAATCGGAGACGTTCATTAAAAGTACTCATTAAAACGACTCTGAGTGCGGCCGTAAGGATAATCTCACCATATAAATAGATGAGTTCTCGAGGAAATTCCGAAATCCACGTGAGCGAAACGAAGGTTAACATTATATGGACATAAATAAGCAATAGTGTGTTAACTGTTAACCCAAATTTTTAGTAAATCGTATTTTAAAATTATATTATATTTTGTGTCAATTTTTTTTTATATTCATCATTTTGTTACATCTTTAAACAATGTAATAAGGTAAACACATAATTGAAAAACATTCTCTATCATTAAAGCGTTCTGTATCGATAACTTAATTTTGTGGGTTAACATGTTATTGCTTATCTGCGTCCATATTATAAGGAGCCCGCTAGTAAGTTGGGCGTGTTAAATCTTCTACGATAACGGCCTAACATTTTTTTCCTTGTCTCGCAAAGTAATAGCACAAGTTTTATGTTTATTTATATTTAACATGGAAACTCTCGTAGGTGTACCGTGTTTTTATCGTAATAATGCAAAACTTTTCTACTTGTATTAATGCAAATATGCCAAGTTCGGACAGCGTAGGTATTTGAGTGGCGCTTCTTTAATGTGAGAATCTTCTTCTATCGATGGATAGTAAAACTATTTATTATAATATTTAATACTCATTATTAAACATTGAAAAATGGCAACCCTTTTGAGAATAATTATTTGGCTTCACTTTTTAATCTTTTGATTACTTTTGATACCTACTGGTAGACCAGTAATTTAAACTATAGAAAGGTATTAGTTACACAAAAAAGTAGTTATTTAATGAATGGTTAACCTGGACCCGACCTTGTTAAAGTAGTACCTACATTCTTATTATTTTCGTTTCTATGTGACGTGACAGAACAAATAAAAACATAGGTTCTGTTATGTCTTCCTGGTTAAAACTTTAATCATTCGAAGGCTATATTGCGAATTTATGCCGCTTTTTAACTGATAACTTTTCAGCAAAAAAACAAAAGAAGGATACAAGTGTTTTTGCGAAATACGTCATTTACAGTGAGTGACCTTAAATAATTTCATGAAGAAAAGTCGTAGAGACAAGAAAAAGATATCAAAGTGCCTAAAGGTGGGCTAAAGGTAGAAATGTAGCAAATTAACACAAAACTTTTTCTAGCACACCACACATAGGTACCTACCTGCTTGTAGGTTGCATGTTGGAACGCTAATCTCTAAAACAAATGACAAAATAAGGAAAAAGAAAAACAGTGTCCTTGGTAATGCCTCGGAGTTGTCTCCCTTATCTGCCGCGTAAGTATTCCACGAAGTTTTGTTATGCTAATAGCCCAACTTGACCCGTTTCCATGTTTATCAAACCATTTGTAGGATTTATCTGACCCAAGTGTTTCTGCGTTTTGTTTATTATTAAACATTTGGTGCCATTCGGGAAAATTGATTTGTTTGTGTATTCAAAACTGGGGTAGAGAGTAAAGTAGGCTCACGTAATCTGCAAGGGAGTGCTGGTTAGTAATGAATGTTAGTTTTCAGTTTGATTGTCAGCTAATAAATAAACCTAGAAAATTCCCTAATGTTATTTTTGCGTGTCACCAAAAAAATCTAACTTTTTATTTGACTTTCTGAAAAACTCACATTGAATATCGCAAAGAATATAATTTTTTATCATTATTATATCTTTATCATAATTATCTATGTCTACAAATTATGTTACATAAATAAATAAAAAACAGAAGAGGTTTTAGTCTTGTGGATCATTTTCAGTTAAAAATTGGTCAGAATTTAATGGGGAAGCCACGCAAAGCCTATATATTCATATAATATAATAACTCGTCGGAAAGAGTGGTTGAGCAATTTGTTGTGTATAAAGATATAACGGACGAAATCATTGTACTCGTAAAGGTCGTACGAATTTTTCCAATACATATTAGTACCTATTCTTTTGTGCGAATTCTATTGAATGGTGGGAACAAAATCGAGCGAATACCAATTAATCCATTAAAGGAAGTATTTTTTATATCGTATACTAGGCAAGTACCTACATTTAGCATTACCTACACTTCTCTCGAATCTTCCATATACGTATTTATAATTATTTTAATATTTTCGTATTATTTTCCCCGTTCAGGGGAGGGTTCTTTAAAACTCGAATTGGAAATTGGAAATAGAATTTTTTAACGAAAGTTCAACCTTTTTTAAAATTAGATAGATATCTGGTTTAAATATTAAAATTTAATAAAAGACTTGAGTGCGGGACTCGTTTCGATACCGTTTTTTATTCTATTCAAACATCTAAAATAAATTCTTATGCAAGATACTATTTGAATCAATTTGGAATTTGGCGCCGACTTCAGAAGGTATTCGTGAATAACTTTACAAGTTTACACGTTTTTATGCGTTTTTTTCGAAGTCATTTTTTTTTTTAATTTAGAAATTGTTTTTGTATAAAACACTCTTTAGCTGATATAAACGGTCAAAGACTGTATAGATACTCCATATAAATAAATTTGTTGTGATCAAACTGAAACACAACAGTCTCTTCACATTTCTGGAAATTCATACGTAAAGTAGTACACATGTATTTGGTAGTACACTAGGAGAGAACTTTTAAGAAAATTCTTTGTACTTTGATTGAACGTTTTTATTAATTCTTTCTTTTTAATTCGATATAGGTAGATGCGATTTTTTTTTTAGTATTTCCATATTGATAAAATATTCCCTGTCGCTACCTAATTTTTTTCTCTTGAAACTTTCAAAGCATTGGATTTTTTTCCGGGAAGCGCTACCAAATATTCACGATCATCCCTTTGAGATTTCTTCGCAATTTAAGTAAAAAGCACTTTATATTCCCGCAATTTATCAGTATATTAATATTTTATCATGAATCCCAACAAGTAAATGGGTATTTCAGGATGTTTTCTCGAAGATTCTCGTTTTCAATCAACGTTAATTTTTTTTTCTAACAATCTAAATAACTAAGCGCATACCTAGATATTACTGCTTATCTCCTTTATACATGGAGTTAAAAAAACTGTTAAAAACCGCGGAAAAATTTAGGCAATACAAAGCCTTTAGTATCAATCAATTCCTTGTACGAAACAAAGAAAAGGGGAATAAGGACTGGCGAATAAACTGACAATAAGTAGGTAATCATCTCGAATTTAATTCTTAATAATAATAATAATCCACATCACAACACACAGATCTACTTGATCCCACAGTAAGCTATTATTAGCTTGTGTCGTGGAAATCAAGTAAACGTGGTATTATACTACATAGAATTACTTATATATTATACTATAGATATATATATATATAAACACACTCAGACCGGAAAATGGAACCATGTGTTCATCACACAAAGTCTATCCCCACCGGGAATCGAACCCGGAACCCCTTGATTAGCGGGTAGAAATGGTGACCTCTGCGCCAATCGGGTCGTCAAATTCTTATCTTGCCGGTTCAGTTTAAAATAATTAGTTTTTAAGAAAACTTTATTTTTTTTCCTATCAATCGTAAAAAGAAAAATTAAATTGAATTTTTTTATCTTGTCTTACTTTTGCGGGATGAAAAGTAATCTATGCTCTCTTCACGAATCTATAAAGAAGTAACTTTAAATTAACATAATAAACCGAAGAAATTTAAAATATAGTTTTTACTTATATCAAACTAACGTCATGAAAATCCGTGAAGTTATTACATACAGCTGAGTGGTGACGCATTTAGTATATATAATACACACAGATAATATATATAATATATATACTATCGGACTATTTATTGACAAACAAATTCAAGCGTTTCGATAGTAAACAAGATTGTAAATAATTCTTCACTTCCTTCTACAGAGTTCCATTTTTGTGCAACTTTTTAAATTAACACATAAAAGTGACGCGACCTCAATACCGATTTTACGACACATAAAACGGTGTTTTATTTTAAACATTAAATGAGAATAGCTCTCGTTGCCCACATATGAGCACAGAAATGTAGACAACGTTTACGTACTGTTTCAAATGCGTTCTATGTAATTTTATCACATTTCGTTTACTTTTAAATAACACTTACTTATTTTACGTAGTGTAATTAAACGATATTTTTTATTCTAGAAATAAATTTCACTCATCTGATTTTATATTGTAGGTACCTACCTACTTCACTTTACATGAGATGACGTGTGTTTTTCAAACGATCAGTGGGAATATCGGTTCACGATTGTTTCAGATCAAAATTGAGCAGAAACTAGAATTAAAGTCATAATATATCTTCAAGTTGTCAACCACCAAAGTATATTGGTGCGATAGTTTTACCGAACAACCGCATTTCGTTGAAAAAACTGATGTATCGCATATCCGTGTAGCGTGAGGTTAGGTATTTGTATAGCGTGATACACGGAGTTGTGCTGTTTTTTTCACGTAGTTCGTGTTCTGAATATACGATATTTAATCATCAATCTGTATAAAAAAGGCTTATCTCTTATTTTATTAAGAGAGTAGGTAGACAAGGAAAATCCGGACCATCGTTTCTCAATCTTTTTAGTGTGATCTCCCACGAAATTGCCTAAAAGTTGAATAAAAAACTACCTTGTGACTATAATAAAATTGTGTCATAATTTTACTTTTAACAAAGTTTTACATCGGTTGGTTAAAAGGCGACGATTATATTATGATGCCCTTTTTTGTATCTTGATAGAAGAATCTACTTTATTCTTAAAAGGGGTGAGACTTCTATTCTATGAGCGTGTTTACAGGCTTAACAATCGTGAAAAAAGAAGCCTTACTAATAGGTATTATATAAGCGCCAAAGTTTGTATGAATCGATATATGGATGTTTGTTACTCTTTCACGCAATAACTACTGAATGCATTTTAATAAAACTTTACAATAATATAGCTTATACATCAGAAATCAGAATAATCTAGAATAACCCTAGTAATCTATATTTGTCTTTGTATTAAATAAGGAGTCGTGAATAATTAGAAAGTAGTTTGCTCAGAATCAACTAGCGAATCGATCGCATTATGTTTTAATATAAGTTATATTTTTTCACTTTTATTAGCCCATGTCGAAATTATTTATAATATTTAGTATTTTTTTAGTATTTGGCGCGAACACCGCCCGCAGAAAAAAAAATCGAACCGGTGGATGCGGGCGGAGCGCTTGGAATTTCGTAGATAGCTCACCTCCAAATTAATGTTGAATAATTTTTAAAATATTAATTTGTTCAACATAAAATATATTTCAATCATATTATTGTAATTATTTTAAATGGGGTGTTTCAAGTTTTCAGTCAAAACCACCATGTTTTTGATTGCAACCGAAAAATGATAGAAACAAAGGTTACATAATGGGGCTCTGGTCAACCTCAAGGTTGAGAAACGGTGTAGGTATACGAGACAGTAGCATAACTGGGCCGTGTCCTGACATGTCCCATATTGCGTGGTGAATTCAGATTAATATTACTGCCCAATGCCCATTCCGACGCGAAACAAGACTACATAGCTTTTTGTGACTCAGCATCCTCATATATTCACTGGAGCCAACTCCCGATGACATTTGTTATGAAACTTTATATAGAGCCATTAGGAAATTGAGAGGATTCCAGATCTGCCCCTCGGGTGTCCTACGTATGTTGTACTATAGAATATAATAGCCCCAATGCGACCGTTTTATGGCCAATTTGTCATTTTCATACCTATGGATAGGGCAATTAAAGTACTCGCTAACAGTAGGGTGAATATATTTTTGACTTCCCGAAACTATTATTTGTAATGCGCGGGTTTAATTTATGAGGTCGTTACTATCAAAGATCAATTTTATAGGTAACTAGTTGCGCCCCGCGGTTTCACCTGCGTTAATTTCAAAGTTCCCCCGGGAATCCCGGTATAAAAAGTACCCTTTGTGTTATTCTGATGTATAAGCTATATTATTGTAAAGTTTCATTTAAATCCCTTCAGTAGTTTTTGCGTGAAAGAGTAACAAACATCCTTCCATTCATCCATACATACTTACAAACTTTCGCGTTTATAATATTACTAGCTGTGCCCCGCGGTTTCACCCGCGGTAATTTCAGAGTTCCCGCGGGAATTCAGGGATAATATATATCGGACATACCCTATGTCCGTCTCTGTATCTCTGACAACGTGCATGCCAAATTTCATCCAGATCCGTCCAGCCGTTTTGGCGAGATTGAGTAACAAACATCCAAACATCCAAATATCCAAACATCCACACTTTCACATTTATAATATTAGAAGGATTAGTAGGATGAGATATTTTAAAGTATGTTTACAGTCTTATTCGGTAAAAGGCCTTTAGCCAGAGCGACGCGACGATAACCGAGTAAATAATCTACATAGTTTGTCGTTGTGTTTTTTGTATACGTTTTTTTCTTCTAAAAAAGACTATTTGGTTTTAAAGCTATTTAATTATGCTATTAATCCTTATTTCATGCCTTTCAGGTTTAGGTACCTTTTAAAAACAGTCATAAAGCTCATTGTAAATTCTGTATTCTCGTTGATAGCTGTATTAAAACACTTGTTCCTTTTGCGAAACACTTCGTTATTAAAGTAATGAAATGTATTTTATTAACATCAATTAAAATAAACGATGTAAACAAAAACATGGATTAGGTATGTTACATACATTATAATATACCTACTAGCTGTTTCAACGCATTTTCATCTGCGTCAATTTCGACATTCTAGTTTAAGACTCACGCTTGTACTTATTTTATCTTTATGGTATCAAATAAACTTTTTTCTATTCTATTCTACATTCCCGCAACAACTCCCTATAGGTACGAAGATACCTAAATCACTCGTAATAATTACCATGCCAAATAGCTGATTCACCCCGCGATTTCCCCCCGCATTAATTCTCTGTTCCGAGATAAAAGCATGTTTTGTCACTGAAGGACATTGTAGCTTTCTACTAGATGAAAGAATTTTTATAATCAGTGCTACTTTCACATCCAAAACAAACTTTACCTGTATTATTAGTGTACATTTGGAGGCGTTGACGATTATTGTTTTGCACTATATAATTTTGAAAGCAAGAAAATAAAAGGCGAACATAAAAATAAACCAAAAATAAGTGGTGAATAAATCTATGTATTATAATAAATACGCAATCAAAGAATTATATGAAGCGGAAGTAAATAATGGTTGTAATTTTTCATTGCATAATTGCCGTCTGTGAAGTATTGTTATAGTATAGCCACAATGTGTAGTAGGTACTTGTGCGAATATTTTCTAAGTAAATACCTAACATGCAAGTTTGTTGGTTTGTAAATAGGTATATTATAGTTTACAAAACTGTAAATTTAATAAAAAAAATGTTCGAGAACCGATTAGTGTTTTGCACATAATTTGGATATAGGTATATTTGCTTATAAGCTTTATAAAGCTATCTATACTGTCGATAAATAAATTATCGTTGAGAAGTATACCTAGTAGAATATTTATACTAGATGACCTGTAAATACTGAGCAATTTTAGAAGCTTTACACTAAAATCCACGAAAATGTAGAGATCAAAAGCTTACAATTTTATTTACAATTTTGTTCCATTCATTAACATTTCACACATTATGTTTAATGAATGGAAACTGTGCCACCAATTGTTTGGAAGCAACCAATTTATTCTCTTCTTCTGCTAACTTTCTAGTATATAACTTCCAATGCTAAACTGAACCCTGTTGTAATAGCCATAAAGGATATGATTTAGTTATATTTTTCATAAATATAAAAGTCAACAAGTTACGTACTGTTAAGGTATTGTGATGCCACATAAAGATTATGTCTATGTTTATGTCTAACTGGTGCTAAGTGGTGTGTCCTTTAAAAAGATGAATTTCGACTTACCTCCGTATCTAAGGTATTCTATCTTTGAACTTGAACAACCTGAGATAAAAACTGAGTTAAAAGCTCACTATTTCATAGTAATTGGGATGGGGACTA
This sequence comes from Zygaena filipendulae, assembly GCA_907165275.2. NCBI lineage: Eukaryota > Metazoa > Arthropoda > Insecta > Lepidoptera > Zygaenidae > Zygaena > Zygaena filipendulae. The sequence continues at coordinate 8,097,034 of OU015664.1, forward strand.
CTTTTAAAAATCAAAATTCTAATTAGTCCGTCAGTTAGAAAATAAAAAACAAAAGACACGTATTTTTTGCTTTTTCAAATAAATTAAAATATACAGAGATAAAGCGCATTAAAGTTTAGGGTGAGGGGGTCGTGACGTCACTAACCGCTAAAACCGCCATACGAACTGTCAGAATAGTGACGTCACGCGAAATCTCAACTCAATATATCGCCGTTATTTTATGATTACGTAAAAAAAAAAAAATACGTGTCCAATATTTTTTAGTAATCTACAAGACGGACTAAAAAATAAAAATTAGTCAACATGCCCATTAGTAGTAATACTTAATAATTCAATTCAACCCCTAAGGGGGTGAAAAGGCGTTGCAAAGTTTGTATGGAACAACGTGTTTTCTTGGAAGAAATTTTAGGTAAGATATGTTTTGTCAGGAGTACGGAAAGAGAAGTAGGGTACTCATAACTCAGAATTCCCGCGGGATCTCAATTGACGCGGGCGAAACCGCGGGGAACAGCTATAGTATTTTATATTATTTGCTCTGTGGAATAAACCTACACCCGGTACAAGTACGTGACTGTTAGGGTTGCCACCTTTTTAGGAAAAAATATAGTATTTTTCAGAAAAGAGATACAAAACATAGTAGTTTTGGGAAATGCAGCAAAAAAAAAGTATATATTTTTTATCATTACGTGTCGGGCAGCATTTTAAATTTTTGACAGTTGACATTTTGCTGTCGTAAGGTATGCGTTTCGTTCTGAAATTTCCCGTGCTGTGCTGCGTGCGTGCGTTCCAGACCAGTCACAGACAAAATAAAACAGTTAGAGATTAGAGATAAAAATATAGTATTTTTCTTACCATATTATTTTTTTATAATATATAGTACTATAATACGATACTACCTAATATATTAAGGGTGACAACCCTAGTGACTGCGGTGTGACGCGGTGACATCTGTTGATGAACCTAATTTAATTCAGCCATCCGTGTCATGCACACACTGGTGAAAATGAGCATAATTGAGTTAATTACAAATTAACGCCACTATTCACTGTTCAACATTTCGCGGTAGAGTCATAATTTTCCAATATTTTAATCTATACCTACTAATGTTGTAAATACGAAAGTGTGTGTCGGTTACTTTTTCACACTTTAACTACTCAACCGATTATCATAAAATGTATCAAATGGACTCTCTCTCCATGGACTGAGTAAATGTCGTGGAAAAATCGCTGTATACGTACATAGTACATACGGACATACGGCACGCAACAGGAATACAGAATACTGTGTGTGTGTGTGTGTGTTTTTTTTATATTGCCAGAGGAATTTCCAATTTCGCACATAGCACGGGTAATGACTGCAGAAAGCATTTTGTTACAACGATGTGTTGTTATCGAGATAGAGGGACGCACACGATTGCAGTCGTTTTATGTTACAGAATATGGAATCACCTATAACATACGTCCTATACTAAATTCACTTGGTGTCTTGTGTGTTAATGATAACATAACACATTATAGCGCACAGAATCTGAAAAATATGAACATTAAGCTTTAATGCTAAAAAATATATTATATGAAAAAGTTCGTTCGGAGATAAAGATTTTAAAAACCTGAAATTTAAGTGGCATATAATGTGCCTGTTCTGAAAGATAACATTCATTAATTTTCAGCCAGGATCTTTAAATATTAAAAAAACTATAAAGCACAAAACTATAAACTACAAAACTACATACACATCGGAATTGGTCACTAATCTATACCTACTATAATAAAAGAGTAAAATCCGCGATTCTGTACATTGAATATTTTTCCCAAAAATGAGAGGCGTGATAAAAGAAGAGTAACCAAGCCCAAAAAAAGTTTTTAAAATTCTTTTCTGTCTGTCTGTCTGTTCGCGATAATCTCCGCATCTACTAAACCGATTGTCATTCGGTTTTCACAGGTAGATTAAGCTTAGCCTGGAGCTACATATAGGCTTTGTTTCATTGAAATCGGATATCGGGAAAAAAAGTTGTTGTATAAAAACCTTTCATGCGAGTGAAACCGCGGGGCACAGCTAGTAAATAAATAATCGTCTATGAAATTCAAAATTGGTATAGTAGATGTTTTATGTCATATCTTTCAGCTTTCTTATGAATTTAAATTGTCTATACAAGTTAACAATCTAATTCACATTACCATAATAGGCGAATTGAAATTTATCAATTTCTACATTAACTTATTAATTTAGATAGGCAAGTGTCTGTCAAATATTCGGAAAATTGATCACTTTTATAAAGGAATTCAATCGTGAGTTTTTTTTACCTAATTAATAAATAAATAAATAAATAATTAAATGGCAAATATTTTCGGGTGAGTTTTTTTTAAATTTTCCATGAGATAGCTTGCGTACATGTCAATTAAATTTAGCGTTCGAGATATTTTTTTTTTATCTCGAAAGCTAAATTTAATTGTAAGATTAAGGTTGTAGTCAAATAAATATAGGTATGTAGTATTTATAAAGCTTCTATCTATACAAAATGTATAAATAAATAAAGTTGAATCTCATCTCTACAATATTAGATACATACTATATTACTGATTTGTAATGTCAAAGGCACGGAGACCGGCGGCGAAGTCATAATAAAATGTAAGAGGTTTGCATTTCAAATAGAGACTTTAATATTAAAGGAAATGTGCAGTGTTTACCGATTATAATACAATATGTTATTATTATAACTTCTATACATACTTTTTCTGTAAATAAATACTAAACGCTCAGACTCATTGTCAGAGTAAAAACAGTCTTTCACTCTCGAGAGCGGCAGTCTCGACAACGATTTGACAACGTTATCGTATCGATCTAGTATCGATCGTAAACCCAAAAATAATATCGATAAACATCATAACAGTAACCAACATAACGTGAATTGCAAGTTTCGAGTCGAGACTTGCATTCAATGTAATGTTGGTTACTGTAATGATGTTGATCGTTATGATTTTGGGTCCCTAGTTAATGATCGATACGATAACGTTGTCAAAACGTTGTCGAGACTGCCGGCCCTGCGGGGTTAGCCAAGTTGGCATTCTACAATCGCTAACGTATAGAAAACGTAACGAATTGTCATGTCACTTGGTCAGCCAATCAAAACTCTAGTTTTCAAGAGGTCACGTGAAACTAACCGAAGTTTTCTATATATTTATATATAGTTTTCTATGCGTTAACGATTGTAGAATGTCAACTTGGCTAACCACGCTGGTGCCGTATTTTTGAATCGCTCGAATTACTTTTCGCACACGGAAATATTTAGTTCCATGCGGGAATTCCGAAACTTACGCGGTTTAACCCGCTGGGCACAGCTAGTTTATAATAAATATTACCTATATTACTATTGTAGTAAGAATTTATGATTCTTAACTTTACAAACGATCCTACATATGCTACGAATATCTACTTCGTTTTTTTAATAAGTACACAAGGAATGAATCCCCATCGCCGATCCAACTTTATTTTTATATTTTATTGCCATTAAAGGTTAAGCTTCGTGTGTGATCGGCAGACGGTCTGTTCGTCTGGACAATTGTGTACCCGTGCGTCTTAATGATAGAACCAGAACAAAATTTTTACGTTTAGTTAATAAAACAAGTTTTATTCTTTTAAGCCGGTGGTTTTCTCTGTTTTATTGTAGAGTTTGTGTTACTTTCTTGTTTATGATATAAATCGTTCAATGTTTATATTGGTTTTGTTGAAGTAGTTTTCTTCTTTAACGATTGTTTGTTTTGTAAGAAAATATTTTTTTTTATTTGTTTAACTGAGTGTAAACATTGGGTGTAATTATTTTTTTATTAAGTAATTGGTTTGTGTAATAAAAAGTATGTATAATATGTTTATTTAATTCCATTAACATTAACAGTTCTTTTCGGTAAGCGGCTACTGTATAGCATAGTCTGGTTAGGCTACGCCGTTAAAGTTTCGTACCTACTAGCTAAGGTATGCGACATACGGCCGAAATCTAATTACTTAGTTGTAAGTAAAGTTTCTAAAAACAAAATTGCCGCACTCAGAGACGTTCATTAAATTAATGTCAATTGGCATTTAATTAACTTAATTAGTGAAATGCCAATTAACAATAATTTAATGAATCTCGCTGAGTGCGGCCGGTTTGTTTTTAAAATCTTTGCTTAAAATCGATATCGTTTTAATGATTACTTAATCTGAGTGCGGCCGATAACATACAAGTCTGTAAGGAATAGTTTCTGCGACAATCACGAAGCGGACAAGCCAATGTTTCTAACAAAATGTAGAGTTTGTAAAGTCAGCCGTCAGGGCTTATAGATAGAGTTATTTGTATCTATTGTCATAACAGTAGTACAGTCTTCAAAATATATACCCGGTACAGACCCCGTGGGCTATGATGCGTAGTACTTTTAGCTTCTTAATTAATATCTAGTGTTTTTGTAAACTCAGCCAAGAACATTCTGAAACTTTCAACTTTTTAGCATCATCCGGACCGAAGCTTATATGATGATTGAGAAAATACGACGAAACACTTCCACAAAATCCAGAGGTGCCCTGTTCCTTTGACTCGTCTTAGTTGGGGTGCCCCGAGATGAACGCACAATAATAAACAAAAAGCTTGAGAATTTTGTGTATTGATATCGATCAGAAATGAAATATTAAGCACCCATCATTCTATTGTCAATATCTTATTATTAGAATTGTAAATTAGTTTTACGTCCTCCCTATAGTTTGTTTACTTGTACTTCAATAACAAACAATAAACTTGACTGTTATTAAGAGTTCACTAACACAATGGAGAAAATCTTCGATTTCCTTTACAATTACAGGAGTGTTTTATCGCTAGAATAAGAAAATTATTATGGTAATATTGATAAATTGTATTCTGAATAAATACAACACATAGGTAGGTACGCTTGTTGTGTTAGTTGTGTTAAATTTCACAGTAGGTACAATTGTTTGTTTGTCAAATTATATCTTATCAAACCAATGGTTATTTGACTTTTTATTTTTAGTCCGTCCCGTAGATTTATAAAAGATATTAGACACGTATTTTTTTTTTTACGTAAGCAAAAAATAACGGAGACACGTTTAGTCGAAATGTTGCGTGAGGTCACAAGCAGGTTCAGTTTTTATCTGCGTATGACGTTACGAGCCCCCACTCTTAATCTTTAATGCGCTTTATCCAAGTATATTTTCATTTTTTGAAAAAGCAAAATATACGTGTCTATTATTTTTTTTATTATCTTACTGACGGACTAAATAGAATTCAGAAAAAAAAATTGTCAAATAACCTTAACAACTGAGGTCACAGTCAACTGTTGACAATGACGACTAATTTCAATTTGCAAGGAATTTTTTGACAACGTGTAAACCAGAAAACTTTTGTGATACATGATTATGGTCATTATGTGGATACCTACCTGGAGGCCGAATTGTAAAATAGCAATTATTTGTTTTTAGATTTCTTTAAATCCTGACGCTCGTGAAAGTTTGGGCAGAGGTTAAACAACATTAATGGCAAGCAAGGCAAACGGCAAAGGTTAAACACACAACAGTGATCTTTAAAATAAATAATAATCTTCTTCTTTTTCTTCTTTTTTATTAAATGGCAACTTTTAAGTAATTGTGCCAATGACAATGTGTGACTTGATAGACAAAGCAACGCGATTGAATTTAAAAAAAAAAAACCGATATAGTTCGGTACGAAATACTTTTGATGCTGACTGTACATGAATCAAAACCAGAGCAATGGAACTCGTGTAAAATATGTCACGAATTTTTCCGCTTCCAGTAGGTATATTATCAATGGTTCCCAACGGAAATTTATGGATCTTCAACTTCCGAGGCAATTTATATATTATGTTTCATTTGACTTTTTCAGGTCGTTCAGCGAGACAAAAGTTTTTAAGAATAAATAGCCGGGTCTCGTCTGACGTTTTTGATTAAGTATATCATATTTTGATGATTTATATTGGAAAAAAAAAACGAAACGAAGAAGGCGAGAGGTGGAACCAGGCTTGATAAAATTCGCAATGAATATTAGATACGAGGCAGCTTTAAAGTTGCACCAATTACAGACAAAATCATTGAAAACCGCCATATAGACATATCAAAAGACGAAAGGATGACTATGTAGAAAAAATTGCTTTAAACCTACCGGAACACACAAAACACAAACGGAAAAGGTTGAGGCCACCCGCCATTGACCTGGTGGTCCAACATAGAAAGAGAACTCAAGCAAGCCGAATTGCCAGATTCGGAAAAATGGCAAAAATTTGAGGAGATCCGGCCCGAAATAACGGGATCAGAGACGGAAAAAGAAAAAAGATTTAAAAAAAAACACGAACGTTTGTTTGGTCAGATGATAGGCAGAAGTGAAGAACATAATGACTGGACAAAAGGCTGTAAAGGAAAGCAACAGGGACATCAGCTGTCCACCGACTATCTGGATTTGAATCATCCTTAAATGAGTGACATGTTGACGATGGTGGGCTCGACGTTTGATGCCAGAAATTATGCAAAATGGCTGGAATGTGGCGTAAAAGTATCATGAGGCCTAAACCTAAACCGGAAACAAGCCAGGGGATTGATTGAATATTAATATTTTTGGTCGTTATTTATGAACCAAATATTCCTAGAATATCAATACTTTAGTCTGGTACCTAAATATAAATCAATCATTGCACTGATAATTCTTCTCTTGGGAAATTTGTTTTCCGTGCGAGCGGTAAAATATGTAAACAATTATTTTTCCTACTTTGTGGCCCGCGGTTTCACTTCTGGTAATTTCGGAGTTCCCGCGGGAATCCCGGGATAAAAATACCCTATGTCCTTCTGCCAAATTTCATCCAAATCCGTTCAGCCGTTTTTGGGTGATTGAGTAACAAACATCCAAACATCCTCATTTTTACATTTATAGTATAGGATTTTGACTGGATTCCAATGTTATGACGAATTCAATAAATTTTTTGAGTTTGATTTTGAGTTGGGTACGTACAATATCTGAATGACTCAATGTACTCAGGTATTTTTAGAGTTTATTTAGATATATACATTTAACCTTCTGACTACTTTGTATAAAAGTTCATGAGAAGGCAGGACACAATAAATAATTTTAGGAAACTACTAAAAGTAATTTTATGCGAGTTAAAACACTGTCGCTCGTTGTCATTAGGACAGCTAGACGGACTAAATGTGTCAAAAAACAATTGCCAGCGACTAAACCAAATTACAGCGCTAGCAAGCTTACCCGTTTTTTAAGTCCGTGGGCTAAATGTGTAGAGCACAAATTACTCGAGATCCTCCAACAAAAAAGGGCCTAATTGAAACAGATCCGCTTTTAATTAAAACTTTGATATGACCAGAATAAATTTAATCAACAACTTTAACATCTCCAAGGAATTTAATGTTCAAGTTACATTTTCCAGTTTTCGCGTGAGTTCGACAGATGTACCGAACCCGATGCCCATGTTCCCAACTTCAAACAATTCGCTCAGGTGAGGTTCGGTTGTGAAGTAAAACCACAGGTATAACCTATGATTTGAAGACGCGATCTGAGGGGCTATAATGTAACTTTTGTTTCTATCATTTTTTGGTTGCAATCAAAAACATGGCGGTTTTGCGATTACAATATGTACGTTTTGACACCTACAATATAATTATAGCAATCAACCAAAATAAACATACCTCAAAAGTTAAAGCTGCCTAAACATGATTAATTAATCACAAAATCGCAATTTTTCTGAATGAAACTGAAATATGATAGCAACAAAAGTTATATAATTTCCCTGCTGGCAAATTTATTATAATACGACGTATTCTAGTCAATCCCCCAATGTTTACTCGCGGGAATTTCGTGATTCCCTCAAGAACTCTTTTGTATTGGGATGAAAATAACTCCGATGTCATATTATATCAAAACCAAAGCTGTTCCCCGCGATTTCACCTGCATTAGTTTCGGAGTTCCCGTGAGAACTACGGGATAAAAAGCACCCTATGTCCTTTTTTGTACCTCCGACAGCGTGTAGGTATTATGTAAAATTTAATGCAGTTATACCGGCGTTAATTCCTGAGTTCCCTTGGAAATTCCTGCATAAAAATTACGCTATGTCTTTTTGTGTACCCTGATAACGTGTATGCAAAATTTTATAATGATCGGTTGAGCCTTTAAGGATTTCACACACAACATTTTACATTATGCTAAATGCTATCTAGGGCAACTGCTTACCGCAAATTACGAAGAAGTAGACAGAAAACAACATTTTTGACAGTTAGTTGTTCTTGTTGTAACAAACATTTTGTTATTGCTCTTAATTTTTCTGCTGACCGTAGAAGGTGCTTCCATTCTACGCTCACAGACCCAAACGAGTCTTTAATTGAAAATTTGAAACTTTTTTGGGTATAAAATAAATCGTTACGTCAGGCGTTATATAATTATGTTTTATTTTTAAATTTCAAGTCTCGCTTCTTCTCGCACTCTTTTGTTTTTTTTTTTATTTTTAAATTTCGTCAAAATTTTTAACAGGTGCATGGAATGTAGGTAACTATTTCGAACCTTATTGTCCAATTCAAATTCAAATAATATGCTTTATTGCACGCACACAGTAAAAAACACATTTTAATAAAAAATAGATAGTAGGTACGTACAATTTAGGTGGCCTATATTGCTAAGAGCAAGCTTTTCTTATTATCTTGAATATTTATTGAATTTTTGTAACACGTTGTTATATTCCTAATATTATGTTTGTATAGTAAATTTTGTAGCTTGCATTTAATGTGCATGGAGCCCGCAGTCTGTACACTTCCTTCCTAATAACACGTAAATAGTTCTAAACGTCTGAAGCGGCCGGGTTCAACGAACCTATCATAATTATAACTATCGTCCTCCACTTTGTCGATTGTTTTATTTTCTATCTATTCTATTACAGCTCACTATGTGCTTGACTTATCGTTTGTAACTAATAAGATCCGATCTGGAGAACTTTGTTTTATATTACTTTTATACTATCTATTGATGTCAATTAATAGTTTTCCAGATTTGGTGAGTCAATAAATGATGTCTTTGTGAGCGGTTGTGGTTCTGTTTTAATCTTATTTTACTTGGTAAATCTGTCATAAACTCTCTTAGAAGTAGGATAGTTTTTACGAATCTGATTTTCCATTTGATAGTAGGTTAAAGTTGAAAATAAACTTAGCAGCAATACAAGTAAATTAGAAAAACAATTTGAGAATTGCGGAGAAAGGAAAATACCCGGAAAATAGCTCTATTAACAGATCATAATCGCAAAATACCTCAAATACCTACGCCATTTCGGCGAAAGCGTGCGAAAAACCGAGATTTATATTATGAAGTGGCACGAATAAAATTAAAATTTAAACATTCTAATATTTTAGGACACAACTCAATGTTTCATAATATTTGTTACCTACATTTTCAAAGAATATTTCGTTCATTCCATCGCTTTCATATCTGATTCTCTATAACCAACAACATTGTTCCATATCTATCTACTAAACTATACATATAAAATGCTTTGTCTCGAATGACTGATGGATCAACGCACAGCCTAAACTGATCGTAGAGACCTGAAACTTCGAGGGCGTGTTCTTTGTATGACGTAGGCATCCGATAAAAAATCCGGATTTTTTTAAAATTTAGCCCTTAAGGGGATGAAAAGGGGTTGCAAAGTTTGTATGGAACAATTCCGCGGGAACTTCACAATTATCGCGGGTGAAACCGAGCGGGACAGCTAGTATTATATGTAAATGCAAAACTTGTAATGTCTATCTCTCTGTTACCTTTTCACGCCTTAGGTCCGATCATCTCAAATTTTGCGTAGGTACACGTTGTCAGGGGTACAGAAAACGACAAGAGGTACTTTTGATGTGAAACCGCGGGGAACAGCTAGTTGTCAATTACGGGCGCGCCTGTAACACAATCCCAAGCCTTTCATATGGCAAATAATAACGAATTATTTTCCTGTACGCCTTAGGACACGTTGTTTATGAACTTTTATAGGAGTGTCATTTCTTTGGGCGTGGGGTGAAAACAATTTTTAGAGTGATCGTAACTAGATAATATTATGGTCATCCGTTATATGTAGTAAACTAGCTGGTCTCCTCTGGGGTTTTACCCAAGTCAATACACATAATATATAAAAATATATAGTTTCCGCAGTGTGTTTGTGCGCTTATATGAAAGAAAAGTATTCTAGGTATATCTCTTATTGCAAGACCTAAATTACTGGTAACTATAATACATATTATCTATATCAAATAGCCATTCTCTCTATGGTTTCATCCGCATGAATTTCGGCATTCTCGCTGGGCGTTTTTGTTTTGAGATAAAAATATCTTGTCACACATATTATGTCATTCAGGATCACTGTAGCTTCTTATAAGTCAAAGAATTTTTAAAATGGATTCAGTAAATCCAGAGATTACCCCTACAACCTCACAAACTAACAATTTCCGGAGTTCCCGTGGGAATTCCGGGATAAAAGTAGCCTACGTCACTCAGGATCACTGTAGCTTCATATAAGTGAAAGAATTTTTAAAATCGGTTCAGTGGATTCAGAGATCATCCCTACAATCTCTCGAACTCACGAATTCCGGAGTTCCCGCGGGAATTGTTCCCCGAGGGTGGGTCTAGATTCTAGAACCATGACATTTCGCACAAATATTCCTTAAGTAACGCTGGTCTGCACTAAGAAAGGATTTGTGAAAATTCAACCCCTGAGGGGGTGAAAAGGTTGCAACGATCACGGAAGTAGATACGCGTGGACCAATTTAGCTAATTCTTCTTTTGTTGTGTTTGTTATTGTAAGGACAAGGAGGATATAAGAGAAGTTTGAAGTTCTCACGCGGGTGAATCTCCGAAACGGTTGGACCGATTTTGACGGGACTTTCACTGCTGATGTTATAAGAAGTAAATTAGGCTACTTTGGAGTTCTCAAACTCACGCGGTGAAACCGCGGGGCACAGCTAGTAGAATCATAATTTATAAGTGTATATCAGGGCTCAGTATTTAGCAGGCAAATTCAAATTGATGCTGACTAAATTAATATTTTTATCATTAATCTCCATCACTATACAGCACTCTATGTATGCGCCGGCCCATATTGACATGGTAAGTTATATGCAAAATAGTCATAATCGTTGCGGCAACACGTTTTCTTTATTCGTTTGTATCGAGCCGCACGAAATTTTGCAAACACTTCCTTTTATAGTATTTGTTTTATGTTTTATTATCATTACGTACCTACATCACTTTTGTTTACTGTACCTACCTAAAATATTATGTATTTTGCTCGGCAGAGAAATTTCAAATTTCGTACTTCCTATAGGTACTTCTCTATTCTAATATTATATTATATTACTAGCTGTGCCCCGCGGTGTCACCCGCGTGAAACGCTTTGCGCAACTTTAACCGTTTACGCAACGTACGCAACAGAAGCTTTGAAAGGAATAATTTTTCCCGTTTTTTGGCAGCACTTTTCACTGCTACTCCGCTCCTATTGATCGTAGCGTGATGTTATGTTTTGTACCGTGTAAAGATAAATCATAGAGGTTGTTATCAAGTCTAAAGTTATATGCAGGTATGGGTAGTAAAATAATATGTATCTTTGATACTGATTACGTAAAGCTTCTACGTCACTCAAGTAGGTAGCTATACGTTGAAGTAGTAAGTGTACAGTGAGTACAATAGTCGGTCAATATGTCGATTTGATTAGGAGCCGCTTTACTTATCGACTATAGAAGTAGGCATGTCGTGTTGCGTGAATTCTTGATACCTCATTGCCTTGCATAACATTACGAATACAGTTAGCTTTAGTCCTCTTGAGCCGATTTGATGACGAATAACGCGTATCGGGGGGCACGGCAGTGCCCTCGCCAAGTCGAGCGCGAAGCAAACACTGCCGTACCATCCTTTATAGTATTATACCTAAAAGCGATAGGTATGTAAGATCGATATATATACCTATATATGATAATAACATGTACCTAAGTTCGGTGACAATGCAATATTATGGTATTGAGTGTTTTGTAATGGGTTTTTAGTATTTTTCAAAAAAAAGCACACTACGTATTGTATCAATTGCCTGGTACTCATAGTACTGGCTCGGTTTAGCTTGAGATCAGGTTTAAATAAGTACCTACCGATTTTCTTGAGAAAAAGGCATGTATGCATAAAATTTTGTACACAGATTAATTGGAATTCGTAAAGACTTAATTTTTGGGGCCTCACTGAATCAGTTGTAGGTATATTTAGATTCCTATATTTAATTAAAAGTTCTCTCTCTCTCTGTTTCTTTCTACCTATCTCTAATTTTTATTTATGATGCACTAGCTGTCCCCCGCGGTTTCACCCGCGGTAATTTCAGAGTTCCCCCGGGAATTCTAGGATTAAATATAAATATAAACCTTCCTCATGAATCACTCTATCTATTGGTGAAAATCGCATGAAAATCCGTTGCGTAGTTTTAAAAATCTAAGCATACATAGTAGTGATTTTAGGAAGCTAAACAGTATTAGGTAATTTTTCTGTCATTTGATTTTACTCTGATGAAAAATATTAAAAAATGTATAGAAAACCAAATTCGGAGACGTTTTGAACTCTCGCCGACAGAAGAGCAACCGAATTACTTTTGTATGAGTATTGATATCATACGTACGCAATAGGTACATACGCATGAGACAAACCCGTACTAGATAATATTTGGTGCAAGTTATTTTCTTTTATGACTACATTGCTATCAGTTTTATTGGGAGATGAAGAGCGAAAAATATTTCCATTTTCGCTCCTATATTCTCTACCAAAAATACCATTCTAGACGAAAATGATTTGGTCTGGACTATGTAGATGCCCGAGATCAGGTGCAGAATTGGATTATAATAATAATAATAATGCTTGGACATTATCATACAGCCCTGCCTGGTTCCAAATAAGTAAAGCTGGTACCGTGTACTATGGGTACCATCAAATAAAGTGAAATCGGAAGAAAGAATATACCTATACCTACTTACAAGAAAGAATATACCTACTTACACTTTTTTTTAATAAATGCTCACAACTAAACATGTTGAACTCAAATGTTCAACACAAAAATGTGCGAGGATTGAATCCTAAAGCTGTCGGGTTCATTAACCACTCAATAATAATACACTATCGCTAATGAATTTTCTATAATAAGTAGTTACAATGTCACAAAGTAACCAAACGATGGTTGGAAAAAACATTGGAATATTAAATCCATAATTTTGTTATCAGCATTATTCGCGTCAGATGCAGATCTTCCATAACAGTCTGCGGCCATGATAGATTGCCTGAACTTCAGTCTTGTCAGAGAGAAAGATTGGACTTTTTAAACTAGCTACATAACTAGAACGTACCTGCATCCGGACTCTAGAATTCGCAGGTCAGTAATAGGATTTAAATCTCAGCTGGGAGCAGTTCATACTTTTAATATACGAAGGCTGGCATATTTATATTATTACTAGCTGTCCCCTGCGATTTCATCCGCGGTAATATCGGAGTTCCCGCGGAGGTTGCGGGAAAAAAGTACTCTATGACCTTCAGTTCCCGAGGGAATTCCGGGATAAAAACTATCCTATCTTTTAAGTTGGACAATATTATGAATGGTTGCAAAATTTTATCAAAATCCGTTCAGTAGTTTCGGAGTCCATCGCGGACAAACAACGTGACACGTGATTTATATATATTAGATGTAAACGAAGGTCCTAATTTAATTTTCATAATTTTCACCATATTGAGCGAATTAAATTTATGTGCTGTGATTTATTAATGCTATAAATTTATCCAAGATATTTAATGGACGTAATGGAAAAAAGGCTCTTATATATATATCCCTAAGGGAGAGCAGTGGTTATAAACAATAACCTGCCTTTGCCTCTTTCTACAGTCGAACGGTTTGGTGCGTGTTCATAATATGGAAAATGTTTAAAATTAATAGTATTGTATGGTGCTTGCCTTAGAATAGTCCATTTCTACTTTTTTTTACATAAAGTCGTCAGATGAAAACTGATGTGTTCATTAAAAAGATGCCAAGACACTTTTAGTTGGCCCAATTCCCATTGTAAGTGAGTATTCCCCTTTATTTATTAGCGTTGAAAAATGCGTTCGTATCATAAAACCTTTTGACGGCTTGGGTTTATGACGGTTGTCATGCCTCTAGCGCTCGATTCACAAATCAGTTGCCCTATTTTCTGGTACTTTTACCATTGAAAAAACATTGCCATTTGCATAATTATTATCTAATAATGTGTAGCTATACCTCGCAGTAAAAAAATTACCCAATCACAAATATAGATAGGTGCGACGGTGCCATAAGTCCAGTGTTGTGATTTTCTCTTTCTAAACCGACGTAATTATGAATATTATGAATCGCTGATGACCGTGATTTTACTTGCTTGCGCTTCGGGATTTCTTTGAAGTTTGAACCTTGAATGTGCCGTGTGACGTATCAAGTCAAAACTTATATTACCTATTAATATACTGAGTTTGATTTAAATCCGTTAAGTAGTTTTTACGTGATACGTATTCAAACAAACCAACAAAGAATAAAATTTTCCAAAAATAATCGAAATAAAAAATCCCGCTTTTAAAAAATATTTTCAATGAACAGACACGCCACGTCTACGTTATTATTATATGTATTTATAAATAGACACCGTTGTTCGACGAATCCATGCAATAAAATAGATACCTACCTATATCTATCGCAAGAAACTTGTAGGTATAATGCGTTTGTTTACAAACTGTTGACACGTTATATTATACGTAGTGCCAAAGAGAAACAGCGTTGAGGTGCGCATGGGAAATTTGTAGGTACCATTTGTTTCCGTTGTGATTGCTCTATAAAATATTATACAATATGACACCAATGTTATTGTATTATGTATTATAAAACCCATTTGTACATAAGTATAGGTACACGTATTTTACCCGACGCGGATGCACGACTGCAATGATAGGATTATATTTTTTAACTGACGAATTTATTTCGTCGTCTATAAACGGACGAATTACACGATTTGCCAACCACATAGCTATTGATAAATGAATCAAATTGTGATGGTATTGTTGGTATTTTGTTTTCAGTCTTACGACGCGTAGAGGCGCGAAAATATATTGTCAGATACAATAAAAATTCGACTGGGGCGCTCCAAAGGTTACACATTATTAACATTCGAGTTGTCATTAAACCATCCATATTTTTTCTAGTTTGCAGTCGCGTAACACACCACACAAGTTTGCCCCTATTTTATGAGTTTTTATATCAGTTCGGCCATAAAAAGCACATAAAACCAAGAAAAACCATAACTCGATCATGACTTTGTGACATAAAATGACACTTTTTTACTATGTTTTATTTTATATTCCAACTATGATTTTCTGTAATCTATAATTTCTTTCGTCAGTCAGAAATAATTTTTGGAATGCATAAATTTAAAATTTCTTTATTATGGGTCGTAAATCACTATTTTATTCAAAGATATTGTATCATTAAAAAAGAAAGTAATTTGTATAATCCATACTACAAAATAATTATCATTAATATTCAACAAAATATCCTATTAAATCTTTATTTTTATAGTTTATTTATTTTATTTATTTATTTATTTACTAATTTATAAATATTGTAACCACTTGACGGTGCTACATAAACCTTTTTAGGTTTTTCCGTGCAGTTAAATAAGTAAAATGCTTAAATAAGAAGGTAAATCTAAACTTTACTAACCCAACGGGCTTGTGTATTGCGAAAAGTAAGTCTTCCAATTTCCAATCCAATTTGCGATCGTAGATACAAATAAAAATCAAAGGACGAAATCGGTGCATCGTAAAACTGGATGGACGCATGCAGGATTTGTCAGACCTTTGATCTTATACAACTTTACAGCAAAATACTTTAGTGTTTGGGTTTTACCTATTTCTAAAAAAAAGTTGAAGTTAAAACTTTGATTTTGCATACGAATTTTAGCGGGGTGGACATATTTATGCATACCTATTTAATAAGGATAGTATTTCGTGAGAAAGACAACTATTGTTAGATTGATTGATAGTTGTAAGCATTTATTAATAATTAATTAAAATCGCGGACGCAATTTTTTCACCCATCTTAACAAAACTTCTTATATCTCGGGAACTAAATGCCAGGAACTGGTGCCTTTTTTACTTGGACGCCCACAAATATTTTTATCCTTCTATTGTACTAGCTATTCCCACCGCGGTCTAAGGCGTGTTAATTTTGGGATTCCTTTGAAAACTTTGTGAACAGGGGATAAAAAAATATACTAAGTTTCTCAGAGATATTGTATCTTTCTTCCGGTGAACAAATTTTTAGTATCGGTTCACTAGTTACAGTCATTATCCCTACCAGAAAAAAAAAGAAACTTTTTCCCAAAAGAAAACTTATCCCCTTTTAGACTTCTAAATTACCCCTGATTTTACAAAAATCCTAAAATAAAATTTATTTATTTGAACTGGAGACTTCAGATACCAATTTTCTTGAACATCAAAACAAAGTGTAGGTATTTTATATATAGTTTGACTAGTAGGTAGAAATTCCTTTTTTAAGCATTTTTAAGTAGGTACGTCCCGAAAAAAAAATGCACTGTCTTCTCATGTCTGTAGCTTCTGTAGTTTCGCCTGGGCATTTGTGAGTCAGTGAGGAAGCTTCTTTATTAATATGTTTAGTTAAAGATTAGTAACTATAGAAGTAGAAGTATAGAAGTATAGAAGCTAGTAAGTTATTCTAGTCATTATGACTAGGTACAAAGTATAGTACCTTGGCAGCTTTGATGTCATCAATATATTATGTACTCTAGAATATCAATATATATATACAATTGCAGGACCACGCGCCCTTCGTTAATGCGAGTACATGTTGCACACACACACATTAAGTAGGTATGTTATTTATATTTTACAAGGCGAGCTATGGAATATACGTAACATCACTCAGTTCCGCTAGCATGAAGGTTCATACTGGAATAACTAGTTTTTTTTTGCTAAATACGTTCTTATTATAACTTCACTATAAAAATATAGTTATTATTATTTATTCTATACCTTAACCGTTAATTGTCACGTAATCTAAACTATGTTCTTGTAGTGATTTTATCAAAGTACTTACGAGCTTGAGTGTATGCCTTAAATTAAGATAGAGATTTTTCAATAAAACATTCACAAAACGACGAACAATGGTGTCAGTAGTCAAAATTGAAACTACAAAACTCATCTTGAGTTTTTTATGTAATTGTTAATCGTGATAAATCGTCTTGAGTGCTTTTATGCATCTTATTCTGAGATAATTTTAAGCTTCCAAGCTTTAGTCCAATTACTTTAGTCATGATTTGTTTTAATAACATAAAATGGGTACGTGTGGTATCTCTACTTCTTTTTTTTTATTTAGTATTACCAATGTATTTGTACGCAATTTATTTTTGTTTACATGTTGACGTGATATTTTTTTGACTTAATATGAAAATACTCTGTCTATATGAAATGTGAGTGATCTGTCACTGAATTCCAAGAAGATTTCCTAGAACATTCTACTGGCTTCACAAAATATTCATAATATTTATGAGAGTAGAAAGGTACCTAGATGTGACATTAATTTATGCGAAGGCCAATTTAAATTCAAATACATATTTATAGCATTCATGTGGATTGTGATTTGGTTATTTTCTTTTCTTTTTCGCGGCATTACGTAGAAAATGGTGTTCGCTAAATTGGCACGTTTTATATTCAGTTTCTTGACTGTACCTAGTGTTAAAAATAAATAAAGACTTTTATCCACGAAGTCATGACTGCATTTTGAATGCAGATTGCAAATTTACGTTTGTAAACTTTATTGCAAGACAAGATATGATATTTAATGAATATTATATAATATACCTAAGTAATCATTGAAAATCATGGAGCTGGGTAAAAGTTCCGATTTACCGATAAGGGTCGGTCTGTGTGTGACATCCGAAAACTTTTGACGAGTGAACGGGGCGATGTCCTTATATTTTTTGTATAGGATCTGATTTTCAAAGAAATGTGGCATGACTCTAGACAAAATAAATATTCTAGAGCTGTTTCTGAGTATATTGTGTTTGTTTTATGTGTGTGTGAAAACTCAGATATAGATAGTTTAAAAAAAACCTAGTACATAAGAAGTTATTAATTTAAACAGTATACATAATATATTGGTAATACGAAGGAATACATTGTCGATCTGGTGGTCGCGAAAACTATTGAAAACAATACCTACCTATATATCTCTCATTAGTCATTATTTACAGTTTGTTTGGTCAGATTTACTTAAATTTTATCATTAAACTCCGATTTTAGCCGTGACCGATTTAAGGCGCCTGTAGCCAAACTAAAAATCGTTATCAAAGGCACTAATATAAAAAAAACGCTTAATATGTCGAAATTTTGTCCATCGTAATTTTAACATTAGACAACAGTGTGCAAAGTCGAAAAGACGGAGGTGTTGTCCCCTGACAATCATTTTATATTGATTTTCACACATATCTGACGACCCGATTGGCACTGTAGGTCACCATGCCTACCCACTAATCGAGAGGTATCGGGTTCGATTCACTTTATGTGAAGAACACAGGGTTCCACTTTCCAGTTTGGGTGTGTTTATATGTCTATAGTATAATATATATTATGTAATAATATAATATAGTTTATTGTACCACGTTTGCTTGGTTTTCACGATCCAAGCTTATAGCTTAGTGTGGGATCAACTAGATCTGTGTGTTGTGAAGTGGATTAGTATTATTATTCTCTTCTCTTCTTTTTCTTGGAATAGTTTAAATTTGTTTAAAATTATAATTTTTAACATACTTAAATGTATCTGCTGCTTAATATACATAATATGTGTTGTTAGCCTCAGCTGAGTGAATGAGGCAAAGTGAACATGGTATTAATTGCAGTGTAAAATGAACAAATTCTAACCTTATCCACGACAATGTGGATGATCTAAATACGAACACAAAACAATCTCGTTAAACGTAAACAATCGTATCAAACAGCTCTTTGTATAACATCTCTCTGAATGCCTCTTTATTCCGAAGAGTACACATACTTTCAATATTTTTCACTTCAAAGGCAATATACTTCTATAGTAAACCGTAAACAAACGTAGTAGTAAATCTCCAGACTGCTGTACTCCATATTGGAAGACAAGGATGAACATAATAGTATGACCTTCGTTTCGTATATAGGTATAGTTATTCTCTTTCACGCAATTGAAATTTTCCTGGTAAGTGGTAGGTACTTGTATAAGTTATTGCTAAGGCTCACTCATAGCACAGAGATTACTTTAGATCTGAGTTATGTCAAAAAGCGGAGTACTACCTACAGGGACATTTGTATTTTTATCTTGCACGAGCTTTATATCCGCAGTTTCACTCGCAAAAAATTGTGACTTCTCTAAGAAATTCTCTTTTCAAACAGCATAAGAGAGATTTGTAGATGCGAAACTTAAGCTAGTTACTAACTAAAATGGGTTATTATAACTCTGTATTTGTTTAGCTTTCATTACAATATATGACGAATATCTGTTTAGCTTTTGTTAATATACCTAAATGACGAAACATAGAGAAAACTTTAACAAAAAACTCCTTTTGGCTATGATCCGCTCACGCCAATGGTAGGATACAAAGAAAAAAAGCGGTGAGTGACCTTCCAGCGCGTTGGTTTTTTTATGTACATAGTAGAATTTTACAGAATATAAAATTTTATATAGAATATAATAATTTTTTGTTAATTACAACAAAAATTTAACAGGTGAATATTTCTTCAATAAATTCCTCGTTTAATCTAATACTCTGTATGTACATATAGATGATAGATATGTAGATTTTGATTAATAGTTCGACCATGGATCATCGACTCACCACGCCCACTGTCAGAATTAATGTCTTCATTAATATTCCCATCCTAGAGTATACACGACGTTATATTAATATGTAATAACCACGAGCGTTTCTAATGTCTTTGATAGTAACGATCTTAGGCTTAAGGGACGACAGGATGCGGAAGAAGAGGGAGGAGGAGATACCCAGCAAAGAAAGCACTGGAATGTGTCAAAAGTGCAATTTTATACACAGGTTTTTAATAATAATAATAATGATCATTTATTCAAAGGCATAAAAAATCCAATATAAAAATATGAAACATTAATACAATATATAATAAACAACAATTGAATAAAACATAAACCAATAGCTACTTCCGATTCGTATATACCTGGAAATCGGTCTAGAGGCCCCTCACACACAACCCTGTGGATAGTATTTTTTGAGGCATGTACAATGATAGACCGCTACCGCCAAAATGATGCCACACGCGCTCTTAAAAGAGCGAAGAAATCAGGTACCCTAGCGTCAGCGAACATACCCGACGCGCTGCACCATGGAGTCGGAGCAGCCCCATGAGGATACGGAACGCGTAATGTACTGCGCCCTCATGCAGGCGCGGTCGCAGGCTGTAATTTTGGAGGGGGTCACTACTAATATAATAATGTCGAGTAAATTAGACTATTCTGCACGATACACAATTTTTTATTGCACATAATAAAAATTATTTTGGGCGGGGTTATGTCCCCCGTGATCCCCCCTTTGGACCGCGCTTGCCCTCATGGTGCACACAGAACGCCTCCGCAAACTAGTCCAACCTTTTTACCTATATGAATAGGTTCAAGGTAGTTTTTATATGCTACTATACCTTTTACTGTCTAAAACGGTTCGTTGCCTGTAATGTCTGTGATTTCAATGGCGTATAAAAGCAAGGAAATTGAAGTATCATTTAAAAAAGTCATTCCGATCTACTGAACGAAGGTACGATCAAATAAGAGTTCACATATCATGTGGATAATACCGAGAAGTATCCACTTCAAAACTGCGCACTGATTCCACTTGTTCCCACCCGTCCCTACCAACTTGTCCCTCCGCTCCGGTTCTTTTGGTTCCATAGAGTATTGGTTGGGTGTGCACGCGAGCGCCTATTCTAAGGAAAAGAAAGAAATAAAGAACTGTTCCCTAAATCTTAATTGCCTCATTAGATGATCATCATATTACCTCTCGTTTTGTTGCCCTATTAAACAGTCCCTTTCAATAGAAATCGACAATCTTAGAATATTTGAAGATATGATTTTTTACAGCGAGTAGCGCTAAAGTCTTCACAGCAGTAAGTTTAAGTACTTTCTATCTTCCGCCACAAGCAAGTCTTCACTTGCGTCAAGTCTTTTGGTTTTTTTTATAAGTTTTTATTTAACTTGCAATGTTTGTTTGTTTGTTTGTTTACTTTATTGAGCATAAACAAAGTTTTTACAAGTTGATAAAATCAAAACAAGTAGGTAAATGTATGTATGTTACTATGTTTATATGCTGGTGGAATCTTGCAACTCCCTTTTGAAGCAGATATCTTCAATCGGTTGAGCTAAAATTTTGTATGCACGTTTAGTTTGGATGACAATGCATGGTTTATTCTTTTTAGCGTGTTTGAATAAAAAAGTTTTTTTTTTATTTTTTTTTCTATGGAGATTTTATATCAGTTTTCCTGTAGACGTCTTCTGTATCTGGTTGTTACAGATTGTAATAATAGCCTCGCCTTTCATTTCATCTAGCATCTCTCATATTATTATAAATATGATGATTATTATTATTCGGGTAATCTCTTTATTTAGGAGAGGTGAATAAATATTTCGAGATCAGATTCATAATGACTTGGGTATTTAGGAGAACTGCTGGGTAATGGTGTGTACTGGAGTGAAGTGGAGTTGACTGAAGCTTGTGAGAGTGGTTTTTAGAGCAGCAGTAGGTTTCTTGTTTATTTATTTTATATAGGTATTATAGGTATTACTAGCTGGTGCCCGCGGTTTCACCCGCGTGAATTTTCGACCCTTGCAATGACAGTAATTACGTTAGATTTTCTCAGTCTTTCAAAACGTAGTGGTTATATACTCTTTGGTCTCAAAGAAAATATAATCACATTCAGAGAAAAGGAAATCATTACGTCATCTGTCTCTCCAAGCCTTAAACTGTCACTTCGCGAAAAATCAATTCAAAAGAAAAAAAATGCATAACCTCTAAGAAGGTTTTATCATGTTCGTTATGCAACATTATATCGAAGCTTTCGACCATTGTATTGCGCTGAAGTCTTTAACTGATGATAACTTTTTTCCCCTATGTCTTATTTCGATGAAACAAAGCCTATATGTTGCTCCAGACTTAGCTTATCTACTACTGAAAACTGCATGACAACCTATTCAGTAGATGCCGAGATTATCGCGAACAGACAGGCAGACAGACAAACAGAGAAGAATTTTAAAAACTTTTTTGGGCTTGGTTACTTTTCTTTTATCACCCCTCTCAATTTTAGGTTAAAATATTCTATGTACAGAATCGCAGATTCTACTCTTTTATTATAGTATAGAAGATTGAAGAAGATATAGTAAGTACCTACTTATATTTAACTTTTGTTTCATTTCTATTTAAGAAATTTATTATTGTATCTTTATTGTTTCTGGTTACTATACTAATATTATAAATAATAATTTTTGTAATTTCCTCGGGAAACGAGACATAAGCTACCTATTTAATACAAAATTGTGTCAAAATCCATTCAATGTTTTTGTGTGAGTTGGGTAGCAAAAAGACATTAGTAAATTAGCAGCTGAAATAGACTTCATATTATATATACCATTAGCTGTCCCCTGCAGTTTCACCCGCGGTAATTTTGGAGTTCCCGAGAGAATTCCGGAATAAAAGGTACCCTATGTCACCCAGAATCACTGTAGCTTCCTGTGAGTGAAGGAATTTTCAAAATCGGTTTAGTAGATCCAGAGATAGCTGTTCCGCGCATTTTCAACCACGGTAATTTCGGAGTTCCCGCGGGAATTCCGGATTAGAATATAGCCTATATTAATCAGTGATAATGTAGCATTCAAATGGTGAAACAATTTTTAAAATCGGTCCAGCACTTTTTGAGCCAATTCGTTACAAACATACTTACATACAAACCTCGCCTCTTTATAATATTAGTATGGATAAATAAATAATATTAGGAACTCCTGAAGAAAACTCGAAATGCAGTCAAAACTACGAGAAAAAGCCAATTCTACTCTGTTAGTTGCAAGCGTTCAGTATGACAGCTCGACAGTCGTTCGCTGATTCTTGGAAGCAGGGAATATTGAATTAGGAGCAACATACCCATTTGTTGCTCAATGCTTTTAACATCAGAGAAAGGCAAATAATAGGATTTCTGCTACACATTTTACACATTTATTCCAAAACTTAATATTTCTTAGAATTCAACAAAGGACTCCTAGACATTCGGAGACAAAAGATTCATTTCCAGCGGTGCCTCGTCTTAGGCATATTATTATCATTTGGTATTTGTCTCTTTGATTAACGCAGACGCAAATATAATTAAATGTCTTTCATCTTGATTCTCACATTGCCTCTAGGTACAGTCAGGAAATAGCTAACAAAATTGAATATTATGTCTATCTGTATTTTTCTGATTTTGTCACAGTTTTCAGTCATCTTCGTGCAACATAATTGGGCGCGAAACTTCATACTCTGAGTATTAAAGCATAATCTCAAAATGAGTGTCAAACCAAAGCGAATTAAACTGTACTTTTATTTTCCGTTTATTGCGGGGAACATGAGCTTTAAAATGATGTTTGAATAATTAGTTTCATAAAAAGTTCGGAGGGTGATGTGGCGTCGCTACAAAAAACACCTTCGGGAAATATTAATAACTAGCTGTCCCGCGCGGTTTCACCCGCGATAATTTCGGATTACCCGCGGAATAGTTCCATACAAACTTTGTAACCCCTTTTCACCCCCTTAGGGGTTGAATTTTCAAAAATCCTTTCTTATCGAATGTTTACGTCGTGTAAAGAATACACCATCCAAGTTTCAGGTCAGCGGCTTAGGCTGTGCGTTGATCCGTCAGTCAGTCATACAGGACAAAGCATTTTACATGTATAGATAAATAATTAATAGAATATGAGTATTACTTTGGTTTTGAGTGTTCAAAACTCTGCCGGCCCTATTTAAGAAGTGGTTAATGGAAATATACCAATAAGTCCTGTAACATTAATATATATTTCAATATTTTGGAATGTGTATAGAGTTTGAAATTCTTTAATCGCTGAACTTTCTTTCAAACGAAAGGGTTCCAAAGTTCAACGTCTGATGTTGATCCTAACGTATGAAGTTGCGAAAGTATTCAAATGGATAGGCCCCATAAGAATAGACCCGTGCTTGGTGTGTATAAACAATGAGGTAATTTGTTTTTTTTTCAAAAATAAATCTTGTATTTTATTCGCCACATTTACATTATTTCGAGATGAAATATGATGTTTTACGACGCATCAGAGAGTTTTTAGCGAAATGCAAAAGCAAAGCGAAAATATTTTCCGTCGCAATATTATGGTTATAGATTTTTTCATTTTAGCTTCTTTGTTGAAAAAATTATGATTCCATTAGCATAAAGAGCGCGTGTTTATTTATTATAATATAACGGTGGAAAATAATTACCTACTTTTATGACTCACAAATTTAACTCTCGTAAGTTTCGGGAATTTCCTAGGAGTTCTTATAAGTAGCCTAGTAGGGTTTGAGCTACCTATATGCCAACTCCATCAAATTTATTTTATCAAAATCATTGGTTAAGCCGTGGAAAGGTAATGGATAGAGATACTTTAAATATTTACTTGTAAAACTATAGTAGTAATAATGGTTGGAGTTGATTTGCATAATATTTCTACAATGTGCAAAATTTATATATTAGGTATAATTGTATACAATATATTATATTTAAACTTTTCATAGTAAAAATATTATTGATTACGACATTGTAAAAATATGATACTTAAATACGTATATTGATTTAAAAAATTGCGACCGACGATTGTGACGTCTGTTTACTGCAAGGCCTTAACTTAGGCTATAAGAAATACGAATATTGCTGCATGTAAATATTACTGGCAAGTTGTGTAATACTTGATATATCACCCGATTATCAGGTACGAGATTGCGTGTGTTTTGAAGTGAAAACTTCTTCAGCATCGCTGTGATTTGAAAATCCGATTAAACGAAAAAGCGACGCTAAAAAGACAATCATATTCATAAATAGGATATAGCTTGCGAAAGAATGAGATAGAATGTAAGTATGATATAAAGAAGGTACTTCTGCCGTGTGGTTTTAAGCAGGTTTTTTTTATTCTATTTTTATATTTATTGTAAAAAAAAAAAAGAAAATCACCCGCCTATTATATACACCTATTCTCTTCTATTAATTCGATGATTCGATCACAGATGATATCCAATTATTTTTTTAAAAATTAACATCGGAATAGATACCAACGAGGCAATGATTTTAAAAGTTATCTATATTTTCAAAATCATTACAAGCTGGCATGTTTGTATGTTTGTAGAGTACAGTCTTACAGGTAAGACACCAACATAGAACCTTCATGGTCTGTATTTTGGGACTAGCCAAGCGTATTTCCTTTTGTGGCTTTATTACAGAAATAATTGAGCGCAAAGTATAAGCAGCTATTTGAGACGGGCTACCCTAAGGTTTTCGTATCTAGATTCAATCCAATTAATTATTCGAGTCACAAACAGATTTAAATTCCTCGGGGCAATCGACGTATTGGGTGATACTTATTACTAAGATTTTTTTTTACACAATAATACGATCGAGTTTGTACTCATTTTGTTCCGTGCAATTAATATTATAACAATTATTCCTTTCTTATGCAGGAAATATAAGATTACTTTTTCATTATTTTGTATATTTCTTATTTTGTAAAGATGAATAAGTAAAAAAAAAAACACTTTTTAAGTCAGTGACTAGGTATTTTTCATGTAAAAATCGTTCCATTTTCAAACTTAGCATCAGGTTAACTGTGGGTTTCTTATCTGAATATAAAAAATTTACCCTTTTCACTTTGTTGGTGCCCGCAATTTTGGTACATAATCGAGATTGTTGGGTTTGGAAACTTTTTGATATACTGAGATAAAAAGTATCGTATTGCGGCTTATCCACTTACATAATCAAATTTTAGCCAGTAAATAACTCCAAACAAACAAAGAATATAGTTATGCTTTCCATCACTTATTTTCAGAATTCAAAGAACCATTTATTTACAATTTTACTTACTGCATAACAAATCGATCAAAAAAAAATAGTAGGTACAATACGTAGAGAGTTAGGTGTTTATGTTAATGATTTCATAGTCTTAATATTTCATAGTCAATAATACAATATAATGAACAAATTCCTCAATAATCCATTTGTGAATGACCTAGGTAGGTATCTAACGTAGGTGTTAAATAATACCTAATGTATGGAGTATGTAAAAACAAAACAAAGTACCGATTACGAAACAAAAGAATGTTTTTAAAAACAGATCTGTGTGCAGACCAGGAAAAAGTATTCATTGCCTCTATAAAGCAGTGGTTAAAGAACGTATTAATTTTATTTATGGTCGTGGGCAGCCAGTCAATCATATCATAACGTCGTAGGTATTAAAACTGAACGTTGATTAACTCACTTGGCATTGTGTCAGGATATATAGATGTACGAGTACCATAGAGGTATAGCTTTTTAATAGGTTTGCCCGCAAATAATAGATACAGATACTTATTCAGTATAACTCTTGCTAGAGAAGTGCTTTTTATAAAAAATGATCCTTCCTTGCATCTTATTTTTAATCAAACGTACAAAGCAGTTTATAGTTTGTTTTTATTTATTTATTAGAAAACGTGATCTAACACTACAAATAGGAATGGCTGCGATGGTATAAAAATTTACAATCACGTCGAAGACTTGACGACAGTAAAAATGTTGTAGTAAACCCATTAAAAGTTTTATAATAAAATCACTTACCATTTTGTCGACTTGACGAAAGTTTTGTTTGGCGTTGTCGATTATGCAGTCTAACTTCGTTTTCCCTGTGACGGTTTCCGGCGGACTGCCCGTCGTTGTCATAAGTTCGCAGGAAGTCACAGTTCAAAACATAGCGTCCATTTGCGAAATCCAAGAGAGATTGTTCCAAAACATTTGCAATATTATCTACTTTATTTTGTTTTACTAATCGTTCTGTTCAATGTATATTTTGATACTATACAATTATCTTATTTCGTTTTTTTATTACGGTTTTAAGTCAGAAAAATGCGATATTTCAAATCTAACACCGATATAAAACATCGAATAAAAATTACAATTAACTTATTTCTGTATTTTATTACATAATTAGTGTTAAAAGTTATATTATGTCCATAATAATCGTTACACTGTACAAAAAAAATATGTTAATAGAATATGACTTTCGTTGCAACTATCGATTTTATTTACGTGAGTCAATTCGCGGAAAATTCATGTAGAGTCCACGTCGCCGACACGACTTTCTCGTGCGGCGGCTACAAGCCAACTGTCGGCTACCGAGTCCCGCTTTCTGCGGCTGAAACTGAAAAAATAGGAGCACATGGCATCCCTCTACCTCCTGCAAGTTATGTGACCCGTCCCCTCCCAGGTCAGTCAACTTTATGGGATGGATGTTTGCGATAAATACTCCTAATCGCTTCGCTTCAAGACTGCCGATGCTGCGTCGAATTGTAAGAACTAAGAAAATAACTTATAAACATAGTAATGTAGGAATCTAAGAATCCTAGCAACAACCGCCCTATCAACAGTCTCCAATAGCGTATCAGAAACAATCTGAGTAAACAATGTTTTAATGAAAACAATGATTATGATTAAAGTAATAAAAGGCTTCTGTCAAAGTTTTGTATAGGTAGGTTACTTCAAAGAAATTATTAACTTTACAATTAATTTAACTACGTTTAATTAAAACTTTTCTCCGTGTTGGTAAACAATGTAACGTTAATATTTATCGCAGCGAATCGGTAACGGTAGTTGTCATATTTAAATACAAAATTAAATATTTTATAAATATATATTACCTACCTACGTCATAACTATAAACTTTTAAAATATATTGACAAATTGGTTCTTTAAAGGTTTCCTTCAGTTTCCTTATTCTATGCATTTGTCCTTATTGAAGGAATTGAAAGATATATATTTTTTTTTATTCAGAACGATCTGTCCCAGTGGTATTACCGGTGTTCCACTTTTTCACTTCAGATCCTTAGGGTTTAATTTCCAAAAACCTTACTTTCATAAATAAACATTTACACTAAAAGTCTTGTGCTAAATTTCAAGTTATTAAACCCATGAGGATGTACGCTGATCATTAGTTATTCTGTTTATCATTTTATAAACCTATTTTTATGTAAATATATCAATACAGAAGCGAGTAGGTGGTAGGTATTTAAATTTCATCTTAAATCTTTTCAATAAATTTTATTTCTTGCCAAGTCTCAGAGGAAATTAAATATCCGATATTTGTTAAAAATGGGTAGACTACTAGGATTACCAATAGTGCATTACCCTTTTAGCTATCATCTGCTGTGTGTATTTGGTAAGCTATACTGACCTCGGATCATAAAAACAGTTGGATATGTCAGAGCCATGACTTTAGCCCGTGACTAGTCGATATGCGCAAAATGAGGATCACCGTGACTGGTTTACCGATGCACTTCGGCCTCTTCAATGCCACCGGCTTGTTGTGTGATAAGTGCAAGAACACAAGAAGAATATGAAGTTGTTTTCATTTAAAAACTTGACATAATATACCTACCTAGTACCTACCTTGCTCAACATCAAGTGTTGATAAAGTACACTAAGGATGTAAGTAGGTATGTATATGTTTGAGAGCTTATTATGAATGCGTTGCATTTCAGTTATTAAATTATTATTTAATTATCGGATAAAAATTCCAAATGAATCGATCAAGTTGCAGCAGAACAACGTTAAGCATCAGTCTGGATTCGTGGTACGATAACTTAGTTTGGGAAGCATGTCTTTACGCGTAGTACGTGTACGTCTTCAACATTAGAGGGGGCGTACCTACTTAATTATAGTGTGCACAGAAGTCCTAATAATGTTTGAAATAGTAAAAGTTACCGATTGAAATTGCTAACTGCAGCTTCATATATTGTTAAATTGACGATTGTGGAAAGCGCAAATAAAACATTTTTTTTTTAGACCAGCAACTTTTAGGAGAGGCAAATATATTTTTGCTATAATCGAAGCTAACTATAGTTGGACTGTATTTCAGTTATTTCTAGTAGCTATTTTTTTAATTTAGTTATTTTTTTTCATAAATAATTTTTACTTTTCTCATTTTTCTCTATATCTTCATGCTTCTGTTTTTTGCTGGTATAGTAGGTACTAGGTACCTATGAGATACACGTTTAAATATTTGTTTGGAATATTAGTGCGATCGTATATAACGTCTTGTGCACACATTTCGTTAAAACTGGTCTAATTTGATTTTTCTCTCTTACAATCTTTTGACGCTACAGTGTTTCGGCATTGTATCGTTGCTATTAAATTTGAAATCAGTGCTCTAAATAATAGCAAATGTTTGCTAGTTGAATACTGTTTTACATCGTTACAGTCATATCTGGATGTAACTTTTCGTATTCTCCAAGGAGAAGTATTAAAGAAATCGATTATTTAGGTATGGGTATTCAGGCTGATAAAAAGAAATGTGCTTTTTAATGTATTTCTTTGGATGTTTTATTATGGTTGGTGGCAACGGCCCGGAATCGTAATGTGTATATAAAATAAATAATCCATCACTGGAGGCCCTATTGAAATCATTTCCCTCGATGTGTAGTTGACAAAAGTCAGATCACAGATGCTTATTCTGTTTTATTATAATCCGTCATAAATTATTATGTATTTATTCTCCTTTTGTTTTTTTTTTACTTTCCATGTTCAGACAACTACTTAGATGAAATTTCTTTTTTGTTACGACTTCACTGTTCATTTTATTGTTGAACATAAATAGATCCTCAATAAAAATCTGAAATCGGATCGCCTCACTAACACAGTCGTCTTTCGACCTATGTCCGAGCAGCGGAAACGATTCACCGGGCACATTTTTATAGCTGTATTATTAGAGGCTTGAAGCTGATGACGGGTATTGTTAGTAGTGAATGAAACTGATACTACGTAACCAAAGGTTTACGGCAGGCATCAGAAAACAGATAGCGCTATTTCATAGCGTTTAAAAAAAAAACGTCGCAATTTGAAATATTAAAATAATATTTGAAGCCGATTTAGTACCTATAGCGCTGATTATTGAAATGATGAAAGAAAATAAAAAAAAAACAAATAAAAGAGGTTTAGTGGCATTCGTTTGGCAACGTCATTGTGAAATGGAGTGATCGGCCTCCAGGGCGCACGTAATAAGCTTGTCATCAAAATTTTAGTTTTTGATCCGTCTTGTAGATTAATATTTTTTTAATGCTACAGTTTACGTTGTGTCTTCACGCGTAATTTGGACTTAATGTACCTCCGTTATTTTTTGATTAAGTAGGTACGTAAAAAATGAAAAAATATGTGTCCAATATTCTTTTTTTTAATCTACAAGACGGACAAATAGAATTTTGATTTTCACACCCCGGAAATAAGCCTATTGACCCAATCGAAACGTGCTCTTCTTCTTAGCTGAACTCTATTTATCTGAGTAGTTGTATACCTAGGTAGGTATCCGGAGTGCGTTTGTAGTTGTTCCCCATTCCAGCGATTTGCTTCTACCACAGATAATATAATACTACTTCTACGGACAAGCGTCTCCACTTTTGACGCCTAATGGCATAGACACCGGCGTAATAGCATCCTGTAAGAAATTTCTCTTTTTATATTACACTAGCTGTCCCGCGCGGTTTCCCCCGCGATAATTTCGAAGTTTTCGCGGAATTATTCCATACAAACTTTGAAACCCCATTTCATCCACTTAGGGGTTAAATTTTCAAAAATCCTTTCTTATCGGATGCCTACGTCATACAAAGAACACACCCTCCAAGTTTCAAGTCTCTACGATCAGCGGTTTAGGCTGTGCGTTGATCCATCAGTCATTCAGGACATAGCATTTTATATATACTTATAGATAGGCGTAGAAATCATCTATTAGTTTAAACATGGACCAATTTTTATTGGTCCATGGTTTAAATCAAGTTACGTGTTAAAACTATTATGGATAAAATTAAAAAGTTTACTTATTAGGATTTCACGACTGCGAGAAAGCTAACTACTAAATTGACGCTAGTAATTATAAGCTAAATCATTATGAAATAAGAGATAAATGTGTAAAATATTATACATTAATATTTTTCGCTTGTTTCATATTTGCATTACAAACAGGTGTTTGACCCATTGACCCAAAACGTGCCTATATAAAAAAAGTTATATTTCGGAACTCTAAAAGTAAGTATATCCTACGACGCTTTAGGTATACCGTAACGTCACTAATTTCCTATCAGTGAACGATTTTTTTTAATCGGTTAAGAAGTTCCAGAGGTTACTTCCATCTTCCATCATTACTTACATACAAACAAACTGTCAAATAAACAAACAAACAAATATACTTTATTGCACAAACACAGTAAGAAACACATTTTACAAA
Organism: Zygaena filipendulae; assembly: GCA_907165275.2. NCBI lineage: Eukaryota > Metazoa > Arthropoda > Insecta > Lepidoptera > Zygaenidae > Zygaena > Zygaena filipendulae. The sequence goes on from OU015664.1 coordinate 8,128,620, forward strand.
AACACAGAGAGATGGAAATACGTACAATTTATAAATCTTTTTATAGACAACCTACGGTAAAGAGAGAGAGAAGGAAAAGAAAGCTAGAATGTACGTCATTTCATTACTATGTATTAATCCTACTAATATTATAAACGCGAAAGTTTGTAAGTATGTATGGATGGATGGATGGATGGATGGATGTTTGTTACTCTTTCACGCAAAAACTACTGGATGGATTTAAATGAAACTTTACAATATATAGCTTATACACCAGATTAACACATAGGGTACTTTTTATCCCGGAATTCCCGCGGGAACTCTGAAATTAACGCGGGTGAAACCGCGGGGCACAACTAGTAATAATAATAATATAATTATACAGACAAACTTTATGTCTTTATAATATCAGTAGTTAAAGATATATTTGGCATCACATTAACTTTTTATCTGCCTTTTTAGGTACTCTATTGTATTTAGGGATTTTCCCTTAAAATTTTTGTCATGAGTCAATAATCCTCTTTTATATTGTCTGAGTAATAAAATATTTCGAACGTATTTCTAATGGAAAATTTTTGAAACTCCAGAAATTTAAAAGTGGATACCGCACTGTGTACCTATTTAACCATCCGCTGAAGCGGTACCTTTTTCCACGAACCCTGTTTTGTGAGAGGTCAACGAAATATGAATATTTCATAACATAAGTCTCTTTTAAATTGTGTTATGTGATTTTTGTAGCGAAACAGTGTTTACTGTTGGAGTTTAATTTGTAATTTTGTAACTTTGCGTTCACGTTAAACGTTGTTATAACAATGATCAATATAAACACAACTCCTTAACAACATGAAACATCAACTTCACAACAAACCTTAACAATCGTGACAAGAGATTCTGCGCTAATTAGTAATTACTTATAGATACCTACCAAGTTTTAAACACCGAACTCCTGAATGGCTTTCTAAGCTTTTTACTGCACTGGATAAAGTAAACTAAAGTTACACAAGTTTTGTCAAAATTGACTCATCAAGCGGGAATTTATTATAAGTAAAATGAAATCTTTATATATATATAAATATGAATTGCTGTTCGTTTGTCTCGCTAAAACTCGCGAATGGCTGGGTCGATTTGGCTAATTTTGATCTTGCAATATTTGTGTAAGTTCAAGGAAGGTTTAAGAAGTAAATAATAAAAATAATAACTAATTTGGAGTACCTGTGGGAATTCCGAAACTCACGCGGGTGAAACTGAGAGGCACAGCTAGTAGGTAATTATTAAAACTAGGTAAGTATGGTATCAAACACGCATAATTTTATAGGTAATTATGAAATGAAGCGGTTACAAATTGGTATTTAATAAATTTATATGAATGAATTGATGTAAACTTTATTGAGCACCACAAACAGCAGGTACAATGTCGCCGTGTGATATGAAAACTGTTTTATACGCACTTTAAATGCATAATTATACAAGTCTTGAAGAGTACAAAGTTAAATATTTTTTTAATATTACAGGCTTACCTTTTTTAATATCTGTAGTCAATGTAAGCTGTGGGCTTAGTAGGATAATAAAACGCGTATTAAAATACAATATAACAATAATTTTGTCTATTCTCATCTAGTAGTTCAATTAACAGTTAAATTGATTGTAGTTGTGAAGTTTTCGGTTTCATTAGTACAATCAAATTTTTTAATTAAACTACTTTTACACTTCAATTAGGTAACTTACAGCAAACTTTTAGCTAAAATTGAAAGATATGAATATTTTTTTCGTAAATTCATTAAATAGCAATTAATATCTCAATGGGCATGTTGACTAATTTTTTTTTTTTAGTCCGTCTTGTAGATTATTAAAAAATATTGGACACGCATTTTTTAGTTTTGCAATAATATCCATAAATAAGCACTCCGAGGGCATTAATTCATCGAGACAAGTGATTTCGCAAAGCTAACTGTATCTGTCGTTTCCTTGCATGGTTAGCCATCGTAAAGCCGGGAGTTCCGTCAACGTGCCCTGTTACCTAATAAACCACGTTCCATGTCCAAAGATTTAATATTCAACGAGCGTAAGCGACTGCCCTTTTGTGATGGCTCTATCTAAATAAATGCATGCAAACGAAGCCTTCTATGTCTAGATGTATGCAATCAGTAGCTATTCTATCATAATATTTTATTTGATAACTTAGAGATACCCAAAAAGCAATATAATTACGAATATAATAAAACAAATCATTGAGGGAAAGGTTTCGGAGTTATAGCTTATAGGAGAAGTTAACAAGTGATATATCATTCTAAGATAATGCTTTATTTATTTTTTTTATTTTTTTTTTAATTCTTAGACCTAGTAATTCCCACATATAGAAAAAAAAATTGTTATTGCATTAAGAGAAGCTAAATAGTTTTGTAATTATAGGTAAGTACATAATAATATCGACTCTCCCCAAAATACTTTCTTATTTTTTTCATCGATTACTTTCTACTTTTTAGTTTAATGTTTTTTTTAAATATTTTTGTTTTGGGGTAACAGAAAAATGCTCACACTAAAACCATGCTTATACTTTTATACAAATATTAATAAATACAATAAAAAAACAATTGAACGAAACGAAAACAATTTCAATTACGAGGGAAACAAACATAAAATAGGAGACTCGCGTTTATGCCTGTTGTTTGCCACAAATTCAAAGAGATCCTATCGGTATAGGTCTCGTAAACAACTGTGACGTGATCGCGATTTCAGGCTGTACGTGTTCCGATGCTGCTTTCCGACACTTTGTTTCAATTCAGGGAACTTTTGTTTCCAATCTGTTTGTTCTGACAAGATGAACGTTCAACGTACCCATGTACCTACATACTTGCTGACCTACGCGAATATTTCGCACCGTATTATAAATATTTACAACGGTTCATATAATTCAATAGGTAATTCAATTTGATTGATTTGCATGGTAGATTGCACTTGCATAATATTATACTAGAATGAGAAAGCTGACGTGGTACTTAAATAGATAGATAGCGCTTCCTATATATTAGTGGAATATGAAAATAATTTTCGTAGTTTATGCATATCTGTTTTTCGTCAATGGCGGGGAAGATAAGCTCTAAAACGCTGACTGAACCATAAATTTTGATAGGGAATTATGATAAGATAGGTGATATTATTTTTAATTTTTTTTTAAATTAATTTTTTAAACTTAAGAAATAATCGTTTGGATAAACTTAACATTTTACTCTGTATATTAAAACTCATTATTCACAGATATAATATAATATCTATTATTTGATGTGTTTGCTTGTCTCGCCTTAATTAAGTTCCGTTCCTAATTTAATACGAAGGGGGCTATTAAATTTTCATTAAAATCGCTTAGCATAAGTATTATAATACGAGCTGTTCCCGCGGTTTAAGCTTTTTCCAATTTTTAAAAACCAGTACCTATTAGCGCTTGCGTAACGTCATATATAAAAAAGTCTATTTTATATTTTCAGGTATCTTATAGCAGCAATTTGGATTGGGCGCTGATCGACAAAAATTTCCACATACAGGGCTGGATTTAAGGTTTTGACGCTTCTATGCCCAAATGATTTTGCTATCCTCTTTTCATTCCTTAGGACATCTGTAGGGGGCGAAGATTGCCAAAACTAAACGCAACTTCAATCAACAATAGGTAGGTACGTACACCAATGAACTATATAGAAGAAAATTTAATGAATTATTTAACTTAATATTATAAACAGAATGCGAGTTTGTTTATTTGTTTGTTACCTTTCACGTCTGAACTACTAACCGATCATCATGAAATTTTGCGCACACGTTGTCAGTGGCCCATAAAAGTATACGTAGAATAGAATAGAAACTTTATTGTACACCAAAATAATGTTACAGTGTGTTAACAAAAACTTATAAATAAAGGCATACAAGAGGCGATCTTATCTCTTTACTAGCGATCTCTTCCAGACAACCTTAGGGTGGATAGGACAAAAACGGGAAATTCATATAATAATAATAATAATAATAATAGTTTATTGGTACCAAAAACATACAACAAGAAAACAGTTTTGATTGAGGTACATTTCAACAAGTTCATGGCAAATGCTACATAATAGATATCTCTGATGTCTAAACTAGGTCTAGCCTGTATTATATATATTATAAATATTATAAAGCCATTTTGGAGAAATATAATATATATGTATTTTTAAATATTATGTCAACCGAAAAACAAACAAAAATGATAAATATGAATTAATCTAGTAGGTAAATTACATAAGTGATTCGATTCTTCAATAATTAACTTAAATTTATTTAAAATAGATAGGAAATAGTTGCTAAGGCTCTCATATTATTATGATGCAGTCTCGTGTGGTGAGTGTGTATGTGTGTGTGTGTCTGAGTATGAGTGTGTGTGTGTGTGTGTGTGTGTGTGTGGGTGTGTGTGTGTGTGTGTGTGTGTGTGTGTGTGTGTGTGTGTGTGTGTGTGTGTGTGTGTGTGTGTGTGTGTGTGTGTGTGTGTGTGTGTGTGTGTGTGTGTGTGTGTGTGTGTGTGTGGGTGTGTATGTGTGTGTTATGTCTTGCTAAAATTTATATGATCTATATAAAATTTGGATAAACAAAAAACATCTTTGGGACCTACGAAGTAAAGCTGATTAATAAAGTAATTTCGATACCTAAGAAACTTAAAATTGGCAGGGGGGAATCAAGTTTCTAGTGAGTAGACGTCAGATAATAAAGGATTTTAATCCCGAGTTTCCTGGAGAAACTCAACGTGGACGTTGAAATCGAAAAAATTCAAAATGCACTAACCCACTTTAAAATTTTAGAAGATCCTCTGTTTGATCATAAGAAAGAGTTGACAGATAATCATATAAGAATTTTTTACAGTTATGGGAATTTAAAGAAATGAGTTCATTATTTTTATTCAATTTGTTGTACAACAACACTCCAATAAAATACGAAAACCGATGAGCAAAAAATGTTTTACACTCAGGGATTTCAAAAACCAGACCACCACGCCGCATCCTGTAACCTTCAAGATTTAAAGAATCGAGCAGTTTGTGCTGTCTTAGTACAACCTCACGTACAAAGAGCTGCCTGACGGTTAGAACTTCAGTCTCTCGGTATAAAGATACTGTTGGATATCGATATGGGAAAAAACGACTGACCTTAAGAACGGCACGCTGAGCCCTCTCAAGCGGCATCAGAGTCGTCTTAGGTGCACCACCCCAAGAATCAATGCAATATGTTAGTAATGATTGACAGAGTGCATAATAAATAGTTTTTAGAATTGGAATGTCTGCCACATGTCTCATATTTCTAAAGACGGCAATCAACTTCCTAATCCTACCTGAAAGTAAAGCAATATGTGGTTCAAAACTAAGTTTGTTATCAATTAGGACGCCGAGATACTTTACCATGTGTGTTCTTTCTAGTTTAGGACACGAGCAATATGTATATAGGGTATCTCCTTTTTAACAGGGAATTTCCGCGTGGATGTAATCGTAGGCCTAGTGAGCAACTGATAAATCCAGCCCTGTTCAATATCGATCTAAGAAAATGAATGTTGGAACAACAACGGATATTATCATGGAAAATGTTTATTATTATTTATGTTCATTTTCCCCCAACATGTTCTCCCCTTTGTCTAATCAAAACTGACATAAGGAACTTTTTGTGTCCTATACCGCGTGTTACACGCTACGTGCGGTGCAAGGCGTCCGCAATATTTTGAAATTTTGCGGATATTATATACATATTGCGTTATGATAGATACGTGCCTTTTTTCCTTGTTCTTTTACACAATTTGATGACATTTTGTTACAATCTCTGTCTATTTGTTTGTTTTTCATCTTCTCACATCCTGTATGCAAATTGTAATGGGGACATTTGTTTTGTAAATCGAAAATGATTTACCGAACTGAAAGGGCATAAAAATGTTATGTGATATTTTTCTTTCTTTATTCATGAAATTACTAGCTGTCCCCTGCGGTTACACCCGCGTTAATTTTAAAGTTCCTTAAAGGGAATTCCGGGATAAAAGTACTCTATGTACCTACTTCTCTGTATCATCGTCAACGTGTAGGTATGCAAAATTTCATGACGATCCGTTGAGCCGTTGATGCGTGAAAGCGTAACAAACAAACAAACAACAACAAAAACAAACAAAAACAAACAAAAAAAAAAAAAAATTGTAAGGTGTACGGTGTTCTTGGTCCCAGCTAATACAGTTATTAAAATAGTTAGATAGTGTTTGTTAATGTAATAAGTGTGGTGTATGTGATCGGTTTACCCTGAACTTTATGGTCCATTAAGCGTTTTTTGGGATGTCGTCGTCTATTCGCGATGTTTCATGATTAAAATTTACGTTTCTGTTGTTGGTTAACAAAACCTGCGGTGGGTAGTTGTTTTGTTCCTAATCTCAAATTAACTACGCCTGACACTGGACTGTGAGCAACGTGTTTATTTCCCGTACTACGTATATTAATTTTATTGCTAAAGTGCTATGAATTGCAGCGGATGTAATGTTCTGATTGAACACAAAAAATTTCTGAAATGCAATGCCTGCTCTGAAAGATTTTGCTACCTCTGTCTTAACATTCAATCGAAGAACCCGAAACTCAGCGATAGCCAGCTGGCATCGCTTAATTGTCCATCTTGTAGCAATGTTACTAGGCGAAAAGTGACTGACAAGACGATGGCATCACCTGTTTCTAATAGGGCCAGTCGTTTGCAGGTGGATGACACCATAAATTCTTCTTGTGACTTGTCCACTGCTGCTGCTTCTGGGCCATCATGTCAGACGCAGCTGAATGAACCCCTGTCCCTTGACATGATTGCGCAATTACTGGATCAAAAACTTTCTCTCTCGTCTTCATACATGGTTAATTTGCGTTCAGTTATTAAAGAAGAAATCGTAGAGACGGTTCGTAAAGAGTTAAGATCATCCATCCATGAGATAAAGGAAGAATTCAATAGAACAACTGATTTTATCATGGAGGAACAGTCTTGCTTAAAGGCCAAAATAGAGGAGCGGGATAATATTATCAAGAATCTGGAAATAGACCAGAAGCGTCTACAGAGCGAGTTGTTATCTATTACAAATCGTATAACTACCATGGAAAACATATCACGTTCTATGAATCTGGAGATTCAAGCCGTTCCTGAGCGTCAGTCTGAAGATTTGGTGTCCATACTAAGATCTATATGTCAGGCTATTGGTGTTCCTATACAGGACTCTGACTTTCGTTTGTGTCGGCGAGTGGCCAGGATGGGTAACGATTCCAAGCGATCACGTAATATCTTGGTGACTCTCAACACACCTGGTCTACGTGATCGGATACTTTCCGCTGTCACTAGGTTCAATAAAAGTAAGGAAAATGTGGACAAATTGAATACTGCACACATCGGGTTTGGCGACGGCAGCCAGCGTATTTATCTTTGTGAACATTTGTCACCGGAGCTAAAGCAGCTATTTGCTAAGGCTCGTATCTTCGCTAAAAATAATAATTTCAAATTTGTTTGGGTCAAATTTGGCCGAATTTACTTACGCAAGGACGTTTCGTCCAGTGCTATTGCTTTAAAAAACTTTGATCATCTAAATAACTTAAAGCTGTAGTATTTTCCCATTTATAAGCATTTTATTATTTTTGTCTTTAGGTGAATAAATTTTGTTTTGATCATGGGTATTACAATATATTACCAAAATGTAAATAGATTTAGGTCTAAACTGCCAGACTTTTATCATAATGTACTAACTGAAAATTATGACATCTTATGTCTTACGGAGACTAATTTGAATTCTGGAGTCTTTGATGGAGAAGTTGTGGATCCACGTTATACTTTATTTAGAAGAGATCGAGGCGACACAAGTATATCTAAAATTGATGGCGGTGGTGTTCTTATAGCTGCCAAGAAAAGCTTAAATATTACTCGCCAAGAGCATTGGGATAGCGTGATCGAAGATATTTGGATTACGATATCACATAAAAATAACAGTGGTAAAAGGCTCAATATCTGTGTTTGTTATCTGCCGCCTGATCTTGCTTACGACAGACTTGCTTCTTTTTATAACAATTGTAATAAAATAATCCTAAACTCGACTAATCAAGATGATTTTATTTTACTAGGGGATTTCAATGTACCCTCTATTGCTTGGAATAAGTGCAATGGCGTCTCATACCTTAGACCAAGTGATGTAGCAGATCGAAGAGGTAAATTGCTTCTTGAAACTGTTTCCATCTGTTCTTTGAACCAGTTCAATCATGTTCTGAATCAGGCGGATGGTCTCTTAGATCTCGCGTTTTCAACGTCGGATGAGCTTGTAGTGAGCAACGCATTTCCTTTAAGTAGAGTGGACCGATATCATCCTCCTATTAAGACTTATGTCTCTTTTAATGACGGTAGTGAATCTCTAAAACGATTAAACTCTAAACGACCAAATTTATTTAAAGCTGACTATACAGCGATCCGGTCCGAGTTAGTGTTGTTAAACTGGTCTGAATTGTTTTCCGGGCTGGATTTGGAATCAAAAGTTGAAACCTTCTACAGTACTATTAACAAGATTATCCAGAAACATACTCCTGTTTCCAAAGGTAACGAGAGTAAATACCCTTTATGGTTCACAGGTGCTGTGATACGATGTTTGAAAGAGAAGAACAGGTTCCATCGTAGATATAAAAAGTACGGTAACCCGCGTGACTATGATACATTTTCCTTACTCCGTGCTCGGTGCAAGTCTCTCATGAAAAGCTGTTACAGAGATTTTATTGTCTCTGTGGAGAATTCTTTAGCTTCCAATACAAAAGGTTTTTGGCGTTTTTTTCATAGTAAAAGGGGCCATTCCAGTATACCAACGACTATGTGCCACGAAAACAGGTCATCATCAGACGGATTCGAAATCGCTAACTTATTTTCCGAATACTTTGGTTCAGTATTTGTAAAGGACAGTACCTCCTTGGGGCAGTGCACGGTTATAGGTGAGGATATTAAATCCTCGCGAGTTATATCAGGAATACAGTTTACCGCGGAAGAAATTATCAATAAGATCAAGAGGTTGGATGTGAACAAGAGTGCTGGACCAGACGGTATCCCATCGGTATTTCTTAGGAGATGTGTTGATGAGGTATCTGTGCCTTTGAGTATTATTTATAGTGAAAGTGTAAGTACGGGTATTTTTCCTTCTTATTGGAAGACGGCTTTCATTGTTCCTGTATTCAAAGCGGGTGATAGATCACAATGTAGTAATTACCGGCCAATAAGTATATTGTCTTGTGCTGCGAAGATCTTCGAAAGTCTGGTGTACGATTGTCTTTACTTTCATTTTAAACCCATGATATCTTACAGGCAACATGGATTCGTAAGAAACAGATCAACAGTTAGTAACTTGCTGGTATACAAAAATTTTCTTTGTAATGCTTTCTCCCAAAGTTCGCAAGTAGATTCTATCTATACAGACTTCTCCAAGGCCTTTGACAAGGTAAACCATTATCTTCTTTGTCAAAAACTTTCTGCTTATGGGGTGTGTGGCAATCTTTTAAGATGGGTGGAGTCTTACTTGAATAATAGAAGTCAGTTAGTTGCTTTGAAAGGCTTTGTGTCGCTTCCATCGCCTATACACTCTGGTGTGCCGCAGGGGTCACATCTGGGCCCGCTGTTTTTCGTAATGTTCATAAATGATCTGATTGAACGTCTTTCATGTGAGTCCCTTTTATACGCTGATGATTTGAAGATTTTTACAACTGTCAACGGCCTTGCTGACTGCGAGAGGTTGCAGCGAGACCTCAGTACTATAGCATCATGGAGTAAATCAAACAAGATGACACTAAATGCGGATAAGTGCTTTGTGGTTTCTTTTACAAAAAAATACAAAGTAACGGTATACAACTACATTCTCGAGTCGAAGGTGTTGATTAGGAATTCTATAGCTAAAGATCTAGGCGTCCTGTTTGACGAGAAACTTTCTTTCAAGCCACATTACGAAAATATCGTAATGAGAAGCAATAAGATGCTAGGATTCACTTTTCGTAACACAAAGGATTTCAGAGAGCCAATTAGCCTCATAATACTTTATTGTAGTCTAGTTCGGAGTCTGTTGGAGTATGGCAGTGTAGTCTGGTCTCCAAATTATTCTATCCATGTTAATTGCATTGAGGCGGTTCAGAGGAGGTTTTTGAAAGTGCTATCCTTCAGGTACAGGCGTCCACGTGAGTTGAGAAGTTACCAGGCTAGACTGGGTGAGTTTTCTATGACATCACTACACCAGCGCAGACAGCGGCAGGATCTTTATTACCTACACAAAATTATTCATTCGTCCATTGATTGTCCACCTTTGCTTGCCAATATCAGTTTCAATACTAAATACAATCCCCGACGCTTACTCCCTACTTTCACTCTACAGGTATACAGGAATAACACTTCTTTTTTCAATCCTATAGTAAGAATGAGGCGTTTATATAACGAACTAACTTCTAAATTGAATGACAGCATTAATGAGGCGGATGCGGGCGGGGATGACGGGGCAGATGATCTAAAAGAGATGCGTCGTCGCTTCGATATATTCGACTCTAACTTCTTTAACTTTAAGCGCTTCTCCATTAAATGTCTCCAGGCGTGTTCTTCAACCATAGAGTAAAGTTTTTTACTGATTAATATTTTTTTTTAGTTAATTAATTATTTGTTCCTGTGATCCTAATTTAAGTTTAAGTTTATTGTGTGATTGTACACATCATAACCCCGCTGTGGGCACAAGTTTTGAGTTACAGCCTAGAGCCCTACAAATTTACTTTATAATTAATTATCTATGTGACTGTAACTTGTTTTGTGTCTGAATTAATAAATAAATAAAAAAATAAAACAAACTCACTTTCACATTTATAATATTAGTAAGGATGTTTCCCCTACTTACGGTAACATTATGCAGTGCAACTTTATAATGCATCTATTTATATCCCATAATGCATGCCAAAGCGCCAAAAGTTAATTGGTAGGAAAAGTTAATATTTAGCATTCAGTATACGTGACCTGATCTGTCATTAACGGCCGCACTCAGAGTCAACTTTAATCATTACTTAGTTAAGTATAGATTTTTAAAACAAAACTACCACAATCAGAGACGTTCAGTAAATTAATGTTAATTGGCATTTAATGAGATGTAACTTAATTATTTAAATGCCAATTAACATTAATTTATTAAACTTGTCTGATTGCGGTAGTTTTGTTTTAAAAATCTATACTTAACTAAGTAATCATTAAAGTCGACTCTGAGTGCGGCGGTAAGTAAATAATGCGTTAATTTAGTTATCACTTATCTATTAAATAGATATAGGTACTTTAAAGGTAGGTATAGCCACTCTTCTACGTTTTTTGTCGCTGATCTTCGATATTTACGTGATATTTACTAAGTTATGTCTATTTAGTCTAAATTAGTTTAATAATTTAAATTTTCATAAATTACATCACAAACAGCACTCGTCGTATAACCTGTACAAATCTCCTCACACGAGTGATCTGGCAGTTCTTGTAGATGAGAATTGATTTATGTTACGCAGAACTTATATTTATTTTCGACAGGCACGTGCGACAAGCCAGCGTACATAATAGGTATAAATTATAATGATATTAACTTTTTACATTATGTTTTTGTGACATTTTGCTTCTAAATTAATAAAATTGTAAGCAAAGGCAACATTCTGAACGAAATTCGTGCGTGCCCAACAAAGAGTTGGTATTTTTAGGTATTCATTTTAACTAATTTTACTATATAATAGTAGGTTGTAGTTGTAAACAAATAATTATGTCTTCAATTAAATGCATTTGTGACAATTATTTTAAAGTAGGTATTTTTTCTTTGTTGTTTTAATTATTTTTTAATTTTGCCTATTAATTGGTTATCCTTAATAAATGCGAAAGTAACTCAGTCGTCTTTCTGTTTGTTACGCTTTCAGCCCTAATGGCTCAACCGATCATTATGAAATTTTGCACACACGTTGTCAGGGGTACAGAGAAGGACATAGGGTAGGTACTTTGTATCTCGGAATTCCTGCGGGATTTCCGAAATTACGGCGGGTGAAGCCGCGGGGAACAGCTAGTGTTTAATAATAATCGCCAGAAATTATAAATAGTAATTGATAATTTTGTTCTACATTAACCTTTAACTGCTGACGTGGGGGCCGCTCCGGCCGAACGACAGTAATATTGTCAAATTACTCCCCTCCCTCGCCCGCGTCTCACACACCCTTACAAGGCCTAACTTCTCAAACATTTCGCTCCATTCACATGAGCGTAAGGTGAAAAATTTATCCACTGTTAATTACTTTTCTGTCATACAAAGGTTATTGCAGTAACGAAACGGCCAAGGCACATATTCTGACCAAGGTGTAGAGTTTGAGAAGTTAGGCCTTGTAGAGTAAGGGTGTGTAGAGTTATAAGCTTGGCTCTACATGAGATCTGATAACTCGGAAATTGCGGAATTCTCATACAAACTTTTATCCCCTAGTTGAAGGGGTTGGGGGATAAAAGTTACAGGTTTTATAATTTCTTTGTTGTTTGTATACTAATACTAGCTTACATGCCGAATTTCAGCTTTTTAGGACATTAGGAAAGAATTTTGATGATCATCAGTGAGTCAGTGACGAAATCGGGGTTTTTTAGATATCAATAAAATCTTAAGTATAAGAGCTATGCAACTGATTCGTGTAAATTAAACAATATAAATTTCGTTTATTTGGTATAATCGAAATTCAAGTTTTAAGGATTCAAAAAAAAGGCGATACGCTTCGGAAAAAGACAGCTAGTGCTCCCGCTTCGTTTGGCTCGTCTTGGCGGGGGCACTACCGTACCCCCAGATACATAAAATGTTGAAGTAGCTTTGGAAGCCCGTTCGTTTAAAAAAATCTGCAACAATTCCATCTAGTTCTATCGATAGTTCTAGCAGGCTGAAAGGCTCTAGAGTTTACTCAGAGTTAAGTAAAGAACAAGTTAGCTATTTTATCACTTTTAAAATATTTTTATGATAGTCAATGATAATAAAGACAGTTTAAGTAAAATTTATATACCTAAATACCTACTTAATGCTCTTTTAGGCCTTTTCACAAAATTGATCGACGAAAAATAACCCGTCCGTGGGCTTTTTCTGTAGCTTAATGTTCCCATCTCCTTTCTGTACAGCTCGTTTAGACGTCGCGAATGATGTAATAAAAAATGTACTCTTGAATGGAAGTTAATTTGAGAACGAAGGCGTCGTAAACTTGAAAAGCGTTTGCTTCTCTCCTACCATTCCTTCGAACGGGAATGATAATGATATTTCATATCTTTTTGTCTGTGTATTTTTGTGTCAAATATTTGCACTGTATTGCTGTGAGTGTTCACTTATTGTGTTTTCCCCTTTGAAGATTTATATTTTATACGTCATTAAAAATAGCATTTTGTGCACGAAGAGGGGGAAAATGTCACTATTGCGTTAAAAATGCAAACCCTCCATATGCCGCTAAATTTTTAGGCCGCTTTGGCGACAATACAAGCCACCATATTTTAATATTTGAATTTGACTCTCATATTATCATCCTAAAAATTTTAAATATTATTGTTAAATTATGTTTGAATTTAAGCGTCTCTATTTACTTATGCCTTTTCTCTCTTCTACATTTTTCTATTGGTTCAACAATACTATATAACGCTATATCTACGCGACCGCCACCTAAAACCACATGGTTTAATCACGTTAAAAATCCAAGGATAATTGAGGGTTTAATTTAAAAATTGTCCGTTAAAATCCGAGCGACGACATAATATCTACAACAATATTGAATGTAAGTACTACACGAGGGTCACAATGTACATAAATGGCTTATGTTATAAGTGTGCGCTTAACGTTTAATCACAGGAGTAAATAAGTTTTTTATACCTTTGGAATTAAATTTTGCTAGAACTTGGGTGTGTGTACGCACCATTTGCTCTACTCCCAGTTACTAGGCGTCTGGGCATTACAATTTATTAACGACCTTAAACCCCGGGAACTAAGGACAGTTATTATTACTGTTAATAGTCATTCTTAAAATTTGATTGCTTAAATTTAAGCTTAGAACGTTAAAATGGGGCCAGTTACTTTATAAAAGAGCGCGTGTATCAGTGTGTACCTACGCGAAAGTATTAAAGCACAACAAAAAAGGTTTAAGTGAAACAGTGAGGTTCGGTTTCGACTCCCAAGCTGTCTAATCACACATGTCTAACCATTTCATAGAGGTAACACTATAATCAACTGCGTAATTTTTTTTACAGCAATGTAAACTATATTAATTTAAATGAAACTACCCGATTAATTTCATTTAAACTTATACAATTTAAAGCACAAAACTAATCGACGTGTGTGTAGATTAACGGCGAGAAATACCACAACACCTTCAGTGAAATGCACAGAAGCGTTCGAATACGTAATCAGCTGTGTACTGTAACGTGTGGGATGTATTCAGCCTTTTTGACCTGAAATAAAATGACTGCGATCTGCTTGTATTCAATGTTATTTTATGCCTGTTCTTTTCTATGTACCTACTGCTTAATACTTTATGAATGAACCAATCGTAGGTAGCAAATTTTTTTCTGAATACGTGCCCAAGGAAGTTCCACTTAAAAAAGTGAAATATAGGTCAAAGCAATTTTTAATAAGCTATAAGCGTATAGTTCGCGCAAGACTGCAGCTGCTAGAAGTAAGTCTAGTATCGGAAACGCGTTATGGAACCGTTGCCACGGATCGCGAGTGCCTTATTATGTAGAGCGACACTAGATGTGACATAAACGTAGCAAGCGACCATATTGTAAGTATTTACGAAGCAGCAGCAGCATAGATTAAAATGCAATGTCTTATGGTGAAGTGGTGGCAATTTTAGAGCAACCAACCTTTATATTATGTACTTTCCGATTTCTATAAGTACAAACGCTCGGACATAACTAAGGCTCTGTGTAGTTTTTCTTTAAAGATTTCTTTAACATATCTCTTAAACTAAAAAAAGAAGTTTCGCAGCAATTAAACTTTGATACCTCTATAGTACAAAAAGTTTGAATAAAAAAGCCAACATCAATATAGCTTTTTTCTCATCAATTTATTTTTAAATAAAATATTTTAGAAGATTTTGGTAGAGTTGGTAGAGTGTCTAAGGTACACGCCTAAAATAGCAAGACAGTTGAGATGTAATGTGAAGGGATCAGAGTTGGACTATATTTGTGTTGCTAATTTCCATGCTTTTCTGGTTAGTAAATCGTTTATTTTAAATATCGATTTTCAAAAAGGTAGGTACACACAGAGAGTTTTTTGTTACATCTGTGTCAGTAAGTATAACCTTAGCTAAGTGAAATGAAGCTGTGCAATGTAGCCAAGTTCTCGGTACAGAATTCCTATGTGTACTCTATTTCTCTCTGGCCTCAAATTAAATGAAGCAAGTGCACTGGCGTTATGTTTTATGTTAATATTGCAGCTGCAGTACCGACATCTGTTGCGCTGTGTTATTGCTATGAAATTATTTAAAGGTACTTTGGATTTTCAAATATCTATACATCTTTAATAGGTAGTATTTACTTTTTCCTTCTTGATAGAAGTGATTTTTGAAAGGAAACAGTTGAAATGGCGGAAAGTGACCTATAGGCTATCTACCTATTAGGTAGGTACGCTCGAAATATAAAACATGGTAAAACCGTGGCAGACAGTAGACTTTTTTCAGAGGCGAAGGAATCAATCACAGACTCGGTTTATCTAAGGGCCTTTTAAAAAATATATTCGTATCTAGGTAGGTAGGCACTTATGGACAAATCAAAACTATTAACACTGCTTTACGGTGAAGGAAAACATCTTGAAAAAATCTGCTTTTCTTAGAAACTTGAATGAAGTTCGAAACTGTTTTTTTTTATATTCTCAATTAAAAAGCGTAACCTGCGATCCGTGATCACCGGCTGTACTCACTGGTTGTGGAATCCAACGTTACGCACTGGGTCAGCGTGGTGGTCTATTATGGTGGATACATGGTTAGGTTTGTGCTCCAGCTGTTAAAAAGTTGGATTATGCTTAAGACATCAAAGAGTTTTGAGGAAATCCAGAAATACACTCGGTGAAACCGCGGCACTCAGCAGTTAAGAGGCCATTTTAAAAAGACATTAATAGCATATTAAATAATTGCATGTCTGAAAAAGTTTACGGCATTTTGCGCGCGCGATGAAATACATATAAAAGTCCCAAAACCGTCAAGCAAATACTGTTTTAATCATTTTTAACAAAAAGTCTTCTTAACATCTCGATAATTTAAATTCCTATTTATTAATCTAATTCTGTAATTTTTGCAAATCACTGGTTACAAGTTACAAGAACTCTGCATTAATAACATGCTGCCTTGGATTTTATTTTCAATTGAACAACAATTTCCTGAGTGTTGTGTCTTTAGAATTTCAACTAGGTAGGTATAACTAACATAATAAATCCGAAAATTGAACTCCTAATCTTACACTATAATCTGCGAGGATTTAAGAAACAATTTTGTTTACAATATAGTCTTATATTTTTTATTCATGACGCTTTACAAAAAATTAGAGGCACTATTGACTATGGCCTGAACCGGGAACGACTCATGCGTTATTCAAATGGTTATACTTACGCAATATTTCAAGTAACCTACGTGACACTATATTTATGCGAGATAAAATAAAAATAATCAATTATAATACAATATAAGTACAATTCACTAACAGCTTTGAACATGCGGCTTGAACATGCCTACACTTTTTGAGTACATCGTTGCTGATGACAAGATTTCGATGATCCACCCGTGTGTGAATTTACATACCTATTCACAAACATGGTGATTATAAAAGAGTTCCCAAGGGAATTATTCGAGGGAGGCATCATGATGGGCTGGGATTAATTTTATATTGACTTTTCATCCATCGAACTTTCAACTATATTCATAAAACCAAAGTTTCGGTAGATGAAAAATTGATAAAACAATACCTCTGATTTATTATTATAAGGCACGCTGGCTAATTTCATAGAGCTTTTATTAGACATTTTCAATATTTATTTATTTAAAAATTTTTGGGTGGGCTACAGGTAAGGTTAGGTAGGTAGATAGGCAGATAGGTAGAGTTAGGCAATCAAACTTCGCTGTTAGGAAAGTTATGCGAGCAAAGTTATTATTGGGTTCAAACCTACACAAAAAAGAACAGGAAGGTACAATTTTATCTATATTAATAAAAATAATAAAAAAAACATTTTTGGCTGTTTCTTTGTTGCGATTTAAATAATAACTGCTGGATCAATTTCAAAAATTCTATAGGCTATACAGTGTGAGTCTGGATAAAGTGTACAAATGAAAATGAGGGATACTATGTTCAATTTTATCGACGAAAAAAATAATAAAAAAATTAAAAAAAAATTTTTGAATTTTTGACGATTTTTTTAAAATTTTGGTTCGCGTTAGGGTTCCCCTCGTAAACAAAACACTATAACTTTTAAAATAAACGGTAGATTGTCAAGATAAAAACTGAATTATGATCAGAGCTTATGGGGCGTCTTAATAAAATCAAAATTTTTAATCAAAATTATTTACAATTCAAAATAATGGCGTTTATTTAACAAACAAAAGTATTTTTTGCACAGTTTTTTCAGTAATTTTAAAATTGCTTAATAAAATGTGGTATTAACATACATTTTTTAAGGCTTACAATTATTCTACATCATACTAGCTTTCAAATGGTAAAAATTTTACGTTTATAACTTAATCACAACATTTTTTATGAAGTGTCAAAGAAGGCCTTCAAAGTATGGTATTTAATGAACAAAGGCGCGGTGAATGTTTAGGGTACATTTTATTGCATTTCAGGTAAAAAAGTTTTGTAACTGCACGTGGGCTTAAGTTTAGGGGTACGGGAAGAGACCAGTGTTGCCGTTTTAGCTACTTTGTAGCTAGATCTAGCGGATTTTGAACGTATTTAGCTACTTGAATTGATCATGGTTTCATACATTTTAGCTACTTATTATTACTTAATGCTCCATACATTTAGCTACATTTCAGCACAAAATTACATAAACTGGCAACTTTTACGACAGATTTAGCTACTTTAATACCAACTGAGACGGCAACACTGGAAGAGACAAACAAAGACAGTCGCTCCGAATTACTCGCCGCTGCTACACGTTTCGTCATTACTCTCGTTAACCAACTTCTCTAGTTCATTCTCTAGTGTTTTGGAGATAATGCCGCGTTTAACTGAATTCCCGCCGGCACACATCGCTGATATTGAGTTTTATTATGGAATGGCACGAGGTAGAGCCAGAGCCGCTCACACTGCTTACGTAGCTGCGTTTCCTAACAGGCGACCGGTGCCATCTGCTCGGAACTTCCAAGAAGTCTACCGAAGATTATGTATTGTTGGACTTGGATCAAATGCCAGAGACCGCCGCGAGTCTGAAGTAATTATTGATGTGTCTGTCGAACAAGCAGTACTGAGGGATTTGTTTGCTGATCCAACCATTAGCACCAGACGTCTAGCTTTGAGACATGGAATATCGCAAAAATCAGCGTGGCGTATTTTAAAAAAAGAAGGTCTGCATCCTTATCATTATCAGAGGGTGCAGCACTTACATGAAGAGGTAGACTGCCGTCCAAGATGCGTTATGTCAACATGGATTCTGTCAAAAACTAGACAAAACCCAAACTTTCCAAAAAAAATTTTATGGATGGACGAGTCAACATTTACAAGGGATGGTATAACCAACTGCAGAAATTTGCATAAGTGGTGCCCTAAAGGTGAAAACCCAAAGTTGAAAAGATCTTCAACGTTCCAAGTGAGATATTCAGTAAATGTTTGGGCTGGTCTCATTGACGACATTTTGCTTGGACCAATAATACTGCCGGGAACATTAACTGGTGAAAGGTTTTTAACGCTTTTACGCGAAGAACTACCTGAATTGCTGGCAGATGTCCCACTGGCTTTGCGCCGAAGAATGTACCTACAAATGGATGGATGTCCTGCTCATTATGCAAGTAATGTAAGATCATTTTTAAATGAAATTTATCCGAACCATTGGATTGGCCGGCAAGGACCTGTGGGGTGGCCTGCGCGTTCACCTGATATGACGCCCCTCGACTACTTTTTATGGGGTACAATGAAACAACGCGTCTACAATTCCCCAATCAACAGTGAAGCCGATTTACAAGATCGCATAATTAATTGTGCACATGATTTAAAAAATGATCGCGAGATGATAAGAAGAGCGACACAACAAATCGTTCTTCGCGCTACTATGTGTCTGCAAACAAGAGGTGGACATTTTGAGCATTTAATGCAATAACTAACCAATAAGTAACCAATTGATTATTAAAAATAAATAATAAAAGTATTTTGTTTCGCCTCCAAAAAAATATCCACAATAAATGATAAATACCACTTTTGGAGATCCTTTTTTGACAGCTGATAAAAAATGTTGTGATTAAGTTATAAACGTAAAATTTTTACCATTTGAAAGCTAGTATGATGTAGAATAATTGTAAGCCTTAAAAAATGTATGTTAATACCACATTTTATTAAGCAATTTTAAAATTACTGAAAAAACTGTGCAAAAAAATACTTTTGTTTGTTAAATAAACGCCATTATTTTGAATTGTAAATAATTTTGATTAAAAATTTTGATTTTATTAAGACGCCCCATAAGCTCTGATCATAATTCAGTTTTTATCTTGACAATCTACCGTTTATTTTAAAAGTTATAGTGTTTTGTTTACGAGGGGAACCCTAACGCGAACCAAAATTTTAAAAAAATCGTCAAAAATTCAAAAAAAATTTTTAATTTTTTTATTATTTTTTTCGTCGATAAAATTGAACATAGTATCCCTCATTTTCATTTGTACACTTTATCCAGACTCACACTGTATTGTAACTAAGAATTATCGGGGAAACTCCGAAATTACCGCGGATGAAACCGAGGGGAACAGCTAGTTAGATTATAAATTAATCTTTTATGAAATCAATCACATTACAAAGAACTTCTGAACTTTTCTATTTCATGTATTAATGTACGTTTCATGTACGTTTTAAGTTTTAACCGACCAAAAACGGGAAATTTTCGGCATTAATATTTGCGAGACAAAATAAGGGTTCTCTTCTTCTCTAAGTACAGTACCTATACCAATATGTGTTATCTAAGTACCTGTTGTGATTTTTAACTCCGCACTCCGACGCGACGTGCTCAATCAGGTTATGTTTGAACTGTGACCGCAACAAAGTCATATGGGTACCGATTTTCGATGCCCACCACAACGCATTTTCTGTTGGACTCGGACAATTTAATATTTACTTACGGAAAGGTTTTACAATACAATATTAATATTCAGAAGGGTTGGGTAAATTAATTTAGTTATTGATGAAGATTTAATACCTACCTAGTTGGTTTTGCTTTTGATTATCTTTATATATGATGTGGTAAATTTTCTGCAAATATTTACAGGCTTGAATGAATACACCGTTATAAACATGTTCATTAAATTAAAAAAAAACTTTTTTTTTACAAACAAATTAAATCAATCAAAAAGAAAACAACCCGTAAAGGCGCTCGCTGCTCAATCGCTTGACACACATCGCCGCGCACCGGTATCTCGGTTTTTGACCTTGATCGAGATGAACAGCTTATTGCTGTGAGCGTGGCGTGTGCCTTGTATACGTATAAGTGAGCTACGTATATTGTGTACCTTGTGAATGTACTTAATTCTAATGATTTTTCAATGAATTTATTTTCCTCATATTCTGAAAAAATACAGAATTTATAATATTATTTTTTCACTTATCCTGTTTCTTATAACGTATACTTTTAGCCCTGTAAATATTTGCAGTTAATTTTACCACGTCATGTTATATAAAATATAAAAATAAAATATTAAAAAAAATTTACTATAATAAGTATAAATTGTTTCGAAGCAAGCAAGAAAAGCACGATCATTTAAAATGTTTTATATTTCATAGACAACACTGTCTGTAAAAGGTCGGAGCAAAGAATATAATAACTATACGGTCGAAGTATCTGCTAAGAGTTTGTCAATATTTCCTTTCGGTGACAGTCGTTTCAGCTTATAAGGCGTCAACCTTTGCCACAAGTGGTCGGTAACTATAGAATGTAAACAGTTTTTTGACAGTACTAACAAAATTGGTTTACTTCTCCTTTGTTTTCCATTATAGCGTCTAATAATAGATCCTCTTCTAAATTGAATAGTTAACAATAAAAATTGTCTTTACCTACTTATTCCAGGCGTGTTGGTGAAAAGTTTTTTAACGTTGTACCTGTAACGTTGTTTTGTAAGTTTCCACAAAAATTACAAAATTACAAAAAGTTGCATCCGTTAATAAAAACGAAAAATAAAACCAATTGACAAAGAGTTTTGAACGAATGACAAAATTGTAAATTGTAAATAGGAAACAAATATGTTTTTTAAAGAATACTAAAGCACGTTTGATGACGTCAAATACCTGCATAGGCATACCTATTTAAATTTACCGAGTCTATTTGTAAATCAGTCTAATCAGAGTCTAATGTAAATAATATACAACACCTCATATATCTATTTTTTTTTTACTTTGAGTAAACACAAATCGCAATTTGATCACTGCCAAAAATGTTTACGTAAATATGATAAGAATATTTAAATTCATTAAATTAATATCAATCTTACGATAACGCTTTATTTTATTTAATAGAAAAGAAAGTCAAAGGAGTTATTTATCTATGTCTATAGTGTCATACGCAGTGCAGGCCCGCAAACAAACGCACCAATGATTGTATAAGTATGTACAGAAAAAATGATAAGATACCTATTGTAAACACTCACCTAAGTAGGTACTTAAGATTAAAATTATTTGCTGCCAAAACAGAAAATAAGTTTATTGATTTGACGCCTTTTACCCCGTAAAAGAAATTGCTCTTTCCATTGTTTGTCCAATTTCCGGGCGCTTGAAAGCGTTTTCCATCATCGTATCGTTATATTTTTTTAGGTCCTTTTATTTTTTCGATAGCATCTTACTGGTAACTGGTACATAATGTGTATTATGTAATTTTTACAGCGATATGGTAATTTATCTTCTGTTACGATACAAAAGATAATATATAATATTTAAGTTAGTTAAAAATATTAGTATTTTATGTTGAAACCGCGTGAAACCACGCGCGATAGTTCCGGCGGAATTGTTCCATACAAACTTTGCAACCCCTTTTCATCCCCTTAGGGATTTTTTCGAAAATCCTTTCTTACCGGATGCCTACGTCATAGATAATATAATACTATACTCCTACGTCATACAAAAAACACCCTCTCCTAGTTTCAGGTCTCTATACGATCAGCTGTTTAGGCTGTGCGTTGATCTGTCATTCAATCGTTCAGGACAAAACAATATATATGTACCTATAGATAAATAATAATAAAAAATCGGCCATGGTGCGAAAAAAAAATCTATTGAAATTAATTAAACTACATTGGAATTATATTATAAAGATGAAAATTTGCATCTACTTTCAAACTTTCTCATAAAATTATTTGAGAAGTAGGTAGGTGCATAGAACCCGCATAGTCAAAACAAAGACAATACCGAAATCGCTGCCATATTATTATGTTTCCGATGCCCAGGCCCCAGGGTATTACTGTTTATCATTTTTATAATCCCAAGGTTTAAGAACTAGTAACAAATCATGACACTGTTGGAGCCCGAAAATTTCGTTTATAGTAAGATTTATGTACATGTGTTTTGAGAGAAACCAATAAATCGAAACATTCTACGCTCAGAATATTGCTAACTTTTACTTCAGATTTAGGTAATCAATTATACATTTTTAGATTACTATACAAATATATCAAATCCAATCAAATATTCTTTACTAGCTATTCCCCGCGGTTTCACCAGTGGAAAATTCGGAATTTCCACAAAAAGAAGAAGAAAGAACTTTTAGAATAGTTCCAGTAGTTGCAAAGTTTACCCCCTACAAACAGGCACCAAACTTGCCCTTTTATTATTGTAAAATAGGGTTGTTGTCATAAATTATTTATTTGTTATTAATTATGACAAAGCTTTTTTAACACACGAATAAAAAATGCAATGGCTTTGTTAACAAATGTGCGCCATTTATTTCATGACCTCAATCCTTAGCCTCAATCTTTATTTATATAGCTCACTTCTGCAAATCTACCTTTTAGTGTACTTATAGCGTATTTGTTATCGAGTCTAGCAGAATACCGAAAACACGTAGTAAGTAACAAATAGGTACACGAAAACATGAATTAGAATATCTATTAAACATTAGTCTTTAAAAATGTATTCATGAACAATACGCAGAGATGAAGTAGGTACCTAAACTAAAAGAGAAAAGCTGACTCAGTCACAATGTGGGACTAAAGTTTGAAAGAGGATTATTGTTGATCTAGTACCTACCTACAACCCTTCTCAGAGCATTGGTTTGAATATCGAGCCATCTTGTATAGTTGAAGACACCAAAACGTAATTACTCAAAAGCATGAGTATTAAAACTTTTCGTCCTTTGGTCCCAAAAGGATTTGCTTGAGTGTTCCGTAATTTAAAGTTCATAAATTTTCCTAGCACCTTAGGTACAATGAGCACTTAAACGTATAAATTAAAGAAATTTGGAAGTTCTAAATCATTTGAGCACGGTTATATTTGAAAAATTAAAATTTGAGCACTTATACGTAGATACATTATTTATGATTTAGACCTTCCCTCATTTTACTTTCTGAAATATTAAGTAGGTAAGTGGTAGATAAATTTATGTGCTTACCGGCGATTTTTAACAAACATTCTCTTCCAAATCAGAGAAAATTTTTCTTGGTTCAACTTAAATTTTAAGTTTTTTCAAGCTGTTTTGTAATTGTTTGCTTTACTTAAATTGGTATCTGTATATAGACTAATCCGAAAGTTGGTACAAAGTTGCTATACTATTTTAATGCCGCCGTGTACGCTGCTATATATGTTTAAAATGAATGTAATTGAACCTAACAGGTAATTAAGCGTGCAATTAAGAATCCAAGTACGACATAATCGCCCTAAAGTCACCGCACACACATTTTTTCAAGGGTTAAATGAAATTTATGCTGCAATTTGAATTAATTTTGTTAATGAGTTGGCGAGGCAAGACCATTTTATTATAACATTTGCGTTTAATTTTTCACTCCGTGACACCGGGTGGTTGCTTTTGTATTTAAGTCATTAAAAAAATGCAAACTTTTATTTTCGCGTCATCAGGAAATGTATGGTATGTCTAAATAATAATATTATAAAGAGGTAAAGTTTGTATGTTTATAAATATACCTAGATGTAGAGGGGTAATTTCTGATACACCGTCCGAGTAGGTAAGTAATTGAGGGAGATAAGGCTCTTTGTCTTGATATTAAAGAGTTCCTGAGGGTATTTTTAATTTGACGCGGGTGACCATCCTTCTATTTATATATGTATACTTAGATACGTACCTATACTATAAAACGTTAAGCTGTTCACAATACTTAACATGCCAGATTGTTATAGAATTTTTTTCAGAGCTTTTCCAAGCCCCCGTGGAACATAGCTGTTAGGCATAAATTATATTTACAGTGGACATAAACCAGTATTGCTGTGTCATATATCTTAGAGTTACTATCGTAGTTTACGATCCGACATCCGATTTCAAAGCCGCCTTTGTACAACATAATCAAAAGGCAAAACAATACGTTCCTACACAGCGAAAGCATAAGAGTAATAATGTCCCTGTACTTTGTCTTGTGTTCCTTAACCCAAAAGCAAATGGGCATATACCAGCATATACTTTCCCAAAACTCTGAGCTGGCTGGCATCTTCATTCTTTACAATATTCCATCTACAAAATTCAAAACCTAAATAAAGTAAATAATAAATAAAGTATAATACGTAACCAAACCAAATAGCTATTTAGTCAATTTTGCTATGTCGCGTTGAATAAAGGTTGATATTCGTGAGCATGAAAAGAAAGCCGGCGACGCTGGTTTTCATCTGTTTTCATGTTTTCATACTAAACTGAGTTGATGTCCCTTCTATCAATTCTGTGGTAAGGATAGATGTTGTAATCGCGGAACGGAAACGCGCGCGTTTCATGAGAACGCGTTGGCAACCTCATCCGCATCGCTTTACCGATCTACGTATATGTAGGCCGGGGCTTACCCTAAGGCACATCGGAACTGGAAACGTTGTAGGGTCAGGATACGACGGTATATCGAACAGTAAATCCACATTATCAAATGTGCTCGCTTTGGAGTTTAGTGCTTGCTCAGCGAGTTCATAATAATTTGCTGTCGGTTGTGTATTTTCAGAGCTTCATTTAACTTTTTCATATTTTACGGCTGTAGCCTGTATAGTTTCATTTAAAACCGTCGTGTAGTTTTTGGGCGATGCGCAATTTTTTCTGTGATGTTGTAGTTTTTTTCTGTGAATTTGTATTTCTTGTACGTCTGCCTGTGTCAAAGTGTCTACGGCGTCGCAAAAACCGACTGGGCTATGTGAGTCACGTTTACAAAATATCCATAAACATCCGCAGCTTAGGAATTTGTCACAGGTTTAGTGCGGTACCTACATATAGCACCTATTCGTCTCCATCCATCCTAGTTATAGCTCCACCCACAAGACCGTTTGCCACAAAAACGTAGGCCGACCTCAAAACGGAGTATCCCAAGAATGCAATTATTCATACAGCATTAAGTATATAAAACGTTTGCGCGTTCTCTAACACATTACTTTTACTCTGCTAATGAAGGAGGGTTGTTTACTATGCATATTTTAGAGTTGGGTAAACATTGAGTTAGCAACTGATATTTGAGAGAAATCTACTCCCGCCTCCTTAGCCAAGACAATCCAAAACTAAAAATCCATTCAAAATCCAACTGTCGGAACCACGTTGCATGACGATAAGTTCTTTAGTTGTCTATAGCGATAACGATTAAAGATTGTCAACTTGGCTAAGGGAAGATTTAACACTATAAAATTTGTCGTTACGCTGAGAATTTAATATGTCGTTCGTGGCGTAAGAGACATCTTTATTCTCTTGGTAATAATCCAAATCCTGCACTAACGATAAGTACCTACTCGGTCTCTGAATGCGACCGTTCGTCCATATTAAAACTCACCAACTTACCTATGCATTAAATACTTACTCCTGCGTAGGTGAAGTATAATGTTGTATCTCTACTCAGAATCCATAACAAAATGGTAGATTATGTTTTGTGGGAGAATGCTCTTAATCACGGCTCTCTTCTGAATCCCGAATGAGTTTGTCTATAGCTAGTATAAGGTAGGTATAATGCCGTATTATAATATAGGTACCTAATGCAAACCCAGATTACAGATAAGTTAATTTCTCATATGAAAATTCGCTATCCTCGTTTGTCTGTCTGTATATCTATCCGCTTAGTGAAGTAATAACTGGATATAAATTACGCAACGGATTTCGATGAGGTTTTAATATGATTTATTTTAGTTGTACTAGCTGTCTCCCGCGGTTTCACCTGCGGTAATTTCGGAGTTCCCGCGGGAATTCCAGGATAAACCATGCATATAAACCTTCCTCTTAAATCACTCTATCTATTGGCGAAAACAGCATGACGCGGTGTAGGACTTTGTTTTGTGTATGTAGGTATGTAAAGGATTCTAATGAAATTTATAAATAGTAAAGTCGGTGTAGGTATAAATAATTAATACAATCCTACTAATATTATAAATGTGAAAGTGTGGATGTTTGGATATTTGGATGTTTTGGTGTTTGTTACTCAATCACGCAAAAACGGCTGAACGGATTTGGATGAAATTTGGCATGCACGTTGCCAGGGGTACAGAGAAGGATATAGGGTAAATTTCGGAGATCTCGCAGGAATTTCGGGATACAAATTTGTCCTTTTCTGTACCCCTGGAAACGTGTATGCAAAATTTCATGATGATCGGTTGTGCCGTTACGGCGTTAAAGCATAACAGACAGACAGAGTTAATTTCGCATTTATAATATTAGTATTTATAGTAAGTAAATATATATTTATGAGTTAATTACATATTCGTTTTCAGATTTTTGTAGTAGGTATAAGACGATATTACTTGCCTTTTATAGTTGTAGGTAAACGGAAAATATCTGCCCTATATAAATGATTCCCTTGAGCGTATCTATATAAATGCACCTTTTTTGCGGCATAAACGGCCTACCTCTTTTTTCCGTTAACTTAGAAATTTGATTTATTCACAGCTTCAAGGGATTGTAAACCTAAGTATATGGTTTTAATTTCAACTCGATACCTCCACGTGTTTCCGAGGTAAATGATCTGGACAGACAGACGGACAGATAGACTGACAAAAAAGTGATCCTACTAAGGGTTTCGTATTTTTTCCTTTTGTGGTATGGAACCCTAAAAAAGAACAAAGAGTAAATAAGTAAAGCTCCAACGTCTCCTGGCTCACTAACAACCAAATAAATAGGTAGGTAGGTACTTGTATTAAAGTTTCGGATAGACGATCCGTCTGTCTGGACTAAGTATTAGTTTAAATCCTTGTGGCTGGCTTTAAATACAGTCCTCATTCGTAAGTTATCCCTTTAGTTTCAGAGTTAGGGTAAAGGTGTTTACTCTGAGACAAATATTTCAAATGTATCAGAAACCTGATTCTCTAAAGTTTTCACTCATTAGTTAGATGACTCCTGTAACACTCCATACAAGCTAAACGATTTAACTTCCTACTACTTGCTTCTCCTCTTGCTGCTGGCTGAGCCCCCTACAGTGGTCTTTAACTCTTTACTACAATCACAAGCAACCGGTTTGTTTCGTGTGTATATTATTATGTTTGGGTTGGGTTGGGGCAAGCGATATGCCCGCTCCACATTCTCGCGAGAATCTTGCGAGAACGCGAGAAAACCACGAGAAATGGCGAAAAATATCGTCTCCACATTCACGACCTCGTGGTTTTCTCGCGTTCTCGCAAGATTCTCGCGAGAATGTGGAGCGGGCTATAAAGTTGCGTTTGATGTTATCCAACACACACAGCGCGCAGCGGTGACTGTCTACTCCGCTATTAGGGGGCGTTCATTAATCATATGAGGTTCGAAAGTTTGGGGAGGGGTTCGGAAACAATCACGAAATATCACAAGGGAGGGGTGAGGGTAAGAATATAGTGAGATATCACGTGTAAGTATTTACTAAACACATGATTTCTAAACCAAATAGCGGCGCGTGGCCTTGACTCACTGTTGATTATACGATACGTAGGTATATGTTAAGATAATATTCAGGAAATTTCAATATTCTTTGTTCAAAAGAATACACGTGATTTTAAGTAGATATAGGGCCCCGGGGAGGTAGTCTAAAACCTCACCACATATCACCGGGGGTTAAAAAGTTGCTAAAAAAACATCACGTGATTAATGAACGCCCCCTCACCTCTAGGCTTACCGCTTTGTCGTGACGGGGCGGGGGAAAGGTGAAAAGTGAAAAGGGAGACACGTCACATGCGAGTGAAACCGCGCGGACCACCTAGTATGATATAAATATAATAAAATCCACAAATTTGAATTAATTCAAAAACTGTTTACGAAGTAGGTACGAACAACATTTGTACCTATTTACTGAAATGTAAATAATATATTTGCGTAAATAAATAATTGGGAAACATTCAAATAAAATTTTCTCTGTGACCCTACAGAGTTTTCGAGGATCCAAGTTACGCAAGAATTAAATACTTTAATGCCAAAGGTGTAGCAGTTACGCTTGGTTATATGAATATTATAAATTTATGTTTCATGTATTTATGAGCTTTAACTTGGAGAAAATTGAGCTTGTAATATTTTGTATTTGTCGTGATTTTCAGACCCGAAGGTTAATTTTGAATATCATTGACACCAGTCACCTTTGTTCATATAATCGCTTTCCAGTAGGTAACATAATGGAGAAACGTCTGACCAATCAATAAAAAAAAATATTTAATTATTACCTGACTACTATTCCAGGTGTCGTGAGTGCGAACCCCATCCTTTGACCATCAGGGCTAACATATAGCTGTTCCCCGCGGTTGATTAATTAAGGGTGAAAGCGTAACAAACAAACAAACAAACAAACTCACTTTCCCAGTTATATTATGGATCAGTTGAACCATGAACATCGAGAGTTTGTATATTTTTTGACCTTCGTTTAAGTGTAGGTATATATAAGGGTCCGTTTATGTTTGGACGCCGATAAGCAATAACATGTTAACCCACAAACATAATTTATTGATTCAGAACGATTTATTGAGAGTTAGGGAACGTTTTTTAATTATGTGTTTACCTTATTACATTGCTTAAATATGTAACTAAATATTTAACTTAAAAAATGTTGACACAAAATGACGCTATACTTTTAAAACACGATTTACTCAAAATTTCTCCAGTGTGGGTTAACACACTAATGCTTATCTATGTCCATTTACAAACATTGAGCTTGCCTGACACGTTCCGTCGTCACGCCAATTATGTTAATTTTCTAGCTATCATAGTTCAGTTTCAATCAGAAAAATAGCGATTTTGTGATTAATTAAACATGTTTAGACAGCTTCAACTTTTGAAGTATGTTTTTTTGGTTGATTGCTAAATATTGTAGGTGTCAAAATGTGTATATCATAATCGCAAAACCGCCATGTTTTTGATTGCAACCGAAAAATTATAAAAACAAAAGTTACATAATAGCTCCTCTGAACGTGCCCGACACGTGTCAGGGCCGAAACCAACAGACAGCGTTTATTTACAAAAAGACGTTGGCATTCCGATGCTCTATTCACACTGCTCGGCATATAGCCAAAGACAAGTAGGTACAGACATGAACCGCACAGACAAAATATTCTTTACCCGAATACGGCCCGTGTCTGTCTGCGTCTGCCCGGCCGTGTTACGATGTGTGAATACATTTTGTCTGCGACGGAACGTGTCGGACACGCTCAATGTCTGTAGATATAAACAGACCCTATGTGCAAATTAGTGCACTATCATTTATACCATGTACCTAATGTGAGAAATTCCGGATGGTTCTACTGTAAATAGGTATACCTACTCCTTACAAGCTCTAAGTACCTTTCCTGAGTGTATACTACCTATACGCCTTTTTAGTATATTCAGTAACGACAGATTTCTTTTTACCTCAATCCTTACTTAGCATACTTTCCTTCGTGGTGGTGTGAAAAAGAAATTTCACTGTCCCGAATTTATCCGAGAGAA
This sequence comes from Zygaena filipendulae, assembly GCA_907165275.2. Taxonomy (NCBI): domain Eukaryota; kingdom Metazoa; phylum Arthropoda; class Insecta; order Lepidoptera; family Zygaenidae; genus Zygaena; species Zygaena filipendulae. Next base: position 8,158,834 of record OU015664.1, read on the forward strand.
TAGTTCAAAAATTTATGCACCCATTTACAATACGGCCAGCGTAGCAGAATATCTAGATTGATCTTGAAATGTTTTGTGCGTGGTGATAATATATTGCTTTACACTGTACAGGCGAAAAAGAAAAGGGAATGTTTTAAAGAAAATTTACGGGTTGGACCCGACGTAAATTCTTGCAGAAGGAATCAGTAATGAAAACCTTAACATGCAACACGATTTAATATATTTTGCTGTCAAAAATACAAAAGAACCAGTTTAATACTAACCTTAGTCGAAAACTTCTCCGTAAAGAGCTGCGGAGTATCGCAAGGAACAATGATGATTTTTTCTGGTATAGAATTATTTAAAAAGGACAATAAAAAAAACGCTTGTTTTGTCAGTATCCCTTTTAAATCATGGAATTAGGATTATCTGTACCTTTTAAAAAGTTAATTTTGAAAAGCTTTCTTTTGTTGTAGATGCTTGTACGTCTAGGTAGGTATCTAACTTATGTACATAGTAAAAAAGAACAGATTTCGGACATCGTATCGTATCGTAAGGAAAAATTATTAAATTGGACGCCGATAAGCAATAACATGTTAACACACAAAATTGAATTATTGATACATAACGCTTTAGTTATAGAAGGTTTTTTAATTATGTGTATACCTAATTACATTGTTTAAATATCAACAAAATGTTGGACATAAAATTTTTTTGACACAAAATGCGCTATAATTTTAAAACACGATTCACTTAAAATTTCTCCAGTGTAGGTTAACACATTTTTTTTTATGTCATAGGGGGCAAACGAGCAAGTGGTACACCTGATGGTAAGTGATTACCGCCGCCCATAGACATCTGCAACACCAGAAGGCATGCAGGTGCGTTTCCGACCTGGAATGGAGATGGGAACTGGCTTTCAAGTGGGGCTGCCGGAACACACCGTTCAGTGCTTGGCGACAAATTTGCAACTTGAAGGTGGTAGCTAGCCAGCCGGGCACTAGAAAGTGCCCTACCGCCATGCTATGGTTTCCTCACGATGTTTTCCTTCACCGACAGCCCAAGCTCATTGTTAGGGTTTGAACCACTGAGCTATCATCGCTTATTGCTTAACTATATTTATTTATTTTTTATTTATTTATTCTTCTTGCACAAAATAGTACAAATTGTAATATCCAATTGTATAGGTACCTATGATTATTATTATATCTGGGAGCACGGCAGTGCCCCCGTCAAGACGAGCCAAGCGAAGCGAGAGCATCTGGGGGCACGGTAGTAACCCCGCCAAGACGAGCCAAGCGAAGCGAGAGCACTACCTATCTTATTTCGAAGCACTTCGTCGTTTTTTTGAACGCTTATAACTTGGGTTTAGATTATACCAGATAAACGAATTTCTAAAAAACTTATAAAGTTTTGATTGCATAGCTCTTATACTTTAGATTTTATTGATATCTAAAAAACCCTGTTTTCGTCACTGACTCACTGATGATCATAAATATTTTTAGGGTATTTCCTAATGACCTGGAAAGCTAAAATATGGCATGTTAGCTAGTATTAGTACACAAACAATAAAAAAATTATAGAACTTGTAACTTTTATCCCCTAACCCCTGAAACTAGGGGATGGAAGTTTGTATGAGAATTCCGCAATTTTGACGTACAAAAAGAATTGAAATTCATGTAAAATGATGCCAAGGCGAGTCCATATGACGGGCACTGACAAAAAGTTATCAGATCTCATGTAGAGCCAAGCTCATAACTCTACATACCCTAACTCTACAAGGCCTCACTTCTCAAATTCTACACTTTAGTCAGAATATGTGGCTTGGCCGTTTCGTTATTGCAGGAACCTTTGTATAACAGAAAAGTAATTAGGAGTGGATAAATTTTTCACCTTACGCTCATGTAAATGCAGCGAAATGGCCAAGCCACATATTCTGACTAAGGTTTGAGAAGTTATAGACCTTGTAGAGTTAGGGTGTGTAAAGTTATGAGCTTGGCTCTACATGAGATCTGATAACTTTTTGACAGTGCCCGTCATATGGACTCGTCTTGGCATCATTTTACATGAATATGTTTTTGGTGGGATTATATTTTCAATATTTAATAGTGTAAGTGCACTCGGAAAAAACGAAAATACTAGAGCATTCGTGGAAAACGTTAAGCAGTGTGTTTTAAAATCTAGGATACCATTTTGGCGTTAAGCGGAAGATTCGAATTGGCCGCAGTCCAGGGGCCGTATTTTTGAATCGTTCGAATTACTTTCGCACACGGAATGCGAATCCTCACATATTTTCTAAACAGTCGCATGCGAATCTTGCGATTCCGTGTGCGGAAAGTAATTCTAACGATTCAAAAATACGTACCCACTATCCAGTACCTACTCGATATGGTGTTGTTATAATTATTTACTTCGCTCAATTCACGTAGCAAAACGAACTACACTGCATTTCAAAGCTAAACAAATTTTAATTAATAGCTACTAACAGTTAGTATTCTTTGATTTGAGCATCAGTTCAAACCACACGTTTGCTCAAAAAACTTTTTGCTTTTTTTTGTTTCCATACAAGCCACCGTTTGTTTCTTCCGTGAACGTCGTTAATGCAGTGGCACTGACAGGGCTTGAAGCCACGGGTCATTTTTATTTAAAGCTCAGACCAAATAAAAATAAAGACAGAACGCGTAGAACAAACAAGTGAAGCCAGAAAAAAGACACCATCGCCGTGCACGTACACAGAAACACGCACACACAAGAAAAAGACACCATAAATCCTAAGTAAACTTTACAAATCCATACACTTTCCTAATCACCACATGCATACGCAACCGGCTTCACTTCGTTGTTCAAGACGTTCCGTCTTTAGTTTTTATTTGGTCTGAGATTTAAAGTAGGTAAAATAGTAGCTAGTGTGTGTTGCAAAAATCTGTTTTATTCGTACCTATACGCTATTTATTTTTATATTTCATTAGTTCTTTTTTTGTTTTTTGTTTAATTTAATAGCTTCATTTGAATTCAAAGTTGCAGCAGTTACAACTTACAGCACACCTCAGTCCCGTTGCATAACGATGTTATTGCGCCGCTGTCTAGACTCCAGACAATCTCTCTGGAATTATACATATTTTAATATTAATTAAATGATACCTCAATTAACTGATTAAAATATTATCTTAACTTATACATGTACGTCATAATGGGTATCATATTTATAGCGGATGTTGACTATTTTTAGGAAAGTGTTTTAAATAATGCAGTGTCTAATACCTATAATTATGTCGAAACATTTACTATTGAAATATTTTTTTAAATATGACTTAAAAATTATGCTTTAAAAATGATATATTTTATTCAAATTTGTTTCAAATTTTGCACGAAAACACCATTATGCATTTATGACGTGGCCGCTTTAACGCCATAATATGTTGCCGGGCTGTCAGGATGTTAAAGTTTTGTTCGCAGTTAAGTGTTGTTAAGAATGATTTTAGAATTTATGGGTTTTGCGGAGCTTCAGTGAGCAAGTATCGGTTTTACAATAAAAACACCTGAAAAGTAATAGATTCACGATACACGTCGATGTAATTTTAAAACCCTTAGGCCTTATTCAGCACTATGACCAACAACATTGTTTTCCCATGACACACTCCCCAAAAACACAATCCCAAACGCTACATATTATGCCAAAATATTAAAAACTAATATTCTTAATTCCTTAAGACACCTTATTTATGTATTTTTCTTAAACATGCGCGGTAGCCGAAATATTGTCATTACTTTTGAATAAAGAACACGCGAAGTATCATATTTACGTACTGAAAAACCAAAATAACTTCCCGGCGCGTTCTTTGAATTTGGAACGAAGAGCGCGCCGGCAATGTTGTATGAAACGGTGTGCTGTTTGAATTTAGAACTCTTTCATCTATCGCACACATTGCGTTCTTGTGGCTGTATAGCCACAGATGCGTTTACCTTTCGGCACAAACTGTAAAATAAAAAAAAAAATTGGCGGTAAAGCGAAGTTCGTTGTTATTTTGTTAATAAATTAAATTTATTATGTAAAAGGCCCTTTTGTATTTCCTTACATTTTTTTAAGAAAAGCACTATTGGTATATACATTTGCAATTGCCTATTTCGCTGCCTTTGCAATAAGGTACTATTATTGAAGTGAAACTTCATTGATCATAAGGGATAAACACTTTTGTGGTGCGTTATCTTAACGTGGCGTGTTATGGTCATAGTGAATAAGGGCTCAGGTGACGTCATTTGTGGTGAACAAAACCTTGTGGATATGAAAACAGTTTTTTTTTCTCTTTTTCTTTCTCTAGTATTTTAATTTAACGCGCTTGGTGCAAAAACTACCGTCGCGCCGCTGGCATAACTTAATCCTTACTAATATTATAAATGCGAAAGTGAGTTTGTTTGTTTGTTACGCTTTCACGCCTTAACGGCTTAACCGATCATCATGAAATTTTGCATGCACGTTTTCACCGGTACAGAGAAGGACATAGAGTACTTTTTATCCCAAAATTCTTGCGGGAACTCCGAAATTCTCGCGGGCGAAACCGCGGGGAACAGCTATAGCTTTTCATGTAAAAGTAATACGAGTATTGCTTTAATATTATCACACAGTGTCATTCTGGTTCCAAATTAAGCAGATTTTGTACTATAGGCACCAGACTACTAATATATTGTTTTACCTACTTATATATTGTAGGTAATACTTTTTCTTAAATAGTTGTGACAAATGTACCTACACTTAGACACCCAAACTCGGGGTAAACACAATTTTTCATCACATAAATGTTTAACCTGAAGCAAGAATCGAACCCGCGACCTGGCTTAACAGTCAGCTCGAATATCTACGTCCGTCAGTCAGTCAGGAAGTAAGCATTCTTCAGTTGCCTTTATACGTTAAATATTGTGTAGCCAAATGCCAGGGATATAGCAAGACGTGGCACCTATAATTTAAATGAAAATTAATTGAGTTACTAAAATAGAATTATTTTAAGGAAAATTCTAGAGTTTCCACGAGCCTCGCCATCAAAGTGACAGTGATGAAATGGTTTACTTCATCATTTTATACAGGTCGTATTTTAAAATAATAAACTGCAGAGCAGTGAAAACGAGCAATAGAAGTTTTTGTGTTGTGTGCTGTAAAAAAAATTTTAAAAGTTTTTGTTTTCCGACAAATTTTGGCCAAAAAATACCTTTTTTTAATTAATGGTCAAATTTTACTCAAATATTGGACTCGAGGACATTCGAGGAGCGTAAAACCTACCTATATATGTACATGTTTAGGATTTTTAATAAATAATAATAATATTGCTTGGCATTAGTACCTATACACATCGTCACCTGTGCCGTCTTTATCAAAACTTACAAGCCTTATATTACAAGCAATTTTTTATACAAAGCTTGTAAGTTTTGACAAACAGGGCATTAGTCCCGAAATAAGTAGAGCTTGTATTTAATAATATGGGTATCAGAAAATTGATTCACTTATGGAATCCATATAAATGCAAATGTGACCTTGTTTATTTGTTACGCTTTCACGCGTTAACTACTTAACCGATCATCCGCGCACACGGTGTCAGGGCCACAAAAAAGGATATAAAGTACGTTTTATCCCGGAATGCCCGCAGGAAATCTGAAAGTACCGTGGGTGAAACCACAAGAAATTTTTCGCACACGTTGATTGATGGGTGTACAGAAAAGGACATAGAGTACGTACGTACCTTTATCCCGGAATACTGGCGAGAATTTCGAAACTTAGTTAGAACTTAGAGCTTAGTTCGAAACAAGTTTATTACGTTAATGTTTACGCTGATGCGGGGATTGCACCCGCTATACTTGGCGTAGCAGTTAGGTTCACTAACCACTACACTGTCTGTCCGTAAAAAGACCAGTGAGGCGGTTGATGTTAAAATAATAATCGTGGGTAGCGTACACGAAGAGTTGTCTAGTAAATAAATGTCACGTACTGATCAGACGATTGTCCGTTGAAAGATGGCTGATTGAGCCTGATATTTATTCAGTTGTGTACATTTTGTTTGCGTTGCTTGTTGTTGTAGGACGCTCATTCTCTAGAAGATAATATAATGATTGCAAATACTGTATCTATATACAGAGTGTAAGGTTGCGAATGGTTTGTTCAAACCCTCAATAACTCATGCTCACGTGTACTAAAAATATACATAAGTAAAAAACACTGATAAATAATAGAGAAAATTTATATAAAAACGTGTGACACAGGCGAAGGATCATTCAATTTGATTCGTCAGATTGTCGGCGCGCTAGCGAAAACGCCAAGTAAATGCGTTGACCCAATCGTTGATCTATACCATAGGTAGAGTATGATCTGTCTGTACATCCGCAACACGCACGCCCAATTTTAGACTATATTTAGTGTTTTTTTTTTCTACAACAATTTTTTTTTTAAACATTTGAGTCGAGAATCGGATCCTCTATAAGTACATAAAAAGGGATTTCTAAAAAGAGAAGGATATAAAAATATTCACCTCCTACTTCTGTTGTGTACTATTTTACTTTTAACATTCTAAATACCTATCACTAACAGAATAAAAAATATGAACTGCAGCACGCGTACGTGGTAAAATCATTAATAACACTGTTGAGTTATAGACCTTAAAGAAATCCTGGCGCTAAGGGAAAGCGACCTCTACTCAGATATATTATTAAGTTACATTACAGTTCACTAACAACCAAACACTTCGCAAAACTATGCTAATTAAGTATTAGGCTTTTTTAGTGGAAAACTACCTATACTTATTGCTATAAAAAACATATTTTCTAAAATTAAACCATTTTAAAACGAAATCGTTAGAAAAATGTGTAAAATAGCATAATCACTATAATTTCTCCCCTGCACGAGATCCAGTTTTAAAATGACATAGTATTATGTCATGAAGTGTTACAACACTTGGGACGGAAGCGCCCATTCTCCTTGTTGCTAGTCCATCAGTTACTAACTGTAAAAAGTGTTGGATATAATGTATTAGCAAGAGAGTAAAAGCAAGTAACAAAAAATAGCGTTATATTGAGTCGAAATGTTGCGTGAGGTTGTGACCTTGGTACACTTATATGTACGTATAATAAAATTTATGAATTACTAGCTGTGCACCGCGGTTTTACCCGCGGTAATTTCGGAGTTCCCGCGAGAATTCCGGGATAAAAAGTACCGTATGTCCTTCTCTGTACCCCTGAAAATGTGCATGCCAAATTTCATCCAAATCCGTTCAGCCGTTTTTGCGTGATTGAGTAACAAACATCCAAACATCCACACTTTCACATTTATAATATTAGTAGGAAGTAGTTTTTCATGATTTTTTTTTAATTATCTTACTGATGGACTGAAATTTTGATTTTCATACCTCGGTAATATCTATGCTTATTGATCGGTCTGTTTTCAAATTTATGAACCAATAAAATATTGTGTATGGAAGCTTTTTTCTGCCGCTTCATTTAATGATGTCAAAGTCTCAGCTTTTCCGAGTCGCGGCATATTATATTTTATCGTATACCCGTGGGGTGTTGGACAATGTCATATCAAGGCCCAAGGGTCAGCTCTGTCCATTATGTCAAGTAATATTATATCCGTGACGGAGGCTAACTCTCAAGTTACCGCATTACGCGCGCTTCGACCAATTTCTTATTTTTTTATTAGATGAAACCACATACTGAAACGTAAGTTAGATAAATTACGAATCCTTATTATAATATATCTTTTATGAAACTAAACCATAGATTTTTTTCTATAGCATAGTACCATCCATGGTCAACTAAAATTTTAGGTACATTGAATTTTGCTTTTGAAATTATTAAAACTAAACCGATTAGTATTTATTAAATGCATACGCCCTTACTGATACATGCATCCGTCTATTTTTTCTTCTATCTTTTCTTCAGGTTACTATAGCCTAGAGTTCAAGCTATCCCAATAGTAACAAAATTTATCAAAACTGGTTAAACGTTTGGCTTATAAACCGAAAGATATTGTATAATTTTATTACATTTATGGAGGATCTATGTCAGATTTTTTTTTTCGTGAATATACCTAGTAAATTTTTAATTACGTCTTTAATATTAGTTAATTTTTAATTTTTGTGTCTTTCCTACTACTTCAATTTCTAATAATAATAAATACAACAATAATATTTGATAGATGAGGATATAGTCTGTATTGATTAGAGATGATATTCTCCTATCTTGCCCATTAAAGTCCCTTCGAAGGTCTGTTGTAAGATTTTTTGTTAGAAAATAGTGACTTAAAAATAATCTATGGAACGATAGATTATTTAAAGATATTGTATATAAAAAATTCTTATTTTCCATGCCCATCGTTTTTCACATTTTTTAACAAAACCCATTTAGAGAATTTGGCAGCTTATAATAATATTAGATATTCTAGTAAAAAAGAAGAAAAGATATCGCCGAGGGCTGTTCCACGAGAAACTTGTAACGTTTATCATGGAAAAAAGATAGGTAAAAAGTTCATAAATCAAACTTTGCAACTTTTCAAATTGTTTGGACACTTCCAAATGGGTTAATGTTTCTTACCATAAAAAAATCTATTAAACTACTTAAATACTGAAAGTTTATGGTATGTTTACTAAATTTATTTATTTAATGATTTATATTGCACAAATTGTATAAAAGGCGAACTTAATGTAGGTATAAGGTAGGGTTGCCACCAGTACCTACTGTAATATTTACGGTATCGTACTATATTTCAGTCAATTGTACTTTTATTATAGAAAAATAATATGGTACAAAAAATACTATATTTTTATCCTTAATTCTGGCAGTTAATATCTAATCTAATATATAAAATTCTCGTGTCACAATGTTCGTTCCCATACTCCTCCGAAACGGCTTGACCGATTCTCATGAAATTTTTTATGCATATTCAGTAAGCCTGAGAATCGGCTACTATCTATTTTTCATCCCGGAATTCCCGCGGGAACTCCGGAATTAATGCGGGGAACTGCTAATCACCGTAAACTACTGTAAGGGGTACAAAGAAGGACGTAGAGTACCTACCTACTTTTTTCCCGCAACCTCCGCGGGAACTCCGAAATTACCGCGGATGAAATCGCGGGGGACAGCTAGTAATTTCTATAAGGCATTATCTACCCGTCAACGCAAAAGCGTTGCGTCAACGTTAGGCAGGAGGTATTTTGTTACATAAATTTCATTTTTCATTTAACACTGCTTATTAACAAAGGGAATGAGATTTTAATAATTTCATAACAAAATTTATTGACAATAGGAATAAAGAATTTTTTATTTCTATTTTATCTATAGGTACTTATTTAGACAATAGACTTACGATTCGTACACACTACATAACAAAACATGTTATATAACATGTTACAGATAATGTGGACAGTGGACACTGAATATGATATAACATTTTTCTTTTGTTATTTAAAAGCTCAGACGAAATAAAATATTTCGTCTGTGTTTAAAAGTAATTATAACAATCGCTGCAGCCGCACCTAGTGAAACCTCTCAGCGACGACATTGTGTATAGCATAGCCCTGAAAAACGAGAAACGACAGTGGTTATATGGCTTATAATGGTTATATAATAATAATAATAATAATCCACTTCACAACACACAGATCTATACTTGATCCCACACTAAGCTATAAGCTTGTGTCGTGGAAACCAAGCAAACGTGGTATATACTACACATATATTTACATATATATTATACTATAGATATATACACACCCAGACTGGAAAATGCAACCCTGTGTTCATCACACAAAGTCCACCCCCACCGGGAATCGAACCCGGAACCTCTTGATTAGCGGGCAGGCGTGGTGACCATTGCGCCAATCGGATCGTCATGTGGTTGTTATATTGCATTGTTATTCTAATGTGTCCAGTCTTGGTTTATGTTGCAATGTTAAATAATATGATAGGTACATAGTCTGTACGCACCGTTATGTTCAATCTACCATAGACCTATAGTACGGACCGCCAAGAGGGGATTTGTGGATTAGCTAAAGCGCGTCAGATGAACATAAGGGGGGTACCTTGCACCATGTTGAGTACCTCCACCAAATATAGGCCCTCTACACTGGTGGGTGCGTCTAGAATAACCGATCAGATTAGTAAAAAAAAATCGATAACTCGAAATACTCGAGCGCGTCAGATTAAGATATGGTGGGTTAATTACATAGTGAGAAGTATGTATATGAATAATCTGACCATTTGAACGTGACGTAAGGGAGTTAGAGGATCACAAACTTGCAAAAAAAAAAACGCAACTTCGACATTCTCGAGCGCAGTTGATTTATTTTTTATTTTAAAGTAAATAACTCAAGGATAGCGGGAAAAATATAATCTGCCGATTTTCATAAGCCGAAGAAACAAAAATCGTCTTCGAACCGAACGAGCAGCTGCAGTGAAACATGTACCTATTCATATCTCTGTCTTTCTTTCTCTTTTACTTTTTCTCTATCTCTCACTCTCTCGCACCGTCCTCACACTACTTTCCGTCGCCATAACGTCATCACAGTATATCACGGCGCTAAACGTGTCAAATTAAAACTTTTTTTGGTCGGTTAAAATACATATTAAAATAAGTTAAGTATTACATCAAACTATAGGTTCACCTATAACCTTTCACTTTAATGTAATTATATATATTATATAATAAAGCTCATCACAAAACAACGCGTTCATGTTATTATATGTAAAACGCTCTGGCTTGTTTGTTCTTTAAAGTTAGTTTTGTGAATAATATTTTGTGAGCTTTTACATATTTCATAGAAATATAAAGTGTGTTTTTTGTGAACAAGAAATAGCTCATAAAGTTATTAAACTTACGTCAGAAATAAAAAATAAATAAAAATAAATCATAATTTTTGTTTCTAGCAGTCAGATTAATAATACCCCTCAAAATTATTGTCAGATTTTAAGCCAACATAACTTGGAGTGCAAGCTGTACCTTCTGTAAAATAATCTGACACGCTCGAGTATTTCAAAATTGAGATTTTTTTTTGCATTTTCAAAAATTCGCTACTACCTTGCGTCACCTCCAAATTGGCAGATTTTCGCAGGGGAGCATTTTTAGGGCTCACTTAACATCCCCTTTGAATATCTGACGCGCTGGAGTAAATGTTTTTTTTTTTCATTTTCTCCACTTCCGGATGGCCACCCCCACCACGCAAATCGGCAGATGAATATATTTTCGATATCAGAGACACCTTGGAGTATCAAAACTACAATATCTGACGCGCTCGAGTATTTCCATTTTACTATTTTTTTTTTACATTTTTGAAAGCCTGTAGAAGCTAAACCCACCGGTGAATGAAAAAATATCATATGACCTTATTTTGTTTATATCTCCTAATCTTCAAAACCCAAGAGGTCCCAACGACGCTCGAGTCGCTCCCGAATTAGCATCGGTATCTCCCGTACTACTAAGAGTGTACCTACCTCCGAAGAATACCTACCTACACAATCTGGGCTTAAGTTTTTTTTTCTTTTTTTACTGCATGCAGATAAAAGCAAATAGAAAAGAGGTAGGTACATTTATTTCCTTTTCCATTGCGTATTTAACATCGATATAGGCGATTTGAACGAGTATTCTCACCAAATCGCGACATTTACATCCACTTAATGTCTGGATTGGCTTCCCCGATGCTCTAAAAATAATGTTAGTGTTCATCCTATTATGCAAATTGCTTTCCGGTATCATTACAGAATAATAGGACCCGTGACTGGTTGAACATTATTGCGTATTTTTTAAGTAAAAAATTCTTTGGGCATAGAAGGAAAAACCATTAAATATTACCTTACGCATCACATTATACAGATTTTTTGTGAGTTTTCCATCTATTAATTTCGTTTTGGTTATTTACGGCGCGGCGTTGCACTAGCTGTGCCCCGCGGTTTCACCCGCGGTAATTTCGGAGTTCCCGCGGAAATTCCGGGATAAAAGTATACCCTGTGTCTTTCTCTGTATCCCTGACAACGTGCATGCCAAATTTCATCCAAATTCCAAACATCCACACTTTCACATTTTTAATATAAGTAGGATTATAAAGGACATGCATTTTGTGCATACTCATCTTTATTTGGACATAGATAAGCAATAGTGTGTTAACCTACACTGGAGAAATTTTGAGTAAATCGTGCTTTAAAAGCAATAGCGCTGTTTTTGTCAACATTTTTTTATGTTAAACAATTTGATAGTATTTAAACAATGTCATAAGGTAAAAACATAATCAAAAAACGTTCTATAACTCTCAATAAATCGTTCTGTATCAATAACTTAATAGTGTGGGTTAACATGTTATTGCTTATCGGCGTCCATTTCAAGTTTGCCATAAGTGTGCCTCTGTATGACGTCAATAAAAATTACAATCTTTGAATTTAAATTTAGCAGCATCTACAAAAACACCCGCCCTTCACAGCTTGTTAGTGCCTGTTGCTTTTGATGTTTACCTTCATTAAAAAACGTGCACACGCATTTAAATAAATATTCCATCAATGCACAGTAGGCTATCTATCTGACTATCTCCCACTCCCAGTAAATGTAAGTGGTTCTCTCACTCACAGTATATAAGCCTAATTGATTCGTCCAAGCCATTGATCCAGAAATCAGGGACATTAAAAAGGCTGTATATATTAAAAAGAGTGGTGGTCAATATTCTCTTTGAAACATCGTTCTAATTTGACAAAGAGATCTAATATTTTATATTATTTTCCAAAAGAAAAAGAATGGCGATATATTGTAATGGAGACTATAGTAAGGATCGTAACGTTGCCCGTACTTTTAACATACGACATCATAGAAGCCGTCGTACGGGCGCTGCTCGAAGTAGCTTTCTTTAGGACAATGTACTATGTGATAATCATATCTAGTGCTGTGGTGTTGACCTACTTTACGTTGAGGTATGATCATGTGTTAATTTCCTTTGAAATTTGTAAAGAAACGAATTCCTTTAGTTAACTATACTTTTATTCTCAATGTGCAATCATCTATTTACAGAAAACATGACAAATTATATTACCTACTAGCTGTTCCCCGCGGTTTCACCTGCGTAAATTTCAAAGTTCCCGCGGGAAATGAGAGACCAAAAGTACCTTAAGTCTTTTTTGTACGCCTGACAACATGCAAAATTTCGTGATGATCGGTTGAGCCGTTGAGGCGTGAAAGCGTAACAAACAAACAAACTCACTTTCGCATTTATAATAAGGATTGTCGTCCCCATCCTGTTTATAGCTTGACTAGTGTCTACGAAACTTAACATGTCGGTTGAATGAAGTTTTAGTCAGTCAGTCACAAGTCTCTTCACTGATCCCCTGCAGCGGGGAGTGCAGCAGGTGCGGGCGTCGGGAAACCCCCATTGCCCGGGCTCTTCCTCGCAGGGGGCTACTGTACCGGTCCTTTTCAGCGCCTGTTCAGGTGCTATTCAACGTCTGCATCGTCTCGTCGGGCCACAGTCGGCGGTGTCGGCGACTGCAGGAACTCGCGCGACAGTGTGTGTCCACCGGATCCGGATGGCGATCTGTCATACGTCGGGGCCAGGTGTTGGAGGTGGAGATGGTGGCTGAAAATTTGATTTCTTTTTTTATTGGGATACCATCTAGAGGACCAGATTAGCGCAGTGGTTACCATGACGCTCCGCAAATCAATATGCATGGTGGTGTGTATTTGCAATTTGAATGGTAGGCATTTTACTAGTGCCCGGCTGGCTAGCTACCACCTTCAAGTTGAAATTCTGTCGTCAAGCACCTATCGGTGTGTTCCGGCAGCCGAACTCAAACCTTTCATCCCAGGATAGGTGTGTTTACAATCTTCTACCATATGCACTCACTTAACATCAGGTGAGCTGTGGTTAAACGGCTAGCCTGTTCACAGTAAAAAAAAATGTCCTGGGTTCAATATCTGAAATATGACGTGTAATGAACCCTGATTTGCTAATAGTCTTCCTACCTATTAGGTATACGAAACGATTTGCTTTATCTCCGAGACAAGCTTAAATAGCTGGGATGGGATTTTAGTTGATCTATAAATCTTAATTTTGTTTTTTTTTTTGCATTAATAGCAATACAAGTTAGTATTATGTAACCTTCAAGCCGAAAAAATGACAATAATTTGTCTCTTCTATATGATACCACAGATAATATCTCCAATAGTTCGTGAGTTTTATTTATATTTATGTCAGAATGAAACTAAATAAAACAAAAACATTTAGGTACAAAATACGAAACACATTCACATAATATTATATATGTTACTTATACATAAATATAGGGAGGTTAGTATTCACAAAGCTGGCAAGAGTAATCGAAACCAACTAGCATGTACCTACACAAAAACTTGAGAGGTCCATGGCAAGTCATTGGAGGTTGATAGTCTCTACCTACCCCTCCAGGAGTTGCCTTGTGTCTGTGAATCTATAAAACTTATATAAATCACAGATATAGATCAAAATAGATATGGTAAGTTCTAAAAATTACATAAAACCTAATTTTAGGATAAAAATCGATTAAGAATGAAGCCTAATATAGTAGCATTTTTTTGATATTTTAAAATTATAAACATCACAATTAGAAAAGGGAACTGGATGATGCTTTATTGAATGCTTGAAAGGGCAACTCGCTTAGTCTACTGTGTATTGTATGTCTATGTATAAACCAATTTATTGGTTCAGGTGCGGCAAGCGAGACGACGACAGCTACTCTGGCGTGGAGATTATTAAACATGCGGTGATCGCTCTTGGCTGTGCTGCTGCTTTGTATTTAGCTTACACATTAATCATCAGATAACAATATACGAGTAAATGACATCAATTCAATATTTGTCTCATTTTAAGTACCCATTTGCCTAAAATTATTTAATTAGATACTTTTTATGGACAGAAATGCTTTAATGGTTTGGTCATTATTTCTTCTTTATATGATAATGTCCACGTAAAAATTTCCAGGTCAAAATGTAACCCTCTTTCTATAATATCTACGTCCCGCGTTTCCCTTACATACTTAATGTAGGTGGTATATCTACATATTATTTTTGATGGAAATTATATAGAATGCAGACGAACAGAATATATTACAAGCTGTTAATGAAAGCGCTTTGAGGATATACTTGTATTAATCATTATTTATTATTCATGGTTATTTATTCTGGAAAGTGCAGCAAAGAGTGTTAGAGGGAATTTTGAAATTCGTTCAGGTAAACAACAGCAACGGCGGGCAACAGCTAGTATAGGTACCATAATGTCATTTTACACAAAAACAAGCCCAGCTACTCCAGCTAGACTTCCTTCCATAGTTAAGGATCCCGTGAATCGAAACTAAATCGATTTATCATCATACATTATCGGATTACCTTTTACCGAATTGGTATGTAATTAATATTCAAACTTCTATGTCAACGACCTTAAGGTAGTTAATTCATTTATTCAATCGGAAAGTTTCAGAAGGTATCGGGTTCCCTTAATTTATTTAGGAATTTACTTGATTCATCTACCTGGGTACGTATATACTTGCGTAACTTATGGGAATGTTTACTCATTGTGTTTCTACACCATCTGATATTATGTTTTTAGTTTGTATCTATTTTTTATTAAAAAAAACACAGACGTGGTGAAAATTTACTGTTTTGGCGAATGTATATAGTTTACTTGTTTTGTTTTAGTGTAAGTATAATTGTAGCTGTTTATTTTCCTAAATAAATAAATTGTGGCCTGTTTGAATTATATGTATATATCAAAATTATTTCTGTCCATAAAAATATTTAATCCAATATTATCTAGGTACTTAAAGTTATATTATTATTGTTATACATACATGAAAAAACACTTTCGTGTGCAGGTTCTATAGTGGAATTTTATATTATTTACATCCGTCATCCAATATTGTTAAAAATATCTGAAACTTTGCAAAAATAGAGTTCTCGGTGTTAATTTTGTAACAATCGACAAACTACAAGTTTACCAGCACTTTGACACAATAAAATTAGTGAAAGAAAACAAAATGGAAGGTGTTAGAAAGTAACTTGTTCAGATTGAATCGAAAGCTTTTACCGTTTTCTTTGTTTTCATGAAGAAATATAAGCAGAGAGCTAAATTAAATCACTGGTACAACGTAGGAATAGCTGGGGCAGGTGAGTATTAATATCTGAATCAGATTGTCTGCAATATTAGCGTTTTGGGTAAATGTGGGGTCGCTAATGGTGCTGTGTTTGCTGAAGTCGTTTACCCTGGACGTTGCGTAGGATTAAATTTAATAGATGTAGATATATTTCAGCCTTCAGGTGATAAAAAAATCGTTGTTGGCAGTCGTGGCAGTTGATGAGGGACCTTTTATTTTATGTCGTATGTACATAATATTATAGTAAAAAAGGTCTAATTATCTGCAAAATGTAACTATAATCCCGAACTGAGTTGTATATTTTGCCTGTGACTCTGTGGAATATTTGGGATTGCAATAATAAATATTATACACGATGTAATTTTTCAAGCGAGAGACATAGACATACCTATTCAATATTCATGTCCTCGAAAATTTGCTTTCATGTCACTGATGAACTTTTACACTTTATTTGTCGGCGAGTCAGCAGTAATATAAAGGTAAGGTCCGTCAGCGTGTCGGCAACATTTGCGCTCTCAATTTTTTTTTTAAATATGTACATAATTACGTCAAAAATTAACGTTATTTTTAGTGATATTTATAACAAAAATTGATAACTGGGATTCCTTCACACGTCCCATAATTATTAACCTTACACCCTGTTTATTTTATCTACAACTAGCTGTTCCCGCGGTTTCACCCGCGATACTTTCGTTACTATGTTACTCAGGGATAATGTAGCATTCTAATGGTGAGAAAGAATTTTTGAAACCCAGTAGGATATTTTTTTAGTTAAATCATAACAAACAAACAAAAAACCAAATCTTTTCCATGCAATCATACTAGATATTAGTTTAGATATGTAATCGACTTGTATAATTCTAGTTGATTAAATCCGAATACTACACCTAATATCTTAATTGCTAAAATATTTTAGTTACTATTAAAAATTAACTGTGTCAGGTTATTATAATAAAATAAATTCCGAAGGTTAACAGTCAAACGAAACTGCAGCCAAATGAGTAACAAAAGTAAATAAAATATATATATATATATATATATATATATATATTATTGTATCTACCTTAAATCTACCTTATGTATCTACCTTACCTATATATATATATATATATATATATATATATATATATATATATATATATATATATATATATATATATATATATATATATATATTATTGTATCTACCTTAAATCAGCAAAAATAGGTTCAATTTTGGGTTATTAAGTACATTAGAGACAGTACATTACAAAGAGACGCATTACACCACAGCGCCACCGAGACTCTTGTTGAAGTAGCCAAATTACGAATCTTAATCGTCTAGTATTAATTGATTTGCATGTGTGTGTGACTACGTTTCGGCCGGTTATTAGATATTTTCGTGTAGTTAAAGGTTAATAATGCGCGTAAAGCCATATAAAATTTTTAAATTAAAGATGTATTTAACACTCATCCTCTCGCACCCATCATCAAAATCTATTTTTTAACCTTGTGATTCTCTGTAAATTGAGAAAACTCTTTTATGGCGCCGTCCGCGGCCTCTATCGGATGAGAGCTGCATAATATGGTAGCACCCCACCTTAAGTAATTTGATTTCCCGCCGTTCGCCCCGCGCAGTTTGTAAAGAAGTTAGATTTCCGATAACAAATGTATTGTTATGAATTCAAAATCATTCGAGAACTAAGCTGCTGCTTGGTTTATTGATTTGTGATCGTTTGAAATCACCAAATCGTTCGTCGTCTGGGAGAACAGGTGCCAATGACATCGGTAACTCGACAAACTCTTTACACAGCGTCAAAAATAAATCTTCAACTTTCATCTCGCAATATGAAAGCTCAGCTAACTTAATCTTTGTTACTTGGTGGCATGAAAGTTAATAAAAGTTCATTATAACTTCATAACCAGAAAATTTTATTTCGGAAAAAAATGAAGCTTGTATTGAAACAAAACCTTGGAAAATAAAAGTGGAAAATAAATTTTACATTTGTCATTATACCTATATGGTTCTGGTAGGTATATTCTAGGTTCAGAATAACCCTTCTTTCGGTAACATAGGTTGATTCTTGAGACGTATTTAAATATGGAACAAGTTGCAAAATACTGTACAATCCTTACTACTTATACAATCCTTACTACTAATATTAAATTGGAAGTTTGCTAGTTTGTTTGTCTAATACGCTTTACCAATCATCATGAAATTTTACATACACGTTATCAGGGGTACAAAAAGGATCAAGGTAGGTACATTCTATCCCGAAATCCCCGCGGAAACTCAGAAATTGACGCGGGTGAAACCGTGGGGCCAGTTAGTGTGCACTAATGCTACACAGAGAAAATATTTCATTTTCTTCTACCTATATTTGTATGTTTGTAATAAACTCAACAAATTCTGAACCGATTTAAAAAAATCTTTCACTTATAGAAAGCTACAGGGTTCCTGAGTGACAGGGGATAATTTTTTTCCCGGAAAGCCCGCGAGAACTCAGGAATTAATGTGGGTGAAACCTTGAGTTCACATATAATTTTTTTAAACTTAAGATACAAACCGCCGCACTCAGAGTCGACTTTAATGATTACTTAGTTAAGTATAGATTTTTAAAACAAAACTGCTGTAATCAGACAAGTTTAATAAATTAATATTAATTGGCATTTAACTAATTAAGTTACATCTCATTAAATGCCAATTAACATTAATTTACTGAACGTCTCTGATTTCGGCAGTTTTGTTTTAAAAATCTATACTTAACTAAGTAATCTTAATAAGGTTTTGACGACCCGATTAGCGCAATGGTCACCATGCCTGCCCGCTAATCAAGAGGTTCCGGGTTCGATTCCCGGTGGGGTGGACTTTGTGTGATGAACACAGGGTTCCATTTTCCAGTCTGGGTGTGCATATATATCTATAGTATAATATATATGTAATGATATGTGTAGTATATACCACGTTTGCTTGGTTTCCACGACACAAGCTTATAGCTTAGTGTGGGATCAAGTAGATCTGTGTGTTGTGAAGTGGATTATTATTATATTATTATTATATTATATTATTATTAATCATTAAAGTCGACTCTGAGTGCGGCGGTAAGTATTAAAGTCACCTGCATAACGGATAGCGTAAAATATATAATAATAATAATACGACTACATTAATCAAAGATAAGTACATCGGGCATCCTCATTTATATCAACGCCAATCAATTAGGAGTCATATAAGTAGACCAAGTCCGTACCAAATAAAGGTCAGAATTATCCATTTGTCAATGGAAATTGATTTTTGTTTCCCCTGACGGAACTGGGACACGAAACAAAATATTTATTTCTGGAAAGCAATTTCGATCAACTTGAATTTTATTTCTTCCTATCTCTCACTATTTCGTGTCACTGATCAAAATAATTATGAACTTTATCTACTCGAGGTTGCCCTCAACCATTCGCTAAGTACTAGCACAAGTGAACAAATACATAATTACAGTTCCAGAGAAGTAGTAGATCTATTTCAATATTTTTCGGGAAATCTTGAAAAAAATGTCTATCTATCTGTTGGTTTGAACGGATGTCATATAAAAACTAGGAACAGATTTAAATTAAATGACTTCTCTAAATGTCTTGACAATAAAATATTCAGGATTTGGTAAGATCTTAGCACAATAAAAAAATACTGAAGGAGTCCCAAAATTAACGCAGATCGAATCAAAGTTATTTTCTTACTAAAAAAAAAATACCGTAAAACATAATGGTGGTTATATTATATGGTGCTACGTAAAAAGAAATGTTTCCTTAACAACGCTTCACTTTTCTCAGAACACTTCGAAGGAGAGAAAATACCTAATAGCTCCGATATTTGTATGCAAACCGATATCCAATAATTTCTTGTACATTCTTTTGCTGTTTTTCGAAGCTTTAAAGGCTTCGCCAAGGGCGTTTGAACCTCAAAGGGAGTGAAACCAATGTAAATCTAACGTAAAGGTCGAAATTCTCATTTAACTACAAGTACAAGTACACTTTTAAACTATTATAATTCATTTAAACTGTTAGTATTTATAGTGTTGGTATATCCGACCCACAAGCACTGCTCGCTAATTTATGCTATAGGTATTTTGTAGGGTTTTTTTAAGTATGTTTTGGCATCGTTGTGTATATTAGATAAATAAATTGTTTATGTACCTATCAATGATTCCTGTACATGGGAGTACGCCAGAGATATTATTATAATATATAAAGCTGGATTACCACTCACTCATTGACATAATTGTTCTCCCAGAAGGAGCATCTCTAGGTTGATATAATGTATGGAACATGTAGAGGGGACGTTTCGGTGATTATGGAAAAACCTCGACATCTTCGATTCCTGCTTCTCATCAGGTAGTGAGTCGACTGCCCGCCGAAACTATCCATCGAAAGTGAAAACGTTTCCAACTAAATTTCATCCACACCTTGGGCAAATTTCAATAGTGTAACTTTTTTTTCAAAATGGCGGAAAAAAACATGGCCGCCGAACAAAATTCAAACTCGATTATCTCCGAAACTATAGGAGTCTGATGGGGGGTGCTCAAACAAATGTCATAGAGGTCAACGGGGGGCAACCGCCTGGCGTGGTAAAAATCCAAAATGGCGGATTCAAAATGGCGGCCGAAAAAACAGTTGATCCGATCCGGGTGAGGTTCGGCGTCCGGGGGTTTTTGGGGTCGCTGATGCCGAATATCGAATCAGTTTTTCGATTGCGTCATTTTTCAAGATGGCCGCCGAACATTAGTTGTTTGTATGGGGAAATTGTTTCGGCCCTGGCTCGGAAACTATCGGCCGTGGGTATTGAAAAAAAATTTGTACAGTTGGTGGTGCACTATCTTCTTCTATCGGGATATAAATAATTCCAAGATGGCGGATGGATTCGAAATGGCTGGCGAAAAAAAGTTAAGCATAATTGTTCTCCCAGAAGGAGCATCTCTAGGTCGATATAATGTATTTAAGATGTGGAAAGGAGGTTTCTGTGATTGTGGGAAAACCTTGACATCTTCGATTCCTGCTCCTCATCAGGTAGTGAGTCGACTGCCCGCCGAAACTATCCATCGAAAGTGAAAACGTTTCTAACTAAATTTCATCCACACCTTGGGCAAATTTCAATAGTGTAACTTTTTATTCAAAATGGCGGAAAAAAACATGGCCGCCGAACAAAATTAAAACTCGATTATCTCCGAAACTACAGGAGTCTGATGGGGGGGTGCTCAAACAAATGTCATAGAGGTCAATGGGGGGCAACCGCCTGGTGTGGTAAAAATCCAAAATGGCGGATTCAAAATGGCGGCCGAAAAAAAAGTTGATCCGATCCGGGTGAGGTTCGGCATCCGGGGGTTTTTGGGGTCGCTGATGCCGAATATCGAATCAGTTTTTCGATTGCGTCATTTTTCAAGATGGCCGCCGAACATTAGTTGTTTGTATGGGGAAATTGTTTCGGCCCTGGCTCGGAAACTATCGGCCGTGGGTATTGAAAAAAAATTTGTACAGTTGGTGGTGCACTATCTTCTTCTATCGGGATATAAATAATTCCAAGATGGCGGACGGATTCGAAATGGCTGGCGAAAAAAAGTTAAGCATAATGCTTCTCCCAGAAGGAGCATCTCTAGGTCGATATAATGTATTTAAGATGTGGAAAGGAGGTTTCTGTGATTGTGGGAAAACCTTGACATCTTCGATTCCTGCTCCTCATCAGGTAGTGAGTTGACTGCCCGCCGAAACTATCCATCAAAAGTAAAACTGTTACTTGCAAAGTTTGATCCACACTTTGGGCAAATTTCAATAGTGAAACTTTTTTTTCAAAATGGCGGAAAAAATCATGGCCGCCGAACAAAATTCAAACTCGATTATCTCCGAAACTAAAAGAGTCAGGTGGGGGGTGCTCAAACAAATGTCATAGAGGTTAATGGGGGGCAACCGCTTGGCGTGGTAAAAATCCGAAATGGCGGATTCAAAATGGCGGCCGAAAAAAAAGTTGATTCGATCCGGGTGAGGTTCGGCATCCGGGGGTTTTTGTTGTCGCTGATGCCGAATATCGAATCAGTTTTTCGATTGCGTCATTTTTCAAGATGGCCGCCGAACATTAGTTGTTTGTATGGGGAAATTGTTTCGGCCCTGGCTCGGAAACGCGAGCTGCTCGCAGCTCGCGCACAGGGCGAATCTAGTTATAATATATAAAGCTGGATTACCACTCACTCATTGACATAATTGTTCTCCCAGAAGGAGCATCTCTAGGTTGATATAATGTATGGAACATGCAGAGGGGACGTTTCGGTGATTATGGGAAAACCTCGACATCTTCGATTCCTGCTTCTCATCAGGTAGTGAGTCGACTGCCCGCCGAAACTATCCATCGAAAGTGAAAACGTTTCTAACTAAATTTCATCCACACCTTGGGCAAATTTCAATAGTGTAACTTTTTTTTCAAAATGGCGGAAAAAAACATGGCCGCCGAACAAAATTCAAACTCGATTATCTCCGAAACTAAAAGAGTCAGGTGGGGGGTGCTCAAACAAATGTCATAGAGGTCAATGGGGGGCAACCGCCTGGCGTGGTAAAAATCCAAAATGGCGGATTCAAAATGGCGGCCGAAAAAAAAGTTGATCCGATCCGGGTGAGGTTCGGCGTCCGGGGGTTTTTGGGGTCGCTGATGCCGAATATCGAATCAGTTTTTCGATTGCGTAATTTTTCAAGATGGCCGCCGAACATTAGTTGTTTGTATGGGGAAATTGTTTCGGCCCTGGCTCGGAAACGCGAGCTGCTCGCAGCTCGCGCACAGGGCGAATCTAGTTATAATATATAAAGCTGGATTGCCACTCACTCATTGACATAATTGTTCTCCCAGAAGGAGCATCTCTAGGTTGATACAATGTATGGAACATGTAGAGGGGACGTTTCGGTGATTATGGGAAAACCTCGACATCTTCGATTCCTGCTTCTCATCAGGTAGCGAGTCGACTGCCCGCCGAAACTATCCATCGAAAGTGAAAACTTTTCTAACTAAATTTCATCCACACCTTGGGCAAATTTCAATAGTGTAACTTTTTTTTCAAAATGGCGGAAAAAAACATGGCCGCCGAACAAAATTCAAACTCGATTATCTCCGAAACTATAGGAGTCTGATGGGGGGTGCTCAAACAAATGTCATAGAGGTCGATGGGGGGCAACCGCCTGGCATGGTAAAAATCCAAAATGGCGGATTCAAAATGGCGGCCGAAAAAAAAATTGATCCGATCCGGGTGAGGTTCGGCGTCCGGGGGTTTTTGGGGTCGCTGATGCCGAATATCGAATCAGTTTTTCGATTGCGTCATTTTTCAAGATGGCCGCCGAACATTAGTTGTTTGTATGGGGAAATTGTTTCGGCCCTGGCTCGGAAACTATCGGCCGTGGGTATTGAAAAAAAATTTGTACAGTTGGTGGTGCACTATCTTCTTCTATCGGGATATAAATAATTCCAAAATGGCGGACGGATTCGAAATGGCTGGCGAAAAAAAGTTAAGCATAATTGTTCTCCCAGAAGGAGCATCTCTAGGTCGATATAATGTATTTAAGATGTGGAAAGGAGGTTTCTGTGATTGTGGGAAAACCTTGACATCTTCGATTCCTGCTTCTCATCAGGTAGTGAGTCGACTGCCCGCTGAAACTATCCATCAAAAGTAAAACTGTTACTTACAAAGTTTGATCCACACCTTGGGTAAATTTCAATAGTGAAACTTTTTTTCAAAATGGCGGAAAAAATCATGGCCACCGAACAAAATTCAAACTCGATTATCTCCGAAACTAAAAGAGTCAGGTGGGGGGTGCTCGAACAAATAGAGGTCAATGGGGGGCAACCGGGCACAGGGCGACCAAGCCTCGCGAGCTGCTCGCAGCTCGCGCACAGGGCGAATCTAGTTATAATATATAAAGCTAGATTACCACTCACTCATTGACATGATTGTTCTCCCAGAAGGAGCATCTCTAGGTTGATACAATGTATGGAACATGTAGAGGGGACGTTTCGGTGATTATGGGAAAACCTCGACATCTTCGATTCCTGCTTCTCATCAGGTAGCGAGTCGACTGCCCGCCGAAACTATCCATCGAAAGTGAAAACGTTTCTAACTAAATTTCATCCACACCTTGGGCAAATTTCAATAGTGTAACTTTTTTTTCAAAATGGCGGAAAAAAACATGGCCGCCGAACAAAATTCAAACTCGATTATCTCCGAAACTATACGAGTCTGATGGGGGGTGCTCAAACAAATGTCATAGAGGTCGATGGGGGGCAACCGCCTGGCGTGGTAGAAATCCAAAATGGCGGATTCAAAATGGCGGCCGAAAAAAAAGTTGATCCGATCCAGGTGAGGTTCGGCGTCCGGGGGTTTTTGGGGTCGCTGATGCCGAATATCGAATCAGTTTTTCGATTGCGTCATTTTTCAAGATGGCCGCCGAACATTAGTTGTTTGTATGGGGAAATTGTTTCGGCCCTGGCTCGGAAACTATCGGCCGTGGGTATTGAAAAAAAATTTGTACAGTTGGTGGTGCACTATATTCTTCTATCGGGATATAAATAATCCCAAGATGGCGGACGGATTCGAAATGGCTGGCGAAAAAAAGTTAAGCATAATTGTTCTCCCAGAAGGAGCATCTCTAGGTCGATATAATGTATTTAAGATGTGGTAAGGAGGTTTCTGTGATTGTGGGAAAACCTTGACATCTTCGATTCCTGCTCCTCATCAGGTAGTGAGTTGACTGCCCGCCGAAAATATCCATCAAAAGTAAAACTGTTACTCACAAAGTTTGATCCACACCTTGGGCAAATTTCAATAGTGAAACTTTTTTTTCAAAATGGCGGAAAAAATCATGGCCGCCGAACAAAATTCAAACTCGATTATCTCCGAAACTAAAAGAGTCAGGTGGGGGGTGCTCGAACAAATAGAGGTCAATGGGGGGCAACCGGGCACAGGGTGACCAAGCCTCGCGAGCTGCTCGCAGCTCGCGCACAGGGCGAATCTAGTTATAATATATAAAGCTGGATTACCACTCACTCATTGACATAATTGTTCTCCCAGAAGGAGCATCTCTAGGTTGATATAATGTATGGAACATGTAGAGGGGACGTTTCGGTGATTATGGAAAAACCTCGACATCTTCGATTCCTGCTTCTCATCAGGTAGTGAGTCGACTGCCCGCCGAAACTATCCATCGAAAGTGAAAACGTTTCCAACTAAATTTCATCCACACCTTGGGCAAATTTCAATAGTGTAACTTTTTTTTCAAAATGGCGGAAAAAAACATGGCCGCCGAACAAAATTCAAACTCGATTATCTCCGAAACTATAGGAGTCTGATGGGGGGTGCTCAAACAAATGTCATAGAGGTCAACGGGGGGCAACCGCCTGGCGTGGTAAAAATCCAAAATGGCGGATTCAAAATGGCGGCCGAAAAAACAGTTGATCCGATCCGGGTGAGGTTCGGCGTCCGGGGGTTTTTGGGGTCGCTGATGCCGAATATCGAATCAGTTTTTCGATTGCGTCATTTTTCAAGATGGCCGCCGAACATTAGTTGTTTGTATGGGGAAATTGTTTCGGCCCTGGCTCGGAAACTATCGGCCGTGGGTATTGAAAAAAAATTTGTACAGTTGGTGGTGCACTATCTTCTTCTATCGGGATATAAATAATTCCAAGATGGCGGATGGATTCGAAATGGCTGGCGAAAAAAAGTTAAGCATAATTGTTCTCCCAGAAGGAGCATCTCTAGGTCGATATAATGTATTTAAGATGTGGAAAGGAGGTTTCTGTGATTGTGGGAAAACCTTGACATCTTCGATTCCTGCTCCTCATCAGGTAGTGAGTCGACTGCCCGCCGAAACTATCCATCGAAAGTGAAAACGTTTCTAACTAAATTTCATCCACACCTTGGGCAAATTTCAATAGTGTAACTTTTTATTCAAAATGGCGGAAAAAAACATGGCCGCCGAACAAAATTCAAACTCGATTATCTCCGAAACTACAGGAGTCTGATGGGGGGGTGCTCAAACAAATGTCATAGAGGTCAATGGGGGGCAACCGCCTGGTGTGGTAAAAATCCAAAATGGCGGATTCAAAATGGCGGCCGAAAAAAAAGTTGATCCGATCCGGGTGAGGTTCGGCATCCGGGGGTTTTTGGGGTCGCTGATGCCGAATATCGAATCAGTTTTTCGATTGCGTCATTTTTCAAGATGGCCGCCGAACATTAGTTGTTTGTATGGGGAAATTGTTTCGGCCCTGGCTCGGAAACTATCGGCCGTGGGTATTGAAAAAAAATTTGTACAGTTGGTGGTGCACTATCTTCTTCTATCGGGATATAAATAATTCCAAGATGGCGGACGGATTCGAAATGGCTGGCGAAAAAAAGTTAAGCATAATGCTTCTCCCAGAAGGAGCATCTCTAGGTCGATATAATGTATTTAAGATGTGGAAAGGAGGTTTCTGTGATTGTGGGAAAACCTTGACATCTTCGATTCCTGCTCCTCATCAGGTAGTGAGTTGACTGCCCGCCGAAACTATCCATCAAAAGTAAAACTGTTACTTGCAAAGTTTGATCCACACTTTGGGCAAATTTCAATAGTGAAACTTTTTTTTCAAAATGGCGGAAAAAATCATGGCCGCCGAACAAAATTCAAACTCGATTATCTCCGAAACTAAAAGAGTCAGGTGGGGGGTGCTCAAACAAATGTCATAGAGGTTAATGGGGGGCAACCGCTTGGCGTGGTAAAAATCCGAAATGGCGGATTCAAAATGGCGGCCGAAAAAAAAGTTGATTCGATCCGGGTGAGGTTCGGCATCCGGGGGTTTTTGTTGTCGCTGATGCCGAATATCGAATCAGTTTTTCGATTGCGTCATTTTTCAAGATGGCCGCCGAACATTAGTTGTTTGTATGGGGAAATTGTTTCGGCCCTGGCTCGGAAACGCGAGCTGCTCGCAGCTCGCGCACAGGGCGAATCTAGTTATAATATATAAAGCTGGATTGCCACTCACTCATTGACATAATTGTTCTCCCAGAAGGAGCATCTCTAGGTTGATACAATGTATGGAACATGTAGAGGAGACGTTTCGGTGATTATGGGAAAACCTCGACATCTTCGATTCCTGCTTCTCATCAGGTAGCGAGTCGACTGCCCGCCGAAACTATCCATCGAAAGTGAAAACGTTTCTAACTAAATTTCATCCACACCTTGGGCAAATTTCAATAGTGTAACTTTTTTTTCAAAATGGCGGAAAAAAACATGGCCGCCGAACAAAATTCAAACTCGATTATCTCCGAAACTATACGAGTCTGATGGGGGGTGCTCAAACAAATGTCATAGAGGTCAATGGGGGGCAAACGCCTGGCGTGGTAAAAATCCAAAATGGCGGATTCAAAATGGCGGCCGAAAAAAAAGTTGATCCGATCCGGGTGAGGTTCGGCGTCCGGGGGTTTTTGGGGTCGCTGATGCCGAATATCGAATCAGTTTTTCGATTGCGTCATTTTTCAAGATGGCCGCCGAACATTAGTTGTTTGTATGGGGAAATTGTTTCGGCCCTGGCTCGGAAACTATCGGCCGTGGGTATTGAAAAAAAATTTGTACAGTTGGTGGTGCACTATCTTCTTCTATCGGGATATAAATAATTCCAAGATGGCGGACGGATTCGAAATGGCTGGCGAAAAAAAGTTAAGCATAATTGTTCTCCCAGAAGGAGCCTCTCAAGGTCGATATAATGTATTTAAGATGTGGAAAGGAGGTTTCTGTGATTGTGGGAAAACCTTGACATCTTCGATTCCTGCTCCTCATCAGGTAGTGAGTTGACTGCCCGCCGAAACTATCCATCAAAAGTAAAACTGTTACTTACAAAGTTTGATCCACACCTTGGGCAAATTTCAATAGTGAAACTTTTTTTCAAAATGGCGGAAAAAATCATGGCCGCCGAACAAAATTCAAACTCGATTATCTCCGAAACTATAGGAGTCTGATGGGGGGTGCTCAAACAAATGTCATAGAGGTCAATGGGGGGCAACCGCCTGGCGTGGTAAAAATCCAAAATGGCGGATTCAAAATGGCGGCCGAAAAAAAGTTGATCCGATCCGGGTGAGGTTCGGCATCCGGGGGTTTTTGGGTCGCTGATGCCGAATATCGAATCAGTTTTTCGATTGCGTCATTTTTCAAGATGGCCGCCGAACATTAGTTGTTTGTATGGGGAAATTGTTTCGGCCCTGGCTCGGAAACGCGAGCTGCTCGCAGCTCGCGCACAGGGCGAATCTAGTTATAATATATAAATCTGGATTGCCACTCACTCATTGACATAATTGTTCTCCCAGAAGGAGCATCTCTAGGTTGATATAATGTATGGAACATGTAGAGGGGACGTTTCGGTGATTATGGGAAAACCTCGACATCTTCGATTCCTGCTTCTCATCAGGTAGCGAGTCGACTGCCCGCCGAAACTATCCATCGAAAGTGAAAACGTTTCTAACTAAATTTTATCCACACCTTGGGCAAATTTCAATAGTCTAACTTTTTTTTCAAAATGGCGAAAAAAAACATGGCCGCCGAACAAAATTCAAACTCGATTATCTCCGAAACTATAGGAGTCTGATGGGGGGTGCTCAAACAAATGTCATAGAGGTCAATGGGGGACAACCGCCTGGCGTGGTAAAAATCCAAAATGGCGGATTCAAAATGGCGGCCGAAAAAAAAGTTGATCCGATCCGGGTGAGGTTCGGCATCCGGGGGTTTTTGGGGTCGCTGATGCCGAATATCGAATCCGTTTTTCGATTGCGTCATTTTTCAAGATGGCCGCCGAACATTAGTTGTTTGTATGGGGAAATTGTTTCGGCCCTGGCTCGGAAACTATCGGCCGTGGGTATTGAAAAAAAATTTGTACAGTTGGTGGTGCACTATCTTCTTCTATCGGGATATAAATAATTCCAAGATGGCGGACGGATTCGAAATGGCTGGCGAAAAAAAGTTTAGCATAATTGTTCTCCCAGAAGGAGCATCTCTAGGTCGATATAATGTATTTAAGATGGGGAAAGGAGGTTTCTGTGATTGTGGGAAAACCTTGACATCTTCGATTCCTGCTCCTCATCAGGTAGTGAGTTGACTGCCCGCCGAAACTATCCATCAAAAGTGAAAACGTTTCTAACTAAATTTCATCCACACCTTGGGCAAATTTCAATAGTGTAACTTTTTTTCAAAATGGCGGAAAAAAACATGGCCGCCGAACAAAATTCAAACTCGATTATCTCCGAAACTAAAAGAGTCAGGTAGGGGGTGCTCAAACAAATGTCATAGAGGTCAATGGGGGCAACCGCCTGGCGTGGTAAAAGTCCAAAATGGCGGATTCAAAATGGCGGCCGAAAAAAAAGTTGATCCGATCCGGGTGAGGTTCGGCATCCGGGGGTTTTTGGGGTCGCTGATGCCGAATAATCGAATCAGTTTTTCGATTGCGTCATTTTTCAAGATGGCCGCCGAACATTAGTTGTTTGTATGGGGAAATTGTTTCGGCCCTGGTTCGGAAACGCGAGCTGCTCGCAGCTCGCGCACAGGGCGAATCTAGTTATAATATATAAAGCTAGATTACCACTCACTCATTGACATGATTGTTCTCCCAGAAGGAGCATCTCTAGGTTGATACAATGTATGGAACATGTAGAGGGGACGTTTCGGTGATTATGGGAAAACCTCGACATCTTCGATTCCTGCTTCTCATCAGGTAGCGAGTCGACTGCCCGCCGAAACTATCCATCGAAAGTGAAAACGTTTCTAACTAAATTTCATCCACACCTTGGGCAAATTTCAATAGTGTATGTTTTTTTTCAAAATGGCGGAAAAAAACATGGCCGCCGAACAAAATTCAAACTCGATTATCTCCGAAACTATACGAGTCTGATGGGGGGTGCTCAAACAAATGTCATAGAGGTCGATGGGGGGCAACCGCCTGGCGTGGTAGAAATCCAAAATGGCGGATTCAAAATGGCGGCCGAAAAAAAAGTTGATCCGATCCAGGTGAGGTTCGGCGTCCGGGGGTTTTTGGGGTCGCTGATGCCGAATATCGAATCAGTTTTTCGATTGCGTCATTTTTCAAGATGGCCGCCGAACATTAGTTGTTTGTATGGGGAAATTGTTTCGGCCCTGGCTCGGAAACTATCGGCCGTGGGTATTGAAAAAAAATTTGTACAGTTGGTGGTGCACTATATTCTTCTATCGGGATATAAATAATCCCAAGATGGCGGACGGATTCGAAATGGCTGGCGAAAAAAAGTTAAGCATAATTGTTCTCCCAGAAGGAGCATCTCTAGGTCGATATAATGTATTTAAGATGTGGTAAGGAGGTTTCTGTGATTGTGGGAAAACCTTGACATCTTCGATTCCTGCTCCTCATCAGGTAGTGAGTTGACTGCCCGCCGAAAATATCCATCAAAAGTAAAACTGTTACTCACAAAGTTTGATCCACACCTTGGGCAAATTTCAATAGTGAAACTTTTTTTTCAAAATGGCGGAAAAAATCATGGCCGCCGAACAAAATTCAAACTCGATTATCTCCGAAACTAAAAGAGTCAGGTGGGGGGTGCTCGAACAAATAGAGGTCAATGGGGGGCAACCGGGCACAGGGTGACCAAGCCTCGCGAGCTGCTCGCAGCTCGCGCACAGGGCGAATCTAGTTATTATTATTATAATATATAAAGCTGGATTGCCACTCACTCATTGACATAATTGTTCTCCCAGAAGGAGCATCTCTAGGTTGATACAATGTATGGAACGTGTAGAGGGGACGTTTCGGTGATTATGGGAAAACCTCGACATCTTCGATTCCTGCTTCTCATCAGGTAGCGAGTCGACTGCCCGCCGAAACTATCCATCGAAAGTGAAAACGTTTCTAACTAAATTTCATCCACACCTTGGGCAAATTTCAATAGTGTAACTTTTTTTTCAAAATGGCGGAAAAAAACATGGCCGCCGAACAAAATTCAAACTCGATTATCTCCGAAACTATACGAGTCTGATGGGGGGTGCTCAAACAAATGTCATAGAGGTCGATGGGGGGCAACCGCCTGGCGTGGTAAAAATCCAAAATGGCGGATTCAAAATGGCGGCCGAAAAAAAAGTTGATCCGATCCGGGTGAGGTTCGGCGTCCGGGGGTTTTTGGGGTCGCTGATGCCGAATATCGAATCAGTTTTTCGATTGCGTCATTTTTCAAGATGGCCGCCGAACATTAGTTGTTTGTATGGGGAAATTGTTTCGGCCCTGGCTCGGAAACTATCGGCCGTGGGTATTGAAAAAAAAATTGTACAGTTGGTGGTGCACTATCTTCTTCTATCGGGATATAAATAATTCCAAGATGGCGGACGGATTCGAAATGGCTAGCGAAAAAAAGTTAAGCATAATTGTTCCCCCAGAAGGAGCATCTCTAGGTCGATATAATGTATTTAAGATGTGGAAAGGAGGTTTCTGTGATTGTGGGAAAACCTTGACATCTTCGATTCCTGCTCCTCATCAGGTAGTGAGTTGACTGCCCGCCGAAACTATCCATCAAAAGTAAAACTGTTACTCACAAAGTTTGATCCACACCTTGGGCAAATTTCAATAGTGAAACTTTTTTTTCAAAATGGCGGAAAAAATCATGGCCGCCGAACAAAATTCAAACTCGATTATCTCCGAAACTAAAAGAGTCAGGTGGGGGGTGCTCGAACAAATAGAGGTCAATGGGGGGCAACCGCCTGGCGTGGTAAAAATCCAAAATGGCGGATTCAAAATGGCGGCCGAAAAAAAAGTTGATCCGATCCGGGTGAGGTTCGGCATCCGGGGGTTTTTGGGGTCGCTGATGCCGAATATCGAATCAGTTTTTCGATTGCGTCATTTTTCAAGATGGCCGCCGAACATTAGTTGTTTGTATGGGGAAATTGTTTCGGCCCTGGCTCGGAAACTATCGGCCGTGGGTATTGAAAAAAAATTTGTACAGTTGGTGGTGCACTATCTTCTTCTATCGGGATATAAATAATTCCAAGATGGCGGACGGATTCGAAATGGCTGGCGAAAAAAGTTAAGCATAATTGTTCTCCCAGAAGGAGCATCTCTAGGTCGATATAATGTATTTAAGATGTGGAAAGGAGGTTTCTGTGATTGTGGGAAAACTTGACATCTTCGATTCCAGCTCCTCATCAGGTAGTGAGTTGACTGCCCGCCGAAACTATCCATCAAAAGTAAAACTGTTACTTACAAAGTTTGATCCACACCTTGGGCAAATTTCAATAGTGAAACTTTTTTTTCAAAATGGCGGAAAAAATCATGGCCGCCGAACAAAATTCAAACTCGATTATCTCCGAAACTAAAAGAGTCAGGTGGGGGGTGCTCGAACAAATAGAGGCCAATGGGGGGCAACCGGGCACAGGGCGACTAAGCCTCGCGAGCTGCTCGCAGCTCGCGCACAGGGCGAATCTAGTTATAATATATAAAGCTGGATTGCCACTCACTCATTGACATAATTGTTCTCCCAGAAGGAGCATCTCTAGGTTGATACAATGTATGGAACATGTAGAGGGGACGTTTCGGTGATTATGGGAAAACCTCGACATCTTCGATTCCTGCTTCTCATCAGGTAGCGAGTCGACTGCCCGCCGAAACTATCCATCGGAAGTGAAAACGTTTCTAACTAAATTTCATCCACACCTTGGGCAAATTTCAATAGTGTAACTTTTTTTTCAAAATGGCGGAAAAAAACATGGCCGCCGAACAAAATTCAAACTCGATTATCTCCGAAACTATAGGAGTCTGATGGGGGGTGCTCAAACAAATGTCATAGAGGTCGATGGGGGGCAACCGCCTGGTGTGGTAAAAATCCAAAATGGCGGATTCAAAATGGCGGCCGAAAAAAAAGTTGATCCGATGCGGGTGAGGTTCGGCATCCGGGGGTTTTTGGGGTCGCTGATGCCGAATATCGAATCAGTTTTTCGATTGCGTCATTTTTCAAGATGGCCGCCGAACATTAGTTGTTTGTATGGGGAAATTGTTTCGGCCCTGGCTCGGAAACGCGAGCTGCTCGCAGCTCGCGCACAGGGCGAATCTAGTAGAATTAATAAGAACAATATAGAACCTCATTCAGCAAACGCAGAGTGATGCAATTTGGCAGGTGGTGGAATCATTTTACGTCTCTCGGCGCGAACTTAATGTTCCGCCGCTCACGTTCTGTTTTAATTTCTAACGGAATTTTGAATGAAATTAACTCTCTATATGCTCCCAAATTGACCAGAGATACTCAAATCAAATCAAATCAAATATTCTTTATTGTCTCCAAAAACCAAAATATAAAAAAATACATGGTGGGAAATACAGGCAACAAAGGGTGGCCTTATTGCTTAAAAGCAATTTCTTCCAGGCAACCTGTACCTATATTAGTAACATAATATAGGTACCTACTTAACTAGAAAGATAAAAAATGAAAGTTACTACTTATAGTAAAGTGAAATTAAAAATATAAGTGTGGTGGTGCTGTGCGGTCGCAGTACATTTTATATACATACACAATATAAACATATACAAAACAATAATAATAAGAGACAAACAAATAAATAAGTAGTCATAAAACATACCACATAAAATAAATACAAAAAATAATAATAAAAAGAAATAAATAAATAGAAAAAAAATTAAAAATATTCGAATAGTAATATTGGATACAACCATATTATAAATCACGTGTCACGTTGTTTTTCCGCGATGGACTCCGAAACTACTGAACAGATTTTGATAAAATTTTGTAACCATTCATAAAATGGTCCAACTTAAAAGATGGGATAGTTTTTATCCCGGAATTCCCTCGGGAACTGAAGGACATAGAGTACTTTTTCCCGCAACCTCCGCGGGAACTCCGAAATTACCGCGGATGAAATCGCGGGGGACAGCTAGTCTAATATATATAAATCACGTGTCACGTTGTTTGTCCGCGATGGACTCCGAAACTACTGAACGGATTTTGATAAAATTTTGTAACCATTCATAAAATGGTCCAACTTAAAAGATAGGATAGTTTTTATCCCGGAATTCCCTCGGGAACTGAAGGACATAGAGTACTTTTTTCCCGCAACCTCCGCGGGAACTCCGAAATTACCGCGGATGAAATCGCGGGGGACAGCTAATATAATATAAACATAAATAACCGCTGAACACACACAAAGTAAATATCAGAAGAATGAATAGCAAATAGATCTCGAAATTCGAAATGGTATCACCTTGAATTTACAAAAATGATCCACAAGATTAATCGAACGAGGCCCCTCGCTGGCTGATTGAGGATGTTCATCGCTCCCCCTAGGCCTCCCATCAGTTCCCGCAGTCATTTGCAACCGACTCGGCCCCTACGATCGTAATCACTTGTAAACAAATTCTCGCGCTTTGATTGACCCTCGTCACAGGATATACGACATATCGAAGTGTTTCACCAAAGTTTGACAATTTCAGTTCCCTTATCACCCGTTTATTGCCGTAAAGTTTGTTACCGACCTGTTAATAGGTTCGAACATTCCTCGATTCGACATTTAATATTTTGATAAGTTGAGTGAATTATTGGTGATTATCAAAATTTATATAATTTGCATGATGGTGTAGAACCTTCAATATTCACCCTGTTTATCAAAAAAATAAACCCTCGGCAGTATCTGCTTGTCAATTAAGATAACGTCGAATATTCGCACCATCGCAATCAGTAACTAACTATTAGAAGCAAAGGGCTTACTGATGCAGTCTATCTTCTCAACGTATTATACATGTTTTTATTGATATTATTAGATTAAAAAGCCGAAAAATAGTACATTTCATTACAAGTGCGAGAAGTCTGTCATTACTATGAGTTCCGTCCGACTTATGTTGGCCGAGCCGATTGTCGTAAAATATTTATTTTTTTTCACACATGTGACATGAGAAAGTTGAATACTTAAATAATTTCGCATTACTTGTTTAACCACCCATCTTTATTGAATAATATTAAATTGTGGTTTTATTATATTTCTAGTTTATTTGTAGCTGCAACTGCAACACAAATTATTTTTCATTACTCATACTCGGAAAGTAGGTCTGAAGTTGCCTGAGAAGCGGGTTGAAAGTAACCCTTTTCAGCCCTAGGGAGAATCGTTTTCAACTGACAGCTGGATACTGCAGAAACTCAAGTTTTTTTTATGTCATAGGGGGCATACTTACTGGCCAGTAGCACACCTAATGGTTGATTTATGTAAAATAAAATTCACTCATTTTTTTCTTTAGCTAATTCCTATTTTTATTTTGACTTTCCTTGCATTCGTAATGAAAAGCACAGTGTTACCCTCGGGAGAAAGACTTATTTAGTCCCGAGACGGGGTTTGGCGCCCAAGCGTAGCGAGGGCGCCAATAGATCGAGATCGAATAAGTTACTTTCACCCCTAGGATAACAATGTACTATTACACAACAGCATCTAATGACGTCATGTCGTGATGAATTACGTAATTTACAAATATATAAATAATAAATAGGTAAGCATCACATTATCCTGTTGTACTTACTCATACATTAACCATAAATTTCCCATTCCCATTACATATAGGTACATAATAGGTATGGGTCATGTTTTATGTTTCACTTGGTCCTAAATTATAACAAACGCCCTCAGAATTTTTTTTTCACACCACATGCTCGACAATGCCGAATTATATGTCATGTAAACCTTACCGAAAGCAAGACATTATATCTCTTGGCTTTAGCCGGGTTATAATGTTCTATTGAATTTCATTATAACCCGCTGGTCAATAATGTGATTTTCACTTTCATAATTCTTATTGCTATGTCCATAACGTCTCATTTCGCTAAACAGAATGTGTTCTCAGCGGGCGCGGCCAACTCGATTTTCGAAGACCGAAGCCGTGGCCCACTAGATTCGCAGTGAGACGAACTTCATTTGTTTGTCAAATCGAGTAGGCCACGCCAGCTGAAAGAAGTGGCTATATAGGATCTACTAAGCCTGGTTTTTTATTGTCTCGCATTATGTGAGAAAAGTAGAGTATACACCACAGGGATAAAACTGTTTTTTTCTTGGGCGCTTGAATCCCTCACTGCACTCAGGACTCAATCTTAATTCCCTCCCTTTGGTCGGGAATTAACTTATAACACCCTCGCTGCGCTCGGGAGTTAAATTTGGAGTCCTTCGTTATGTTCAGGATTCAATGTAGCGCCCGTGACATAAAACAGTGCTTTATCCCCTTGGTGTATAATCTACTATTGCAGGCTCTTCTTTTTCATGTTGCATGACATTAAAGTCGAATTTTATTATCATTTTTATAATGATTGCATATTTTATGGCTAGCATAATATCTATAAAATGGATGTAGGGAGATTGCATAATGACAATATTACTATCGAAATTTTTCTTAGTGATTGATTCACATAAAAGTTTATAAATAATATAGGTATTATCTGTCTCATAAACAGATATTATATTCAAATAATGCGCTTACTAGTCACTAGTCATCGCAATTTTTTTTAGAGCGATGTTGGAATCTATATTCAGTACTTCCTGAATAGGTATTTTAAACATAGGTTGGCGTTAACTGTAAAATTAAGGGGGGAGTAAATATACAGGGTCAGAGATTTTTCTAAGGTCTGAATAAAGTACCTACTTTAGTCGTCAGGGGGGCAATTGCACCCACTGCCCCCCGCCGTAGATCCGCGCCTGTTTATAGTTCGTTGAGTTCTCTGAGCTTTCCAAACGATGTAATACTTTAACAAAAAAATCTGCCCATCTTATATAATATATTTAACTGTAATTAAAGCTTGATATCGTTTATCTAACTATTTTTGCTGATCCCTACCGAAAACTTCAAGCGTATTCGTACCTAGGTACCTATTACACAATAGCCACACCCAACTTAGTATCTTGACAAATCAGCAATGTAGGTACATATCTAGACTCTTGGGCGAAGTTTTACGAGCAACGAACGTGGAGTCTGGTGTCTGCTGGAGTTTACGAGAACTTGAGATAGGGCTGATAGTGACAGCAATGTTCAACTTTCTGTCACTGTGCTAGTCAGTGACAGAAAGTTGGACATTTACATGTCTTCCCACGTTACATCGCGTGGGGTTGGGTTTCGGACCCATGCGAAGTTTGTATGTACGTGACAGTTTTATCTTTGCTGTTCATAATAGTAAAAGCAAATGTATAATTTGAAACATATGTATGAATATTAAATTTATTTGTGATTACTTTTGAACATAGGTACTAACGTAGAAGTAAAAATATATATTTTGTAGACTTGTAGATTTAGAAGTGTTAAAGCTACAACAAAACAGACACTTTATCGACGATCTCCTATGCAAATTCCGAATCCAATCGATAAAGTTCATGCATGAGAAACCGCGAGTACCAGCTAGTAATATTATAATATTATAATTACTCTCAAGTACCAATAACTTATAATATTGTACAGTCATAGTAACAGTAATACATAGGTAAGTAATTAGTTTTGACTGTCGTTGAATATTGCGCAATGTTCAACGGCTAATAGGAGTTTTTACATAATACATATTTTTGATGCTAAACGTAACGTGGACTTGGTGTAATGAATAAAGAATTGTCTTGTATAGTAGGTATAGGATGTAGGGTTAATCGAGGGGAATAATAAAGAGAGATCTTCAATATTCAATTCGTGCCACCTTAAAACACAAAATTAAAAAAAAAATAAACCAATGTGTCGCTGATTGTTCTCACCTGGGTTGAGGACATGCACAGAGCAACTTTCAGCTTTTATAAAATAAGAAAGGTCTGGCCTTCGCTGGTTCTTGCTTTTACACTGTTATAAATGAATGCTTTTCCACCAATAAATATAACGCAATGGTGCATAAGTTCGTAGTTGG
The DNA here is from genome assembly GCA_907165275.2 of Zygaena filipendulae. Taxonomy (NCBI): domain Eukaryota; kingdom Metazoa; phylum Arthropoda; class Insecta; order Lepidoptera; family Zygaenidae; genus Zygaena; species Zygaena filipendulae. The sequence continues at coordinate 8,196,834 of OU015664.1, forward strand.
TGATTCATTATTCGAAATATGAAAAAAATAGGTCTATTTCAGAGACAAAAATTCAAATACGATGTGCTTCTTGTGAACGTGTCTATATAACGTGTTAATGAATTAACTAAAAACCTGATACACCCCATTTAAAAAAATAAATTAAAATATATTTTATGTCGAAAAAATTTATACTTTTAAAAGTTATTCAACATTAGTTTGGAGATGACCTATCTAAGCGCTACGCTTGTGCCTACCGGTTCGATTTTTTTTGCTGCGGGCGGCGTACGCGCCTAATATTGTATTATAAATAATTTAGACATGGGCTAGTAAAAATTAAAAAATTTAACCTATATTAAAACATAGTGCGATCGATTCGCTAGTCGATTCTGAGCAAACTACTTTCTAGTTTTCAGTTAATTCATTAACACGTTGTACCTATATACTCAAGATTTTTTTTTTACAAATCCAATGTTATGTTTGGAAGACGTAAGACGATATTTAAAGAAAATAAATTATAATTCCTACACAAACCAATTCTCAATTTCTCACGTTTCTTAAACTAGCTGTCCCCCACGGTTTCACCTGCGGTAATTTAAAAGTACCCACGGGAATTCCAGGATAATCTATATGTAAGTATAAACCTTCCTCTTGAATCACTCTACCTATTGGTGAAAACCGCATGAAAATTCGTTCCGTAGTTTTTAAGTTTATCGCGAACAGACAGACAGACACGGCGTTGGACTTTGTTTTATAATATGTAAGGATATAGGTACTTACTGTCCCACAAAGTCTTAACAAGTTTGGCATGACTTGTGCAAAAGGGATGAATACTTGAATAGGTACCTACGTGTTGTGTTTTGTTAGGCTGAGGCCGGCTTTATGGTCCTTGGACCTTCTTGCGATTTCATGCTCAGTTGAAGTCCCTTATAAGCATCATCCGCTACTTAAGATAAAGTGTTAATTGGATTAAGTGTACCCTACCAAGTGGACCAAGTATACCCTAAATCGGTCTAAATAATCACTTTTGCAACCAAAAGTAAAAACGACATGTGAGTCACCTTGCAGGTAAACCCTTTTGAATATTCATATTTTATATGGGTTAAAACCAAAGACATTCTATATAACCTTCCCATACTAACCTACTAATAGAGTTATAGATTACCCTCTGGTGAAAAAAAAAAAAGCAATTTGCTTTATGTAGAATGGTAATTCTAATGGTAATGGTAATTCTAATTGGTATTTTTACACCCATGGTACTGACGAAATAAGAAAATCCTAGGATTCTTTGAGCAACAAAGAATATAATACAATATTAATACGAGTAAATTAATTAACTTACTGGAGCAACGACAAAAGTTTAGAATAGTGAATTTATGCTCTATAATTATGTGCTTAACGTCGAAATTATGCTGTGAGGATTTTTATGAATGACGCAACCAACCGTGCTCGGTGTGAAGTGATTCATTCTATCCCGCTCTCGAGTCATTTGTTGACAATGCGTATGCGTATGCGCATTGTGCCGTACTGTGTCTACCGTCTTGTCTGACATGTTATTCAGTATGACATTTGCCACCGCTGTCGACGGACGAGCGTGACGGCTAGGAATTTAACGCGCGAAATTTATTATTAAAATGACGAACAAAAATGTAGTTTTGTGATTTTCTTCTCAGCGTGCAACAACGGAAAGTACCAACTCTTATACAGTTTACACGTTTTGATTGTGATGAATGAATCCCTGAGATATATAACAAGAATTTTTATATTGACAATATTTTATTATACACTTCTATCCGTGTACAAGGAAATCAAACATTTTTGGAGTGGGATTGAATCGTAGTAGCAGTTTGTGCCTATTGGATTAATATACTGAAAATAATATAATAATCGGTGAGTTATTTGAACTATGAATACCTATTAAAGTGGTCAGTCGTCTAAGTTTTTTTTTAAATATTCTTTTTAATTATTAACAACGTGGCTTTTGAAACTACTGAAGTTTCAAGCTTGAAACTGAAATTTGGCAGGTAGGCAGGGACTATAGGTAGATTATAGACGTACCTACCTATGGTAAGCTAAGATTTCGTCCCGGAGTTCCCAAGGGAATCAAAACCTCGGGGTTATATTATAAATAATCAGTAATCCCTACTAATATTATAAATGCGAACTTAACTCTGTCTGTCTATCTGTTACGCTTTTACGCCTTAACGGCTCAACCGATCACCATGATATTTTGCACGCGGGAACTCCTAAACTAACGCGGGTGAAACCGCGGGGAACAGCTAGTAAATAATAAAATAGCCTGATAAATAAATGTGAGCTACCTACGTAGACATTTAAATAAAAAAAATACCTATATCTCAATACAAGTGCAAGCCTCTCGTGTTGACAAAAAGACCGACTGCCGATAGTCTGGTGTGTCAGTAGTCAGTACCGTTAGTAAAAAAAATATGTGAAATAATATGAAAAGTTAAACACTTTCGTCAGTTATTGACCTTTATTGCTATTGTAATAGGATTCAAAGAATGTCAAATGTGATTACTTACATAGGTATTTCTGCTGCTGACTGTACACGCTGACTATATTAAGGCCTACTAGCTGTTCCCGCGGTTGCACCTATGTTAATTCCGGAGTTCCAGCGGGAATTACGGGATAAAAAGTAGAACTGACAACGTGTATATAAAAGTGCATGATGTTTGGTTTGAGTAAGTAGTTAAGGCGTGAAAGCGTAACAAAAAACTCATTCGCATTTTTATTATGTTAATTAGTTGAGATTCCGAGCCGTTGGACTAGCTTGCTAAAAAGCAATCGTTCCAACTATACCTACACAGTAGCTATAAAATTGTGGCTCATTTTCGTAATGGATCCATTGGTGTAGGCTGTAGCCTAGTTGTGTGGATCCAAGACTTCAATTGGACGGAGGACAGGCACGTACCAAGCTGGTTCATAGAATAGAAGAAAAAAAACTACAAGAGGATTTTACTTCGTTAGCAATCGAAACCTGACGTGCTAGGTTAGGTTAACTTTGTGTATCGCACCCTGGATGCCCTCAATGCCCTTCTCATTGCTGACCCTGAGTGTGATCTGTTTGTGGATGCATGGCATGAGATAATGACGGCATGCTTGAGGTTTTGTGAGATTAAGTATGCGAGAGTGTCTTCTATTATAAGTTAACGGTTCTATGTTAATTATTGTAATTGGTTTTTTTACCGTTATAATTAACTATAAATAAATAAATAAATAAATAAATAAATAAACTTTGTCCAGGGTCGTACCGCCCCTGCATGGCGTCAGGTACCTATGCCTTAATTAAAAGCAAAGTGGCATTATATTTATTTAGATTTATAGTATTTAGTCGTTTCACACACCACAATTAGAAACAAGATAGCATCTTGAAACTTTTTGTCCTATTACTAATTTGACAATTTTTCTAAATTACTCAAAGCGTTTCACTCAAAACTCAAGACCAAAAGCCCTTTATTGGTTTCGCACACAGGTGCTGGCCATGGTTGGCACTGAGTTTGCAGGTGACAACAGAGAATCGAATTCCGGTTTGCCAGCAAGTAACCTTAACGTATTATATTTTCTGTCGTCAGAATTATACAAAAGTATGTTAGTAAAATAACAGGATATTCAACATGCGTTTATTATTAAGGATTGAAATGACACATTTGTGTATAAACGTGACTAAACACGGCTACGAGCCTACGAACATAAAAAAACAAACAACAGGACAGGACGTCCCATCTTCAAAGAATCTTCATTTTACTAACATTCTATTTTTGAGCGATTTCTAAAAAGGTAATGATGACTATTAGTATTTCACCTTCCTTAACAACTCGATTTTCTTCTTCTCCGGATAAAAAATTTCGATGGTGAAACTATTACCTACGTCGATGACTCTTTCAAAATTAGTAGCCCTTACTACTTTTTTGTTTATTCTCTAGGAAATTTCGATATACATGCGAAGACCGTCTATTGATTCATATTGGTGCCACTACGTAGTTTAGAAGTAGCACGTAGCGACAATTTGACAAAAGATTTAGGTATGCAGCGGACAAAAAGGGATACCAGATGTACACAAGTTCTATTACAAACGCGGCATCAGCAAACAGTAGGTAGAGGTCAATTTACCAATACGAAATTTGTTACGTAAATTTTGTAGTTTTTTAATACTCATTACTCACTATTACTTACCGCTAAGCCATTATTGATCTATGTTAAACGAAAAGTAGGCAAGGCTCAAAAGCTGCGACTGACTTTTTTAATTTACTATTGAATCAATTATTTATTTATTTATTTTAGCCACGTTATCTATACTGATAAATACATATAAAGAGGTAAAGTTTACTTGTGAGTTTGTGACGTTGTAATCTTTAGACCTACTGAACTAATTTTTAAAATTCTTTCACTTATTACCCGCTACGGTAGTCCTGAGTGACATAGGGTATTTTTATCCCGGAATTCCCGCGGGAACTCTGAAATTACTGCGAGTGAAACCGCGGGGGAGCGGCTAGTTTTTTATAATTTATTATTATGCTTATAATGAATGTGATTTTGCTTAAATTAAATGAATGTTAATTGTGGTATATTCCCATATTTCCTTAGGACTTTCAAGTAAATCAAAATAAAAGTGACATATGCCAATTGTCACGTCACGGTGTCCATGTCGGTCTACGTGAAAGACGGAAAAACAAAACACTTTCGTAGATATAGCATGGAATGAAAAAAAAAGCACAACAGGCAGTCACTTCTTGTAACAAAGCCTAATACCTAAGAATAATAAAAAAAACAGTCATATTAGCTAGCCATTACGCCATTGTCTTGTTTGTCTACAGCAGAAGTTCCCAAATTTTTTTTTCTCATAGACCACTTTAAACATTTTGCTGGATCTGGTGAACCCCCTGCAGCTATTACATTTACAAACTTACTTCCAAAACCGGAAAAAATAGACATAAAATAGACATACACTATGGTAATCTGTGTTGTGGCTATTTTTCAGTCAACTATGAGTTAAAAGTTTTCGAAAAAAAGGTGAGAATTTATATTGCTTTGATTATGCTGTGAGTGGATGTCATTTAAGCTAAGTTTCAAGGCCAGTCTAAAAAGCGTCTTCATCCAACAGTTGGATTTCTACTTTACTTTTTGTATTCTAAGATTGACTCACAATACAAGAAACCAATAAGCTCCCACTTCGGAGTGGTAAAGAGTAAAGATAAATATTTTCTTGTTTTGTCTTATGTCTGTCTTCTATACTCATAGGAGAAACTTCAAACTTCTTACAATATTGTCTGCCTATATTCATAGGAGAAGTCAAGTCGGGTCACCTAATACATTTTTATAGACTCCCGTTAATGAGTTGTGGACCCCCATTTTTTTTTTCACGCAAGCGTAGACCTGTCGGGCTCCCATGGACCCCTGGGGGTCCACCTGGACCACTTTGGGAATCAATGGTCTACAGTCTTTCTAATCTGGAAAGTGAATAAGTTCCATTTTTGCCCGTCAGTAGCGAACTTACGACTTCCTAAATGTTGTATTTTTTCGCTATATATCACGTCACATCTTCAGGAAACGGAGAAATGAAAAAACACGAAAGTTGTGGTATGAGAATTATAGGGTGAAAATATTTTTCGAAAATTTATAATGTTTTATATTATTTAGATTGAAAACCACTATGGGAACACCCGATTACTTAGATACATTCCTACAGAAACCATTTTATAAAAATTATTCTTGTATTCTAGGTTTTACGTAAGTGTCTATAATCCTACTAATATTATAAATGTGAAAGTGTGGATGTTTGGATGTTTGTTACTCAATCACGCGAAATGCGAAAATGAGTTTGTTTTGTTAGATTTTCACACCTTAACGGCTCTACTCATCATCATGAAATTTAGCATTCAGGAGTACAGAAAAGGACATATGGTAGGTACTTTTTTATTCCGGAATTCCCGCGGGAACTTTGAAAAAACGGGGGTGAAACTGTATTAAATTTTGCATACTATCACGTTGTCAGGGCTATAGACGAGGACATAGGGTACTTAAAAGCGAGTAAATAAACCGTGGGGTATCAACTAGTGCTGAATAAAATTGAAAATCATCATGACTTTTCCAATAGCGTTACTAGCTAATTAATATTCACTTTGCAAAGAGTCCGCAATTAATATTCGCAAAATAGTATGTCCTCCTGCGGAACTGCGATCTTTTATTTGACGAATGCGTGACATTCGTCACTCAAGGCTCCGACCTCATATAGATAGCGCGTGACTAATTGTAACCTAACAGTAGCTTCGTTACTGACGAGTGGTTTACTTCATTGCCGGACGATAATATTCAAATACGGCATAGCGTGTCGTGTTCTTATCTTCATAATACTCGTGCGTGGCACGGAATAATTCTTCCGTATAAATTTAAATGTATCAACAGAATGTTCTTATAACATCACCAAGTAGTTGAGTCAGCAAACTATCCAGCTTATGGTTGTTTGTTGTCGGGAGGTTGCCGGGTGGAAGTCGTGCCGAGTGCACTCGTTCATTGCTCTGTTCACCTGTCAGTAGCCATTTTGTTTACCCTTAGCAAGGAATTGGTTCTCCAAAGAGAACCGTGTTTTATCATAAGGAACCAAACCCTACACAGTTTCCTTTTCTAAAACTATTATCTACTGAGAAATATTGTGTGAGCTGAATTAAAAATAATAGACGCCAACAAAAAGATTGTTCTGGTTATTATAAAGAAAGAATTTTGTTAAATTATCAATATAATGTAAATTATGATGAATATTCTAACAAGAAGATATTGTCAGACTACTAAAAAAGCAGACGGTAGTTAGAGATCCACGGAGGATACAATTTTATAAACAGTAACTCCGACAGCCGACATCAATTAAAATGGTTTTTTGTGCAATTGCGACTAGACAAAGACTGTAACAATATTGAAACATACCCAGTAACAACATCGTTAACCTCATGAAGTGGTCCATTACTTACCAGAGTTCCTACTTCTAACACAGACCACAGTGGTCTAATGTGGTCACATATCCTGACTTTATATAACACTTACGACACTTATACTGCGACAACCTATCATTTTCACTACGCCCTGTGTAATCTAGCACCCAAAATAAACCGCCATACGAGGGAAATATCTCTATCTCTTATATCCTGGAACATAGGGTTCAAATTTTCGTAAAGCGCAATTCCTTCAGATACTATTCCTTTAGATACTGTACGTGAGTGTTATTGATATCGAAAATATCAATATGTTATGATAACAGCAACTGTTATTGTACGTTTAAAAGCTTTTGTGCATAAACTCTGTGGGAGCCTTGTGTGTATCGTCGTGTGCGGTTCGAAATGATCGTATTCAGTTCTACCTCCATGTCATAATTTACCATTAATATATTATAATATTAATTATTACCTACGCATCATAGTCGTTGTTTTGACAAACGGATTGGCGCAAGCACTCAGTGTGGTTGCCGCATTGCTCCAATAGTCAAAGGGTCCTAAATAAAACAACATTTCCAAAATAAATGTATAAGTGTAATGTGGCGCCACAGTCCCAAGACTGAGCACTGGCTAGCCAGGCAGCTCCGATGATCCTAATTAAGATTAATTGACCCCAACTATCCGTTACTCTCCCCACTAAATAGAAAACGACGCGCCACGGATCAAATTTTATACTCCGAATATCTAGGAAGCCATCCACAAAAATCTATCCATCTTGTGAAATTATTTTATTTTTACGCAGTAAACTTACACCTTTTAGTAATAACTATCTGCACGTTTAATAAAAGCAGTTTAATATGGATGGTAAAATTATATACTAGAATTTATTTTGTGATGTCAATGGAGTATACGAGTATAATGAGTACTTATTTATATATGGATACTAATCCCGCGAATAGGAAAAAAACCTGATTATTATTTATATCACGATCAGTCCCGACTCCCGAGACTTAGTTTAAAGTCCCAGTTTATAGCTTTTTAATTATTGTTATTGTAACGATGGAAGGTATGAACCCGAAAATTGCTTTGTTTACCCGAGCGTCCGTAGTACCTTGCAAAGGATACTGTTACATGTTAATATAGGTACACATCATACATACAGTATCTACAGAGAAATTAACACTTTCGTAAATGTAGGCAACTTGTGTGAGAAACTAAAACCAAGATGTTCACGCTTATATGTATATACATAGTTATGATACGAGGAACGAAGCAACATGGAACTCACACTTCGCGCTAACAAATAAACCAATTTAAATTATATTAATGCAGGTATACCTACTCGAACGAGTTTAGTACATAGGACTCAGAATTCGAAGTTATAAGTATATATATACGTATATCGTACGTACAATGAAAACTCGACCTTCTTTCTCTATACTAATGTAGTTTTTTCTTTTAAGTTTTCTAGTAAAAAAGACGCGATTAGTTTATCAAAAGCGGTTTCCATGGTTCTCTACGTTCACTCAGTAAAATTTATAATAAAAACTATAACTTCGTTAAATATTTTTAAGGTAATGATAGGAAAAACTATGTTGGAGAAGCATGAAGTAAATATTATAGAGATTTGTAAGTTTGTTTGGATGTAAGGGGTAATCTTTGGAACTACTGAACCGATTCTATAAATCCTTTCACTAATAGGAAGCTACAGTAATCCTGAGTGTCGCAGAAATTAGGATACCTTTCTAAGTTCTCGAGGGAGGCTCGATTCACGTGGGTAACAGTTAGTGACAAATAAAACATACACATACCTCTGTTACTTCGCAAACAATATAATATCAGTTAAACATAATATTCATAATATGAAATATTTACTCGTACCGCACATCATCACCTTCAAGTTATGCAAATAACAGTGTAGGTATGATAATGAAATTATTTTTTGTTTAATTAGTTAATATCTAGTTAAATATAAAATACATTGGATGTTATAAAAATTTTCGGCCTTTTCTTCATGGTATGCGATAAATTTTTAACACATTTGTAACGTATACTTCCTGACTACGATTGCAATGAAAAAACTGTCAAACTATTTCATGTTTTGAAACTAATCGGGTGGTATTTTTTTATTTATTGAATAATTTATAATGTTGAATAAGATTGAAACACAAATAAGACAAATAACATATTATTTCCAATGTAATAAAACACGTCACCTCAATTAAATCGCCCACCCCTTTATATTAAGTACCTCTTCTAACACAAAGAAAGAGAATAATTTGTATTATATAATTACATATAAGGCGCGTGTATGAGGCTTATCAGATAAATAGGCTTAACCTTAAAACCTTAAACAGGTTAAGGCGACACAGAGGTTTACCTAACAAGAACATCAAGCTAAGTCTATAGCATTGTGAATAACAATTTAGTCGCATGAACACAAAGTTCGTGTAAAGGATTACAATGTGAAATTGCTTACGTAGATAATGTAGGTGGTACCCTAAAAGTGGGTACACTAAAAGCCATACCTATATCAAAGATCAAAAGAGAGGCAAAACTGAGTGATATTAACATAAATGAGCCTTAAAAAGGAAGTAAAAATGTGTATAATAAGTAGATGAAAAGAAAAGCAAATGTAGCGCAGGTACCTAACGATGTAGAAATTGGACTTTTTTGTGTTGCATAGTCATTATTTTAGATGCATGTGACGAATCTCTTTATAGTGGAAAATAAGTCCAAAGTAGCCTAATTTACTCCTTATAATATCAGCTAATTAGGTAATTAGTTGCGGAGATTCACCCGCGTGTTTCGGAATTCCCCAGGAACTCCAAAATTCTTTTATATTCTTTTCCTTACAATAACAAACACAACAAATAAAAAAAATTAACGAAATTGATCCAGCCGTTCACACGTGATGCCTTACGGGAAGGGAAATAGGGATTCATTTTTATATACTTCATACTAGGTGTGCCCCGCGGTTTCACCCGCGGTAATTTTGGAGTTCCCGAGGGAATTCCTTGATAAAAAGTACCCTATGTCCTTCTCAGTACCGTTCAGCCGTTTTTGCGTGATTGAGTAACAAACATCCAAACATCCACACTTTCACATTTATAATATTAGTAGGATAGATTATTCAGTTACTTTCGGTCTTGAAGGATTACAATGCGTAAGTTAAAATATAGTCAGAAAATGAAACAAAAATGCAAATATTATTAAAAAAAAAATTACATTTTCAAATTATGGTGAGTCAGTGAGATGCAAAGTACCTACCTACTACTACGTTACTCACAGTTTATTTATTATCATCAGTATTTATTTTTTGAGTATTCGATGTTGATAATAGCTAAAGCAAACATGGATTATGAGGAATTCATGTTTTATATTTGAACAGCAATTTCATAGCAGCTTTATGAAATTGTGCCATCGTTAGTATGTGTATTGAATTGGTTGATAAAGCCACTCTTTCATCATTATTGTCGAAAGCAGGTGATGCTCACGTTTTCCTTCCTGTGATTTTAGTTTTATTTTTTAAATAAATCATTTATTATTTTTATTTACCGAGAGAACTATACTCCAATCTATCAAAATAAAACATAACTGTTTCAATATGACATCGAAATTGATTCTCATTAAATTACAATAATAACTAGAAAATTTAATACCTAAAATTTAATAATCCTGAATAAATATTATTTTATATGCTTTGATTATATTTATATGTTTAAGCATTGTTTAAGGGTATTTAATTAGTTTAAGTGCATGTCAAACTGTAATTGTGTATTGTCCTATCAATGTTAAATACCTGTTAATGTTGAAATAAAGAAAATAAAATAAAATATGTAGATGCGAGTGTGAGTTTGGGGCGCTTTCCCACCTTAACTGCTCAACCAATCATCATGAAATTTTGCATAAACGTTGTCAGGAGGTAAAGCCAGCACCGCTCTATTAACCCTCAGTTTCCACATCATCTATCCGCTCATACGTCATTACTCATTAGCTATTCGGATAGCATTCCGCTGCGGCGGTCGTTCGTCTGCAAAAAACCGGTCAAGTGCGCGTCAGACTCCCGCAGCGAGGGTTCCATACATCATTATCGTTCTATGTTAATTGTTGTAATTGGTTTTTTTTACCGTTATAATTAACTATAAATAAATAAATAAAAAATAAATTAAGTATTTAATATAAATTTCAACTTGATACCTCTATGCGTTCCAAAAAAAAAGTTCTTGATAGGCAGAGGGACAACAAAGTGATCCTAATTTTTTTTTCCTTTTGAGGTACAGAACCTTACAAACAATAAATTATATCCATCCGGATCCAAACACCACATACAGATAGAGAGGACAATATGTTGTCGGGTAAGTTTCTTTAAATTTCGAAAAACTTTCTTTGCTGGCACCACGCGTATATTTTCCACAATAATCCCTAAACTGTAAATTTTTGAAAAAACCTAAATGAATGGCGTAAAATATTTCGTTACGTTATTGAATATTGTTGTGCTTTATGAATAGTTTTGTGTTCGATAAAACTACCCGGCGACACTGGTTCATTTGTTTTCATGATAAACTAACAATGAGTTGATATCCTTTCTATCTGTTGTATACATGGAGGACGACTGGAGAGCGCATCGGAGCAATTTTGTTCTAAACACTTCTCACTGATTTACGGCGGGGGCAGAGGCAACATTCACTGCGTGCGATTGGTTAAAATTTTGTTTACTTTACTGCCGTAAAGTAAACAAAATTTTTAGGGCTGAAAAGAACAGTAACTAAAAAAATATCGATATCGACAAATTTTTGACTTCTCATTGGTAAAAGTAAGGTCACACTGTTATGGAAGTACTACTATTTAGTTTAGGGATTGGTCTGCGATGTGATTACGAGTTCGATTTTGAAATAATACAGTTGATAAAATGTTAAAATACAGCTTTATTTTGAAACTAGACGTGCGTAAAACTCGGTTCATCTATAATCTATAATTCTATATATATATAAAAATGAATCTGCGAAATGTATGTCAACGCATAACTTCCAAACGACTGCACCAAATTGGATACATAAAATTCTTTTTTTTTTGTAAAATCTATTCACTGGTTTTTAAAATGAATAAGTTTAGAGTATGTTTTACGTATATACTCTTTTGCGTTTTTATTGTTTTTAAAAATAAATGTCAGTCGGGTATCAATATATTTTTTTGCTACGCATGAAGTCAAGTCCACTAAGTGATTTGTAGAGTCTATTTCAAATTGGTAAAAGTTTATATCTGGGAATAAATCGTATCCCACGAAAGATTTAAGAACAACGATTGTTAAGTAATTTGGATGATGATTTACTCCGTATAATGTCAGCTAATTAGCAGTGAAAGTTCTGTCAAAATAGGTCCAATCATTTCGGTTAATTCACCCAAGTGTGCTTTGAAATCCCGCAGTAACTCCAAAGTAGCTTCATTTACTCCTTAGAGCATTAGCTAATTGCCAGTGAAAGTTCCGTCAAAATCGGTCTAACCGTTTCGAAGATTCACCCGCGTGAACTTTGGAACTCCCGCAGAAACTCTGTTAAAAATATCCTATGTTACTCAGGAATCATGTAGCATTCTAATGGTGAAAGAATATTTGAAACCTGTTCAGTAGTTTTTGAGTTCATTCGTCTTTATAATATTATTGTCGATAATTATAAATTGTGTCGATAGAAATTTGTTACGATGCTGCGGACAGCACTATAGGAAGGAAAGAGAGATTTGCTAACGTACATATCCGCGTACTAGAAAGAGACAACATGAAAGACATCAACGGGGTTGTCTTAGAAATTAGGAATTACATTTTTTTAATGTTTATATTCAAATTGTCAAAATTGGATGGAAAATCACTTGCTTGTGAAATGTTATGCCATCCTTCGTGTAACTTGAAGTGGCACTGCGCTTTCCACACCATTTAATTGGACAAATAGGCATTGTTTTTAGGTTTTTTTTTGTCTTTAAAACGAGAGCGCGTGACATGCGTACGTGACCATAGAAACAACTCGAATGACGGAAAAATTCGCTAATATTTGCTAAAAGCTCCAAACAGCATTTGTTTGGTGAGTGCGGTTGCCCCCGCATACGCTCTCCAGTCGTCCTCCATGGTTGTATAGTTGCAAAGATTTTTGACGGGACACTCACTGGCACTGTGACTAGCTGATATTACAAGGAGTAACTCAGACAACTTTTATCCGAGTTCTTGCGGATATTCCGAAACCGGGTACAGCTATAACTTTTACTATATGAATGTAATTAGTGATTCATAGTTTACTAGTTGTTCAATTTATACCATACGTGATGTTACCATTACCATTAATACGTAAATACTGATGGTAACAAACATTGTCTCGGTCACTCGAATCGAATGTATTGCGATATACGTCCATTACAAATTAACATAAACAGGAAGCTTCACGGAACCCGTTGAGGAATTGGCGTCATTATGCGAACAGCGAAGGCGAATTGCGTAAAACCATGAATATAGTGTCAGTCAGACTCGGTGTCGGGCCGCGAATGGAAACACAATTCTAGAACTTGTGTATAATAATTACAACGACGTAACTCAGGATGATAGGCTGTACTTTAAGGTTTTTAGATCACCTATTTACATCGTGTTAACGAATTAAAAGTGTTAATGAAAAAACTAGAAAGTAGTTTGTTCAGAATCGACTTCCGAATCAATCGCACCATGTAGGTTATATTTTTTCATTTTACTAGCCTTTGTCTAAATTATTTTTAATACAATACTTGGCGCGTATGCCGCGCCGCCCGTAGCAAAAAAATCGAACCGGACATTGACACGTAGGCGCGGGCGTAGCGCTTGAAATTTCGTAGATAGGTCACCTCCAAATTGCCTCCAAACTAATGTTGAATAACTTTTTGACTATTAATTTTTTTGACATAAAAAAATTTTAAATTTATTTTTTTTACATTTTAATCATATTATTATTATTGTTTATTTTTTAAAATGAGGTGTATCAGGTTTTTGGTCAATTCATTAACACGTTGTATAGCAAATAGTTTTTGATAAATCATTAATTTTAGAAGAAGCCATTAAATTAAATCAATATTCCTTAATGACGATTATAACTAGACCTCTTGCTTTTTTTTTGTGAATGTTCAAATATTTTTTATTGCAAATCCGCGTGTTTGGTGACTCACTGTAATTTGTTTGAAATGACACAAAAAACATTCTTTGCTTAGTCATTGCAGCTGCTACTTTGTTAGGTGGACCACCTCGCTTGTGGTTAATAATTTGCTAATTTATACAGCTAAAGCTTGGTGTATATTGTATATACAGTGAATAGTATATAAAAAAAAACATTTTATCACTCATAATGACAAAAATTTTAAAAAAATATTTGATTGACTTAATAATTTAGTTAAAAAATAATATAAGTATAGGTAGATACTTAAATAAATTTAATGCGATACACTAACGACGTACCTACCTACTTTGCGATTAAAAAATAATTTTGTTTCTAAGATTTATTGTTAATTTGTTATGCATAATACACGTGGTCAGGGGTAGGTACAGAAAAGGACATAGGGTCCTTTTTTCCCGGAAATTCCCGCAGGAACTCTGAAAATCGCATAAAATTATGAATAGAAGTTGTCGCAGGGATCAGTTAAAGGATGTATTAAGTTACTTTGTATCTAGGAATTTCCGCAGGAACTCCGAAATTAATGCGGTTGAAACCGCGGGGAAAAGTAATAACACAAAAGTCTTAATAATGTTATACTTGTAGAATTCCAATTATGATTTAGTTATTTGTTGATGGTGACAGTCCTTACTTCCTTACTAATATAATATTATAAATGCGAAAATGAGTTTGTTTGTTTGTTACGCTTTCACGGCTAAACGAGATTTTCCTTTTCCTCCCAAACTGCATCTAGGTATATCGAAAACCCATTCATCCTTCACGTTTGTTTATCCAGGTTTCCATTTAGACATGAAATAACAATGACTATACATAGAGCATATAGGTACCTACCTAAAATGTTATGTCATATAGTTCAAAGTATTTTATATGCTTACTATTCCTTACTAATATTATAAATGCGAAAGTGAGTTTTTTTGTTTGTTACGCTTTCACAGCTAAATGGCTCATCCAATTACCACGAAGTTTTGCATACACGTTGTCAGGGGTATTTACAGAGAAGGCTACCTACTTTTTATCCCGGAATTCTCACGGAGATTTCGAAATTAGAAACTAAATTTTTTTCATAATACCTATACACGTTGTCAAGGGCAGGTACAGAAAAAAATATAGGGTACCTATAGTAAGTAGGTGCTTTTATCTCGGAATACCCGCGGGATCTCCGAAACTAACGCGGGTGAAACCGCGGGGAACAGCTAGTTTACATAATAATGTATGAATGAAGGCTTTATTCACAATCATAACCCAACACGTGACCGTTATGAGTCACACAGGTACTACCTGCCACTTGAGCAATAGAATGTTGACTTAGTCAGCAGGTCAGAGAAATCAGCGATGTCGATCGGTGAATCAGCGGTCGATCTTAGGAAGTGTAATAACTGCGGTTTCAAATTATTTTTGTTTCTTTTACATAATCGTCCATTTTCAAGCGTGACAACAATCTATTGATCTGATACTACATACCTTTACCTACCTTATGCGACCTTCTTACTATATTATAAATGTGAATGTAAGTTTTTTTCTGCTTGTTATGTTTACTAAAAAGTAATACTCTGTATGCCATAATAAACGTTGTAAATATGTTTTTTGGACGTAAAACTTTTTTAAGAACGTGAGAAAGACATTTTTTGTGGCGTGTTATCTTAACGCGCCGTGTTATGGTCATAGTGAATAAGGGCCCAGTCCGTGTTCTGGGTAACGACTTCTTCAACTATTACGTCTAATATATTAATAAAATAATCATTCTATGTATTATGAACGATGTTTTTGAATAATATTAGTACTGGAAAAGGCGAAAGTTTTATGTCTTAAATAATTCAAATTTACATTCAAAATCTCTTTATTATTTAGAATCAAATAAATAATCTTCAACAACTAACCAGTGTCTCTTTGGAGAAACAGTTCCTTGCTCAGGGTAGATATATAAAACTAAATAAAATAGTACATATCATGTTATTCTTGACAGATTGTCAGCTAGGGGCCGTGGAGTTAAGCGTCGTAAACACTTTACTTAAAAGAAGCATGTGATCGAAGAAATTCTTGTATCCCTAATCTCCAAAGTAGTTTGTAACGGGAAACTTATCCCCTAGGCGTGTGACTCTTGTAACTTTTTAAGGGGACCGTCAAGGTATTACCATCTAGAACTAGAACGCAATCCCTCAGAGTAATAAATAAAATATCCATTACGATCCTTTCACGAATTACCTACGAGTAACTTGGGCGATATTTCTCAAAGCTGATGAAGAATGATCGTTGCATACCGCATTATCAAGAAGTAGTCCGTCGATTACTTTATCTGAACTTAGGTACCTATTTATCGGACTTACAAAGCAAACCATTCAACAAAAAATATGTAAACATCGGTAAGTTTCCATTAATCTTGTCCAATATGTCATATACTATGTTACAAATTTAATTTTGGAGGCGAGTTGTTACGAATATTGAAGATATTTAAATGAAAATGCAACGGAGTGTATTAATATACAGCTAGCAGGATTCCAACTTATTGAATTTTCAATTTTGTTCTATATTTGTACGCGCACTACGTACTAACCATCCTTACTATTGTTTCTTTGTTACGCTTTCACGGCTAAACGGCTCAACCGATTACCACGAAATTTTGCATACAAGTTGTCAGGGGTACAGAGAAGGACATTTTATCTCGGAACTTTATATCTCAGAATTCCCACGGGAACTCCGAAATTTAACGCAAAGGTTTGGTAGCACCGGGGTATCACTGAGTCACGGAAAGAGGAGTTATGAGTTAGGACAAATTAATAAAGGTTTATTTATCATAGTCTCAAATTTGGCTGAATGAACAACACGCGAGTAGAGCAGCACGCAACAGCTAGTCATTCAATACTAAAGTAGGTACTTAAATATCATAACGACGTTATAGTAGTTACATTACATAAATACTTAATGTCATTACGTATGTTTACGTTCAAATTTATTTAATTTATTTTTAAGTAGGTACTATTATTTTATCATATACATCTAGCTACTATCTCTTTAGAACTGATAAACAGATTTTTTTAAAGTTTGTCATTCCTCTATGTTAGGTAGATTTTATTGAATACAGTACAGGCACAGATAATATAATACTATACTATATAGGTAAACTCCACAATTTCTCGGGAACACAATTGAAGTCATATTTGGACGCCAATAAGCAATAACGTGTTAACCCACAAGTTTTTTAATTATGTGTTTACTTTATTACATTGTACAAACATCAAAAAAATGTTAAACTCAAAAAAATGTTGACACAAAATACACGATTTACTCAAAATTCCTCCAGTGTGGGTTGACACACTATTGCTATATGTCCATTTATATCAAGAGATATTGCATTGGTATATTTCGGTAAATCGGTTACCCAGGTTACTTTAGAAAATTGGAAATCGGCAACATTTAAGTACAATATTTCTTTTTAATAAGTATATTACTTATATTACTTGAATGATTTTCTCCACATTTTAATAATTAATTTTGTAAGTCTGATCTCTATAATTCTCAACTTGCCAAATTCGGTTCTGATATCGCGAAGACTTGACCTACATTTCTATATGATTGTCGTACACTGGGAAAAATACACGGCTTTTGAACACGGCTACGTTTTGCGTAGCCGTGCAAACGGTTCTGACAACCGAGTTTGGCAGCCGTGTAAAGAACCGTGTACACGGCTACATGAAACGTAGCCGTGTAAGCGGTTAAGATAGCCGCTTTAGACGGTTACGTGTACCATGTTCGTAATTTTTTCAGCCGTGTTGAAATCCTAGCCGTGTAGAATTACACGGCTACCTTTTGACTCGGTTGTCGGAGCGGTGTGCACACAACAAACACGGCCTCGGTAACGTTGTTGACACGGTACGGTGCACCGCGTGCTTATCACGTTAGCCGTGTCATATATTAAACTTGCTAACATGGCTGTCGGAGCCGTATAGACACGGTACAGCAGGTCGTGTGTTTATCAAAACTTGGCCACGTTAGCCGTGTCATATAATAAACTTTCTAATACGGCTGTCGGAGCCGTTCTATAAACGGTACAGCTGGCCGTGTGCATAACATAACTTGTTCCCTTTACCCGTGTCATATATTTAACTTGCAAACACGGCTGTCGAAGCCGTTTAGACACGATACAGCAGATCGTGTGCTCGTCAAAACTTGGCTATGTTAGCCGTGTCATACAATAAACTTGCTAACACGGCTGTCGGAGCCGTTCTATAAAGGGTACAGCTGGTTGTGTGCTTATCAAAACCTGGCCACGTTAGCCGTGTCATATATTAAACTTGCTAACACGGCTGTCGGAGCCGTTAAGACACGATACAGCAGGTCGTGTGCTTTTCAAACCTTGGCTACGTTAGCCGTGTCATACAAGAAACTTGCTAACACGGCTGTCGGAGCCGTTCTATAAAGGGTACAGCTGGTTGTGTGCTTATCAAAACCTGGCCACGTTAGCCATGTCATATATTAAACTTGCTAACACGGCTGTCGGAGCCGTTCTGTAAATGGTACAGCTGGCCGTGTGCAGAACATAACTTGTTTACGTTAGCCATGTCATAAAATAAACTTGCAAACACGACTGTCGAAGCCGTTAAGACACGATACAGCAGGTCGTGTGCTTTTCAAACTTTGGCTACGTTAGCCGTGTCATACAATAAACTTGCTAACACGGCTGTTGGAGCCGTTCTATAAAGGGTACAGCTGGTTGTGTGCTTATCAAAACCTGACCACGTTAGCCGTATCATATATTAAACTTGCTAACACGGCTGTCGGAGCCGTTCTATAAAGGGTACAGCTGGTTGTGTGCATATCAAAACCTGGCCACGTTAGCCGTGTCATATATTAAACTTGCTAACACGGCTGTCTGAACCGTTCTGTAAATGGTACAGCTGGCCGTGTGCAGAACATAACTTGTTTACGTTAGCCGTGTAATATATTAAATTTGCTAACACGGCTGTCGGAGCCGTTTGGACACGATACAGCAGGTCTTGTGCTTATCAAAACTTGGCTACGTTAGCCGTGTCAGAAATGAACCACGCAAACATGGCTGTCGTAGCCGTTATATACCTAAACGGTACAGCGGACCGTGTGCAAAACAAAACTTGTTTACGTTAGCCGTGTCATTAATTATCTTGCAAACACGGCTGTCGGAGCCGTTTAGACACGATACAGCAAGTCTTGTGCTTATCAAAACTTGGCTACGTTAGCCGTGTCAGAAATGAACCACGCAAACATGGCTGTCGTAGCCGTTATATACCTAAACGGTACAGCGGACCGTGTGCAAAACAAAACTTGTTTACGTTAGCCGTGTCATTAATTATCTTGCAAATACGGCTGTCGGAGCCGTTTAGACACGATACAGCAGGTCGTGCGCTTATCAACACTTGACTACGTTAGCCGTGTCAGAAATGAACCACGCAAACATGGCTGTCGTAGCCGTTATATACCTAAACGGTACAGCGGACCGTGTGCAAAACAAAACTTGTTTACGTTAGCCGTGTCATTAATTATCTTGCAAATACGGCTGTCGGAGCCGTTTAGACACGATACAGCAGGTCGTGCGCTTATCAACACTTGACTACGTTAGCCGTGTCAGAAATGAACCACGCAAACATGGCTGTCGTAGCCGTTATATACCTAAACGGTACAGCGGACCGTGTGCAAAACAAAACTTGTTTACGTTAGCCGTGTCATTAATTATCTTGCAAATACGGCTGTCGGAGCCGTTTAGACACGATACAGCAGGTCGTGCGCTTATCAACACTTGACTACGTTAGCCGTGTCAGAAATGAACCACGCAAACATGGCTGTCGTAGCCGTTATATACCTAAACGGTACAGCGGACCGTGTGCAAAACAAAACTTGTTTACGTTAGCCGTGTCATTAATTATCTTGCAAACACGGCTGTCGGAGCCGTTTAGACACGATACAGCAGGTCGTGTGCTTATCAACACTTGACTACGTTAGCCGTGGCATAAATGAACCTCGCAAACATGACTGTCGTAGCCGTTATATAACTAAACGGTACAGTGGACCGTGTGCAAAACAAAACTTGTTTACGTTAGCCGTGTCATTAATTAACTTGCAAACACGGCTGTTGGAGCCGTTTAGATACGATACAGCAGGTCGTGTGCTTATCAACACTTGGCTACGTTAGCCTCTTATGGAATGGCTGTGTGTTAATAACAGCGCCATCTTTGATTCCAGACTGGAACCACTAGATGGTTTATCTAGGTAAGATCATCATCAGCTAATTTAGCAAGTAGTTTAAGATTAAGTCGACAGAGGGCGTTATAATCCGAACCACTTAGAATGAGCTTTGCAAATAATTATACAAATTTTGCAAATAATTATTACACAAAAGAAGGAATAACACGCCGTTTTTACTGTCTGCAACCTAACCCTGAAGCCGTTCACATTCCTTCAGTGAACATAATCCTTTTTTGCCACATGAGTGTCTTATCTGATAAATGTGACTCACTGATATCTGATGCATGTTCAGACATGCAGTCTAAGGAGAGAATCCACCCTAGAAAAAAGCGGCCAAGTGCGGACTCGCCCATGAAGGGTTCCGTAGCAGCAAGTAACATTAATATAAAAGTTCTTGTAGTTCGTTGTAACTTTGATCGATGTTTTAATAATATTGTAATTTTTTATTGCGGTTTACGATCTATGACGTATTAAAAAAAAACTACTTACTAGATCTCGTTCAAACCTAGACCCAATATGCATTACTCTGTATTGCGAATTTGCGATTATATTACGCGCTATACACAGCAGACGCCACAGATTCACTTTAAATAAAATTTAGTGCGTGGACATTTATACAGGGTGGAAAGTTAAAACGGGGCAGTAAGGGCAGCTACTAACACGAACGGAAACAAATTACGAAAATTAAAACTGACTTCCAAAAACACAAAGCCAAAAAGCTAAAAATAAAAAGCTACAAATTACAAAATACCGATTTAATCCCAAAAGACAAAAACACACGTAATTATTATTGGTTTGTGATACCACTGATCGGTTTGAATTCGGTGACAAGCCCGCTGGTGTCTGCCCACTTGGGTCGTTCTGCTTACGAAGAGCTGGTGGTGGGAGTCGACTGAGCCCATCTACCCCCTCCATATTCATACCTACCTATCAGTGGTAGCACAAACCAATAATAATATTACGTGTGTTTTTGTCTTTTGGATTAAATTGGTATTTTGTTATTTTTAGCTTTTTGACTTTGTGTTTTTGAAAGTCAGTTTTAATGTTTTTGTTAAAATTGTGTTTATTTCTCGCTTTTAAGTGACATAGTTCGTAATTTCTCTAAGTTACAATAGCCTAATGTCAACTGCTCATCGCCTTTTACAAAATATTGCCTTTCCCGACACAGGGACGTCAATTATTGAGGAGTTCTCCTAGTACATCACTAACAGTTCCACTTCACCATATACATTGTGACGAGCATAAATTGTTTAGAACCCATATTAAAGCTAACGATTCGGAACCTGTGAAATACCTATTATTGAGTAGTTCCGATAACCATCTGTGGTCTTCATCATCAGTTCCACTTCTTCAAATTTTGCTTTCCGAAAGCAAATACACGATTTACTATAAAAATACAAAAATCGCTATAGGTGTACCTATAATTTTTGAAGAGTTCCCTCAATTACTCCAAGATTCCACCATCAGATCTTGACTATCCCCTTTTAAACAAAAAAACAATTTTCGAAATCGCTCCAATCAGAACCCGTGAAATACGTACTATTGTTGAATAGTTCCGATGACCATCTGTGGTCTTCATCATCAGTTCCACTTCTTCAAATTTAGCTTTCCAAAAGCAAATGAACGATTTACTATCAAAAATACCCAAATCGCTATAGGTGTGCGTATAATTTTTGAAGAGTGCCCTCGATTTCTCCAAGATTTCATCATCAGATCCCGATTTGGTGGCAATGGGACCTAATTGGGAGTATACCCTTTCAAACAAAAAAAGAATTTTCCAAATTGGACCAACCGCCTTCGAGTAATCAGTGAACATACATAAAAAAAAAACATACATACAATCGAACATAGAACCTCCTCCCTTTTGGAAGTCGGTTAAAAAGAAACGCATCGCATCGCGCCATGTCGCATCATGCATCCGCCACCACCGGGCGGATGCGTATTGCGTGGCGCGTGGCGCGGCTCGCGGCCCAGCCGCCCAGCCAATGGCAGTCGTTGAATGCTAGGTACCTACTCACTCTCTCGCAAAAACGACAATACAATCGACGTGGACAACAGAATAGATTATTCAATAATGAATTAACTATAGGTAATATGCACAGAGAAAAATTCTAATAATTAAAAATTTCATGCACCATGTTAGGTTAGCATCGTAGGTTAGTAACGTAAGTATCCATCAAAAAATTCAATGGCAATTGGCAATATTAAATTTGAAACAATGTATTCATAGACTACATTATAATATTTTTTTTTAAACGGTCAAGTTGTCTCTCAGAGACTGTACACACGTAGGGACATGTTTATTTATTAAAAGTATTCCTCATAAATGTAATTTTTTTTAATTGAGATATTTTAAGCTATATCGTAATTCGTAGCCCGTAAAGAACATGTTCAAACTTGTTCCCAATGTTCCCGCATTTCTACTTGAATGGGTGTGTATATATATATCTATAGTATAATATATATATGTAATAATATGTGTAGTATATACCACGTTTGTTTGGTTTCCACGACACAAGCTTATAACTTAGTGTGGGATCAAGTACATCTGTGTGTTGTGAAGTGGATTATTATTATAAAAAGAAAAAAAAAAATTAAGGTCACAAGTCGCAAAAGCACAACTGCTGACTGCAGAGTGCAGACTGTAGTGCAGACTCAAGATTCAAGACTACTCAACCAAAAATTTATAAAAAGTAGGTAGGTAGGTACCTACCTACCATCCATGTAGGTAGGTACTTTTAATCCCGGAACTACTTCGGGAACTCCGAAATTAAAGCGGATGAAGCCGCGGGGAACAGCTAGTATTCCTCATAAATACATCAATAGAAGTCTTCCGGAGGCCGAAACGTCCAGTAGGCAGGTACCTACCCAAACGGTGACTACCTAGTATACCTACCTACCTACGGAATTTTTGTACCGATAGCGTCCAGTAGACACACGTTGTCTACAGACGAAACGGATTGGTAATTTTTCTACGTCGACGTGACGTCGATGCATACGAAGTAAAAAGGGTCGGCCTCTCAGACGAAAGAGGTCGGCCTTTTACCCACCTATTTTACTGGCTTTTTATACCCCAATGAGCCCCAGTGAATAAAGTCCGTAACTTTTGAATGACGCAATTTAATTTGAAATGACGACTGTTAAAAAAAACAAATGAAATAACTAATTTGTATACTTTTCAATTTCTTTTCTAATAGGTAGTAGGTATTCATTGAGGTCATTGATAGTAGTAAATCTAGTTTAGTAGTAAATCAATGATTGAGGTATTCATTTGTTCAAAACTACGAAAAATCAACAGTTTTGTAGCAAATTTATTTAAAATTTCATTTCACATCTATATTATAATATATAGATAGGTAAGTAGGTACCTACCTCCCTAGTACCTACTATAATAAAAGAGTAGAATCCACGATTAAGTACATGGCAGTTAATCATTCAGCAGCGTAGTAAGTAGGTACCATGTAGGTACCTACCTAAGTCGGTAGTTATTACACTTGGCTAGTTTTGTCTCCTAAGTCATTCAGAAGCAAATTTGAAGCTTCTGATCACACTATCCTAACTTGTTGTTACTAAATGGAGCGCGACGGAGTCGAAGGAATACGAGGATGGCTTCAGTATTGTATATTGTAGTATCCAAAAAATTGTCCTTTGCGGCCAAAAATTCTTTCACTAAAAAGAAGCTACAGTGGTCCTGAGTGACATAGGGTACTTTTATCCCATCCCCGAATTCCCGCGGAAACTCCGGAGTTTGTAATATCTGAATCTACTTTTTTTTACCGATTTTGAAAATTCTTTCACTTATAAGAAGCTAAAGTAATCCTGAGTGACACAGTGACACACCCTTCATCCCGGAACTCCCACGAGAACTCCGAAACCACCGCGGGTGAAACCGCGGGGGTCAGCTAGTTTTTATATAAACTCACTAACACTTGAAAGCCCTCATTTTTCTTCAGGAAAATTTCGTCATTTTTGTCCCAAAGATAGGGCATAATATCTTTATAGTATAGTACTAGCTGTGCCCCGCGGCCTCACCCGCGTCAATTCCGGAGTTCCCGCGGGAATTCCGGGACAAAAAGTAAAGCACTAAGTTACTCTTTATAACATCAGCTATCTGCCAGTGATAGTCTAAGTTTATTACTAGGTAGGTATCCAATCTAAGATAACAAGATCAGAATTAAATGTTAGTGATACTATAATTAATCGACTAGTGGACGATATTCATAGTTTATATAGAAAAATTAATTCCTTAGTAGGCTCAGACGAAATAGTCTTTTTATTAGACTTTTTATTTCGTCTGAGTTAGTAGGTACCTAGGTAGGTACATTGCAGTGAGTCGATAGAAAGTAAAATGGCTACCTACCGATAATTTTGATTTAAAAACGGCTCTTGTCTTATTGCCCATTAGGTATGACAGGAGTAGAGAATATTACAAAACAATTAATCAATGGGATCAAGTTATACGATTCTATGATTAATATTGCATCTAAGCCTGTATTAATTGAATTTGTTTTAAAAACGCGACTTTCAGCCAGTGCAAAACTTCGTTTAAAGTCCAAGTATTATTCAGTTTATTGCCTGGTTGGGGATATGAAAAAATATCTTATCCCGAGAAAATCAGATGTCGCAATCCACAGGCAGGCACAGTTGCAACGAGCAACGCAGGGGCACAAAAGTGTGCAATCATTTGGTTTAGAATTAGAGGAACTCTTTGTTAATTATATATAGTCTATAGTCCAAAGTAACGATGATGAAAATAAGTACGAAATATTGCGTCCAATTAATGGTTCTTTGCCGCCGGCCGCGAATCAAAGCTCACGACATGGCAGACACGGACATGATTACGCAGTAGTACCAACTACCACGGTGTAGTAGGTACGCGTACGTAGGTATATAGGAACTTCCGGATCTGGCTCGCAAGAGCGGCGGTGATTTTGTCATGCCGCGCTGTGATTGGTGGACAACCGACGCGCGACGCCACGCGCTGACCGTTATTGCGCAAAATCAATGCGCAGAAGTCAAAAAATAGGATTCACAGGGGGGCTAGAGGGACGAAGGGGTTGGCTAGCTCGTCGTATTCCGTCCCCCGCCCCGATACGACGCTCCACGGACTTCTGACTGTACAGTCATGTTCTAAAGTGTATTGTTATGGCCGTTCATTATTATTGGTTTTATTAAGTTTGAGGTTCTTTGTTATTGTTGGGTTTTTTATTAGTGTATTTTTAGTAGATAGTGAATATGTCTAAAAAATAATATTTTGAAAAGACATGCACAAAAATGGTGTATGACGTGCATTGTTTGTGCGCGCGACAGTAGCTTATATCCTCCACATTACGCTCAGTGATAGACTTACTATTTATTCTTATTATATATACATATATATTGGTCCGCGCGCCGTGACCCTCGCAACTACCAAACAAATTTATACACCCACCCTCCAAACAAATTTATATTATGTTTTATATGTCTATGTGTAGGTAGTTTAATGACGATTAATAAAAAATAAAAACTTAAAGTAAGAAATAAAGTGTGATTTTGAATATATTTTATTTACCTACTTACCAAAGATGAGGTCCTTTTTTCATATCCGTCACTGGTTTACACTAAATTTATAGCCACATACACATTTCACATACACTAAGATGTAACTGGCCAGTGTAGGCGTCGATTTTATGTAATTACACCATCACAAAACTAATAATAACTTCACAACAAACATTTATTGACAAAATACGTGCCGGCTAGCCGTGAAACAGCCATACCTAGCGTTACCGTGGTTGAACAAAAACAAAAATGTAGGTTATTTAGAAGATTTAACACCAATATAATTTATTTAAAATTATATCATGAGTAAATTTGCTACAAAACAATTGATTTTTCACATAGTTTTGAACAAATGAATATTAGAAAACAAATAAAGTATTTCATTTGTTTTTTGTTTGACAGCCGTAAACAAATTATTGCGGCATTAAAAGAAACTGACTTTTTTTACTGAAAATTTTGTCATGCGGCTAAATTAAATATTAAAACTAAAAACCTTATTTAATTTCCATTAATTTGATCATGGGCCAATAATTAGTCCATGATTTGATCTATAACACTTGATATAAACACTAACCGATTACTTATATTTCGACATATTTATGCGAGACGGCACGAGCCGCTCACTAACCGAACACAGACTACACAGACTGATTGTCAAAATGGCGGGTGAATTTCGCCCGCACTAACTTAACTTTTTTAATTCTGGCCAGTATGTGCGTTATGGAATATGATGGATTGGGAAAAAAATACATATTTTGTATTCTCTATTATTGTGACCAGCCAATAAAACTTTTACAGTACTGTCAAACAATATGGAACGCCGTAAAAAAAATAAGAAAACCGTCATTGAGTTAGTGCCAACTGTGGGGACTAGGACATTTCAGAGTTAGTCCCTATTGTAGGGACTAGGACATTTCAGAGGTAAAGTTATAATTATTATATTAGGTGCGCGACTGTACCCATGCGCAGCTATCCCTTCCACATTTCGCTCACTAGTCACTTTCGTGCTAATACTTGTACATCACATTGCCTAACGTCGAGTGCGCTGCTTACGTCTTAAATTAAATGCTGTGATATTTTATAATAATAATAATAATTCATTTATTTGATATTTTCCCGGTAAATAGAGTGTTGTGTCCTGAATGAAACCTATGACGGCATCATGAGGTGAGTAGGTACTTAATTTTAATTGTAATACTCATGTGTGCAGTAAAAGTGGAGCATTATCAAACTGCGAACCCGTTTGGAGGTTAGCGCATCCTCCTAAAGGAAAAAAACGATATTTACTTGATATACCATTGTTTTGCAATCAAATATTGAATTGAAGCATAAACACGTGCCAAACTCGGTAGGTAGGTACCTACTACCTACATATTTAATAAAGTAGACAGTTTTAAAAAAAGATGGCGCCTCGCCTTTTTTACGTGTCCTAGTTAGTGCAAAAGTTCGCGCCACTTTGTAACGGCTCCATGGTACTGTAAAAAAATATGATAGATTTGTTTTGTTTCTAGTTTGTGTCACGAATTAAGCGAACTGTTGAATGCGTGGGGTTTCGAGAAATACGCCGAAGCATTTCTTGGTAAGTTGGAATATATCTTACACAAAATTATATTTACATTTTATGCCTATTTTGATGCGTTCTATGTTCTATATAATAAAAGTAAAATACATGATGAAACATTAAAAAAAAACTAAATCCATGCCATAGCTGTACTTTGACCAATAAAAAATAAATAATTTTTAAATCAATTGAAGTGTGATAAAAAAAGTGTTACCTAAGACACATTTTCTAGGGGTAATCTGTCAAACAAAATCTTATTTAGGTATATATAAAAATTTCGTGTCACGATGTATTGTATTTTCGCGATAAACTCCGAAACTACCTACTGAACGGATTTTGATAAAATTTTGTAACCATTTATAATATGGTCCAACTTAAAAGATAGGGTAGTTTTTATCTCAATTATTGATCTCAAAGTTCTTATAAATTTGGAGTCAGCTGGCCATGTGCATAGCATATTAGCCGAACATGGCTCGTCCTAACATGCGCGCTGAACCGAGTGTAGATGTGGTGGTTATAGGTGTGGATCCGCGTGATGACAGGGCTATGAACTAAGAGGGGCTGATAGAGCACCTCATACGATATCCATATTAATTAAGGTGATGCTTACAGATGCTAAACATCGTAGCGAAGTGGTCGATAGCAGTCTTTTTTATTTACTTTATGTTTATTTAGTTCAATAGTGGTATACAAAAATATTGTTAATTTAACTGTCTGTCAAAACTCACAAAGTGCGCAATACTGCTCTCGAAGTTTCTTGTAAATACATGCGAAATACTGTGATTTCCTTGTGAAAAATAATTAACTTTTGAAGATTGATATCTGTAGTGCTTGTGTTAATGTTATCTCAGTTTAAATCCCTAGAATAAAACTATAAATAGAAGATAAGACCAACAAGTGACATTGTAACTGGCAAAACTTTTTATAACTACCCTGCAATTTATTATCAGCTGTCAATAACATCTGACATTATGACGTTTACTGCGAGTGTTGCCATAATTAAATAATTAGAGCCAATTAGGGAAAATGGAGGGCACTGAACCCCAGACCACTGCCACAAATAAAAAGTTGGTGCAGCAAGCATTTCACCCCAGTCTTTTTAATATAAGAACTAGAAGTGCATCTGTGGGAAGCAAATCAAATAATGATCAAACAACAATGATGGATACCAGTCAAATTCCGATTAATGACATCCCTGATGCACATGAGCAAACTCTTACTGATGCCGCTCCAGAGTGGCAAAGAGTTCCAAGTAGAAAAAACCGAAAACGGCAAAAACCATCCCGTTCTTCGTCCCCGGAAATTATCGAAACATCAAATAGATTTTTTGGATTACCTACTGTCTCTGATGACAACCAAAATCAAGAAAATTTAAAAAAGATCAACAAACCACCACCCATTGTTCTCTATGGTATTGATGATGTTAACAGACTGACCGACCTTCTAGAGAAAGCGACTGATAAAACGAAATTCACCTACAAAATAGTCAATCGAAACCAACTTAGGATAAGCAGCTCGGATGTGGATGTATACAAAAACATAATGAATGTTGTCCGTGAAAATAATCTTATTGGACATACCTTTAATAGGAAGGATCAAAAGCCATTCAGAATAGTGATAAAAAACCTCCATCACACCACTCCGCATTATGCCATCAAAGAGGCCATAGAGAGCACAGGAAACACTATAGCTGGTGAAATAATTAATGCTAAATTTGGAAAAGAAAAGAAACCAACATCAACATTTTTCGTGAACCTCACGCCTGGTGCTAATAACAAAGCAGCTAAAGAAATCAAAGTCATATCCCACCAGTCTGTTATAATAGAAGATCCTAAAAAGAAAACAGGAATAGTACAATGTCAGAGATGCCAACAGTATGGGCACACAAAGAATTACTGTATGCGACCATACCGTTGTGTCAAGTGTGCTCAATCTCACAAAACCTCTGAATGCCCAAAAAAAGACAGGAACACCCCGGCTGAGTGCGCCCTATGCCTAGGACCACATCCAGCTAACTACAAAGGCTGTGAAGTATACAGAGAAATACTAGCGAGAAAAACGATACGGAAAACACCATTTAAGACAGACACCCAATTACCACCTCAGCCTCCAAGGGAAAATTTTAACCACAAATTTACTTACGCAGATGTTTTACAAAATAAAAACTATAAAATTGCCGAGAGCAATGGAACCAACAGCAGCACCATTGAACAATTACTAATAAAACAATCAGAAAAATTTGACTTAATCCTGCAACAAATGAGTACTCTTCTTAGTCTCATCACCTCACTGCTCAAGGCTCAATCAAAATAACTTCACTCAAGATTGCTACTTGGAACATCAATGGCTTAGCACCTAATAAAGCCGAAGTAGAGACTTTCTTATATCTACACAATATTGACGTTTTATTAATATCGGAGAGTCACCTCACAGCTAAAAGTAACTTCAAGGTAAAGAGCTACATTACGTACAACACAAACCACCCTGATGGAACAGGTCATGCCGGAACAGCAATAATAATCAAATCTTCAATAAAACATCATGAGTGTGAACAATTTAAAACTAACCACATCCAAGCAACTACTATTAATATTGAAGATAAGAATGGTCACTTCAACATCTCTTCTGTATATTGCCCACCGAAACATAAAATATCCGAAGCACAGTTTACACAATATCTTGATAGCCTTGGTGGTAGATTCATTGCTGGCGGAGACTGGAATTCCAAACATACCTACTGGGGTTCCCGCCTGATAACCACCAGAGGTAGGGAACTCAAAAAAAGTATAGAAGTCAACCACCTCTCAGTACTTGCAACTTCAGAGCCAACACACTGGCCCACTGATCCTAATAGATTACCAGATGTCTTGGACTTCTTTATCACTAAAGGCCTCGCCAGACTATTCTTCAACGTAGAATCCAGCCTGGACAGTTCATCGAATCACGTTCCCGTAATTCTCACGGCCAGCACTACAGTGCTTAAACGAGAAAATAGCCTTCGTCTTTATAATAGGTCTACAGACTGGAAATCGTTCCGAGAGATAGTCGAAAACACCTTAAATATTAAAGTAGCCTTAAAAACTAGTGAAGATGTTGAAGATGCAACCATGCACTTCACCAGAACCATTCAAGCGGCGTGCTGGCAGTCCACCCCAGAAATTACACCAAAATCCAATCTCCCTAATATATCAATAGAGGTAAAACAAAAAATTCTGGAAAAGAGAAGACTACGCAGGGTCTGGCATTGCAGTAGACACAAGGATGACAAAAAAGCTCTAAACAAGGCCATTGCAGATCTTAAAGAAACCATCGCGAAAGCAAATGAAGACACTCTAGAAGCCCACATACAATCACTCACTGCTACCCATGCAACTAATTACTCTCTTTGGAAAGCCTGCTCAAAGAATAAGCAACCAGTGAACCCCAAACCTCCAATAAGATCAGCTGGTAACAAGTGGGCCAGAACTAGTAATGAGAAAGCTCAGGCATTTGCAAATCACCTTGCATCAGTTTTCAGACCTAATGATGTTCAGGACGAAACCACTGAAACTGAGATTGATGATATCCTTGGACAAGACTTTCAACTTGACTTTCCCATTAAACATGTGACACCTAAGGAAATACAAAGAAGTATTAAAAGTCTCGCCAACAACAAAACACCTGGATTTGACTATATAGATAAAAGAGTACTGGAAGAACTCCCTAGGAAAGGCATCATCTATCTTACAATGCTATCCAATGGTATCATACGAACAGGCTGCTTTCCATCTTTGTGGAAGGTATCACAAATCATAATGATACATAAAGCTGGCAAGCCACAACACGATGTCACATCCTACAGACCCATTAGTTTACTGCCAACTGTCTCCAAGCTCTTTGAAAGGATTTTATTGCGTAGGCTATTGAAGGTCCTCAAGGAAAGATCAGTAATACCAGATCATCAGTTTGGGTTCAGAAAAGAACATGGAACTGTAGAGCAAGTGCATAGAGTTTGTACAGTCATCAGAAGAGCTATGGAACGGAAACAGTATTGCTCTGCCGCTTTTCTTGATATACAGCAAGCATTCGATCGAGTTTGGCACAAGGGCCTACTCTGCAAGATAAAATGCCTTCTACCACACTCATTCTACGGTGTTCTGAAATCTTACCTATCAGATAGAATATATCAAGTCAGGGAAAGCGACGCTACATCAAGCTTTCACTCCATAGAGGCAGGAGTACCGCAGGGCTCGGTCCTTGGGCCGGTCTTGTACACAATATATACTGCTGATCTTCCGCAGAGCGACAACGTTGCTGTTGCAACCTATGCAGATGATACTGCAATATTGGCAAGCAGACAGTGTCCTATTGAGGCCTCAAGCGCCCTACAGAAGACCCTAAATGACATACAGAAATGGCTCTTGAAATGGAGAATAAATGCTAGTGCGTCCAAGTCAGTACATGTTACCTTCAGTCTACGAAGAGGA
Organism: Zygaena filipendulae; assembly: GCA_907165275.2. Classification (NCBI taxonomy): domain Eukaryota; kingdom Metazoa; phylum Arthropoda; class Insecta; order Lepidoptera; family Zygaenidae; genus Zygaena; species Zygaena filipendulae. The sequence continues at coordinate 8,228,716 of OU015664.1, forward strand.
AATTGTCCACCCGTAACACTTGGCTCAAACGAACTTCCACATCGAGATTCTGTCAGGTACCTTGGAATGCATCTGGATCGTAGACTGACATGGAAAAATCATATCCAATCCAAAAGAAATGAAATGAACATAAAATACAGGGATATGCACTGGCTCCTTGGAAGAAACTCTAAATTATCACTGGATAAAAAGTTATTAATTTACAATACAGTAATAAAGCCTATTTGGAGCTATGGCATTCAGCTATGGGGCTTTGCCTGTAATACAAACATAATGATGGTTCAAAGAGCTCAAAACTATATTCTGAAGCAGCTATGTGATGCTCCTTGGTTTATAACTAACAACGAGGTTCACTCAAATTTGGGCGTGGCGACAGTGAGAGACGAAATAAAAGCTCACTGCACCAAATACAACGCCAGAATGGCTGTACATCCTAACCAGCTGGCAATGCAACTCATAAAGCCTGAGAATGGGCGGCGCCTGAAACGTCGAAAAATTCAAGATTATTAGAGCAGCTCTCACAGGAGAGTTGCTCTACAAGTCACTATTCTGTCAACAGATCTGCTTATAGTCACACTGACTGATTGCATGATACAAGGAGAGAAAAAAAAAAAAAAAAAAAAAAAAATTTAATTACACTAATATTACATTTATTTATGTATTTCTTTTTATTTAATTGTATTTTTTGTTTATTATATTATAAGTAGTGTATTATAGAAGTACTTGATTAATAATTTATTTACTTGTATTTTTTACTGCAATTTAAGTTATTATATTTTATTTCTATGTTTAATTGGTTTATTTATATTTATCCAAATAAGTATGATATTATAATTTTTTCCTCTTCTTTTGTTCTTTTGTTTTCTTTTGTTGTTTTTGTTTTGTCCGTGCGTGACAGCGGGCTGCCAACTGAAAACCAGCGCTAGGTGTTCCCGCACCTAGCTAATGCTGAGTTGGTGACCCTTTCGGCAGAGCATGCAAGAGATACAATAATATATTGTGTACAAATTTAGATTAGGCATTGCTTGTGTTTTTATCTTTTTCTTGTGTGTTGTGCTGAAATAAATGTATTTTCTTTCTTTCTTTCTTTCTTTCAAACATCTGTGTTGTGTTTATATGTATTATGAAATAAATATTTATAATTATAATTTATAATATATAATTTGTATATATATATATATATATATATATATATATATAATTTATAATGAAATAAACTTCACTATTACTTATACTTGAACGTTTTCCACAGAGGAGCTGAAAATTAACGGCGACATTATCACAATAGCCAAGTACCAGGGATTAGAATCTTCATCCATACTAGAAACAGCTTGGAAAGCCACGTGGTCACTTCGCAAGCGGTACTTAATGACTGTTTCAACTTCACAGTACTTGAAAAAGTTTCCTTTGCTTCGTTTGGAGAGAGTTGGTCCACACCTGGTAAGTAATTGGCACATTTGTGAATCATATTATATCTATTTTTTTAACCGACTTCCAAAAAGGAGGAGGTTCTATGTTCGATTGTATGTAATGTTTTTTTTTTTTTTTTTTTTTTTATATATGTTCACCGACTACTCGAAGACGGTTGGACCAATTTGGAAAATTATTTTTTTGTTTGAAAGGGTTTACTCCCAATTAGGTCCCATTGCCACCAAGTCGGGATCTGATGATGGGATCTTGGAGAAATCGAGGGAACTCTTCAAAAATTATAGGCACACCTATAGCGATTTGGGTATTTTTTATAGTAAATCGTTCATTTGCTTTCGGAAAGCAAAATTTGAAGAAGTGGAACTGATGTTGAAGACCACAGATGCTCATCAGAACTACTCAACAATAATACGTATTTCAGGGGTTCTAGTTAGAGCGATTTGGAAAATTGTTTTTTTTGTTTGAAAGGGGATACTTCCGAATTGGTCACATTGTCATCAAGTCAGGATCTGATGGTGGGATCTTGGAGAAATCGAGGGAACTCTTCAAAATTTATAGGCACACCTATGGCGATTTGGGTATTTTTTATAGTAAATCGTTTATTTGCTTTTGGAAAGTAAAATTTGAAGAAGTGGAACTGATGATGAAGACCGCAGATGGTCATCGGAACTACTAAATAATAGGTATTTCACAAATTCCGATTCGTTAACTTTAATGTGGTTTCTAAATAATTTATGTTCGTCACAATGTATATGGTGAAGTGGAACTGATGGTGTTGTACCAGCAGAACTCCTCAAAAATTAACGTCCCTGCATCGGGAAAAGCAATATTTTGTAAAAGGTTATGAGCAGTTGACAGTAGGCTATTGTAACTTAGATAAATTACAAACCGACTCACTAAAAAGCAAGAAATAAACAAATTTTTAACAAAAACCGACTTCCAAAAACACAAATCTAAAAAAGCTAAAAATAAAAAGCTAAAAATAACAAAATACCGATTTAATCCAAAAGACAAAAACATACGTAATATTATTGGTTTGTGCTAACACTGATCGGTATGAAGTCGGTAACAAGCCAAATATGGAGGGAGTAGATGGGCTAAGTCAACTCCCGCAACCAGCTCTCCGTGAGCAGAACAACCCATGTGGGCAGACACCAGCGGGCTTGTCACCGAATTCAAACCGATCAGTGGTAGCACAAACCAATAATATTACGTATGTTTTTGTCTTTTGGATTAAATCGGTATTTTGTTATTTTTAGCTTTTTTAGATTTGTGTTTTTGGAAGTCGGTTTAATGACAACCTTTTATTTAACTTGCACATCACATCAATCACATCAATTGCTCAATAGGCAGCAGCAACTTACACAGTGGGAACTAAATCCGACCAGTGATGCACGTAACCCTTGCAACGCGAGTCCGACTCGCACTTGGCCGGTTTTTAAATTTTAACAAAATTAACTTGTTTATTTTTGTTTCACAGATAAACATTGACTTCACAAATCTAAATTATAATATTAGCCCCTCAGCACTGTACACTGGGTTAAGACAAATCTCAGACCTGATAGAAAACAGAGCTTCCGCAAAGCTGCAAACACTATCGAAGCCCTTACGGGCTCAGCAACAAAGAATCCACGATCTTCCAAAAGGTAATGGATATTGTTTTGAACCGACTTCAAAAAAAGAAAGTTCTTAATTTGGTTATATATTTTTATCTATTTGTTTGTTACTTCAGAACTGCGTCATTTATAAACTGTTATTAAAGTTTTTAGATTTTCGCGTTTTGAGCACATTATATTATGTAAATTACGCGGAACTTGAATGCGATGTTTTTTATTACCTTTTTTGCCTGAAGTTTCGGCTGAGTTGCATCACGCCGTGGTCACAGGCTGACTGAAGCATTGCGGCGTCGATAGCGAGCCGCGCGAGCAGATTCCTCATCTACCCTCACTGGATGTTCTTTTTTATTAGGTGCACTTTTAAGGTCCCTGCACACTACACTCACTCGGTCCGCATTCACCGGTTCCGGACGGCCGCAACGATTTTTTGTTTTTTGAATTATAGGATCCCATGTCGTTGGCAACCGAGTGAGTGTAGTGTGCAGGGATCTTAAAAGTGCACCTAATAAAAAAGAACATCCAGTGAGGGTAGATGAGGAATCTGCTCGCGCGGCTCGCTATCGACGCCGCAATGCTTTAGTCAGCCTGTGACCACGGCGTGATGCAACTCAGCCGAAACGTCAGGCAAAGAAGGTAATAAAAAACATCGCGTTCAAGTCCCGCGTAACTTACATAATACTAGCTGTCCCCCGCGATTTCACCCGCGGTAATTTCGGAGTTCCCGCGGGAATTCCGGGATAAAAACTATCCTATCTTTTAAGTTGGACCATATTATAAATGGTTGCAAAATTTTATCAAAATCCGTTCAGTAGTTTCGGAGTCCATCGCGGACAAACAACGTGACACGTGATTTATATATATTAGATTTATATTTACATAATATTTATAAACTGATTTAGATTTTTTTTTATTTGAAAGAATAATACTCCCGAGGTGATCCCACTGTCACCAAGTCAGGATCTGATGATGGGATCCTAGGGAAATTGAGGGCAACCCTCAAATTTTTTAGGCACTTTTCTAAAGTTATTTAAGTATTTGCGTCTGGTGTTTAGTGGTCATTCTTGATTAATTAACATTTAATTCTATTTTTCAGATACTGAGTTACAAAGGCTTCTTTTACTGCCATTACTGCCATTTGCAATCGTCGGGGGAAGAACCGGTGTTCGAACTAAAGCCTCGCGGATCGACGCAGCCATCCGCTTCATTTTCGTTGCCAAAACTCGCAGCGAGGGCGAGGCTCATTTACAGGAATTCAGAAAGGAAGCTTTAAACAAGTCAGCACCTGGTATTGGAGTGCAGCCTCTAGTTATTGCTATAGGTGAGAACTTGGCGAACATTAATAGCGCATTCGTCGTTGTAGATGACGTTTAGTTATGTTGTCTTAATATTCTGGAAGCTGTAGACCTATGTTTTAAAAGTTTCTATGTTTTTAACCTAAGATACCCAATACAGTGTGAGCACATTTGGCAGGTGCTCCAGTTCACTTGTTATGGCATAAGAGACGCAAAGCATGACAAATATATTATTGACGTCAATCGTTTCCTCAATGAAAGTAAATACCCTGGCTTACAAGTTACTTTATTATATATAAAGTAACTTTATTATATATAAAGTAACTTGTAAGTTACTTTATTACATATAAAGTAACTTGTAAGCCAGGGTATTTACCCTTTATTTAATAACTAATCCAAGATGCTCACTTGCTATTACTGTAAAAAATGTTTCCGTGATCTGTGTTTGCTGTTTTCCCATATAACAGTAGGTTGTCCGAAGTACAATGATGTCGAAGGGTGGGGAGGTTTTAGATGTGGAATGTGTTCACACTGGTTTTCTGAGGTATATACATGGAGGCGTCATGTCCTGAACCACCACGCTCCACCCTCTACTCTTGTGTCTCCTTGTAAATCAATCCCTTCCCATGAGTCGACTCTATTATTCGACTATATTATTTTGTTATACCTACCTGTCATATAACTTCCCATGAGGCCGCGCAGAGGCGGATGGAGGTGCTTTTGCTCCTGGAGAAAGTTGGGTCAAGTCTTGTTTCGAGGGAGGGGTGACGCTAAACCAAATAGCCTCTGATTCCTTTGTGAACAAATCGTGGACGTGCTTTGCCCATTGTATGAAAACACCGTATGCAAGTTTTGGTTTCTGATCGCTCCTATCTTTCAGGAGGTAGTCGAGAATGATGTCACAGAGCTCGCTTTGCTTGCTTCGTCGGAATTCCCTTTGCAGTTCAATCTTCAGCAACTGCCTGGTTGCACTGGATTTCTCAAGCAAATTTCTAAGAGGATTGCAGTTGCCTGCGGAGCTAGGATGCGCAACATGATAAGATTTTATCGAGCCATTTTATCGATTCTCGTCGTCATATTATATCGTTTGGTCTACCAGTGGTAAAAAATGTTTAACCGAATCTAGTCTTAACTCAATACCTCACTACTGCACTTTTTTGCTTGGACGCGAACAAATATTTGTCGTGTCGACAATTTTATCTTTCGTTCGATAAACATATCGTGTTGCGCATCCTAGCTCCGCTGGTGCGGATACTGGGAGTTCTGACTCTTGAGCTGGAGCTTCAGCATGAGCTGTGCGATTGTTAATAGGACTGCAGATTGAAATGAATAAGTTAATGTGGTGTTGGTGATAGATTCAAACTCAGTTAGGGTAACTTAATGTCTTTAAATTAAATTAAGAATATAATTGCAATATAAAAATAGTAAAAAAGTAAATTATACCTTGCACATTGGTTGTGTGTGCCGGGTGCAGGGATTGGAGTTAAAGGATTTGATGGTTTTTTCCAATCAGCAAGACATTTTTTAAATCTGGTCTGAGGGCCAATAGGAGGAATGAGTTGCTTTATCTGGTCATTGTCCAATAAGGGCAACGTAGACAGGTCCACTTCGTTTTTTAGGAAAACAAAAAAAAAATTAATGCTATAGCTATGGAAAAATATCTCTATTAAACCAATATATGAAAATAAAATAAGCAAACAAATTCCCAGTTAAAATGTTAACAGCAGGTACCAAAACAATTACAAGTTAAGGTTAGATTTAGTTTTCAACCTTTAGACAACCCGGATAAAACAGCTATAAAAATATAAAAAAAAAAAAATAGCTATAGATGCCTATTATCATATTATATTTAAACGTTCAATGATTTCGAGACCGGAAATGCTTTAGGATCTCATGCTGGTCTTCATAAACTTTGCGGCATGTATACAACGTGTTAATGAATTAACTGAAAACTAGAAAGTAGTTTGCTCAGAATCGACTAGCGAATCGATCGCACTATGTTTTAATATAGGTTATATTTTTTCATTTTTACTAATCCATGTCTAAATTGTTTATAATACAATATTTGGCGCGTACGCCACCTGCAGCAAAAGAATTCGAACCCGTAGGCGCGGGCGTAGCGCTTGGAATTTCGTAGATAGGTCACCTCCAAACTAATGCTGAATAACTTTTAAAGTATAAATATTTTCGACATAAAATATAATTTAATCATATTATTGTTTATTTTTTTAAATGGGGTGTATCAGGTTTTCAGTTAATTCATTAACACGTTGTATATCTCTTCCTTCACTCCCTCCTCGCTTGGCTTCTCAGTTGAAATATATGCTGTTTTTGTACCTTTTTCATTCAGATGATCGCACAGAGTTTGGAACTCAATATTTAAAACTGTTATTGATGAAATTAATTTTCTTGCCGAAGAAGGTGTCCACATCAAAGTTGAGGGCTTCGAGGGAAATGTGAGGTTTATACTTGATCTCATCATAGGAGACAATCTAGGTCTGCACACTATTTTGGGTTTCACTCAAGAGTTTCAGAGCTAACTACTCTTGCAGAATATGTAAAGCCTCAAAGGAAGTAACTATTTCACAATGCGTCGAGGACCCCAATTTGTTAAGAGACAAAGAGACATATTTGAAGGATGTCGATCGGGATAATGTCACAGCAACTGGTGTCTGGGAGTGCTCTACTCTTGTCTCCTTGTAAATCAATCTCTTCCCATGAGTCGACTCTATTATTCGACTATATTATTTTGTTATACCTACCTGTCATATAACTTCCCATGAGGCCGCGCAGAGGCGGATGGAGGTGCTTTTGCTCCTGGAGAAAGTTGGGTCAAGTCTTGTTTCGAGGGAGGGGTGACGCTAAACCAAATAGCCTCTGATTCTTTTGTGAACAAATCGTGGACGTGCTTTGCCCATTGTATGAAAACACCGTATGCAAGTTTTGGTTTCTGATCGCTCCTATCTTTCAGGAGGTAGTCGAGAATGATGTCACAGAGCTCGCTTTGCTTGCTTCGTCGGAATTCCCTTTGCAGTTCAATCTTCAGCAACTGCCTGGTTGCACTGGATTTCTCAAGCAAATTTCTAAGAGGATTGCAGTTGCCTGCGGAGCTAGGATGCGCAACATGATAAGATTTTATCGAGCCATTTTATCGATTCTCGTCGTCATATTATATCGTTTGGTCTACCAGTGGTAAAAAATGTTTAACCGAATCTAGTCTTAACTCAATACCTCACTACTGCACTTTTTTGCTTGGACGCGAACAAATATTTGTCGTGTCGACAATTTTATCTTTCGTTCGATAAACATATCGTGTTGCGCATCCTAGCTCCGCTGGTGCGGATACTGGGAGTTCTGACTCTTGAGCTGGAGCTTCAGCATGAGCTGTGCGATTGTTAATAGGACTGCAGATTGAAATGAATAAGTTAATGTGGTGTTGGTGATAGATTCAAACTCAGTTAGGGTAACTTAATGTCTTTAAATTAAATTAAGAATATAATTGCAATATAAAAATAGTAAAAAAGTAAATTATACCTTGCACATTGGTTGTGTGTGCCGGGTGCAGGGATTGGAGTTAAAGGATTTGATGGTTTTTTCCAATCAGCAAGACATTTTTTAAATCTGGTCTGAGGGCCAATAGGAGGAATGAGTTGCTTTATCTGGTCATTGTCCAATAAGGGCAACGTAGACAGGTCCACTTCGTTTTTTAGGAAAACAAAAAAAAATTAATGCTATAGCTATGGAAAAATATCTCTATTAAACCAATATATGAAAATAAAATAAGCAAACAAATTCCCAGTTAAAATGTTAACAGCAGGTACCAAAACAATTACAAGTTAAGGTTAGATTTAGTTTTCAACCTTTAGACAACCCGGATAGCCTAGTGGTTAGTGACCCTGAGTGACCTATGACACTAGAGGTCCGGGGTTCTAATCCCGGTAGATGAATAATTGAGATAAAAACTAGCCTATCTTTTAAGTTGGACCTAATTATAAATGGTTACAAAATTTTATCAAAATCCGTTCAGTAGGTAGTTTCGGAGTTTATTGCGAACATACATCGTGATACGAAATTGGATTTTAATGAAACTTTACAATAAAACAGCTATAAAAATATATAAAAAAAAAAAAAATAGCTATAGATGCCTATTATCATATTATATTTAAACGTTCAATGATTTCGAGACCGGAAATGCTTTAGGATCTCATGCTGGTCTTCATAAACTTGGCGGCATGTATACAACGTGTTAATGAATTAACTGAAAACTAGAAAGTAGTTTGCTCAGAATCGACTAGCGAATCGATCGCACTATGTTTTAATATAGGTTATATTTTTTCATTTTTACTAATCCATGTCTAAATTGTTTATAATACAATATTTGGCGCGTACGCCACCTGCAGCAAAAGAATTCGAACCCGGCGCGGCTAGGCGCGGGCGTAGCGCTTGGAATTTCGTAGATAGGTCACCTCCAAACTAATGCTGAATAACTTTTAAAGTATAAATATTTTCGACATAAAATATAATTTAATCATATTATTGTTTATTTTTTTAAATGGGGTGTATCAGGTTTTCAGTTAATTCATTAACACGTTGTATATCTCTTCCTTCACTCCCTCCTCGCTTGGCTTCTCAGTTGAAATATATGCTGTTTTTGTACCTTTTTCATTCAGATGATCGCACAGAGTTTGGAACTCAATATTTAAAACTGTTATTGATGAAATTAATTTTCTTGCCGAAGAAGGTGTCCACATCAAAGTTGAGGGCTTCGAGGGAAATGTGAGGTTTATACTTGGTCTCATCATAGGAGACAATCTAGGTCTGCACACTATTTTGGGTTTCACTCAGAGTTTCAGAGCTAACTACTCTTGCAGAATATGTAAAGCCTCAAAGGAAGTAACTATTTCACAATGCGTCGAGGACCCCAATTTGTTAAGAGACAAAGAGACATATTTGAAGGATGTCGATCGGGATAATGTCGCAGCAACTGGTGTCCGGGAGTGTTCAGTTTGGTTGGATGTAAAATACTTCGATCTTTTCTCACATGTTGCTGTTGATTATATGCATGACTTGTTAGAGGGAGTTTGTAGGTACACTATGAAAGTCGTTATCGAAAATCTTATTGAAAAGAACCATCTCACATTAGATTATCTGAATTCACGAATAATAGAGTTTGATTATGGTCCTGATTCTAATAACAAACCACCCACACTAAAAAAGTTAGGTGCCAACTCTGTTCAAATCAAAATGTCGGCAAGTGAATGCCACAGACTTGTAAGATATTTCAGCTTGATGATTGGGCATCTGGTAGATGAAGTAGATAATAGACGGATAGGTGGCCATAGGAAAGTCCTGTCTTCAACAAAATACGAATACTAAGACATTTATCTCTTACTACGCAAAATAATGGATATTATCCTCACTGAACAAGTTTATCCTCAGTTGGCTGATGTGCTTGCCATTTATATTAAAGATTTTAATGAAGTTTTCATTAAATTATCCAAATCTACGCTAAAACCAAAATTTCATCATTTGATTCATTATCCACGTATGATGTTGAAGCTAGGACCTATTGGACACATTTCTAGCATGCGCTACGAGTCTAAACATAGAGCTGGCAAAGCTGCTGTCAATGCAGGAGCTGGTAGAGTGAATGTTTGCAAAAGTGCAGCAAAAAAACTTCAGCTTCAACTGAACTACTTGTTACTAACAAATCTGACTGCTGCTATCAATTTACCTGGTTCCTTAACTACTCTCCTAATAGAAGAAAAGATAGCTGTTATAGATGTGTTCTCGTTACCTACAAATACATCTATTTATTCCACACCCCACGTTACTGTTGCTGATTATAACGTTACTTATCATATTAGTGATGTCCTTCTCCTTGAGTTGTTGTCTGAGGATATGTTTGCCCCCTTGTTAATGTCGGTTACTAACATTTATTACGAAAGTGGAGTGGGCAAGGCTTACGCAAAAGGCCACCTCTTCGAAACATTGTACTTCGACAGTCACTTTCATGCTTATAAAGTGATAAAAACCCATGAGGTGAAATATATTGCTTTAGACCAGTTGCTATTTCCCTTCCCCAATACATTAACGCCCTCTTTGATCGATGATGCTTTTTTCGTAACCATTCGTAATGCCATAGACTAACTAGTTAGGTGCTTATACTGTCTTGTCTCCCCCCACTAAATGCGTCGTGGCTCTCGATGGCTCCCGGTCTGAATCCACTCAAGACCACCTAAGGATCAACTGTGCCAAGTTTCAGCGCATAGTCAAAAACTGCAAGGTTCCAATAAGTACAACAGATAGCAATACTTAGCACACCAGCTAAAACCGGTGTTAGAACTAAAGCCTCGCGGATGGACGCAGCCATCCGCTTCATTTTCGTTGCCAAAACTCGCAGCGAGGGTGAGGCTCATTTACAGGAACTCTGAAAGGAAACTTTAAACAAGTCAGCACCTGCAGGTATTGGAATGCAGCCTCTAGTTATTACTATAGGTGAGAACTTTGTTCGCCAAGTTCTTAATAGCGCATTCGTCGTAGATGACGTTTATGCTGTCTTAATATTCTGGAAGCTGTAGACCTATGTTTTAAAAGTTTCTATGTTTGTATGTATGTTTTTAATGAACGAAACTGTTTACCTTACTAATCCGCAAACATAAAGCAATAATTCATGAAAGTATGTTACATAAGTTTCTTAAACTATCACGCCTTTAGCGACTAAAGAAACTGATTTAACACACAAACACAAAGCCAATTTATGAAAGTTTGTGTTTGCGGATTAGCAAGGTAAACAGGTCGGTTCAATGATATGAACTTCCGCAAAGTAAAGCCTTAGTCAACCAATTAGTGTACGGTCAGCGTCATAAATATATATATATATACGTTAACATGAGCTCAAAAATATCTACACACCACTATGTCACTGACAATAAGGTTGGTGTTTACACATTTTGACTCGATGGCTGTATATATATATTAATGATGCTGACTGTACATACTTACATAAAATAATGTATCATTATCAATGATTACCTACGACTTTCCTTTCTTTTGATGCCACCAAGCACACGATGCGTATACAAAACAAAACTTGTGTAAGTAAATGTAGATAAATTGTTGTCAAAACTTTCTGATCTCGTTTATTTACAAATTAATTGATATTACAAATGTGATTCATATACCGCTGCCGGGTTGGATGCCAGCGCCCTTGGGTTGCCAGGTGCACGAGTTGCGGCAGACGAGGGGTGGCAACCTATACTTTTCCGGTTCTTCGGAACGGTCTCTTTTCGATGGCACTTATTTACTTCATAAGCAAAAGGCTGGTCGTGGTTACCCAATTATTTGAAATAAACGACTGTCATAGGTACCTACTTGCGACAAGATTTTGCGAGGCAACCCGACAGCGGTGTATGATACTGATACCCCATGTGTTTATCTTTCTTTTTATTAATCTCTTTTCCATAAAATAACAGATAGGTGCACAAACTTATACTATTAAAATTATGTTAAATATCCCGTTATTAGTGTTAATATTATTCACTACCAGGGGCCTTAATCTCAAGCAATCAGCATCCAATCGTTATCAATATCGGGTTCTATTTGACAAGTAAGCTGTCAAAATGCATACCTAGATTCTATAACTGAACTGCCAATTTCTTTGCGATTGTGTTAGACAAAAAGGCCCCAGGATAGTTTCAAATATCTATTAAGTATCTATTAAGTTACAGTTTGTAATAACAACCATTTCATACAGGCAAGGATCATATAGACTGGATTAGCAATCGCCATAGTACAGAGCAACCGCGGAAAACTAGTTAATTTATTAAATCTAGAAGGCGCTGACATTATAGCCCGAGCCTTTGAAAGTAAAACAATAAGACTACAGACGTTTCTACTGCAAATTTATATTATTCAATATTTTTGAAAAATAAAAATTAGCTAATCCAGTCTATATGATCCTTGATATAGGTGATTCATCAAATCTGAATTGAGCGAAGCTGTGGATGATATAATATGTAATTATGAGAGGATAGATAATTGGGTACCTTAAGTTTTTTCTAAGTGGTCCATATTATATTATTTGTAGTAAGTAAATGGTTAATGGAGTTCACAGCTGTAGCTAGTTTTTTTTATTCGTTTCTGTTTTTTACAAATATTTTTTTGAAAGGCAAAGTTATGTGGGCCCACACGGCACACGCTTGTCAAGCTTTGGAAAACCGGCAGGACGTCTTTAAGTTAGTGTGACTTAGAAACGCATCAGCTAATAAAACTAACGTACCACAGCGTCCTGCAGGTTTGACAACGAGATCCTCTAGTACAGTTTCATTAAATTTGATCCATGTTTACTAAATCTTCTTGTGTACAGGAAATATAATTGGATTAGAATTGTCTATAAATTTAAAAATTGGATTAAAATTGTGTATTGAATAAATTATTTGAATTTGTATAAATTTGAAACCATTTAAGTAATTTTGGAAAATAAATGAACAGTATCTTAAAATGAATATGTTAATTATTTACTAATCATATCATTCTTCACCAAATAGGAAAATCAGTAATTTTAAGAGATTTCTTGTATTCTTTTAGTGTTTATCTTGTATAATTCAACTGCAGCTTTATTTCGCAGGTGTTCAAGTATATCTGACTCTTCTATCTTTATGCATACAGCTGGTGAACTTGAGACATTCGTGTCAGTACGGCTACTTATTATTGCCATTTTCTTATGTTGTGCACATAGGAAAAGGGTCTAAGTAGCCATATTGATGCAGCTGAGATCACTGTTTTGCAACGGAGACCTCAACCGTGTTACGCGGCTCCTCCAGCGGCGTAGGGACGTACAGGGACGGCTGGGGTAGCCGTGCTCCTGCGTCCATGCGCAGATGGCGGAGCCGTGTGACGCGGTGTGCGCTAGCCGTACAAAACGGTTGTCTCAACCGCGTCACCGGCTCCACCAGCTGTATAGGGACTTAGAAAGACGGCTGGGATAGTCGTGCTGACGTGACTGAGGCAACCGTTTTACACGGCCACTTCAAACCGCGTCACATGGCTGCGCCAGCTGCGTAAATACGGCTGGGATAGCCATGTTGACGTGGCTGAGGCAACTGTTTTACACGGCCACTTCAGACCGCGTCACACGGCTACGCCAGCTGCGTAGGGACGTAGGGAGACGGCTGGGATAGCCATGTTGACGTGGCTGAGGCAACCGTTTTACACGGCCACTTCAGACCGCGTCACACGGCTACGCCAGCTGCGTAGGGACGTAGGGAGACGGCTGGGATAGCCATGTTGACGTGGCTGAGGCAACCGTTTTACACGGCCACTTCAGACCGCGTCACACGGCTACGCCAGCTGCGTAGGGACGTAGGGAGACGGCTGGGATAGCCATGTTGACGTGGCTGAGGCAACCGTTTTACACGACCACTTCAGACCGCGTCACACGGCTACGCCAGCTGCGTAGGGACGTAGGGAGACGGCTGGGATAGCCATGTTGACGTGGCTGAGGCAACCGTTTTACACGGTCACTCCAGACCGCGTCACACGGCTACGCCAGCTGCGTAACGACGTAGCGAGACGGCTGGGATAGCCATGTTGACGTGGTTGAGGCAACCGTTTTACACGGCCACTTCAGACCGCGTCACACGGCTACGCCAGCTGCGTAGGGACGTAGGGAGACGGCTGGGATAGCCATGTTGACGTGGCTGAGGCAACCGTTTTACACGACCACTTCAGACCGCGTCACACGGCCACGCCAGCTGCGTAGGGACGTTGCGAGACGGCTAGGATAGCCATGTTGACGTGGCTGAGGCAACCGTTTTACACGGCCACTCCAGACCGCGTCACACGGCTAAGCCAGCTGCGTAGGGACGTAGCGAGACGGCTGAGATAGCCATGTTGACGTGGCTGTGGCAATCGTTTTACACGGCCACTCCAGACCGCGTCACACGGTTAAGCCAGCTGCGTAGGGACGTTGCGAGACGGCTGGAATAGCCATGTTGACGTGGCTGAGGCAACCGTTTTACACGGCCACTCCAGACCGCGTCACACGGCTACGCCAGCTGCGTAAGAACGTAGCGAGACGGCTGGGATAGCCATGTTGACGTGGTTGAGGCAACCGTTTTACACGGTCACTCCAGACCGCGTCACACGGCTACGCCAGCTGCGTAAGGACGTAGCGAGACGGCTGGGATAGCCATGTTGACGTCGTTGAGGCAACCGTTTTACACGGCCACTTCAGACCGCGTCACACGGCTACGCCAGCTGCGCATGAACATAGGGAGACGGCTGGAACAGCCGCGTTGACATGGCTCAGACAGCCGTTCACACGGTCACATCAAACCGCGTCACACGGCTTAACCAACGGTGTCATTAGGTAGGGAAAACGGCTGAACTAGCCGTGTCGATATGGATGAGGTAGCCCTTTCACACGGCTACTCCAGCCATGTTGGCTGTAACCGTGTGTCTGATCTAGCCGTGTCTGCTTATAGCCGTGTTGAAAAATTTACACGGCTGACAAATTGACACGGCTGCAACCGCAGTACCGTGTGCAAATCTAGCCGTGTATGATAATAGCCGTGTTGAAAAATTGAGACACGGCTGATAAATTGACACGGCTGACAAGATTGACACGGCTGCAACCGCAGTACCGTGTGCAAATCTAGCCGTGTATGATAATAGCCGTGTTGAAAAATTGAGACACGGCTGATAAATTGACACGGCTGACAAGATTGACACGGCTGCAACCGCAGTACCGTGTGCAAATTAGCCGTGTGTCCACCGTAGCCGTTTCAGCGTCACACGGCAAATGTTACCGTGTTGACGCGGCTGCAACCGTAGTACCGGGTTTACACGGCTGTGGATAGCCGATAAATCGACCCTTTTTTTTCCCAGTGTAGTATTAAGTAGCGAATAGCCAAACTTGGTCACTTGAAAGTTCACCAACTTGGGTATCGTACAGAACAGTTCATTCTCATAATAAATTACTATTATACACAATGACATAATAACAGGATGTAAACTGCAAATATACACTTTATTTTATCTACTGTTTTCGGTCACCTTAAGGTTGCCTTGAAAAGACTGCCTCTAGCAAAAAGACCGCCTTTTCTGTCCAGTGTTTCAGTTTAGTTTTAAAAATCAATACTAAACTTGCTGTGAAGATCTACTACACTAATAATGCAAAGAGGCACGAGAAAAGTAAGTTTGTAAGGATGTAAGGAGTAATCACTGGAACTACTCAACCGATTTTTTCTTTTACTCATAGGAAACTACAGGTTCGCTTTGTGTTACTTTTCGAGTTCCAGCGGGAAACAGCAAGTACAAAATAAAACGGTATAAAATCAATAAGCACTAATTTTGGAGCTATACTATATGTGCCAAAAGTTAATTAAAATGCAGTAAGCGTATACAAGACAGTCACTGATTCTGAAGTGTAATCTTTGTTCTATAACTGTTAGAAGTCAATTTACAAGTTTCGCCGTTAAATTTCACGCTCCGTCCCGATTTCAAAGAAACGTTTCGTCATTTAACTTGGAGTTAATTAAAATTATCCATTACAACCTTCTCAACTTGTGTCACGTCTTTTGTTTGCCTCTTGTACGACAAAGTCAGGAATATTCCATGTACCTTATACAAATTGGAAGAAAGGCTTTGTCGGAATTTGATTTTTACTACAGAAACCTCAGAGCGTTTAGAATGGGAGCCATGCAAGAGTTGGTTTCAATAATAAAATAGATTAAAAACAATATTTAAATACGTCTTGTATAGAACTAGCCATGAAGAAGAAATCGTACATGGGCAATAGCTTTCCATCCATGTCCAACGTCACTCTCTTGTAATTTTATCGAAGAACAAAGGTAACAAACCAATATGTTTGTGTTATAATTACTCTGGTTTTCAAATAGGGTAGTGTGCGTTTCGCCTGGATCTTCAGTCATAATTTGAATTTAATGTTATAAAAACCATAACACGTTCTCATTATCAAAACGACTAATTTACTCAAGCAAAAATATGTTAAACCATAAATAATCATAAATTAATTTTTGATTAACGCTTCATTGGGAGGTTTCTCAATTATGTGATAAAACTTGTTTAATTGGTCCATGGTTAAACTTATTATATTGTTTAAATGCCAAAAATGCGTAAAATGATGACAAAAAATGACGCTACAATTTTAAAACACGATTTATTCAAAATTTCTTCAGTGTGGGCACTCACTCTATGTATGTGTACCTATATCCATTTATGGACACGCTTGGAAAAACATTTCGTTACGCGTCACAAGATCTCGTTACGTATTACGATTTTGTGTTCAACTAAATATTATTATTATATTGTTATGTGTTAGTTAATGAGATTTTAGAGCATTTTAGAGCACAAATAAGCATGTATGTCATCATTCAACATTCAGGATTTTATACTTTCTAATTTTTAGGCTTTAGAGAAATTAAAATTAAGAAAATCGCTAAGCTATAGGAAGGTTTGTTTTAAATACAATGATTTCCGGTTTTTTTGCTACGCCTGTAAAATTTTTGTTTTACTTTGTTATACCGCAGGGCAGCCGCTCTGACCCATCAGCGACAACAACAATCAAATTAATCTTTGAAAGGAACATCTTATCCTAGCAAAGTTTCCACGACAACGGAATAGGGGCATGAAGGCTGATGTGATCTTTTAATCTATCACGGATTTTACGTGGGCGTTATACGGTTAGGAAGTTTTCGCCTTTCGGGTATACGTACGTAGATATCTATCCATATACAAACCTTGATTGGGAATTGAGTTCCACCGTAAATCACTTGCCTGTGGAGCTGCGGAGAGTGATCATCCCATAAGCAAAACGGAGACTATACACCCTAGAGAGCACTTAAGCTAATTTACTTAGTAGTAAAGTAGTAGTTATTTATATAATAATCACCAAGCTAAGATTCGTTTCTATTCGTACATAGGAAACACATTATATAAACATAAATGTAAATGAAAAAAGAAAGTGTGTTCAAGTTTAGTATGATGTGTACTTATGCGTTTTATAAACACTCTAGCTGTTCCCCGCGGTTTCACCCGCGGTAATTTTGGAGTTTCCGCGGGAATTCCGGACAAAGTCCGTCAAATGTCCTTCTCGGCACTCCTGGCAACGTGTATATAAAATTTCATGACCATCGGCTGAGCCGTTAAGGCGTGAAAGCGTAACAGACAAACAAATAAACTCAATTTCGGATATTATAGTATCTAAGGATTAGCTTTCTCCCGCATCAATTTTAATTCCTTCGAGAACTTTTCTGTCACTCAGGGAGCTTTCTATTAGTGAAATCTAGACATATAAAATGGTTTGTCCTGAATGACTGATGGATCAACGCACAGCCTAAACCGCTGATCATGGAGACCTGAAGCTTAGAGGGTGTGTTCTTTGTATGACGTAGGCATCCGATAAGAAAGGATTTTTGAAAATTCAACCTCTAAGGGAATGAAAAGGGGTTGCAAAGTTTGTATGGAACAACTCCGCGGGAACTTCGAAATTATCGCGGGTAAAATCGCGCGGGACAGCTAGTAAATAGTAATTTATACAATCTGTTCGTTGGATTCAGAGATTATCCTTTACATCCAAACTTGCAAACTCGAACTCATTATTTTTTATAAACCTAAAATTCATATAGTTGTGAATGAAAAACCACCGTGTTCTAAAAGAAAATAACGTGGAATTTATTTATTACAATTGAAATTTCACTTCAGAAACGGTCAGTGAAACTTTTATGAAAACATAGGTACTTATTATACTTCTATCAACAGATTTATATACACAGCGCAAAGAGAACCGATTCTCACCTAAAAAAAAAGAAAAATTGGAAGTTATTGACTTTTATCACCCTCCAGAAAATATAATAAGCAATTTAATTTCAATGGTTCTATAAGTGATTTCTTTTCTTAAATATTCCTTTATAATGTTCAATTATTATTATTGTTGAAATATAAACGTTCATTTTTATGAAACGTCTGCGTCATTTCTTTTTAAAATTGAGCTATTTTAGAGAGGGGTGAAATAAGGGTGCAATAGATGATTGTTTACAACACTGCGTGGGTGTGGACCCTGTCTCGGGCATCGACCATTGAATCGGTCGGAATACAAAGACTTAACACGAAATAAGCACCTTTGTCGCTCTTAATACGGTTTCATAGAATTTAATTTTATTTCGTCTAAGCTCAATAAACGAGCAATGATTGACAAAAACTTGAAGAATTCTATAGAAAACTAGCTGTTCCCTGCGGTTGCACCCGCATTAATTAATTTGGGTGCCTCCTGGGTAACTCCTACCTATAAACTATGAACCTGCCAAATTCCGCCTGACCTGCCTGCTTCATGGGCCAAGTAGGTAGTTTTCGAGATATCGTGTTTAGGTTGTCAATGAGTCAGTGACCTATCGCTTTCATATTAGGAATTACTTATCAAAATGTTTTGAATTTTATTACTAATTGTATGTTGTTATTTTATTGCGATTATACTTTTTCCCGAACTTTCTTTAAAATGAAACTGAACTGGCTATCACACTTATATATATTTTGATTGACTTAAGTATATAGTTCTGGTGTTTTTAACAAGATTTATATAATATGCTAGATAATGTGGGCATTCAGTTCAGTTCATGTACCTTACGATTCCTGCTGCAATGTGTAACATCTTCAATATTAACATTGAAATTGCGCATTGCGCGACTTTATATTTCATGAAGGGTCATAAATAGACATTGAAAAAAAAAAAAAAACTTTGCAATCCTGAAGACGAAATTTATCGACCTATGTAAGAGGGACTTAAAGGTACAATAGATTGTTTAAGAAATATACCTACTAAAGTAATTAATGTTTTATGGACTATAAAATTTCGTACTTTATACTGGGATTTATCATAGAATACAGTAGGTACTTAAATAGAAAGGAAGTATAATAAATCTATATTTAGATTGGGAGCAACGATATATAAAATAAGCAATCAACTCTGGATCCCCCTAGTCTGATCTCGTTTATTAGTTTAAATTTATATGGAACTCCGCTCCCCACGCGGTGCGTCGGCGCATCCCACACACCACAAATGTCATTCACTTATCATTGGACGCGTTAAATTAGTTAATTATTGTCGGTGGTGGGTCCGTGTAACTGGCTGATTGCCCACAGGAATACGACTCATACAAGTCACACAGGATCTGATTCAGACAATATTAACGCTCGTCTTATTTCATCTTACGTGCATCCAGGATCGATATACGAAACGACGGATAAATTAACGCTTAGTTCCTGTAACGGCACGATTGTTTTCAATCCATAATTGATATACATACTTATTTGCATGTAGCGTTTTTTTCAGAGTGTTGCTACTGATTTTTATTATTCTTTTATTGGGATAATCTTAGTAAACTATCTTAGTACTTAAACGTACGGATCAGTATACCCCAAATATTCATATTTAAAAGGCTTTGCACGCAGGCTTGTCTCAAACAAATTGGGTTAAAATCCGATGTATTGAGTGCGCTTTATTTTTTTGGTTCTAGTAACGATTTTATTCATTCTGTTTAACGAATAGTTTCCATCGAGAGGCAATTTATTATAACTTTTACAACTTTCCTATTTGTATCGTGTGCTCACTAATCTGTCCCATGGGCGAGCTAGAACTAACTCAATTCCAAACTTTATTAGCGTGTGTGTTTGCGTGCCCAATCAACTTGGTCTATGTCCCTCAATTATTCAAATGGTCTTAGTTTGAATTGTATAATCAGCGGTTTTACAAAACCACTAAATTAGTTTATAAAATGGTACAGTTT
The DNA here is from genome assembly GCA_907165275.2 of Zygaena filipendulae. Taxonomy (NCBI): domain Eukaryota; kingdom Metazoa; phylum Arthropoda; class Insecta; order Lepidoptera; family Zygaenidae; genus Zygaena; species Zygaena filipendulae. Next base: position 8,248,858 of record OU015664.1, read on the forward strand.
CTTTATTGTGTTACCACCTATGATAAGTCTTCAGAACCTCGTTTCGTAGAGCTTCTATTTTTGCGTATAATGTTACAAGAAACCAAACAAACTACTTAGGTATTTATAGATATAATGTAGAATCCCCGTCGTCCTAGGATTGTCACAAAGATTTGATCATAATCTACCACATAAATATACACTGAAAGCAATATACATATAAAGTTATAATGAAATCAAGGTTAGTCAATAAGTCAATTATAAGCCTTTTAAAGATGGTCATAAGTATGACTATTTTTGACGTTTAACAACGTTCACACGACAGGTTTAGGTTCAAAACACTTATGTTTACTCGCTACACGAAAGTGCATATTATTTTATTAAATATTCTGAATTAAATCACTGATTAATAAGAATTTTCAATTATGTAATAATCCCGTAAAAGCGAAAATTTATGTTTGTAATGGCTGAACTAATCTTCATAGGATTTTGAAATCTTTTATCAGGACATTGGATACTTCGCAAGCGGGAAAATGTACCTATAGGTAGTACCTGAATCTAGAGGGTTCAAAGAGTTGGTTGGCTATAAACTTGTTATATCTAGGTTACATACTACGCATTTGGTGTTACTTTGACACATGCATGACATCATGACGGTATAATATGTATGGTCGGAAATGGAATTAACTATTTAGACGACACGCTCTTCTTAGTTTTAATTAAGACGAGATAATGCTGTGCGATGATGTCTAGGCATTATTATATTAAATCACAGAATTTACTTTTAATAAAAACCTTTTAACAAATAATGATATATCGTGGGGTAGACCCACAGAGGGTAGACTTCATATTATGGATATCGAGAGGCATACCTACAAGTATTAATAGGGGAAAGTGGAGTAATTGGAAGCACTTCCAACGCTCAAAAATAATAAAAAAAAGTCACAGAGACAATCAACTTTTATTGCAACATAAACTTTGCTTGTCAATCGACATAGTAAGGTGGTGGTCTCGATTCTGGGCTTTTTTAGGAATGTTAATACCAGCTATTAAGTGAATTTTATCGTAGAGATAAGTGAAAAATTTCTTGAATCTATACCTACCTACGTAGGTACTTAAATCTGTTTGGAGTCGATCGAAATTAAAAGTACAGTGATCTAAGAACAAATTCGTATTAGTTCCTATTAGTGGTAGTTGTTGATATTAGAAGCTACAGTTAGAGACTGCTTTCCCCAAATTGGTCTCTAGAGTAAGCAATGAGCGAACGTTAAATGACATTCCGAGGGCAATTTCAGATTAACTGTTAGTTAGATAGGTACTATTGACCCCGCAGCATTTCGGTTTTATTACCTAATATGTACCTACTTATCTTGTAACAAAAATAAACGAAGGTTACATAATATCTATGTACGCAACAACTCTAAGGTATGTCCCGAAACTTTAAATTTGCACTTAATACGTGTGTTTTATAGGCAAATGTTTTTGAAGTATATTTTAGGAACAAAAAAAACGTATTATTTAAAAAGTAGGCGCAAATAAAAATTTAGTAAGTATTTATAAATTTTGAGCATCACAATGTAAAAAGTAACCAGTGAAATTTTCTAAACAAAGCTCATAGATTTTTTTTTATCCTAAACGATAAAAATTCTTCACCCCAGAAACAATAATTTTCTTTCTAACATAAATCAGCAAAACAATTTATTTAATTTTTGCTTTTGTTTGCGAATTTTACATTATTATATTTTATCTAATTAGGTACCCACATAATTCTTTCTATTTTTATGTTTCTTATAATATAATTTAGCACTTATAGGAAAGGTCCGAAATAAATGACCGTTTTTTTGCCTACTTCGTGACTAATCATAATGATTTGCATTTTTTTATAAAAAATATTGAAATTTTATCTAATAAAACAGGTAGATAGTAAAGTATTAGCTGGTTGCTATTTGTTGCAATACGCTGTTTCATGCTACTTTTTTTATTACATAATATTTATTTATTCCTGTTTTCGAACGTTGTCGGAACGAATAAAGATCATTTCATTTCATTTCAAGTTGTCTGGATCCAAATTAAAAATGTCCCGAAGATTTCACCCTCACTTAAAAGATCTTTCACCTTTATAGAACTTTTATTCGATTAATTGGAAAATTAAGAATCGAATTCGCTGAAATAGATTAGGAAATGCTTTCAACTTTTATCCTTTCGTCTCCAAACTGTACAATAGTTATAAGATAGGGAAAATAAATCCGTTTATTTACTTTTTGACAACAATAAAACTCAGTGTTAGGCCATTAACAACGAACGATAATTTATTAGTATCAAAATATAGGAATGTTAAAATCTTTAATTATTATATGTTTGGATAAAATGAAAATCAAGCATTTACTTTGCAAAATATTATTTTCCAAGAGAAACGTTCATAACATCATTTGTACTGTTTATAGGTTTTAAGTTCCTATTTTCACTTGGTTGGTTTAATATTTGTCCAGTAAGAAAACTTGTGTTGGTTGGTCGGATGATAAAGATAAAGCTTTTCCTATGATACTTTGTTTTACCTATTACGTAGGTACCTATTTATAAAAATTCTGATTTTGTAGGTATCTACATTGTAAAATTAGCACCCATAGCCAAGTTGACAAAATTTAATCATTATTGCTATAGAAAACTAAGGAACTTATATCGTCACGTAAAAGTTAGTAAAAATAATTGCATCTTCAAGTATAGTTATTGCTTACTAAATGTTGGTAGGTAAGGTACATATCCAGAGCCTTTAAATATGATAATATGGTATGGTATGTTATTAAGGAAATTTATACAGTGGTTTTAAAACTTTTTTAATTTTTACATGTTTTTACATGTAAAAAATAAAAATACATGGAAATCAAAATTTTAATTAGTCCGTCTTTTAGAAAATTAAAAATCATTAGACATGTATTTTTTTATTTTTCAAATACATAAATGAAAATACACAGATAAAGCGCATTAAAGTTTAGGGTGAGGGCTCGTGACGTCACTTACCGCTACAAGCCGCCATACAAACTGCACTAGTTAGTGACGTCACGCGAAATTTCAACTCAATGTATCGCTGTTATTTTTTGATTACGTAAAAAAAGAAAAAATACGTATCCATTATTTTTTATTAATCTACATGACGGACTAAAAAAAAATTAGTCAAATAGCCTTAGTAGTAGAATAGTAATTAAATTAAAATACTAGGCTAAAATATTTGGTGACGTCAAGGGTAGCTGTGTGTGCGCGCGCGTACGTACGTGTGTACCTTTGTGCGTATGTGTAGATATATATTAACCTTTTAAACAAAAAATAGAATATACCAATCATAGTGACCACACATCTCCGATGTTTACGATTCCAGCACGTTCAAATAAATTACCTCCAGGAACTGTTACCAGTTCACGTATTACTTGAATAGGTACGTGATTTATTGCCATTTGCACGTTACAAAATAGTATTTGGTAATATTTTGTTATAACATCGGTGTATTTATTTCGGTGAAATAAATCTCCGGACCGGATATTCGGGTTGTGATGAACGACTCAACGCCCGCCCGTCTGAATATTACTTCAGCCATTTCGGATTGGTGAAAAATAAAATTTATGCTCGATCAATGAAAACATAGACTTGGAAAATTTGAAAAGATTATCTGGAAGTTCGTTTTGGGAATTAGGGTTTTATGAATAATTTTGTTTTTCACCGTTCATATAAAAAAGAAAAAAGTAGCCCAAGGCACAAGTCTTCAGTTTGATTATTATACCCACAAATACCAAGGTACTTAAAAATATTAGTTTGAGAATATTCCTTATTTCGCTTTCTTTCATGTGTAGACTGTAGGTATTCTCTTCCCAAATGGTGGAAATTCGCGTACAAGTAGCTTCATTTTTACGTTGCTGTAACATCAACCTAACCGTTGCATGCAAATTGCCTCTTAAAAAAGGTTAACCGAAGGCCTTCCATACGTCAAGAAAATTAAAAATAAACGAGAAGTTTTTTCTCAGAAGAATATGAGAGTTTTTTCCATGGCTGGTCAGGATGCATAATTTTATTTTGCTACTTTGTCATACCTCAAAAATCTGTTTTTTTGTTCCTCTATTTCAAATCTGGGTCAAGTTATTATGACAATGTCGTGGACTTAACTTGTCTATAAACAAATTAAATTTGCTGCGTCTGCGTTGGACACCATAATTAGTTTTGTTTCTTTCGATGTTGTTCGGTTCGATTTGGTGCAGCTAGTTGATATCTATCTATTCGAAGCAGTGAACCAAAATTGTTGTTGGCTCGATTTTTTTCACGCGCGGTAATTTTGGAGTTCCCGCGAGAATTCCGGATTGAAAGAATTTTTAAAATCGATCCAGTGCTTTTTGAGCCAATACGTTACAAACATACTTACATACAAATCTTTCCTCTTTATAACAATAGTATACATAATATTGTCGTGGTTCTGTAACATGTTTTGTCGACACCAAAAACATTCTATATAATAAAGGAATATCATTGGTCGACACTATACTTACCGTACCACACTATCAGGGTGTCGTTTACTTTGTGCCACCTAATAAGGAGTCTAGTGGGGTTCTACGTAGGTACACAAAATAGTTTATTGTTTAAATTTTGTATCATAAAATATGATATTGCAAATGCGAGGGCTAGGGCGAGTTCACCAGGGTGAACTTACAAACGATCATTATCGACAATGATATCGAATATCATTGACATTGGTAGGTACCTACTACCTACCTAAATTTTGTTAGATAAATGTTTTTGCACGTAAGTGAACCTCTAGTGAACCACCATAGTTGGTGATGTTGTTCTTTCTTGTATCATAATACTGTACATAAAATGGCTGCTGAATGGTGATCGGAATGACGAGTAACGCGACAAACGCGCACTCGATACTTCCTTCACCAAGAATTAAATTTATTTTCTAATTAAACCACTTCATGAATATAGATAGGAACGCTTAATTGACATTGATATGCAAATTTTTTTTAAACGTTTTAAAACCACACACAAGACAATTTTTTTTGCATCAATGACTCAAGACGAGAATTTTTCGCACTAATATCAAGGTTATGAATGCGATCAAGCCAAATAGTGACACGGGACAAATATTGACTAACTAGGCGTCCCCCGCAATTTCATCCGCAGAAATTTCAGAGTTCCCATGAGAATTTCGGGACAGAAAGTCCCTATATCACTCAGGACCTCGTAGCTTCCTATAAGTGAAAAAATTTTCAAAATCGGTTCAGTAGTTCCAGAGATTACCCCCTACAAAGTCACAAACTCCACAAACTCACAATTCACAAACTCACAAACTGCACCTCTTTATAATATTAGCATAGATAAACGCTGTGATCGTGATGCGTGACTGCGTGATTCGCGTCCCTTTGAACAGTCCATAATACCTATAATGAAGTCAAGCGTGTCAGTGGACTTTGTTTGCTATACCTACCAAGCACGCATGAGTGAGGGAGGGAGTGGGCACCTTTAGATTAAAACACTGTATGCGAGAGATCATGAAGCTTGAATAATTTTTTTTTTCATGAATATCAATCTATGATAGAGATGTTATTTCATCAGCTACATGTATAAGTAATATTAATTATACAATACTAGTTGTTCCCCGCGGTTTCACACGCAGCAATTTTGGAGTTCTCGCGGGAATTCCAGGATAAACTATACGTTAATACGTATAGTACTTTTACGTAGTTTATTCGTCTATACCTTCCTCTTAAATCACTCTATCTGCTGGTGGAAACTGCATGAAAATCCGTTCAGTAGTTTTTGATTTTATCGCGAACAGACAGACAGATGCGGTGGAGGATTTTATCTTATAATATGTAGTGATAACACTCGCCTGACTAGTAAAAATATACACGAAGTAGTCTTGTTCTATGTATAGTAGTGCATTTTGTTAGTTGCGTGACGGCCAACGACATAAAAACTTGGACACTTAATTGCAAGGGTCAACTCTAAATTGTTCCGGTGACCTCAAGGCAGATGATTACAACATCTGCTGAATCAAACAATACGAACAGAATTAATATAATGATGTCTCGTTCTTAGGTACCTACTTGTTTTATAATTGAACTGAAATATTTTTGTATTTTACAAACAAAAATAGGACCAATAAAATAAGATTCATCGTGTTACAATCCATTTTGTCCACAGGACAAAAGTAGATTGGAACGCTTTTGTAAAATATTAGGGTGAATTAATCCAATTCTCCTATATCCATATAGCAGACATTCATGAACTTGATTGCAATTTAGCTACTCCAGTTTAAACAGCAGTTGCTATTTTCATCACTGCAGATACTAGGGCGAAAACCTAACCTCACTGCAAAGGGCTGACGTGAAATTCTAATCTTAACATTTTCAAAATTAACAGCTGAATTAATTTTTTCTTCGATTATAAAATTAAAATAATTATTCCTTTGTTTCAGACAGTTCAAAATGGACGACGCAATAATTAATGAACCTTCTGACATCAACGCAACGATGGTGCAGAGCGAGCTGTCGAAGTAAGTACGAGTATGCTTGTCTTTTGCATACCTACTAAAATCGACGGAATTCGCGACTCATGTCACACACAGCAGAGTAGAATAATCTTTTTTTTTTTATGTCATAGGGGGCAAACGGGCAAGTGGTACACCTGATGGTAAGTGATTACCGCCGCCCATAGACATCTGCAACACCAGAAGGCACGCAGGTGCGTTGCCGACCTGGAATGGGGATGGGAACTGGCTTTCAAGTGGGGCTGCCGGAATACACCGTTAGGTGCTTGGCGACAGATTTGCAACTTGAAGATTGATGATTGAATGAAGATTGAAGATGCAATCTGAATTACGTTCTATCATATGTAATTCATCTGTTACCCATTTATTACTTGCGTTGATTTCGAATTTTCCGCAGGAATTTCGGGATAAAAAGTAGCCAACGTCATTTTATAAACGCACATTCGCATTTACGTATATAATATTAAGGATTTCATATAATTATTAATCTTGTATCTTGCAAATAACACGTTTATTAGACGCATCAGAGGATTAGGTATTACAATTTTACTCATAGGTACCAAAAAAGGTTTTCCTTAATTATTTTTTTCTTTTTAAGTTACAGACACATATATCCGAATCCTTATTTGAATCATGTGAAACCTGAGTCGTTCTTTAGGACTTCCTAGTAAAACATTTTCGTTGTGAAATTAAATCCCATTAATGCGAGGTCTTTGGCTCCTTATTCTTATACATGAACAATTAATTCAACCACCAACCTATAGCTTTTTAACTGTCAACACACCTTTCCTCTGTAAGTACCCATGATAAAAGCATGTACAGCTGTATAACCTGCGTCCTTTTAGTAAGACACAATGCATTACTATAATGTGCAGGAAAACCATTCATCTCTCTATCCTGTTGGTGGTCATTGGATTTGCTTCGAGCGTTCTACCGTCACCTGCCTCTTATAATACCTACATATAAGTGTAGGAATATCCGTGTGGGAAAATTTTGTATCGTCACGTCGTAAATAATAAATGCAAATTGCATAAGGATATATCGTATTATATACCTACCCATTACGCACTGCTCCAATCTACGAGTAGTTGGTGTATAAGCAATCTCTACATAAATTACCGCGCGTGAAACCATGGAGGACAGCTATAGATAGTTATGTAATTAATAACAGGTGTGTATAGTTAATAAAAATATGAAGGAGCTTTTAAAACAGCTTTTAAAATATAAAATATATTATTTACCAGCTGTGCCCCGCAGTTTCACCCGCAGTAATTTCAGAGTTCCCGCGGGAATTCCGAGATAAAAAGTACCCTATGTCCTTCTCTGTACCCCTGACAACGTGCATGCCAAATTTCATCCAAATCCGTTCAGCCGTTTTTGCGTGATTGAGTAACAAACATCCAAACATCCACACTTTCACATTTCTAATATTAGTAGGATAACTATAAATGTGTTTAAAAAACTAATATTATTAGGAACACATTTTTACCAAATCTTTAGTAATCATTAAAACCACTCTGAGTGCGGCTGTCAGTTTACATTCGAAATCTTGCATTATAAAAGCCGTCCGTTGGACTCTTTGAAATGAAATGCTCTCCTGAGTAAGTACCTACTTGGGCGTAGGTAATAAAATTACGCACGTACTTATCTTAGTTTTTATCGCGGCTCCCGAATCACATTTCGGGCCATGCAAAATATACATAGATTGGCCGTAAAACTGACAGAATGATAATTCCATTCTGAAGCGTAAAAAAGTGATGCTTTATTTTTTATGTATAGATATCTCACCTCAAAAAAGGGGAAATTTATCCTATAATCGAAAATACACGTGACCTTTGCCAAACTCGTGCGTTCTGGTTGAATGAAATATGGCTTTTCTTTCATGTAAATATAAGTTCAAACCTTCAATATTCTGGGACTTCACATTCAGAAACAACAAAGCAAAATCAATAGCCGTTTGATTCCGTTTCTCTAAGAAATTCATTCATCTGTTGGAGGATTTTTTTTATGGCATTTTATTTTAGCTCAACAGTCAACCTCAACATGTAGGTACGTAAAATTTTGAACCCCACTGTGTGTTATCAATATTGTACATACGAATGTGTTTTTTTGTTTGTTTGTTATGATTTGACGCCTTAACGATTTCCATATAGGTACGTCCCAAAATTTTCCATACACGTTGTCAGGAGTACAGAAAAGGACATGAGGTACCTACATTTAAGTAGGGATACTAGCTGTTCCTCGCGGTTTTACCTGCGGTATTTTCAAAGTTCCCGCGGGAATTGCAGAATGAACTATACGTATAAACCTTCTTCTTGAATCACTATCTATTGGTGAAACCGCATGAAAATCCGTTTAGTATTTTGAGTTTACTGCGAACAGACAGACAGACAAACAGACGCGATAGTGGTTGTAAACATGCAATAACTGAACAATAGAAAAATTAAAAAATAAAAGAGTGCAAAATACGTACGGCGTTCAGATAGATTTTGACATTTTTTACTGTTTGTCCGTATATTTGAATGTAGGTACATCACGCAAAAGCTACTCGAACTAGGTATTTAATCACAATAACGCTTGCCATACCTACAGATAGTCCTTAATTAAGCATGTATATTGGGCATGTTGGCTATTTTTTTTTGTTTAGTCCGTCTTGTTGATTAATAAAAAATATTGGACACATATTTTTTCTTTTTTTACGTAATCACAAAATAACGGCGATACATTGAGTTGAAATTTCGCGTGACGTCACTTTTCGGACAGTTTGTATGGCGGTTTTAGCGGTTAGTGACGTCACGATCCCCTCACCCTAAACTATAATGTGCTTTATCTCCGTATATTTTAATTTCTTTGAAAAAGCAAAAAATACGTGTCTATTGTTTTTTTATGTTCTAACTGACGGACTAATTATAATTTTGATATTCAAAAGTAGTCAACATCCCCATTCTGGATAATTTCATTCTGTCACAGCAAATATTCCCGAGAGAATTCTAAACCACTGAGTGAAACTTCGGATGTCTACAAGCTGTATGGTTTATAGTAGGTATAACTAGCACTGTCCCCCGCGGATTCAACCGCGGTAATTTCGGAGTTCCCGCGGGAATTTCACGATAAATATAGATATGAACCTTCCTCATGAATAACTCTACCTATTAGTGAAAACCGCATGAAAATCCGTTGCGTAGTTTTAAAGATCTAAGCATACATAGCCCATAGAGACAGACGGACAGCGGGAAGCGATTTTGTTTTGTTTTATACTATGTAATCACTTTACAAAATTAAATACCAAACAATGCCTATGTGGTCAGTAATATTAATATGTAACCGAATGACTCGAACCATATACAATATCATTTAGTTTGCGGTTTTGTTTGGTTTTCCTTTTGTATAAGGTACAGTCGCCAATATTCGTCCCCAAGCCTAATTTCGTCCCCTTCAATATCTCCTTTTTTAAAAACCGCCATCTAATAACAGTGACCTGAACCGAAAGCTAGTTGCATCAGTCGGCCATTGTGTAGAAGTGAATGCGTCACGACGTTCGTACCGACAGAAATTCGAAAATCAAAAATAGTGTTCAAGGTGAGTTTTTCATTGAAATATTCTCGGATACCATAAAATATTAAGATACCTGACTTATTGATACAATGTTTTTGTCAAACTAACTATTAATATCTCAGATGTGAATCGATTAAGCAAAATTTTCAAGTTATGACACGTGTTTTGCTTAAATGGATGCCACAAAAATAAATAGAAATTTCCTAATATCGTCCCCTTACATGAACCTTATATTGTCCCCGGGACGATATTAGGATCTCATATGGTGAACACAAGGGTCATGTCACTTTATTTTGCGTGTAACTTAAGAATGTTTTTTTTTTTTATTATTTAGATGCTGAAACCACCACACCATACCACCTTCAACCTCAACAAGACGAGGTAAAGCGATGGTAGTCACGGTCTCACCACATAAATAAGAAATAATGGTAGCAAAAAAGAAGCAGACAGAGAAGAATAACGAAAGAGTAGCGGATAGAAAAAAAAAGGGAAACGGAACAGAAACAACAAAAAACATCAGCTGAAAGCAATAAAATTAAAACCAAAAAGCTATTAAAAGCACAGTCTTCTGACGAAGAACCATCTGATGTTGATGACTCAGTTTTTGTGTCCACTGACGAAGAAGATAGCGAGAATGATGACGCTGAATACCCAGATTGTCATAATATCTACCTATTCTTAAGACAAAAAGAGAGAAAAATGGATAAGATGCATTCATTGTTTCCCATGGATGCACGAAGATTGCGTTGAAAATCCAGGACCAAAATTTTAAAAATCGAACTATTTGTTCGGAGAATTAGAAGTACCTTACTAATGATTAAAATAATTAAGAAAGGATTGAGATATTAATAATATGATAGTTAAGTTCAATTTTATATAATAGAAAACAAGTGAGTACAACTCCAATTCCCATATTGATTATTGCGATCTCAATATCGTCCCCGGGACGTAATTAGGAGCCCAAAAATATATTTTCATAATTTGAGTATTTTTGTTACAGCTATTTCAGAACTTTTTCTAACAAAGTTAACGCATTTTTGATTATTTTTATGAATAAAGGAATATTGAACCTAATGTTTGACGTTTCATTTATTACTGTGGTATTTTTATTTATTTTTTTAGAGTTGTTGTACAAAAAAGGGACGATATTTGGCGACTCTACCTTACCTAAACTACGTGCATGCATACATACCATAGAAATAAACAGTACCTATCTGTATGTGGATGGTCTCATCGCGTCTATTATAATAACACCTGCCCCCCACGCTTCCACTCGTGGTAATTTCAGAGTTCCCGCGGGAATTCCACGATAAATTATGCCCAAAAACCTTCCTCTGAAAAATCCGTTCAATAGTTTTTGAGTTTATCGCGAATAGACAGACAGACGCGGCGGCGGAAGACTTTGTTTTATAATAGATAACGATAACATTATTTAAATGCCACCTCTATATATAGATCTTACCTAATTTCAAGTAACTAAAGATCTTAAAAACAAAACTGCCGCACTCAGAGACGTTGATTTAAATTTTTCTTACTATGTCCGTGATATGGCATTCTTTTACTGAAATCCATTTTGATTCGCCGCGAAAGAACAAAAAGTAGCTTAAGGCCCTTGTCTACAGCAGAAAAACTAGCGCCATTCCCTATAAAAAAACGTAAATAATATCTTCTAAGATAAATAGATTAACTGATATTATATAGATAAAAAAAACGATAGTTGTATGTGTAGAATATGGTAATTTATATTATTATTTTTTAACCGACTTCATTGAAGATAATTTTGCACATGTAAGAAATGGACGACCATCACTCTTATGAATCGTGTGTACCTACCTATAGATCTTTTTGAGTTGTAAATTAAACAAAATAAACATATTGAATAAATGGATAAGTAAATACATCCGTATCTTTCCAACCGAAATGGATAAATATACTTATTTATTGGCAAAAACTCGCATTTTATCCGCTTGGTTAAAAACGCCTTCATTCGAGCGTTTCAAGCTCTCTTTTCAACGCTTTACATAATATCTATGATCCTGTTGTTTCCCTGCGATGCGTGCATAACGTTTCAAAGCCGGAGTTGGACGGTTTTCAGCATTAAGGGGCGGCTAATACAGATACCTACCTACTGCCTACTGGGTAATAAGTACTTGATCATAATATATTTTTTGTTTCAACCGTTGATTTCATTCAATTAAAAAAACCGTTTCGTATTTAAAGCAATCGATCAAAAACAATCGATGTGTTCATGAGTAAACGTTAGCATAGAAGAACCTAGAATCTACTGCGGACGTTAGATTTCTGCCAAACTTAAAATTCAATGCCTCTGTGTTTGCTGAATGCGGTTCTATGCTCGTTCTTAATGTTTTTTTTTTTTTCAGGAGTCCTCCTGGCCTGTTGGCATTTGCGGCCGTAGTCACCGGGTTCATAATGGTGATCGGTCTATCTGGCAACCTGCTCACAGTTGTGGCCTTGCTCAAGTGTCCGAAAGTGCGAAACGTCACCGCGGCGTTCATTATCAGGTAAAGCTATTATTACTATTACTATACATAATATATTACTAAACATAGCGCGATCGATTCGCTAGTCGATTCTGAGCAAACTACTTTCTAGTTTTCAGTTAATTCATTAACACGATGTATACTTATGTGTATGAACCTAAGTAAAACACGGAATTAATTGAATTTTTCCAATGAATTCAGCTGATAAAGGTTGTTAAGGAAAAATGCATCTCTGGCTTTCGTATTACTAACGTGGTTGGTCTGAAATATAAATTACATATAAATATAAGGTACATACATCCCAATAGGCCTGAAAGGTACCTAAATACCCACCTGAAAATGCCCTAAGGCAAGCGATAGAGATAGGCCCTACACGTCTTCAGAATATTAAGAAGTTTGTTAATGTTCCTATTTTTACACAGTACCTATGCTTATGTAGGTATGTTCGTAGACTGTGTTTTTTCTTTCCTATAAAGTTGCGTCAATAAAATCCTCAAAAAATAAATTTTAAATTTTGAAAGAAAAAAGTTCTACATAAATATAATTTATTAGCTGTGTCCCGCGGTTTTACCCGTGTGAGTTTCAGAATTCCCGCTAGAACTCCAAAGTAGCCTAATTTATTTTAAAAACCTTCCCTGAACTTCCACAAATATTTAAAGATCAAAATTAGCCATAATTGGTCCAGCCAGTCTCGAGTTTTAGCGAGATAACCGAACAGGAATTCATTTTCATATAATCTATCTTCTTACGGCCGCACTCAGAGTCGACTTTAATGATTACTTAGTTAAGTATAGATTTTTAAAACAAAACTGCCGCAATCAGAGACGTTCAGTAAATTAATGTTAATTGGCATTTAATGAGATATAACTTAATTAGTTAAATGTCAATTAACATTAATTTATTAAACTTGTCTGATTGCGGCAATTTTGTTTTAAAAATCTATACTTAACTAAGTAATCATTAAAGTCGACTCTGAGTGCGGCGGTTAATCTTAATAAATATAAATCACGTGTCACGTTGTTTGTCCGCGATGGACTCCGAAACTACTGAACGGATTTTGATAAAATTTCGTATCCATTTATAATATGGTCCATCTTAAAAGATAGGATAGTTTTTATCCCGGAATTCCCGCGGGAACTCCGGCACTAATGCGGGGAACAGCTAATCACCGTAAACTCCGAAATTACCGCAGATGAAATCGCGGGGGACAGCTAGTATATATACAATACATAAATCACGTGTCACGTTGTTTGTCCGCGATGGACTCCTAAACTACTGAACGGATTTTGATATAATTTTTTAACCATTTATAATATGGTCCAGCTTAAAAGATAGGATAGTTTTTATCCCGGAATTCCCGCGGAAACTCCGGAAGTAATGCGGGGAACAGCTAATCACCGTAAACTACTGTCAGTGCAGGGGTACAAAGAAGGCCGTAGAGTACTTTTCCCGGAATTCCCGCGGGAACTCTGAAATTACCGCGGATGAAATCGTGGGGGACAGCTAGTATATAGATATAATTAGATATTATTAAAACATTATTATTATTAATTCTGTCCCAGCTCCAATTATTTTCTGATTTTTAAATAATACTATCAAAAAAAACCTAGGCAATAAAAGTAAACACAAAATTTAGATCGCTTAGGCGAATTCAAATTATTCAAATACCTACAATTGAGCTCAGAAAGTTAATTTGGTGGCGCTGTTGAAGGTTTACGGCCGCACTCAAAGTCGTTTTAATGATTACTTAATTTTAAGTAAAGATTTTTAAAACATAACGACTCTGAGTGCGGCCGCTAGACTTCAGATAAATGTATGTATGTTCGAGAGAATCATGTAGTGATTAAGTATATTATCTATGGACTGAACCTCAAACCGTGGGGAAAGATTAGAATATTAGAAAATGTTATTAAAATTCGACACTTTTAATAAATTAAAATCCGATGCTGAAATCGTATACCTACTTAAGTAGCTTAATCCTATTAGTAGTAAATAATATATTACAATTGAATTCAACTAAATACAAATTTTTACGATTGTGAAAATGTAATCTTTATGAGGAAATAATTGTAAATAAACTTGAGTTATTTAGGTAGATACTTAAATATCAATCAGCTCTATAAGCTAGCTTACTACCCAATTCGTTGTTGTGAAACCTATCTAAGTATGTAAGCAATATTAATTTATTCCTCCATAATTTTTCAATAGACTCTCCTCGAATTTCACTTGCTATCCAAGATTGTTGTTTTTTTAATATACATTCTAAATTAAAATTTTCCTTTGTAGGGCTTTATCGAAATTGATATTAAACTTTTTTTCTCGCAGAGATTTGCTTTGTTTTGCAGTTATTTTATCACGCTTTCTTACAATAATATAATAAATATAAACTTACAATAGCAATGAAATGCAGTGGGTAATCACTAATCATCATCTTAATTCTTTGTCAAGATAATGATTAAAATATCAGTTTTAAATCTTGTTTACCTCTGTTGACGAAAAATAAATAGTTTGAAATGAAATTTTTCATTACATACCTAATAGTTACATTTTCATGTAGAGTTTTCGATTTCAATCTTTTTTTTAATGAATTTTTTGCCTTTTATGTATGACGTATGTAGCCGGTTAACACCCTTATTTTGTTCACAGTCTTTGCATAGCTGATTTCTTATTCTGCGTACTGACTCTCCCGTTCGCCATTTCGGGTTTCTGGTCCAGTACGTGGTCCTTCGGAGAGGCACTTTGCAAAATGGTTCCTTTTATAAGATATGGAAATGTCGGCGTATCACTGCTGAGTATCGCTCTTATCACTCTAAACAGGTAAGGCTGATATATACAAGAAAATCATGTTTACCTAGGTATACTTATTTGATTACCTTATGATCTGTAGGTTTTACTGACGAATGTTTTTCGTCATAGTTACGTATGCAATCCTTATAAATTCTCTTTATAATGCAAAAGTAAGTTTGTTTGTTTCGCTTTCACGCCTCAACGGCTCAACCTATCGTCATGAAATTTGGCATAAACGTTGTCAGAGAAGGACATTGGCTACTTTTCATTTCGGAATTCCTGCGTGAACTCCGAAATTTACATTGTGAAACTGCATACAATTTTGCATACTACACGCTGTCAGGGTACAGATAAGGTACTTTTATCCTGGAATTCCTGCGGTAGGTATCTCCGAAATTAACGCGGTTGTAACAGCTATAGTTTTCTTTAAAAAAAACCTGGCAATTTTAAATAAGCAGGCCTTTTTGATTTAAAGTAATGTAAAGTTGAGGTAAAGTTTGGCATATGCCATCGAATAATGATTAATAATGACGAAATTTTCTTAAAGGAATTGTAGATAGGTAGTACGTTTAAAAATAACAGCGGCAGCGGTGGCCTAATAACTCAAAGAGGAAGAATTATTTCAACCCAACAACCAATCTACCTTTTAAAACCAGTAATATCAAGTTAAGATATCAATTCGGTATATTTGGATTATTCAATTTTTTTACATCAGTGACTTCATACTATTCATGATTTTAAAATGGTAGATTGGTTGTTGGGTTAAAATTGTATATACGTAGGTAGGTACCTTTATTAGATTGCGTGTCGCAACCAAATCATTCGACGAGTTTTAAATGACTACACAAAATAATGTTAACTGAAGTCACTGTAATTTGAAAAGTAATGGTCTTATTGCTTGACGCATTTTAATTTAAAAATCATTATATGTAGGTACATCATAATTATATTATACCTACCTATTGGTTGAATTACGAGATATTTTACTTCAACTGAAATGTAGAAATGCGACCTAGCAGAATTACCTATTGCAGATGTTTTGTATTACCTATTTACCTAACTATTATATACCTAAATATTTTTGATACCAACTGTTCTCCTTTCGTTCGTATAAATTCAAATTGATTTCGCACGTATGACCAGCGATTATGCAAACACGTCGACTCGTCTCACCAATAATAACTAATTATTTAAGTTCATCCATCACGATCAGTAATCCATTGACCTATTGTTCGGATTTCTATTGTTAAGTCATCTATATATCAACAATAAGTAGGTTTCGTCCTTTGTATTGAACAGCTTGTCATTGTGTGTCGTAAATCCACATATTAGCGAAAGAAATAATATATTAATGTAGTTCTTATTGTACTAAGGTTTAATGCTGAAGATTACTTAAATGGTTTTCATAATGGGTGTAAATTATTGAAAGATAGTATATAATATATTAATTATATAATAAAGTTAAATCGATTTTATCTGTTAGAATAAATCTATGGTTATTTTCGACTGGTTGCCTACTAAATTCAGTAGAAAAATACGATTCGTAGTCACTAAATCGAATTTTCAATGGAATGTACGATTTAAACGACGTTCGTGCGATATTATTCAAACTTTAGTTGTAATTTATCTGCTTCGTCTAGTTATTCATTTGAATATTATAACGTAGATAACATTTCCATTTAAAGCGTACATATAACGAGGTAGGTGGGTACCTACCATTGTATCCAGTCAGAAAATATGATGATAGCAGTTTTGTCGCCATATTTATGATAATAATTACAACGATTTATTTTCATTTTCCTCTGACAAATCGCGGGCATAAATCAAAGCTACTTTAGTGCTTTATGAAATTTGTTTCTTTGTGACTAATAAAAATTTGCAAACAAAAGTAGATACCTAGCTTATCTTAGTATTTTTCACCTGTCATGCAATCTTACCAAGTTATGAGCAAGTATTTATTCACAAATTATTATAGGCATGAAAACAAGATACACATTCATTCAACTGACGGTCTTAAATATTTAAATGAAAACATTATAAACTACTATCTTCTGAATTAATAATAATAATAATAATCCATAACTAGATAGTGATTAAAAATAGAAATGTTATAAATTAAGATATACCTACTTACCTATGAAAATGCCAGGTTTCTGTGATAGTTATTATAAATAGTTCATAAAACTATTAACTCCATAAATATTTCCACAGGTACATAATGGTCGCCCACCGAAGTTGGACCGACAGAGTGTACAAGAAAGTTCATATTGCTCTAATGATAATATTTTCATGGACTTTCTCTTACGGCATGCAGATTCCGACCCTCCTTGGAGTATGGGGTAAGACGATCTATCTCAATTGAGCTAGATATTTCACCTATTCGTTTATTACTATAATTCTACTTAAAACTACTTAATTTTCGTTCCATTCCGAACTGAATGGCTAAAAATCTGAGTAGGTACACACTACATAGTTTAAGTATAATATTTATCACAATCGGCCCCGAGACATCTTGGAGCATTTTTCGCTATTCTACGTGGTTTGGGATTTGGCCATCCACGGTCACTTAAAAATTCCTTCTCTATAATTATAATATATTACGACCAATCATCAGGAAACAAGGCAAGTAAAGAAGGCATAATACGATTATTGTCTAGGGCTGAATATATCCATTATCCAGTGTAATTAGAATTGTTACGATTAGGGCCTAAGATTAGGGACACGTCAGTAAAACTCGAGATCCGAGCTCAGACAGATTTATTACACATTGTTATTGTTATTGCTACCTTTATTACACCTACGTGATACATCATATCGTCATATAGTGCCGACGACCCGATTGGCACCACGCGTAGGCGTCTTCTAATCAAGAGGTTCCGGGTTTGATTCCCGGTGGGGGTGAGCTTTGTGTGATGAATTCCACTTTCCAGTCTGGACGTGTTTATATGTAGGTATATCTATATGTAGTAGGTATAATACTTGCATATACCTATGAAATAATATGTAGTACAATACAATTTGCTTGGTTTCCACAGAACGGAATTGTAACTTAGTGTGGGATCAAGTAAATCTGTGTTGTGAAGTGAATTAGCTTAAGTATTATGAACTAGCTGTGCCCGCATTTCACCCACGTGAGTTTCGGAATTCCCGCATAAACTCCCAATTTTCTTTAATACAAACCTTCCCTGAACTTCCCGAAATATTTCAAGATCAAAATTAGCCAAATCGGTCCAGTCATGCTAGAGTTTTAGAGACGAACAGCAAATCATTTTTATATATATCTAAGAGATAAGTTCTTTTAAATTTCCTATAGTGATCCAAAAGAACCATGGAAATCGCTCGTTCTTGATATAAACTACCCATATCGTTTCACTTCAGAAACTTCCTATGTGTAGGTATAATAATTTTTAGGAAATAAAAACTCCAATTATCCATCCAATTATTTATTTACACATTATTTAAATTTCATTTCGCAGGTAAATTCGACTATGACCCGGAGCTGGGCACTTGCTCAATAATGCCCGACGATAATGGCAACTCTTCCAAAACGGCACTGTTCATACTCGCCTTTGTTGTACCGGCAATACTCATCGTCATTTGCTACGCTAGAATATTTTGGGTGGTCCACTGGTAAGTTCCACAATGTGTTCTGACTCTGAGGGTGGTTGAAAATAGATTCCAAATGTAGAACATTCAGCCACCTTTCTCAAAACTGTGCTTGCGAAGTTTTGCACGGTCTTTTAAGATATTGGTAAAACTAACTATCGACCTTCATTTACCAATGAAGGTCGATGTCGATGTATAAATTAGGTCAAAAAATGTTTTTCCTTAATTATTCTGCAACAAAAAAGTTTGAAGACTACCCAAAGTAGCTGTTTCTGGTACTTTTTGTTAAACTATCTGCAAAATTATCATGAAAAAATAATTTCATGTTCTACTATAGATTTCTTTTTGAATGAAAATATCTTAGAAGATATGATTTATTCTAGCGGGTGCAGGCACTATAAGTACCTACAGCTCTGTAACCTAACGAATGATTTCTAAATAAAACTTAGGTATAATATTAAACAAACATATTTCCAGTTCAGAAAAGCGACTGCGTGAACATGAAAGATCACAACAAGCTGGCCCCGGCTCGTTAAACAATGTGGAGAAGCGATCCACGATCAAAGACCACAGGGAGACGAAAGCGAAACGCAACGAATGGAGGATCACGAAGATGGTGCTCGCCATCTTCCTATCGTTCCTCGTCTGCTATCTGCCGATAACTATTGCTAAGGTTGCCGACAGCCATGTACATTACCCTGGTGAGTTTATAATTTAAAACAATAATAGTCACAAGGGTAACAAAAACTTTTACAAGGTATTTGAGAAATGTTTAACTGCACAATATCAAAAAACTTTTAAGAACACTGAATGTATCAATTGGCTACTTGACAATTTTTTTTTAGTCCGTCATGTAGATTTGTAAAAAATATTGGACATGTATTTATTATTTTTTTACGTAATCAAAATATAACGGCGATACATTGAGTTGAAATTTCGCGTGACGTCACAGCCCGGTGCAGTTTCTATGGGGCTTATATATTGAAAATTGACGTCACGAGTCCCCCACCCTAAACTTTAATGCTCTTTATCTATGTTTATTTTCATTAATTTGAAAAAGCAAAAAATAGGTAAGTACGTGTCTATTATTTTTTTATTTTCTAACTGACGGACCAATTAGAATTGTGATTTTCATACCCTGGAGAATACCCAATTATATGACTAGGTACCTACGCTAAAACTAGTCGGTACGTTTACGAGCACTCCGACATGTTATGTTAGAACAGCGACCACAATGCACGGGCTGAGCGATCGCAGCGAGCGTGCCGCGGCAGCTGCAGTCAGCGATCCGCCAAAGCCAGTTTTTTTTTGGTCTGCATATTTTGATGTGCAATTAAGTAGTATTTTAGAGAGAAAAGTGAAAAGAAAGTCAAGAATTACCTATTTATCTTCTGGTGTGTATTTAAATACCATCCTGTTAAATTCAAAGCTGCAGCGGAAGACTAACCCTGAGTAAATATAGTTTTTGTCATTACCCGACTCATGCTGAGCTATGGCTGCCTTTTTGTCGCGCCGCAGTGTCAGTTGCCCCTGTAATTTTAATTTAGTTAAAAGCAAGGCTCTGTTTCTCAATCGCCAGAGAGGCTTTGTCTAGTCTAGGTTGACTCGTTGATGGATTTCCGATACAAAGATTACCAAACGTCGGATTTGTTCAGCGGCGAGCGTCTGTTTCGCCGTTGGGAAACGAACCCTCAGTGATATTATTTGATATGTTTTTCACCTATTTATAGGAGTGTTAAATTTTCTTTTTTTTTTCTTTTTTCAAGTATTCCACATAATCGGCTACCTGCTCCTGTATGCGAGCGCGTGCGTCAACCCGATCATCTACGTGATAATGAGCAAGCAGTACCGCGCTGCGTACGCGGCGGCCCTGTGCTGCCCCCTGGCGCGGCTCGCGGGGCTCACCAGCGGTGCGTATCCCTCCTCGCCCGCATGCCACAACGCCATCAAGAAGGAGCGCACCTCGGCGCTCGCTACCTATATACAACCGTGAAGGTATCATCGCATGCAAGTTGCAACGTGTGACACGCTTGTGTGATATACAGCCAGGTCCGAATGCTTGTATTGATCCTTCTTTTTTTTGTATGAAATGTCTCGTGGACAATAATTTTTACCTACTTATATTTTGTCGCATGGAATCATTCTGTATTTAATATCGGACCATGTGTTCTTTAATATACAAAAGAAAAGGAAAGATCTCTTACAAATAAATCAGTAGATACAGCCTTTTCAGTGCTTCATTATTTTAGCTTAGGTATATGGTTTTTGCTTTAAATTCTTAATCATAACAATGTATTTTTACATTACAATAACTTTAATCATTAAAATTCCTGAATCGTGGCTGTGATCGTGGCTTCTCTAAATATCTCTCTTTCTACAAAGCCACTCCCTCTGTGTTGCTGGTTTGTCCGACCTTTGATTTTATATTATAAACGACAATTAACTAGTCATTAATTCTATTTAGAGAAATGGAACGACCGTCAGGGGTACAGCTACAACAACACAAGAACGGTGTTAAGTCAAGTGTCGCTCGGGGAGTCGAGGGCGGACCCGAGGGGGTCGGCGGGCCCCGGCGGCCCTGGCGCCAGATAGACTCCACGCCCGGGGTCGGTAGCTCCAGGGCCCAATCGCAGCAGAGCATTGGCCCCAAGAGCTACGGATCGTTGCAGTGTATTGGAACACCGTCAAATACTGCAACGCAAAGTTTGGCAGCGAACACTCGTACCACCGACACGAAACAGAACACCGAAAACGAACAGAAAAATGATGAATCTCATATAAATTTAGCGACAGATAACATAGAACCAGTGACTACGGAATCCAAGAGTAACAAAACTAATGAACCGTTGAGAAGTAAAGTTGCGAAGCTAGCAGGTTCGTTCAAGAATAGAGTGAAACTGCTTAAAATAGGTAGCTATAATTTCAAAGGTGATGTATAGCGACTTGCCGCTCGCTAAATGATGAACTTAACATACCAAAGAGCACGCACTAAAGATTAATAACTGCTTTTTGCTAACGCCGATGGCATTAATTCACCAAAGATATTGTCACTTAGGTGCCTACTACAAAAGTTTTTTAAATATTTTCTTACTTAATTTCAAGAATTTGCAAAAATTACCGACTACCTACCCATAGTGTTTAATAAAAATCTGAATAAAATCTAGTCTAGGATATTTTAAAAATAATAGCACTCAGTGGTAGGCACGCCAAGTTTTAAAACAAATTTAATAGTTACTAAGTGGACCAATTAAAAGATTTTATAGATACTTTATACTTAAATTTTAAGTTTATCTTATTACTTAAGATGAATATGAAAAAACTATCCGTCCTATAGCGAGCGCCAAGTCGTATGCATTTTTAAATAGATACTTGCCGAAATTATTTTTATTTATCTTAATCTTTATACATATAAAAAAAAAACCTTTGCGTAATAATGTTAAAAAAGAAACTCAAGCAATGTCTTCCATCCTAGTTTTGGTGCCTAGGAAATATCTAACAAAAATATTGTTTTTAACTAGGTACCTACCTATATATGAATGAAACGAAGCACTTAAGACAAATTTAAAACTTTTAATTATTTTTTCAGATTATACCTAACCTTTTTATTTTTGAACCCAACATTCCGAATAATATTAAGTATATGTAATAAGTATTTTGTGTAAAATTTGTTTAAGTAACTAAATAATAAGTTAACATTCCAATAGATGGTATTAGAATTATTTTTTAACAAAAATTGTGTTATAAAATACACATCTGAAAGATGAGAAAGACAAAAATAACAATGAAACAAATCTTTAGTACCTATCTAAATATATACGAGTGTTAATGTTTACCATGTGGACCATGTGGTGATGTTGAGGTTAGGTAAATATGCACGGCTTTTAGTCAATTAAAAAAAAACTAGTGAAGCAATATCTAATCATTGTCTAATATGTAAAGTCAAAACTCGTTTCCATTGAAATTTCAATAGATATAATTAATAAAATAACACTTGAATTATAACAATGATTATAACAATTATAACAGTGAATCAACTGCTTTTTTTGTAAATACCAATCAGTATTTTTTAATATTTTACGAGTTCTTTAAATTATTATTGAAATATTTTGTCAATACCTACGTTAAAAGTACCTAGGTAGTAGGTAGGTAGGTATATAAATATTTTGATGCCATAATAAATTTAGCGTATAAGGACTTAAATGATATTATACTACAGGCGTAATAATTATTATTAAATATTAAAAATGTTTTATGTAGATAAATTGAATGATATCGCTAGATATTAAGATTGTTATTTATTTTTAGAATAACTACCTACACATAAAAATTAATTTTTAAAATTGATGTGTCAAACGTAATGAACGGCCAAGTTAGCGCTTTAGCCTAAAAGGTTTTCTGACAGAAAATGTCATCGTTCCAAAGTCAGTAAGTTTACAATAATAATAATTATTGTAATAGGTAATTAATAATACAATAAATACTACATCGAACGTGGTGGTTCATTAAGTTTTTTACCATTACACTAGATATTATTAAAGTTTGTACTTGTATCAGAGGAAATTAAAATAAATTTAAAAAAAATCAAATTAGGTATTGAAAATTGGTAGGTACTTACCTACTAACATTTTGAACGCCCGCGCGCCCCAGTTGGATTTATTTGGTCATACATAATGAATAAGAGAATGAAGCGGTCGCTAGAGTAGGGATAGGCAAAATCATAATTTTTTATCGAATAAATCCGACTCGAGTGCTCTAAATTTATTAATCCTGTAAGGGTAGATTGATTCCCAATAAGTTACAAAATAGAACCTTACAGCTCACTCACAGAACTTTCAAATTTAAAAAAACTAAGATTTTAATGTAAAAGTTAAAATTGCAATACTGTTTTATCTGGTGGAACCTAATTTTATAGCCTTCTAAATCTTAATGTGAGTCTCGGAAGAATCTCACATTAATTTGGTAATAAGTTTCTTACTCTACACGTTTTGGCTCAGCTGAATTTAAAACGAGCCATGCTTGTCAGGTATTCTTCTTCTAGATCTCTTCCTCATTTCTTTCTCTTCTTGTCGTTCATAAATTCGAAAATAAAAAGTATTTTAGAAATCAAAAAATATTTTATTCATTGCCTATCTTCTAACCTTTGGCTACAGTCACGGCGGCGGCGGCGCGGCGGTGGCGGCAGCGACGGCGGCAAAAACAAATGGTAGACAACATAAGAAGTAGGCCACAGCTATCAGCGGCGCGCGCTGCTGGCGCCGCCCTAAGGGCCAACCCACACGACGCGGTGCGGCGCCGCACCGCAAGCCATTTCACCGCGCTGTGTGGCTACAACGCATTTTTTGTATGTAGTATACCGTAGCGGCTCGCACCTGAGTCGCACCGCACCGTGTGGATTGGCTCTAAAGCGTATCACACAGAAATAAGTAGTAAAGTCGGTAGTACTTTCCTATAAGTACCTAAATATTATAAGGTGTGGCAAAATTAGCTGCAAATACGTACAGGGCTGAAAGTATACGATATAACAAACAGGATGAGCGAAAAATAATAAGTTTGATAGTTTTTCAGAATTTGAGGCAAATAAATTTATTGAAAAAAGATCACCCTTATAAATAGCTAACAATTTAAATACATTCACAACATATTCACAACGTACACAATACACGTAGCTCACTTATACAAAGCACGCGCCACGCACACAGTGAGGGAAGCATCAGCTGTGTTAGTACATGACTAGTATAGTATTATAATTATTATCTGTAGTACATGGTTAGTAGGTACAATTGAATACTACTTAGCTCCGCTAGCCAAATTGTTTGGCAGTTTGGCCAAATAATAAAAGTCAGTGACAAGCCAAGTATGGAGTGGGTAGATGGGCTAAGTCAACTCCCGCCACGATCTCGTCGCGCGTCGTGAGCAACAACTAAACCCAAGTGGGCAGACACAACCGCTTGGCACAGAATTCAAATCGATCAGTGGTAGCCGTGGTAGCACAAACCAATAATAAATAATATTACGTGTATTTTTGTCTTTTGTATTAAATGGGTATTTTGTTATTTTCAACTTTTTAGTGTAGGGCATTTTTGTGTTTTTTGAAGTCGGTATAATTTTTGTCGCTCTACTCCTATAAGCCTTAATCTTCGTTCCTCGAAGTCAAATTAAATTATTTAGATAAAAAATTGTCTGTATTCACTGGTTTATTTTTTATATTCTTATTAAATAGGTAATAATAATGATAAAAATTTCATCTAATTGCATAATTATACATATATATGGAGTAACTAATATTATTATTTCACTAGCTGTGCCGCGCGGGTTTCACCCGCGGTAATTTCGGAGTCCCCGCGGGAACTATGGAATAAAAAGTAAGTTCTCTGTACCCCTGACAACGTGCATGCCAAATTTCATCCAAATCCGTTCAGCCGTTTTTGCGTGATTGAGTAACAAACATCCAAACATCCACACTTTCACATTTATAATATTAGTAGGATAATAATATATTATATCAATGAAAAGACAGTTGATTTTGCATAATTTTAAAGGAGGCATATAATTATACCTACAGGGTAGTCTGGCACAATACGACCAAGATTGGTAAGTAAAGGAAGCTGTTCCGTCACAGATACTAAGGGGGGGAAGAGGCTTAGATCAGTGATGATCTTGATCTATGATCTTTGGCTTAGATATAAGTTCTGAGATATTAGGTGGATATTAGGTAGATGAATTAAAATTCATTCTCCGTCCGTGGACGCATATGACGGTTACTCGACTGTGTTTTAAAAAGAGAACACAAAGTATGATGATGGTACAATGAATGTGTGAGAATAGGCATGTTGACAGTATTAAAGAATCAAAAAAATAATGGTTTTAGAGAAAAATATATGTCAGAAGAACTCTTAAAAGTCACTCAGTTTTCATTTAAACATTGTGATTAATAAGATTTTCATTAGAATAAAAGTATAAAATACTGCAATCGGCCATGTTTACTGAAACACCAATCACAGCGAATGACGTCACAGTCAAGTTAACGCCGTGCATGTTACTAGACATATTGTCTACATATTGTCTGTTACGCGTTTCGAGTGATTCCTGCATCATTTAATTAGTAGAATTTGTGTTAAAATGCAATATCCAAGTATCATCAACGATGGAACAAGGTTACATTAAGGCAAATAGCGCTAATTTGCCCAGAATTGATTTGTTGATGTTGGGAGAGTTTCTTGCATCAAACACAGACATTCATCTGAGTTTCAAAATGTGAAAACTTCCGTGTAAGTACAACATTATTGTTAATCTTTAGTGCTAAGTGAAATAGCAGGTATTTTGTGATGAAATTTAACTTAATAGGTATATTAAACTTGCAGAAGCTATAGTAATTTAACACTGAGGTATGTCATAGGTTATTTTTGAGGTTAGTTAATTCCCAGTACAAGAAAATAATACTTTTTTTATTAAGTACTAGGTTTGTAGGTACCTTTTCTCAAAACTCCACAAGTACTATTATGTACAACTTCAATAATAATAAGTAATAAATATATCAACTTAAAAATATATTGAGTTTGCCTGATTATAACTATTTTGGTCAAAGAACCAGAAAATATTTAATCCCAAAATTTTTGAATGACATATCTTTAAAATTAAGAAACAATAGTTTTAGTGAGGCCTCATTCCAAATTTTTTTTTTTTGTTAAAAACCTGTAAGAGATTTAAATTAGGTGAAAAAATATGTGGTACAGTTTAGTATATTATTGTATTGTGTTGTAAGTACTTGAAACTTGCTTGTTCAGTATATATTAAAACAAGTATAAAGGGAGTGATTTGTCTGCCAATAAACTGTTATGCAGTTTCGCAGGTTTCATTTAGAAATAACACTAAATTGTTTTAATTTAATAAAAAGTTTTAATAATATTCAAACCTATCTTTCAAACAAGTATAAACCATTGCTCTCCACACCCATAAATTCAATATCTAATGTCAGCTAGGTAATTTACCTATTTGCAAAGATAGAACAGAAGAAGAAACACTACACACTTGTCACTTTATGTATTTATATAATAAATTTTATTTATTTCAGGTCCTCACAACCATCATATGGGGATGATGCTATAAGTTATGTGAAACTTAAAAGTGAAGGAAAATTTTTACAGTAAAATGTAGAAATTTTATGTGTTACATTTGATGAAGAATATGTATCAGATTTTCTTGAGGGCATAATAAAATTCTGGAAACCTTATATATATCCATTGTTATATAAAAATATAGAGTAGTAAATAAAAATGCACATGTTTTTGTTTTTATCACGCTTATATTAGCTTCACCTGTATCACTAGTATTATATTATGTATACCTACAGTAAAAGACTAGTATTATATAACTTTAAACTGACAGCGTGCTACTGGTGAGTTTTTTGCGGAGCTTCTCTTCGGCCATAGCACTAGGAAGCTGTGTGGGTATTTTATGGGTGCTGTCATAATACTAATTGTAATTTTATTGACGTCAAAAAGAGCCACATTATGGACCAACGTTGAATAAAATTCTTTGACTTTAACTGAGACTTTCATCTATCTAACCAAATTCCTAGAACCCTACTTGGGGTGCTGAAGCACCCCAAAAGGTTTTGTTTTTCAATTTATTTTACTGGTTTATAATAGTAGGGATGTTGAAGACTTTTGAAAATCAAAATCCAAATTAGTCCGTCATCAAAGTGGTCTTCACAAAAATAAATTGCCGAATTTGTAACTACACCTACTGGGTTTCGCCTTGCAAGCTTTAACCACTTATCTCTCACTTTTTTCTTGTTAGGAACATGAGCAAACTATTTATTAGGTAAGTTTTTTATGTGTTTTTAGATACAGAGAGGGACCGCACACCACTTGTACACTTTGGAATTAATTTTTAATAAATATATTGTTGACTTTGTTCGTCGAGCATACACACAATGCTACGTGAACTTAGGTGTGACGTCACAAGTGGCGCCATGACACTCACGAGTGTTTTCGAGCACAATTCAAATTAGACAAAATAAAATGCAGTAATTTGCGTTAAAACTATAAACTAATGCTGAAATAATGAGTTTTTCGGAAATAGTAGACGTGTACCTGCATTATAAAAGGGGATTTCAAAATTTGTCAACATGCCTATTATAGATGGGCAATCAACTCGGTCTAAGCTTGGTGCTTGGGTTTACACCCGATAAAAGTAAGAAAACGCCCGTAAATTAATGATGAACGGTGTATTATTTTCAAAAGTTCCGATAAAGAATCGAAATGCATCTCACCAATGCATTTCAAAGTACATAATTTCTAACAAGAAGAACATCTGACTTGGCTGTGTGGACTTAATTCCTTTGCTTTTTCGGAAAGGGATATGCTAAAAAATGCTCGGAGTCTTTTTTTTTTGTTAAAAATTAACTCTTTTTGGAGAAAGCAAAGGAACATAAACATACAGCCAGTTAAGATGTCTTTCTTTTCTGAAGTAATTTAGCTTGTAAGATGCATTTTAATGCTTTACTGGAACTTCTAGAAGCAACTCTTCACAGTTGGATCTTAATAGGAGGCTCTGTAGGAAGTTCTATAGTAAAACGATAACCTCCCAGCGAACACCCTATTTCATCTTATTTCACTGTTTCAATGGATAACAATATTAAAAATCTACCACATTTATACAATATTAACCACGATAAACTAATTTTTTAAACAAAGAAATAAAAGTGACGTCCATTTTGCTCAAATCCCGCCAAAAAGTCTGAATGCTGAACCAAAAATAAAATACTTACCTTAAAAAAAATTTGGTAATATGAGCATTGACCCTTCGCCTTTCCTGGACCGGTTATGCGAAAAAAAATAAAAAAGTAAATAGTGATAGATTTTATTGCAGATGCATTCACGTAGTGATTACCTTCTCTCTTGATGCATTGATTTATGGTGTGGTATATCAATGTGCAGATATTAAAATATTCCGAACTCAGTACAAGGTTTACTAAAGCTTCCACAGCTTTACCCTTTAATTTATAATTTTTTAATTAATACTATAGGTAGATAATAATTTATGTTTTCTTTTCTTCTATTATTGTTCTAACTCTAATTATTATTAATACAATGCAAATACAAGGCCGTTTTGCCAAAACTTTCAATAAATAAAAAAAAAATTATAGATTACTTGTTGACAGTTGCACTTGACAGTTGAAAGTTGACACTGGCAACTGGCAAGTGGCAACAGTCCGGTCCACCGTCCACTAGTACATTTTTTAAATGTCTAGTTAATTTGTGGTTCGGTCGCGGTCGATACTCGATAGTGGATTTATCGTTTTCTTGTGGATAAATGTTAATTTATAGTGAATTGTTCGTGTTGTTAATGCTAAAATAAACAAAAGATTAATTTCACTACGCAAAAATACTAAAGATGGAAGTTGTTGGAAGCGAGATTGGGCAAAAGATGCGGGTAAATATTCCGTAATTTTCAACTTATTTGTTACAATATTTTTTCATATAGAACTCTAAATAACAGAGAATGCGCTGAATATATTTTAAAACATAACCAAATAAGGTAAAATTTAATTATAAGGCTTGTTGTTTCAGTAGGTAGATACATAGTTACAACATTAAGAAAAATTGCCGATGGCTGTAACGACATTTTAAACGATTACTTACCTACATGCTTCTATTATTTGCAGTCCAGAACAGCTAAGCGTTATTATATAGAACAATAAAAATATGCGGTCCGCCACCACATGTAGGTAGCTGCAATTTAGTTTCCAATGCAGCGCTATCATAATTTGACTGCTCACAGATGTTTTTAACTCTGTTAGTATTTTAAAACATCACCTTTATTTACAGACACGTCTGTCAGGCAGGTATGTCTGACAATGTTTGTTTCTGGAGCAATATTTTTATTACTTGTTTTGCTTATATGTGGTCTAACTCTGTATTGTATAGTAGGTATATGGGCAAAGTTATAAAAGTTATAATTTAGATACTATAGAACATGAATTGTGCATTTAAAAATACTTCTAAGAACACACACTGTACTCCAATCTAGCAATTAATTCTATGTTATCCTAAAATCCTTTGATTGGTTATTTTGCCATTGTGGAATGAACCAGATAGGATATCAAGTTTCATATTGAAACTAACGATCGAATAATGCAGTTGTGCAAAGCAAACCTGAGGGCCAGACCAAGAGATAAATTTTTGTGACTAAACAATACTAATTCATTGATTTTTTTTGCAGTCGGCCATCAAAGCCAAGTTGACAGAATTGGGCTGTTACGTTGGTAAGTATTAGTTGTTATGAATTGAATGAAACTTTTCAGTGGCTAACAATTAGTAATTTTGAAGATTTGAAGCTTCAATATCTTAATTCAGAGAACTGTTACTCTTCATAAGTACAAATTTAGTGTCAAAACACAATGAAGACACATTAAAGTTTTAACACAAAGTAATGAATGCAGATGTTTCTTTTAGTAATGAAATTCGACTGATGTGTTACATTTAAATATGCTCTGTTCATCTTTATATATAAAAATTCATTTCTGTTTGTTTGTCTCGCTAAAACTCTAGAATGGCTGGACTGATTTGGCTAATTTTGATCTTGAAATATTTGTGAAGTTAGGTGAACTAAACAAAATATTACTAATTAAGATATTAACTTAAAATTTCCTTTTATATAAATTCTAGCTGTCCCCCGCAGTTTCACTCGCGGTTATTTCAGAGCACCCGTAGCTTCCTATAAGTGAAAGAATTTACTAGATTCCGAGATTACCTATGCGCTACAATGTCAAAAACTCACAATTCACAAACTCACAAACTTTATTACCTTCTATAGATGATGAATTACCTGACTATGTGATGGTAATGGTAGCTAACAAACGCACCCGGACTCAAATGGAAGATGATTTACAACTGTTTCTTGGAGACAATACAGAACTGTTTGTTGGCTGGTTACACCAGGTGCTCAAGAAGTTACAGGAGGTCACTGTCACTGCACCACTGAGTAAGAAAAATAGTTTAAATATAAATGGAAATTGCTTATAAATATTGGAATTATTGCTTATAAATATTTCTATCAACCATTCCACCAACTAATTTCTTGCTATAACAAGGAAAGTTAAATTTACAATAAGACTGCTGGGAAACTCATGCAATGCCACTTTGTCTTAAACTAAAGAGTGATACATTTTTTATTTGTATTATTTTCACTTTTCTCTTTTGTGCAAAGTCTGGTTGAATTTTCAATAGATTTCTATCATTACAACATTGTTTATTGTAAATGGAGAACAGATAGTAAAAATGTGATTGTAACACCTTCAATTTATTTCAGAACCGGAGCCAGATAACAGTCAAGAAATACCAGTAGTTAAAGAAAAAAAATCAAAAGACAAAAAGACAAAAGAAAAACTAAAGAAGAGTGACAGCTCAAAGAAATCTAAAAAGAAAGACAAAGAGAAAACACACCATAAGAAGAAAGAAGAAAAAGTTCACAAAAGCAAGAAAAAGAGCAAGCATCATGAAATGATCCGCCCAAACATACCACCATTGCTAATGAACTTAGAGAAAGTCTCAGAGCCATCTATAACAGATGTGTTTGCTGGGCAGATTTTGAAAAACCATGGAATAACAGTTGATCAACCCAAAGAGGATCCAAAGGTTGATACAAAGCCTGTAGTTGTTGAAGTGAAAAGACCAATTTTGCCAATAATTGATCCCGCAACTATAACATCACAGATTGAGATTAGTGACTCTAATTCTGTTCCCACCCAAGCAGAGGTCCCAGAGGAGCCTGTAATAGTGAGTGTATCCTCAACAGAAGCACCAAGAGAAGAGCAACTTAGAGAAATGCATGTTATAGAGAATAAGATACAAGGATTGAAGCAAAAATTGGCAGAGCAGTTAGATTCAATGTCAGATGATGAAGATTTTCTTAATATAAGAACAGAAGCTGATGAATTGATGAATGATTTTGCTGAGGATGTCCTTCAGGTAATGTTTTATATTACAACTCCAAATTTATCTGACCTAGAACTTATTGGTTCCTAGTTGCTATAAGGGAATTTATTTATTGTTTATTAATTGTATGATTAAAATAACTAGTTATAGCTATTAATTATTTCTGTTTACTACACTGAAGTAACTATTGTTTATTATATAAATGCGAAAGTTTGCATGCACGTTGTCAGGTAAGGGAAATTCCCGCGGGAACTCCGAAATTAATGCAGGTGAAACCTCGGGGCACACCTAGTAATAATATACTTTCAAATTAAAACCCTTTTTATTTAATTGATTACAGGAAATATCTCAGCAAGCCCCTTCTACGCCGCCGCCCCCTAAACTAAAATCTCCTTCTCCAATCCCAAAGTCAAAAGAACAAACAATAGAGTGTCCTAAAGATCCTGTGGAGACATTGCCACAAATAGAGTTGAATCTCCCGAAACGACCAATCAGGGAGAGGCTCGGGGGACGAGAGCAGATAAGGAAAATAGTTGAAGATAAGCCAGCTGATAAAATAGACAGTAAAGCACTCAAAAGGAAGCGGATAGAGACGCCTGAAAGGTATCATCGTCATCTTTAGAGGCTATGTACAGTCTGCAGCAGCAATATGTACACACTTGGGTCAGTCTTTGAACTTTCTTAGGGTCAACTCACACCAAAAGAGCGGCGAAGGACAGCGAAGCGCAGCGACCCGCTAGGTAGAGAAAGCGCGCGGATTCCCGCGACTGTTCGAGAAGTCGCTGGAATGCTCGAGAAGTCGCGGGACTCCGCGCGCCTTCTGGACCCGCCCGCGATGAATTCACAGGTCGCTCTCCTATGCGCAGTTCACTTTCTACAAAATTCGAGGAATATTGATTGGAAGGGATATTGCCAGCGGCCGCTCGCGACTGCTCGAGCATTCTCGGGACTTCCCTCTCGCGCAGTCGCACGGCTCCGTTTATGGAATTCCCGCGGTGCCGCGGGCATCCGCGCGACTCGTTTGAGTTTCTCATGTGATAATAAGTATAGTAATATATATATGTATATAGTATAGTAATGAAAATAAAGTTTCATATGACACTGAAACTGCGCACGGTTTCGCTGTGCTTCGACGCTCTTTTGGTGTGAGTTGAGCCTAAATATTGCAATAAGATTCAATGACTGTCAATGTGTTTACATATTTCCGCTGCCCACTGTAAAATAAAATTGGTACATTGTACTAATAATAATTAGGAGTTTCATTCTCGGATATTAGGAAATCTGAACAGTTTATTAAAAAAATTCGATGAAAATTCGACCTTATTGTTTTTAACTTTAAGTTCGAATTACTTAACTCATTCAAGTATATCGGTACAGTTAGTACAGTTTTCATTTTATAGGGTAAAGTCACCATCATTTTAAAAACTTACTTTTAACTAAAATGCCGGACAGAATTCAACTAAAAAGTGTGATATGAAAACTAGATGTGAAATATTTAATAATATGCCTAGATATTATGAACATTGGATCAATATTAAGTTGTTCCCAAATTGAATTTGTTAATTTTAGATTTACACCGGAAAGGGAGCCTGAAT
The DNA here is from genome assembly GCA_907165275.2 of Zygaena filipendulae. NCBI lineage: Eukaryota > Metazoa > Arthropoda > Insecta > Lepidoptera > Zygaenidae > Zygaena > Zygaena filipendulae. The sequence goes on from OU015664.1 coordinate 8,282,354, forward strand.
ATTCTCCGCTGAAGTTGTTGAGGAGCCGCTTGGGAGATGCCCATGAGCAGAAGCGGAGTTCGATATCCACAGAGGACTCTGACAGACCGGAGATGAGCACCAAGAGATTGACATCAAAGTAACGAATATTTAATATTAATAAAGACTTATTGCAGATATCTAGATATGTTATAAAGTTATACTTATAAAGTTTGTGTATGTTGGTAAACCCTTATTCTATGTTTATTTTTAAATATATTTACCAAAACAAAAACCTTAAAAAAACTAACATAGCACTTAAAAAACCACTAAGATTACTAGCTAATTTAAGACAAGTGCACCTCTAAGCTTTAGAACGATTGATATCTCTCTATATTATTTAAGAAGTAGAATTTCAGTTTATTTTTAATATATTTTTGATTTATTTATACTTTCGAACAAATCACTACTGTGGATGTGCTAGTTAAAGGGCTTTTTAAATATAATAATACGTTAAAATTTATAATTGCTATTGAAAATTACGTGTTTCGCACTAATACGTAATTTAATTTTCAATCAACTAACTCAAAAATCATTCTATTATCAAAATAAACGTTGTGCACCCACTACACCACCCGCTCCTTGTTTCTATCTACAGCTCTGTCACCTAAAGGTTGCCTTGAATAGATTGCAATATTGCAATAAGACCGCCTTTTGCCCTGTCCTTCTTCCTATTTTAGTCATTTAATTTTGCGGCAATAAAGTAAATTTGAATTGAAGTTTTTTTTTTTTTTTTTAAAAAATAATAAAACATACTTTCGTTCAGCTTAAATGGAAACAGCTCTTCGACCGTCAAAGTAAAGTGTAAACCCTCGTCCGCTGTGCAGGGTGTCGGTGCTGGAGGGCCGCGCGCCGCGCTCCAGCTGCGCGAGCGTGGTGCGCGTGCGGCCGCGGCCGCGGGTGGGCGCGCCCGCCTCCAGCCTGCTGCTGCGGGCCGTCGCCGACGCGCACAAGAGCCTCTTGAACGTGAGTCGAAGGCAGCTAGATCATAAACATTGTAACATTACGATACGAGTGCGCAATGTTGGTTATAACTCGCGAGCCGCAGTAGAGCCGAGTGTGTATGGTTGTCTGGGCTGGCTTGCATGGCTGAACAGCCATGGGTTCTGGTAACTTCCTTCCTTATCATAAGCTTTCTTATAATACTAATTTTCGTTCTGTTATTTTTATGGAATCTATATATTTATTTATTTATTCGCAACAATATAGTAGGTACATAAATTGATGTTAGGTACATTAAAATTAAGCATTTTCTGCCGTTGCCGGCGCACTACTTCATCTTATGTTAACATAGAATATAATATTTTATCAATTAATTCAATTTCTTATGTTTATGGCGATGCGTACTAATTAAAATTTATCATTAAATACGTACAATTAAATTTAAATGCCAAAATTGCAATTACAATAAATTTGCAGTAGATAAAGAAAAGAAAGGAACATAAAATATGTAGTTTACGGCAGATCTCAATAATAAAAAATATAAACAACCGTTGCCAATGTCAAATAAAAAATAGAATAATACGATATAGATAGGCTAAGAACTCTTTGTTAACCACAAATAAACGCATTTTATTATTATTGTCAACTTAGCTAAGGAGGCAATAGTTACAAAAAACCGCAATCTTTCCAACCGGTATACCTGTACTACATATTATACTATGTAGAGATACCGGTATTTCAAGCCCCGCCTCCGACAGATACCGCCGAAACCGGACCAAGAGCCGCAAATCAAGCGCGCCCTCGTGCTGCCCATGCGCCGCTGCGTGGACGCGCAGAAGATCGTGATCCAGGTGGCCGCGGGCGGCGGCGACAAAATGTGAGTGCGCGGCGCATTCGCTGCCGGAGCTAACGTATCGTACTAGACTAGCTGCCCCGCGCGGTTTCACCCGCGGTAATTTCGAAGTACCCGCGGGATTGTTCCATACAAACTTTGCAACCCCTTTTCATCCGCTTAGGGGTTTAATTTTCAAAAATCCTTTCTTATCGGATGCCTACGTCGTACAAAGAACACACCCTCCAAGTTTCAGGTCTCTGCGATCAGCGGTTTAGGCTGTGCGTTGATCCATCGGTCATTCAGGACAAAGCATGTTATATGTATATATGTTCCCCCACCTTTATTTTTCAAAACTCTTTAAAATTAATCCTAAGATCGTAATGAATCAGTGGAATTTTTTATTTCATTTTATAAAACATCTAAAATCTACGTCAAAAAATTTTCCCCTTTCATTTTTCATCGTGTATTTTAAATTGTCGTGTTTCCAGGTTGTCAGAGGAGGAGGTGGACAAGGAGGAGTACGTCCCCGCGCCGGTGACGCGCCAGGCCCCGAAGGCGGACTACGTCCCGTCGAGGCGCGCCGCGCGCTCCGAATGCAGGACCTCCAAGCGGAAAGACGACACCCTCATTATTGAAACTATGTACGTATGACACGAGTAAAATGTCATCAGCAGGGCAATTATGTAACTTTAGTTGCTATCATCTTTCAGTTTCAATCAGATAAATAACAATTTTGTGATTTTATACAGCTTCCACTTCTGACGTATGTCTATTTTGGTTGACTGCTATTTGCTAGATATTGTAGGTCTCAAAACGTGCATATTGTAATCGCAAAACCGCCATGTTTTTGATTGCAACCGAAAAATGATAGAATCAAAGTTACATAATTTTGGATGATCTCCATCATTTCTAACGCTTCTTTTTTCTTGTTCTTCTCTCTCACACTCTTTATAACTGAAAGTTCTGCCCGTCTCGAAAGCGATGAGTGAGACTGTTGACAAGCTACTTCCATGCTTGACCCATTTAAAGCATTACCTGCTATTTCCAACCCACTTCAATTTTTCAAAGGGCGAAATTCCAATGGACAAAAATCGAAGTCGGGTTAAAATTAGGGGAGTAGAAGGTGGAAAGTAGGATTTTTTTAGATACCAAAGTTACATAAAATAAATATCCTTTTTTTCGTCTTAGTTAAGATAAAACTCCATTACTACTTCTAAATGCAATAGACTTAATATTCAATTTTTCCTTTGCAGAAATATCCATCACCAAACAGTAGATAAAGAAAAAGACACACAATTCATAGTCACAATGGACGGCTTCAATCCTAACGCCTTCTTAGCAAAGAGACTTAAAACAGAAGGCCTTTTAGAAGAAGAAGAAGAAGAGCCTAAAACAGACAGAACAGAAAACATATCACCAGCTGAAAAAATCGTTGATAAACAGGAATCTACTGAAATTGAAAAGGTTGAAATCGAAAGTACCAAAGTCCCTAAACAGGTTAAGACAATAACTGAAAAACAGTCACCAAAGAAAGCCGTCTCTGACATATTAGAACCCAATAAATCCGGTGATGAGACTTGTAATTCGGAACCAATAGCGTCCAACAATGAGGAGTTACAAGCTATATTCTCTGACAGTGATAAAGCGGAACAAATTAAACCTGATACTGTGAAATCGCGACCAAAAAGAACAGAGGCCATTCCTAGTCAAAAGAAACGTTTAAGTGACACAAGCGAAGAGAGTGATACTCAAGTCATTATACAGACTGAAGAAAAACCTGTAGCAGCGAAACTGAAGAACAGTTCAGAAGTGACAAGAGAAGAAAAAGGTGCAAAGAAGAGAATAGCGTCTCCCATTGTGTTTGACGTCGATAAAAAAGGGAAGGAAGTCGCACAAGAAACCGTAAAAGAGAGAGTAAGAGAACGAACAGAGAGCGCTAGCAGTGATAATAACGTGATCGTCACCACTATGGTTGACCCTAGCAAATACGAATCCGTACCGCCGTGTAAGTTTCTTTTCATTTATTTTTAACGCGCTTTTATTATTTATTTCTTGGATCTGTATTTCGTAGTTCTCAACTATGCGAAGGCTGTTTCTCCATGGACCACCTCACGACAAAACGTGTCCTATTCTTTTTATTTATGTTCAAGACGGGCTTAAAGTTCAAATTTAGTCATCGTGCCCATAACTGAAATATATAGTAGTTACTATATATTGTAGTACGGGTAGCAACTCTAGTCACGAGTAGCCTAGCGGCTCGCGACTTACCGCCGCGCTCAGAGTCGACTTTAATGATTACTTAGTGAAGTATAGATTTTTAAAACAAAACTGCCGCAATCAGACAAGTTTAATAAATTAATGTTAATTGGCATTTAACTAATAAGATAAGATAAGAATTAAGATAAGAAAGATTTATTTAAGCAAGAGAAGAAACACAACACAAATAAACACATACCGAACAACACAAATGAAAACAAAGAATAAAAAAATAAATAATAACGAAATAAAGAAAAAAAAAACAAAACAAAGAAAAACGAAATAAAACTAAATTAGAAACAATAAAATATTTTGTCATTTGTGTGGTATGTTTCCACGCTCATAACATTAATTTACTGAACGTGTCTGATCGCCGCAGTTTTGTTTTAAAAATCTATACTTAACTAAGTAATCATTAAAAGTCGGCTCTGAGAGCGGCCGTTGGACTCGGCGACCTGTTGTGCCGCAGTATCCAAGGCGCTGGCGGGCGTCCCGGCGGCGGTGGCCGGCGCCCGCAAGCCGGCGTGGTGCCGCGAGTTCCCGCTGTGCCGGTTCGGCGCGGGCTGCGCGTACGCACACCCGCGCTGCAAGTTCGCGGCGGCGTGCACGCGCCGCAACTGCGCCTACTCGCACCCGCACAACGCGAAGCCGCCGGTCGCGCCCGTCGTCGGTGTGTTCGATATTCAGATTCATAATCAGAATACTAATATTAATTATAAATAAATTAACTTCCGATGTCCAAATAGTTTCACCAGATCCAGAGATCTGTTCGCTGTACCAACCTCCAGAACCAATTACGCTAAAAACTGTTACATTAGACGCTCTTGTGATCTTTATAATAAAAAGTTTTCTCACATTGACATGTTTAACATAAGCCTCTTTAAATTACATAATATTTTTAAATCAAACTCAACAGAAAATTAGTTGACCAGCTGTCCCACGCGGTTTCACCCGCGGTAATTTCGGACATCCCGCGTGAATTTTAGAATTTTAGGACTTTTTCAACTATTCGCATCTTCCTCTTATTTCACTGTCTCTATTGGTCATTATTGATTTTTGAGTTTATCGTATACAAGCAGACAGACAGACGCGACGAATAACCTTGCCTTATAATCTGTACTGATAATTAAAATCTTACTCTTTCCCCTCTTGTATTCCTACTAATTTCGACACCCGCATCAACTCATCAACTTACCCTTTTATTAACAATATCAGGTTTGCATAACAAATTAAAAAAAATATTTAACATAGGTATACAATACATGCCTAGTATATACATATACATATTATTAGTTGCTAGTTGTTGTTTGTAACTTTTTGCTACCGTCATGTACTCCTCTCGTAGGAAGTAATCCGAGTGCGTTTATTTCAAAATTTATGTATACTTTTTTCTATATGTGGAAACTACTAGGTCTAAGAATTTTTTTTATATGTTATTTTTAATTTGTATTTTATGTTGTACCGTTTGTTTCCCGAAAAATAAATAAATAAATAAATAAATACCTATACATTATTTGCTCAAAAACATAAATATACGTCTACCAAGATTTTAACTATTTTAATGAAATTCGAACAATAATAATAAAATTAAAACAATTTTAAATAAACACTAAACATTTTTACAACTACTTTTAAGCGAAAGGGTATCAACTCAACATAATAATTGTCACCTCCAGACACAGGATGGGCAATCTACCCTGGTAAAAGACCGTAAAAGGCTGGCTTTTATACCCATGCACCGGGTGGATTTTCCATCTACAGTGTGTCATGAACACAGAGCAAATAAATTAACTAGAGAGGACATGTAGGCGGGGCAGACGCGCCACGGTTGCAAAGGAAGTTAGAGCAAATGCTCTAACTTGCCCAAAACTTCTTGTGCTGCCATCCCAAGTATATTTACCACAACATTCCCAAAACTGTGAATTTTGAAAACTAAGTAAAAGCAACTATAAAGCGTTTAAAACATTTCTTAACGTTAATTAATGTTTTAGTGCGTGATGAATAGTCGTACCTACATGTTTACTTTTATACTTTCTTTCTTTTTATGTTGTCCTTGTGTGCATTAATTGTTAAATAAATAAATAGTTTTGTGTGCGAAAATCACCCGGCGACACTGGTTTTCATCTGTTTTCTTCATAAACTACGTTGATGTCCCTTCTGTCTGTTCTGTGGTCGGGATATTTGCTTTGTTTTTTGTTTATCAATGACCGTTTCTCGTTTCTGTCTGCCCCCAGCGTCGCACGTGGTGCCCGCGGCCAACTACAAGTCGATACCGTCGGCGGCGCCGCCCGGCATGTGCAAGTACTACCCGGGCTGCGCGAACCCCGCCTGCCACTACTTCCACCCGAAGCCGTGCCGCTACGGCAAGGCGTGCCTCAACAAGCTCGAGTGCAACTTCTACCACAGCGACGCGCCGGCCGCCAAATGGCAATATCCCGTCTAGATGTTCATGAAATGTACAGCTGTTTTGTATAGATAGAGTATTATCGTGTAATGTGTATTATAGTGAAATTGTTCCGAGTGTTTCTTGGTTTTATTTGCCGTGGTCGTATTTTGGAAAGGAGTCATCCATAGAGTACGTAACATTATTTTCGTGGTTTTTGCACCCCTCCCCCCTCCTTGTCACAATTGGTCACATTTGTAAGACCCCCTTCCTAGTGTCTGTCTAATCTAGAAATTATTAAATTAAAACAGCAATTCCCAAAAAACATTTTTATTTAACCTTACTTCGCCAACAAAACAATTTAAACCTTATGTCTATACAGATAGAGTAGGAAAACTTTTAAGTTTTTCACTAATAATTCAGATGTATAAGATTTTAAAATGTAACTTCACAAAATTTATGGCCCCTCGCACCCCTTGTCACACTCGTCAACCCCCCCTACCCCTTGAGGGGTGACGTACTTTATGGACGGTCCCAAAGGTGGATTAAAGTTTAAGGTCATTTGGAAAGGATATTATATTGATGCATGTTATGTTACGATTTGGTATGTATGCCTAAGGCATTAAGTCCGCGGGAACTCCGAAATTGGGTATTCTCCAAGGTTTGAATATCAAAATTCTAATTAGTCCGTCAGTTAGAAAATAAAAAAATAATAGACACGTATTTTTTGCTTTTTCAATTTAATGAAAATGAACATAGATAAAGCGCATTAAAGTTTAGGGTGGGGGGCTCGTGACGTCAATATTCATTATAAGCGCCATACAAACCGCATTGAATTGTGACGTCACGCGAAATTTCAACTCAATGTATCTCTGTTATTTTTTGAGTACGTAAAAAAAGAAAAAATACGTGTCCAATATTTTTTACTAATCTACACGACGGACAAAAAAAAATTTTTTTGTCAAGTAGCCAATTACCGCTGGTGAAACCGCGGGGACAGCTAATATAGTAGGTATATGTATAGATAGGTTAGTATTGTTAAATTTGGAGCACTTCCGTCGCGGGTTGTATAAATCATTCAATATGACAGGCAGGTGTTATAAGATAAATATGCAACATCCGTGAGCAATTGAGCACCCTTCTTATCCTGCAATCAGTGTGGGTGTCGAGTCTGAACTCCCAATCACATTCGACACTTGCTAGTGGTTACATCTGAATCGTTAGAAAGTTGAGCTTGGCTTCAAACGTACACATATTGAACTGGACCACTATTTGGAATTGTAAGTTTGAGCCAGAATTAAATGCATGAATTGTTGCTATTTTTATTTTGAACTACCGCTTCGTATCATCCGCATGAGTATCGGAATCCGCGCAGGAACTCTGATAAAAGTAGTCTAAGTTACTCCTTAAATATTAGCTATCTGTCAGTGAAAGTTCTATCAAAATCGGTACAACCACAGGGTATCTACAACAGACAAATTTAAGAATTTATTTTATTGTGATAAGTACATAGGTTATACTCTATAGGTAGGTATACCTTGTCTATACTTTCACTTGCATTAGTAAAAAGCTATTATTTTTACGTTACAAACGTACACATAAATTTTATTTATATTTACTTAAATATTATGAACTCCCAAAACTTTAATGCGCTTGTCTATGTGTATATTTTCATTAATTCGGAAAAGCAAAAAATACATGTAAATTATTATTTTTTTTATTAACCGACTTCCAAAAAGGAGGAGGTTCTATGTTCGATTGTATGTATGCTGTTTTTTTTTTTTTTTTTTTTTTGTATGTTCACCGATTACTCGAAGACGGTTGGACCGATTTGAAAAATTCTTTTTTTGTTTGAAAGGGTATACTCCCAATTAGGTCCCATTGCCACCAAGTCGGGATCTGATGATGGGATCTTGGAGTAATTGAGGGAACTCTTCAAAAATTATGGGTACACCTATAGCGATTTTTGTATTGTTTATAGTAAATCGTTTCTTTGCTTTTGGAAAGCAAAATTTGAAGAAGTGGAACTGATGATGACTACCACAGATGGTCATCGGAACTACTCAATAATGGGTATTTCACGGGTTCCGAATCGTTAACTTTAATATAGTTTCTAAACAATTTATGCCCGTCGCAATGTATATGGTGAAGTGGAACTGATGGTGATGTACTAGGAGAACTCCTCAACAATTAACGTCCCTGCGTCGGGAAAAGCAATATTTGTAAAAGGTGATGAGCAGTTGACATTAGGCTATTGTAACTTAGACAAATTACAAACTAAGTCACTTAAAAGCGAGAAATAAACAAAATTTTAACAAAAAAATTAAAACCGACTTCCAAAAACACAAAACTGAAAAGCTAAAAATAAAAAGCTAAAAATAACAAAATACCGATTTAATTCAAAAGACAAAAACACACGTAATGTTATTATTGGTTTGTGCTACCACTGATCGGTATGAAGTCGGTGACAAGCCAAATATGGAGGGGGAAGATGGGCTAAGTCGACTCCCGCCACCAGCTCTTCGTGAGCAGAACAACCCTAGTGGGCAGACACCAGCGGGCTTGTCACCGAATTCAAACCGATCAGTGGTAGCACAAACCAATAATAACATTACGTGTGTTTTTGTCTTTTGAATTAAATCGGTATTTTGTTATTTTTAGCTTTTTATTTTTAGCTTTTCAGTTTTGTGTTTTTGGAAGTCGGTTTTAATTTTTTTGTTAAAATTTTGTTTATTTTCCAACTGACGGACTAATTAGAATTTTGATTTTCATACCCCGGAAAATACCTACCGAATTATTGTTACTCTGTTGAATTAGGCAGTATTTCAGTGATTCTCCACACATCGGCAGTGGTTGAAAACGCTTTGACTGATCTCCGTGAAGTATTCTCATTGACCTTGACGATAACTGCCTATACAAATTCGCGTACCAAGAATTGTAATGACATAACAATGATATTGGATTACTTTTGGACGTATAACATTAATTAGTTACGAGGTGTATGCTCGACTGACTAAGCTTTTTTTAAACAGAGAACCAATTCTACTCGTGGAAAATACAAAACTGCCTCACATCCCACATATAAGTACGTATCTACACGAAGCTTGAAAGGCAATCCCTATTAAGCGACAATGAGTTTTACAGGAGAGTGATTTCATGTACAAATATTTAAAAAAAAAGTTGACCTACTTAATCTTTGGACAGTCATGGCAACCATTTTAATCCAAAAATTAGGGTGAACATCTATCTTCCTGTTTTACTCATTGTCGTTTATTAAGGACAGCCTTTTAAGCGTCGACCGTCGCTAGGTACGTACTTACTTATGGAAAGTATCCCCACATACTAGGCAGGCGCGTGCCCAGCTCTTAATTTTGGGGAGGGTTCACCAAGTAAATTATTAGGTACTAAGGCTTTGGAAAATAAAAAAACTAATAACGTATTATATTATAAATATTCTATCATAAACTACTTAACTTTTTACAAACAAAACTCTACAGTGCTTGTTTGTAAAAAGGTATGCATGAGTAGAATTGACCCTCAGATATCGGGAGCAGGTACGTATTCTGGACGAGCTCCGCGAACAAAACAAAATTTTCCAGCAGATTTAATTTGGCTTACTTTTATTATCCACCAACTTGCTCACCTCGAAATTATCATTTTAAAGACCGTTTTAATGAAAAAACTTAATCCTCTGTTGAATTCATTTTGCCGCAAAATACCTGCCTAGGCTTTGTTGTTTAAAATTGATAAGTAACTTGTCATTCCATGAACCGATTGTTTTAAAAATAAGATAGGTAGATAAGTAGGTAAATTCGATGAGGTACATTCTACATTATTTACTGACATGAAATCACTTACACAATAGGTATCTAGGCGACTGAGCTTCGCTCGTAGCGCCACCTGTTGTTAAGTAGAAAAACAGTAACAAACAGTTATTTTTTATTGCCTGAAAAAAAACGGATAAAACGAAGTTTTCTAAAAATGAAACCTAGCTAGATCGATTCCGCCCCCGAAACCCCCTAAATAAATTTCATGAAAATCGTTGAAGCCGTTTCCGAGATTCTTGTAAATAGTATCTACGTATTTACAGGAATTGCTTGTTTAAAAGTAGTAGATAATAATAATCCTACTATCCTACTAGGTAATATTATAAATGAGAAAGTTTTGGATTTGGAACGGATTTGGATGAAATTTGGCATGCACGTTGTCAGGGGTACAGAGAAGGACATAGGGTACTTTTTATCCCGGAATTCCCGCGGGAACCCTGAAATTACCGCGGGTAAAACCGCGGGCACAGCTAGTATGTAGGTAGGTATATATACAAGAATTACCTACTCGTTTAAAGAGAGTAAATATTTTATGATACAACGGTAGGTACAGATCGAGACAATCATTTTGTTATTAAAATAATTATAATTGTAAAAGACGGTAAAATAAATCGATTTTATCATTAATCCAACAGATTTATCGGGTTTATTCTGTAAAGAGTTAGTACGCGAAGCCAAGAATTGTTTGTTACGTTTTGTACGTACCTAACACGTCCGGAATAGAGCTAAAAAATAATTAGCTACATTAATTTATTTTTAGAATATATATGTCATGATTAAAGTTGGAAATAATACAGGAAGCAGTATAGGCAAGACATTAGGTATAACGTAGATTTTTTTACATCAATACGTTAGTAGGTTTTTTCCAAAAGGTAGGTATCTACTTACCAATTTTTATTGAGAAACATTTGACGCTGGATGCCAAAAAGCTAAAAATAAATTAAATCACATATACTGCGAGCGAGGACGTCCGCTTTACAAAATAATAATCATCCTTGGAAATTACCTAGCATACAGCTCTCTAAGAGAGCTAGTAATATGGGTAGGTATAGCGAATACCAGATCTGATATAGTGCTTATATAATTTTTGTAAATACGTATGTTCGATAAAATATACTTAACATCCATACTCAGAGAAAATAAGTATGGGTAAATCATAAATGTTTACTTTGATGCTGAGATCGAACCCACGACACTCCGGTCACGAATCACTGCAGGTATACTGTACCTACCTATTGTTATAAGTAATACTGCAAACGATTTGTTGTTGCACTTCTAATTATTTTGCTAATGAGATAGAAACACAACAGCAATGATACGTTATTGCTTTTATTTTAAAACCCTAATAGTACGGACCGCCAAGAGGGGATTTGTGGATTAGCTAAAGCGCGTCAGATGAACATAAGGGGGGTACCTTGCACCATGTTGAGTACCTCCACCAAATATAGGCCCTCTACACTGGTGGGTGCATCTAGAATAACCGATCAGATTAGTAAAAAAAAATCGATAACTCGAAATACTCGAGCGCGTCAGATTAAGATATTATGGTGGGTTAATTACATAGTGAGAAGTATGTATATGAATAATCTGACCATTTGAACGTGACGTAAGGGAGTTAGAGGATCACAAACTTGCAAAAAAAAACGCAACTTCGACATTCTCGAGCGCAGTTGATTTATTTTTTATTTTAAAGTAAATAACTCAAGGATAGCGGGAGAAATATAATCTGCCGATTTTCATAAGCCGAAGAAACAAAAATCGTCTTCGAATCGAACGAGCAGCTGCAGTGAAACATGTACCTATTCATATCTCTCGTCTTTCTTTCCCTTTTACTTTTTCTCTATCTCTCACTCTCTCGCACCGTCCTCACACTACTTTCCGTCGCCATAACGTCATCACAGTATATCACGGCGCTAAACGTGTCAAATTATAACTTTTTTTGGTCGGTTAAAATACATATTAAAATAAGTTAAGGTAAGTATTACATCAAACTATAGGTTCACCTATAACCTTTCACTTTAATGTAATTATATATATATTATATAATCAAGCTCATTACAAAACAACGTGTTCATGTTATTATATGTAAAACGCTCTGGCTTGTTTGTGCTTTAAAGTTAGTTTTGTGAATAATATTTTGTGATCTTTTACATATTTCATAGAAATATAAAGTGTGTTTTTTGTGAACAAGAAATAGCTTATAAAGTTATTAAACTTACGTCAGAAAGAAAAAAAAATCTTAAAAAAAAATCATAATTTTTATTTCTAGCAGTCAGATTAATAATACCCCTCAAAATTATTGTCAGATTTTAAGCCAACATAACTTGGAGTGCAAGCTGAACCTTCTGTAAAATAATCTGACACGCTCGAGTATTTCAAAATTGAGATTTTTTTTTGCATTTTCAAAAATTCGCTACTACCTTGCGTCACCTCCAAATTGGCAGATTTTCGAAGGGGAGCATTTTTAGGGCTCACTTAACATCCCCTTTGAATATCTGACGCGCTGGAGTAAATGTTTTTTTTTTTTTTTCATTTTCTCCACTTCCGGATGGCCACCCCCACTTCGCAAATCGGCAGATGAATATATTTTCGATATCAGAGACACCTTGGAGTATCTAAACTACAATATCTGACGCGCTCGAGTATTTCCATTTTAATAATTTTTTTTCACATTTTTGAAAGCCTGTAGAAGCTAAACCCACCGGTGAATGAAAAAATATCATATGACCTTATTTTGTTTATATCTCCTAATCTTCAAAACCCAATAGGTCCCAACGACGCTCGAGTCACTCCCGAATTAGCATCGGTATCTCCCGTACTATAAAGGATTCTACTACACGTTTCGCCTTTTGTGATAAGAATTCCAAGTTTAGTTTAAAACCACTTCACTTTTATTGCCTTAGCCTTAATACAGGAACTCGTAATTACTGTTTATTGTACACAAGGAAAAAAACATTTATCATGATAATGTTAGCATTAGCTGGGGGGGACAAGCGTTCTCTATGAACGAACGAAGTAGGCACTTCATTTGGACCTTAGAAAAACCTTCGGGAGCGTCCTTTCACCAAAGTTTCATTGTAATTTGATCCTTTTTACAACTTTATAGATTTTAGGCAAACAGAGAACATAATAATATAAGTAAATTTTGTTTTACACTAGCTGTGCCCCGCGGTTTCACCCGCGTGCGGCGTGAGTTTCGGAATTCACGCAGGAACTCCCAACTTCTCACCGTTTAAACCTTTCCTGTACTTCCACGAATCTTTCAAGATCAAAATTTGCCAAATCGGTCCAGCCATTCTCGAATTTTAGCGAGACTAACGAACAGCAATTCATTTTTATATATAAAGATAACACACACGTTCTCCTATTAATATACCTACAGCTAAGGAAGGGTACCGTAGAATGGGTCTCTAATCTGTATTATGTAGCAATCAACTTTTAACCCTTTCACAGCCACGTTTTTGTAGCCTCAATAAGTTAAGGCTATAAAAACATGGCAATTACCTCCAGACCACACGCTTTAGGCATGATTTCTCCTAGTGTTGGGAATGCTTAGTTTTATTCCAATAAATATAATTTATAAGTCGACTCAGTGCAGATGGTTTGCTAGTAGCAGTCGCGTGCTAAATCCGAAATTTCGAAAAATAGCAAAAAAATGCTCACAGGAATCTGAGGGTCATCTGATTCTGGATTCGAACCCATTCGATTTTGAAAGAAAAGACACCGGGTGTCCCCCACCCAACATACTCGTAGGTATACAGAGTGTCTTCTACCGCCATATTCTATTAGGTAGAGATGAAAATACAATTTCATATTTGTTACATCCCCAACACTTGATTAGCTAAACATTTTGTAGGTGTATATAATAAAACAAACAAACATAATAACAAGCCCATTTTCGGATTTATAATAGTAAGGATTGAAAATATAATAATTATGTAGCGTATTATGTAAGTTTGCGTTGCATCCTTCCTTAATATTATAAATACGAATGTAAGCTTGTTTGTTCAATTTCACGCCTTAGCTACTCAACCGATTATTTTATACACGATCAAATTTTGCATAGGTACACACGTTGTCAGGACTCGGAAGAACCTACAGAAATGTCTGCGAAAACACCAAAATTAACGCGGATGAAACCGCGCGGAACAGCTAGTAGTCTTTATAGAAAACTAGCCGGGCCCGGCGGTTTCACCCGCGGTAATTTCGGAGTTCCCGCGGGAATTTCGGGATAAAAAGTACCCTATGTCCTTTTCTGTACCCCTGACAACGTGCATGCCAAATTTCATCCAAATCCATTGAGCCGTTTTTGCATAATTGTGTAACAAACATCCACACTTTCACATTTGTAATGTTAGTAGGACTACTATAGGATAATAATTATGATCGCATCAATGATCTATAAAAAATGATGTCTGTGTAATTTATTGATTTTAATTCAAAGCGATTCCTTATTGTGGTGATTTCTGTCGGTGTAGAACAAGCGATTGACACAGAAAACTTGAATAATAAATTCAATGTGGACAGGATACTGATTGCAACTAGCTGGCTGCTGCCTGCTGATGTTGTGATTGATTTATACTCTTAAAGTTCCGCTAACAGACCGTTTCAAATCCTTAACGACTAAAATAAACGAATGCGTAACTTCATAGCCTTGGAAGTTGGTAGGTATGTAGGACAGTAAATTGTTTCATTTATGTGCCTGAAAACTTAATAGTTTTGATTGTACCTAAATACTTATGAGGTACCTACACAGAGAGAAATCAATCAAACCGAAGAGTTTTCCGCCCTTCGTTGTCCGAAGGATATGTTGGCGACACAATATCAGTGACCAGCAGGCACATGCAGTGTACATAATGTGTAAACTACGGGTGAGTATACTGACCAAATATGATGCCCAACCGAATCGAACCGAACCGAACCGAACTGGTAGCAGAAATACTGTTGACTAATCTTCGATGGGGAAGTTTTCGGTGTTAAACTTTACCGAACAAGCCCCTATTTTTCTATCAGGGTACATGCAGGATCTAAAGAAGATCGGCCTGCGCCAACTAGGATCCTCTATTTGTGTTCACTGAGATTCATTTAGATTTATTCAGGAATTTTTTTTATTAATTCTAAAATTATTTACGAAATTTTCCAATCAAAAAAGTATTACTATAAACCACTTACCAAATTCAATATTTTGGAAAGGAATCTTTTATTTGATCGAAGACCAAAGTGGAATAGACTTTAATGAAAACCGAATAATCCCCTCCTATGACATAAAAAAAAAAAAAAAAAAAATAATAATAATAACCGAAGTGATTACATATTATATGTGTAGGTAATTAGGTATATAAATTCGATAGCATTTCCGTAATGGTGAAAAAAGTAGCACTTCTTAAACCGATACGAATATAGAGGTTTATAAATAAAATTGATTATATAATTTTATGGGGCTATTATGTAACTTATATAATTTTTCAGTTGTGGTTTTGAGATTACAATATGCATGTGTTGACACCTACAATATCTAGCAATCAATCAAAATAAACATACCTACCTACTTTGAAAGTTGCCTAAACATGATTAATTAATCACAAAATCGCTATTTTTCTGATTGAAAGTTAAATATGACAGCAACAAAAATGACATCTTTGCCCTGCAGGAGCCCAACACTATCGCCTTCGTGTTAGGTACTTCGAAATTACCTACGTCCATTGAAATTTCGACCTTGCACACTGTACTTATTATGTAAAGTCGACGTTACAATGCCTTAAACTGTTAAATGTTGAAATAATAAAATAATGAATGTCTCGGTACGGCAGAGGAAACGACACAAGCCTGCTTACTCTTGACGCAATCAAGTAAGGGTCATACTCTTGACGCAATCGGGTTGGGATCAAATCGAAAACACAATTGAGCTCGAATCGAAATGAGATCGCAGGATCGAAACGGAATCAAATTTGGCTACTTTTGAAAACCGCGGAGCACAGCTAGTAGTGGAACTAGTGGATAATGTCTTGCGATAATATGCAAAGTAATGCAAAATAAAAATAGGTAGATATAGTTTATACATTGCCATTTGTATCCACGCAATGTACAAAATATAATTGATATAAAAATGGATTAATCAAAGTTGTTCTTGTAATTGGGTAAAAACAATAATTTAATATATCGAAACGATAATTATAAATCAGTTAGGTCGAGACAATAAAAAATGACATTCGCAACGCACATGTAGTTTATTGCCAGCTGCGGGTTTTCCCTTTCACTTTTAAGTCGTTCGAACATAGACAATGTGCAAAGTGTGACCGAGAACTTGGGAGTCGGAACAAGTTCAAAATCATGGTCGGTCTAGTTCAAAATCAAGGACACCACGGATATAAGTAAGCGGGAAACACTCGCGCACTGAACTGAACAAGGCTATCCGGAATAGATAGCTATTCAAGTGTCCGTTTTAATGATTGAATTTTGCTTAATATAAATCGCAAAAGTCCACTACGCATTACAGCTAAACAATTCAGATGTCCACATAGTGCTCCACATTCATTGTGACCATAACCATCTATCTATGCAACAGTTTCTCAGTGTTGTGAGCGTCTAATCTAATGTTTCGTTTACAAGAGCACAGACATTGTCAAATATTTCTTAGCAAACTGAAAGTCGTTAGTATCCTAGTAAAAATCAGCTGAAACAAGCAAAACGTTCAGATAAACGTTTGGAATAAAGGATGCTAACAATAATTTTATTTTAATAGGTAGGTAATACCACAGAGAAAAGAAATAACTAGAGATGATATGTGCTAAGGAAGTTAGAGCAAATGCTCTAACTTTCTAAAAACTTCTTTTGTTGCAATCCCGTATATGTTTTCCACAATATTTCCAAAACTGTGAATTTTCTAAACAACGACTAAGTTAAAAGTTTAAAACTCACTCTCACTCAAAATCAGCACTCGCAGCAAAAAACGACTTTGCTTTCTTGTTGCGCAAATAACTATTGTTACGTTAATGAATGTTTTTGTGGGTGATGAATAGTTTTGTGTACTGCAATCACCCGGCGACACTGGTTTTCGTTTGTTTCCATACTAAACTGAGTTGATGTCACTTTTATCTGTTCTGTGGGTAATACTACTACTAATAGAGTGGAGTGCAAATTTTTTTTTTTGTGTATCTAGGTAGGTACATAGCGTGCCCCTATACAATCTGCTGTTAAATGTACAATTTACTTCAGATGTAAACCCAAGAAGCCTAGTCAGGTTTTAAGGCCCGTATTTAAATTGCGGATTTTAATAACGAATATATTACAAATTTAGAATAAGTTATATGAGTTGTCTTTACCTATAGTTGAAAAATTTTGATTTTTGAATTATAGTAAATTTAAAAAAGGAATGTACATGCGCAAGGAACTTTAACCAAAACTTAAAAAAAAAACAAGTTCTCTAAGCAACCTTGAGACGGGTGGATAGAGGTCAATAGCCGCACGTTTATAACCGCTTGACCATAGTGGGTACTATTTTTGCTTTACATACCTACGTATTACCGTTACGAAATCTTTTGTTACGTATTTTGCGAGTGACGCAGTCATTGGAATAGGTAGGGATTTTACCTAGAGGCGGGACCCTAAAGCTGAATGGGTACCGTATGACTAACATATTAGCATAGGCAGATACTTACTTTTAAACTGTGACAAAGACGATCTGCTGATAAATATTAATTTTGGATAAATTGGACACGAAGATTGGTTTTAATAATAATAATCCACTTCACAAAAATATATCTACTTCATCCCACAAATCAAGCAAACGCGGTATACTACATATTATTACATATATTATTTTATGCTATAGATATGTATAAACACGCCCAGGCTGGAAAGTGAAACTCTGTGTTCATCATCACACAAAGTCCATCGGAAATCGTACCCGGAACTTCTTGATTACCGGGAAGGCATGCCGAGTGGCGAGTGGTGAACTATATACTGCGCCAATCGGATTGTATTAAATCTCAAGTTCCCAGGGTGGTCATTGCCGTCCCCCCCCCCCCCCCCCCATTCCCGTAAACTATACGTATAAGGACGTAGCTTTTATAAAAAATCAAAATACCTATGTAAGGTACTTACCTATCACCATGCCCAAAAATGTTTTACTCCAAAAATAGGCTTCCGAGAAATATATAGAGTATTGGCCTGTCCTAAACAAACATTTTATTCTATTTTTATTTTTATACTAACACTAGTTTTATACTAGCACTTCCAAAAAGGAGGAGGTTCTGCACTCGGCTGTATGTATGTTTTTAAGTGTAATTTGTACTACTAACAATATATGGGGAATAGCTAGGTATCTGAAATATAATTTTATTATGTATTTTTATTTTATTCTAGAGAGTCAAGGATAGAGGTAACTCTATCCTCTAGATACTATCTATCTTTAAAAGTACCTCTTATAAACTGGAAAAAAAAAATAACATTCATTATAATTTTGCATGTCTTCTCCATCTTTGTCCTTCACTATATTAAAAAAATAATAAGACGTCTTTTTTTTAATTGTATTAAACAATATAAGTAACTACGTTCACACAGTTATCAATTATATGTACGTACCGAACTGTGTGAAAACTGATAGTAGCTGTAGCTTCATGCCTCCGCCGAATTAAACTTGTATTTTTATTTTTTTATCAAGTGCAAAGATTCTTTGCCTCGCATACTATCTTCTTCTATCTTCTATACTATAATAAAAGAGTAGAATCCGCGATCCTGTACATTGAATATTTTTAACAAAAATTGACAAGCGGCGATAAAAGAAGAGTAACCACCCACAAAAAAGTTTTTAAAATTATTTTCTGTCTCTCTGTTCGCGATAATCTCCGAATCTACTGAACGGATTGTCATGCGGTTTTCACAGGTAGATTAAGCTTAGCATGGACATATACCTAGGCTTTGTTTCGTTTAAATCGGATGTCGGGAAAAAAATATGTTATATGAAAACGTTTCACGCGGGTAAAACCCCGGGGCACAATTAGTTTTATGAATAATCACAAGAAACTTAAGACCCAGCCAAGTCAACCAATCAACTATCTAGAATTTATTTTTCTAGTCGGTTTTTTTAAAATATTCTATTGTTTTAATCCAGCTAGTAGTTTCGCAAAGCAACTGATAAACCAATCAAACTACGAAAATCTAACACGTGTAAGCACAACAATCATAATATCAACAATTTCAAGTTCGTACGGTTAAAAAATTGATAATATATATGATATATAACCAACCCAATGCCAACACGATTTATCCAATCTAGAATATGCAGCAGATAGTTATATATGGAAGTTAGCCGAAAAGGAGGTACCTACCAAACTGATAGGGAATAAAGTTTTGATGATACCTGATGTTAACGAGCTCTAGGCTGCAACTCAAAACTTGTGTCCACGGCGGGGTTTTGATGTGTACAATCACACAATAAACTTAAATTAGAAATCATAATAATCCCTACTATAATATAATATCCCCACTATATTATATATATATTCCCTACTTTATTATTATAAATGTAAAAGTAAGTAGTGTGTCTGTCTGTTCAACATGAAATTTTGCATACACATTTTCAGGGGTACAGAGAAGGACATAGGGTACTTTTGTCCCGGTATTCCCTGCGATAAATTTGAAATTAACGCGGGTGAAACCGCGGGGAACAGCTCTAAATAATTATAATTAAATTGTGGTCATTATAATCCCCAATGTCAGGTCTTTACAGAAAAAAATTTAAAAAACAGTAGGCAGTATATGCCAAGTTTAATTCAAATGAACTTTATTAGTCCCCCTGTTTTTTTAATGCAATTTTCAGACACGCTAGTCTACAGTTTTATTACATTTATAGATAGTAGATATAGATAAACAATTGTTTACATTACATTTGCATGCCTTATAAAGTGTACATAAAATTGATATTTAAAAGTTCTCGTGATTTGGTACTCTATTTTCGACTAAAAACAACCTCAAAAAACGTGTTAGTAATACTCCGCTTTCCGGCCGCCACAATTTATATTTAGAAGTAATATATCAATCATCCCAAAATATGAAGTGTCAAGGTGGCACTGACTGCGAGGGTGGACCCGTGACCTCCTATTTGCGAAGTTATAGCAAATTGTATCTGTACAAAGCATGTCTCCAAGTCTTAAGTCACTAGGTACATGACATACTACTTTGTTAAGGGTCATTCATAAGCAACAAGTTAAAATTATCTCGTTTCTTTTAATGGTTATGGAGATGGCAAAAACAGAACCCTTATTATTTCGTAATGTCTGTCCGTTCGTCTGTGCAACTGTATGGCACTGTATTATTTATGTACTAGTTGTGGCCAGCGGTTTCACCCGCGTTAATTTCAGAGTTCCCGCGGGTAAAAAGTAGGTACCCTATATGTTAATCTGATGCATAAGCTATATTACTGTAAAGTTTCATTTAAATCCATTCAGTAGTTTTTGCGTGAAAGAGTAACAAACATCTATCCATCCATCGATACATTCTTACAAACTTTCGCGTTTATAATATTATTAGGAAGTAGGTTCATGAAATTTGAAGAAATTTGATGAATCATACAGCAATCGGTGTAGTGAAATCATATATAATAAATAATTAAACATGGCGCTCCATAGTATATACCTATGTACGTACAACTGAGGGATTAAAAAAATTCAGTTTATTTAGTGTATTTTCAAATTGGGAAGAACGTTCACTATTTAAATTAAACTATTTAAATATATCTTTTTTTATTTTCCATATGTTCCATACTATAATTATCTAATTCAATCCATTTTTCATTGACCATTTACTTTTCGGAATATTCCATCCCGTAATTGATAAATTAACATACCTTTTAATGATTTTAGAAAGGCCTATCTCGCCAACTGTACTAATAGATGAACTGTTTCATTATCTGTTTGTTTCTGTATTCTTTAGACTTAGACTTTAGAGTATCACAAACATTTATAAAAAAAATGTGATTGACTATAGCAACCCAAAAATTTTTTTAGGGAAAATTTTGAACAGACCTCACATTATTAAATTCGTTTAAGGCTTATCACTAATCATCAATGCCAGCTACCTATTTAACCTCCAAGTTACACGTGCCACTTTGTTGCATATCTATACTAGTAATATTACAAAGAGGTAAAGCTTGTGAATTGTTTGTGAGTTTGAGACGTTGTTACTAGGGGGTTTTATCTGGATCTACTGAATCGATTTTGAATATTCTTTCAATTATAGGAAGCTACGGGAGTCCTGAGTGACATAGGTACTTTTTATCCCGAAACTAGCTGTTTCACCCGCGGTAATTTCGGAGTTCCCGGGAATTCAAGGATAAAATATATTTGGCTTAGTAATTCTATAATTGGACGCAGATAAGCAATAACATGTTAACCCACAAAATTAAGTTATTGATACAGAACGCTTTATTGGGAGTTATAGAACGTTTTTTAATTATTTGTTTAACTTATTACAATGTTTCAATAGTAACAAATTGTTGAACATAAAAACAATTTAACACAAAATGGCGCTATGATTTTAAAACACGATTTAATCAAAATTTCTCCAGTGTGGGTTAACATACTATTGCTTATCTATGTCCAATTAGAAAAATTTTGAAATTGTTGTTTTTGTTTTTCTTTAAGTTTCCTTTTTATGTATTTTGTTATAAATATCAAGCCAAAAAAAAATATTATTATTATGATTATATAAACCTTCTTCATGAATCACTCTACCGCAACCGCATGCAAATCCGTTGAGTAGTTTTAGAGATCTAAGCCTACATACTATGAAACTACTTTGTTTTATACTATGTAAGGATTCCCACGGGAATTCCGAAATTACCGCGGGTGAAACCGCGGGAGACACCTAATCTAATATAAATTTAGTATGGGCAATTTACTTCATTTATTTAAATATTCATATAAAAAAAATAATGCATCATTCATTCGGTGTTTTTTGTGAGGTCATGTTTATTGTCTACACTCGAGCACTCTATAGACTAGGTATATTTTTATATACGACTAGAGCTGTTCCCCGCGGTTTCACCCAAATTAATTTCGGAGTTCCCGCGGGAATTCCAAGATATAAAAGTATCCCATGTTCATGGTTTGTTAGGTAGTTAAGGCGTGAAAATGTAACAGACACACAGACACAGTTAATTTTGCATTTTAATATTATAGTATGGAGTATGGATGTATTGTATGATATTAAAAAGATATTCGGAAATGCAAAAAGCTCTACCAACTACATTTGTTACGTCGTAGTGAGATTGTATAGTTTTAGATAATCTAGGATGTGTACCTACATTGTATATTATTTATACTTAGGTATATCCTACATTTTCGGATAAAAGTACAATAAGGCACCTACAATATAGAGTGCTCGAGGAAACTCCAAAATTTAGGCTGTTGCAACCGCAGGCTGTCTCATTCATTCTCAGAACATAAATTTTCGAGTTATGTTGGTATTTACACGGAGTAACTTTATAAGTTAATATTAAACACAGAGAAAATAGGTACGTATATAAAATATTAACTATTAGGGACCATCTGACTGAACAGACGCGCCACGCTCGTAAAGAAAATTAGAGCAGATGCTTTCCCAAAACTTCCTTTGCTGACATCCCGAGTCTCAAGTACCTTTTCCACAATATTCCCAAAATATTGTGGAATTTGGAAAAATGACTAATTGTAAGTGAAAACATAATCAAACGTCGTTTCATATCTATGAACATTGCATGAAACATTGAATAGTTTTGTCACAGATAATAAATATAATACTATACTGTTTTGTGTTAGAAACCCACCCGGCGATATTGGTTTTCATATTAAACTGAGTAATGCCCCTTCTATACGTATCTGTTCTATGGTATGCACTATGCAGTATGCACCATTTATTTGTCACTCCACAAATAAATGGTTTCCGCTTTGAGCGGGAAAAGCAGGAACTTGTGATGGCTTACCTATGAAAAATAAAATCAACTGTCAAAACCTTTGATTGAAAGGATTGAATCAAGGTGGTTATATTCTCTTTGGATTGAATAAGCAAAATTCGCATACCTACCTACTTAAGCATACGACACAGAGCTCACACGCCAAACTGTATCTAATTATCAAAAAAAAAACCTTACAATCTTACTTATTTCCATTTAACAGATCATTTTGTGAGGACATTTTTGCGTCTCTGACTGAGTATCTTGGGTAATTAGTATGTCATTGCCTTTTAATAACTCAATAGGGGTTGATTTTTAGTTATAGAGTGAGAGTTTCATTTAAAAAGCACAAAACAAATCGGCGAACTCTATACGGGGCGAAAAAATTTTTCAGTGGCACGCACACAAGATAAGGAATACGTTTACATACGAAGGTTAGGGTATTAGTATAGTTATTATATTATCTGGACATAGATAAGCAATAGTGTGTTAACCCACATTGGAGAAATTTTGAGTAAATCGTGTTTTAAAATCATAGCGTCATTTTGTTTTAATATTTTTTTATGTTTAACATTTTGTTGGAATTTAAACAATCTAATAAAGTAAACACATAATTATAAAACGTTTTATAATGATCAATAAAGCGTTCTGAATCAATAACTTAATATTCTGGGTTAACATGTTATTGCTGCGTCCATCTGTGGTTAGGGTTTCGATAAGTCCCAGTACGCAGTTGACATGTCAGTTTATGGAAAAAGTCCCAGTTTGAGGGACCACGACTTAGGTCGATACTCGTGGATGTCCGTAGTACCTACCAGTAGTATGGACGATGTCCAGTGCCAAGACAAGGCAAGCGCTGAAATATCCGATCGTTTGATTTTAACTTTGTCTTAAGTAATATTATGTTTACGAAAAATGACTTCGTAGATATTGACAAAACAGAGTATTTTTTATCTTTACTTATAAATTTTTTAAACCTATAAGTATAGGTACATAATAATATCAAGGTTACCTATTTGTTTTACAAAAGTTTCTTTTAAGGTTTCTACTTAAGAACCCCGGTTGACGCCTCCATATATAGCAACCCTAACTTAAACGTCGTATCAACTCTATTTTTGTTTATTTGACATGCCTGCACTCCGCCTGCGTTCACTATTGTTTTCATGGCTTTTCTTTCGCTTTGCTATATGTGTAGGTACCTATTTAGCCATTGACATCGACAAGTAATAATGTAATTTACATAAACCTCATAGTTTTAAAGCCCCGGTGACACCCCATACAAATGAACTGACTGATTCATTCATGTATTTCCCCACAAGTAAAGACGGCCGGCTTGTACACGTACACACGTGTTGTGCGTGTGTGCGCATCAGAAGGTTGACAATTGACACCGTGCTGACAGTAACTGTCAGCTGTCAGTGAATAATTCTCACATGTAGAATGTAAATTATATATAATGTGTCAAACTTACCTCGGTCTTTACCAAGGTGATTTTCGCGAGGTATGAGGAGGCGTGAAATTGGTGGGAGGCAGAGAGTGTCGCTTCTATATATAATCTCTATTCTTTTGTTTTAACATGATGCTCGTTCAAACTAACCGAAAAACCCAAAGATATACTTAAAATATCTTTGGACAAACCGACAAACGTGTAAATAGACAACTTTACCAAAAATTCACGATATGGGCATTATTGATATCTCGCCTCGCACGTGCATTTTTTTTTCCAAGGTACACTTCTACAGTTTTAATTAAATATTCATGTAGATAAATAATTATGCAAATTACGTTAATTTCCTTATTGACTTAATAGAATTAGCAAATAGCCAATATACATTTTTCAAAATTTTGCTATAACAATGGACTAAAGCTATTTAATTTTTTTTCCTTCGCCCGTAAACGACACGCCCAAGGGTCGTGCAGGCGCGTCGCTACACACTAACGATAGATATGCAACCGATGCAAGTCACACAGCTCACAAGCCGCGGTTTTTGCTAGAATAGCGAGCCCGCCTTCGACCTTATTGTAAAAATTTATAAAGAAATAAGTATAATAGGATATGGTAAAGGATTTAAAATCGCGGGCTTTTTCTGTCATGGTTTTCATCACTACGTCAATAGATATAAACTTACGAGTAAGTACATTTAATAATATACGGCCTTGCTTTTGCCCGTTTCTTACCAATATGGTTCCGGAATCCGGATGGACTTACCAGAACGATTCTACTTATTATTATATTGAATCCATACATATTATGTTGAGTGAAGTGAGTTGTGTGTACATTGAAGATATATAAGTACAAAATATTTTGAAAAATGTAAATTGAAACCAAATTATTGGTTGCTAGTCGATCCCCCACGATTTCACTCGTGTTAATTTTGGAGTTCCTGGAGGAATTCTGGGATAAAAGCACTTTGTGTTACTCGGAAGCACTGCACTGCACAGGATGCACAATTTTATACAAAATATCAAATCTTTTCTCTTTATGTTAATAGTATAGAGAGTAAAATACTCAGCGAAAATGATAAATTGCTAACATTTATAGAGTGGATGCAACACAGTAATTACTTTATCGAGAGTTTATCTTTGTTAAAATTTGTACAATAAAATACAATATACTTTATTACACAAAATAATTTTTACAATATTAAATATAATGTAAATTGTAATTTAGTTTTACCCGCGATAATTTCGGAGTTCCCGCGGAATTGTTCCATACAAACTGTGCCCCCTTTTTCACCCCCTTAGGGATGGAATTTTCAAAAATCCTTTCTTACCGGAAGCCTAAATGGCATACAAAGAACACACCCTCCAACTTTCAAGTTTCAGGTCTCTACGACCAGCGGTTTAGGCTGTGCGTTGATTCCGTCAATCAATCATTCAGGACAAAGCATTTTATATGTATAAATAGATTTAAATCATAGAAAAAATACATAGATTGCATTGTCAATTGGTCAAAAGGAAGTTAAGGGTCACCGCGGTGAAAACTGATTTAGTTTTGTGTAATTTGCAAAACAAAAAATGCGAATTTCTATTTTTGAAACAGCAATGAATAAAATAAAACCAGATGTGAAATTAATCGACACAATTAGAGTAAAAACAATTTTACTAACTTAACTGAATGGTTCGCTTCGTTATCTTAGCAAAAAATCAAAACGATTAGGTTATCTTCACCGGATGTTCACGTTTTAATTAATTGCCTTTGTTTAACTGTCTTAACATTTTGTAAATAAATAAGTACGTACAAATTTTTACTGTAAAATATTATAATTATAAAACTAATTATAATTAATTAATTTTAAATGACCTCAACCGAACAATAATAATTACGTAATGAAAATTTACTTACAATAAATAAATATTTACAAGTAACTCTTCCTGTTTCACCCGCGAATTTCAATTTCAGAATTTCCGGCAGTAAATCTTTATATCAGGCCCTTATTCACTATGACCATAGTCCATATCTCGTCGCATATAGATAACGCGCCACAACAATAGAGTAGTTTCCGGGATATGAAAATCAAAATTCTATTTAGTCCATCAGTTAGATAATAAAAAAAATAGTAGACCCGTATTTTTAGGCTTTTTCAAATTATTGAAAAAATACTAAAATAAAACGCATTAAAGTTTAGGAGTGGGGGAGGCTCTTAACGTCATAACTGTAGCACGGCGTGATGTCACGCGACATTTCGACTTGATGTATCTCCGTTATTTTTTCGTTATCTACGTAAAAAAAAAATACGTGTCCAATATTTTTCATTAAGGCTAAAAACTAAAATTTGGTTGTCAAACCATTGTCTTTCCCTCGTGCTCAAGGAAGTTTAATTTCAAAAACATACATCTACAACATTTCTTGTAGTATACCAACATAATGTCAATTTGTAATATTTTGGCACCTGAAGCCTAGCTAACCTAGCTGCCTATAGTGTTTATGATGGTGTTTTTGGAACGCGCGTAATGGGCAAGAAATGCTTTTGATCATAGTAAATAAGGGCCTAGGCGGAAAATACACTCTTTTCTACCTCCTATTGCAAAACCAAACACCGCGAAGAGTTCATCTGTGTGTCGAGATTAAGTTTTACGATGATATATATACTTAAATATACTGTAGCGTCTGTAGCTAACTACTAGTGAAAGTTTTACAATCAGTTTAATAGTTCCACAGTTCCACTCCACACAACACAACAACATAAGTAATATTTTTCCTCTTTATAATAAGTTATAATCTCTCATTCCATAAAGGTAGCCAGTGAGCCCAAGAACTTTTTGTTATTGGTCGATTCGGAGTTCGGACCACAGTAGGAAACAGTTCTTTTTGGATGGGTGAATTTTCAGACATTAAATATGCGTGTTTTTATTATACATTCCTTATAGTACAACCAAGCACAAAATATAAGGAAAACAAAATAATTACTCCCAAGTCCCAATAAAGCTAGAAACATGAGGACTGTAGTTTTCTTTTGCGACGCGACGTAAAGACTCACTATATACTTATAGGGAAAGATTTTTCAAAATTCATCCCTTGAGGGGTTTAAAAGAGGTGCTAAACTTAATATGGAAAATCTGAAATTATTTTTTTTTCTACAAACCCTAACTCTACACGGCCTAACTTCTCAAACTCTACACCTTGGTTAGAATATGTGGCTTGGCCGTTCCGTTACAGCAAGAACCTTTGTAGGTATAACAGAAAAGTAATTAACAGTGGATAAATTTTTCACCTTACGCTCATATGAATGGAGCGAAATGGCCAAGCCACAAATTCTGACTAAGGTGTAGAGTTTGAGAAGTTAGGCCATGTTGAGTTAGGATGTATAGACTAATAAACTTGACTCTACATGAGATCTGATAACTTTTTGACAGTGCCCGTCTTATGGACTCGTCTTGGCATCATTTTACATGAAAATGTTTTTGGTGGGATTTCATTTCTTTTTGTAAGTCAAAATTGCGGAATTTTCATACAAACTTCCATCCCCTAGTTTATACAACGTGTTAATGAATTAACTAAAAACCTGATACACCCCATTTAAAAAAAACAAACAATAATATGATTAAAATATATTTTATGTCGAAAAAAAAAATACTTTAAAAGTTATTGAACATTAGTTTGGAGGTGACCTATCTACGAAATTCCAAGCGCTACGCCTGCGTCTACCGGTTCGATATTGTATTATAAATAATTTAGACATGGGCTAGTAAAAATGAAAAAATATAACCTATATTAAAACATAGTGCGATCGATTCTCTGGTCGATTCTGAGCAAACTACTTTCTAGTTTTCAGTTAATTCATTAACACGTTGTAGGGTTGGGGGATAAAAGTTATAATGTTGTATAATTTTTTTGTTGTTTGTGTACTAATACTAGCTCACACGCCAAATTTCAGCTTTCTAGGAAATTAGGAAATACCCTAATAATTTTGATGATCATCAGTGAATCAGTGACGAAATCAGGATATTTTAGATATCAATAAAATCTAAAGTATAAGAGCCGTGTAATTAAAATTGTGTGATAAGTCCGCTATTAACAACATATACTGAGAATTTCGTTTATCTGGTATAATCCAAACCTAAGTTATAAGGGTTCGAAAAAACGACGAAGTGCTTCGAGAAAAGATATGTAGTGCTCCCGCTTCGCTTGGCTCGTCTTGGCGGGGGCATTACCGTGCCCCCAGATTTATGATGATAATAAGGAATTTGCGTATGATTCAAATTTTTTTCAATACATAGGTATACATTATATTGCTTCAGAATTATTATGCCTCCATTAAGGTTTTATAAATAGGTAATTAAATTCCTTTTTGATGAAGAAAATAATAATCATTTAATCATTAAAAAAAGCAAAAAATAAGTGTAAAATTAAAGTACTATAATTTGAACTAATTTGACGTCATAGTCTGCAATAACAACGTTAACCGGTGCGTGGTTGGGTGTTTGCGATTGACTTAGTTCAATCGTTTTTTTTTGTGTTGTTTCATGATTTAATAGTTCTGATTTCTTAAATATAAATACATAGTAAAATACTTCTAAACCTGTTCATTCATTGATAGTTATCATATTATAGACGGTGATGTCACGGGCGTTTGAAATGTCATATGTGTTCAGTTTGCTTTTTGTTTTACGCCTTTTTTTACATATTTTTTTTGCACTGATCTTTTTTTGTTTAGCAACTATACCTATACCTAATTATTTAATAAAAATACACGCATAATTTTGCTATTCTGAATTGCACTGGCACTTTTTGTTAAATTTGTCTACCCAGGGCCCTTATTCTCTATGACCAACAACATTCCTTGCCGATAACGTGCGTGCTAAAAACACAATTCCGAATATTCTGTATACCATAACACACGTTGTAAATGTATTTTTTTTTTTAGTGAAACTTCTTTGATCGCGAGGGAAAATCAGTTTTTGGAGCGTTTTATCTTAACGCGGCGTGTTATGGAGTTATGGTCATAGTGAATAAGGGCCCTGGTATGCATCTTAAATATATCATGTATCATCATGAAATATTATACAACAATCAGATCAAATACCTACTTAGTTAAATAAAAACACGATGTTGAACCTAGGGACTCCTGTAATTATCGCGGGTTGACGAACTTGGAACATCCTAATAGGTTTTATCTTTTCGACTAATAAAATTTTGTTAAATTATTTATTTAGTAGGTACATCTATTTTAATTAAGTTAAGCAAGTTAAGACTAGTGTAATTGTATTTTTTGCAAGTTTTATTTTATTATTTTAGGGAACGGTTAGTATAAGAAATAAAGTTAGGTACATATAATGAGTTGGTGAATTGTGAGTTGGTGACTTAGGGGGTAATCTCTCGATCTACTGGACCGATTTTGATATTCTTTTATTTATAGGAAGCTACACTAGTCCTTAGTGATATTGGGTACTTATTATCCCGAAATTCCCTCGAAGTTATATCGGGTGAAACCGCGGGGGACAGCTCGTAATGAATAAACTATAGAGTGAATAATCCGAGTGTCCAACACCGTCTTATTTCAGGCTGATCACTAGGTACATATTATAAAACCAAGTCCTCCGCCGCGTCTGTCTGTCTGTTTGTTTGTCTGTTTGCGATAAACTCAAAAACTACTGAACGGATTTTCATGCGGTTTTGACCATTAGATAGGAAGAGGACGGTTTATACGTAAATTTTATACAGGAACTCCCGCGGATCTCCGAAATTACCGAGGGTGAAACTGCGGGATAGGTAATTAGGCACTCATATTAACTATAACAACATTGATATCACTGAGTATTACACTACAAAGAGAATTAAATTGTACTTTTAAATTAAATTAAAAAATGACAATTGCCGTTGTCTTAAACATAATACAAGAGGCGTACCCACAATACCAGTTATATATATATGTCTAGTTGTTGTATACGTATGCTGTAAATCTCTGTGTTGTGTCAAATAAAGTTTTTTCAATTTCAATTTCAATTCAACCTACCATGAATTTTATCATTTATCTAAAAACTATTAATGTAAGTATAAAGTTACTTTAATACCATAACTGTTAACTATACCAATCCTTTTGAAGTCGGTCTTGAGCACGTAGAACTTGCGAATAATGTGATTTTTATTTATCATAATACATTAATACAGAAAATAAATAATTAGGTACAACACAAAGACTAAAATACTTGAATCTATAATACTTGAATAAAATAACAATAAAAATAACTCCTTACTAATCATTTATACGGATTTTTTACGTTTTAGTTACAATAAAATCAGCGTTATGGGAAGGTAAATACCGTATTTGTTTGTTTGTTTGTTACTGTTTTAATTAAAAACTACGGAACCGATTTCAAAAATTCTTTCACCATTAGAATGCTACATTATTCCTGAGTAACATATGCTACCTTTATTGTAACCCGGAATTCCCGCGAGAACTCCGAAATTGCCGCGGCTGAAACCGCGTGGAACAGCTAGTAATTCATATTGACCGAATTCCTAGGTTCATGTCCTAGCGTAGTTATTATCAACGAGGGCTTAACACTAGTTTAGTTACCAAGTTAGTTTTGTAAATGACCATAAAATATAGATGATCATAACCTTTTTACGCTTAGGGCTTAGATGATTTTACATATTCCTTCCTATTATATAGAATGTCTTTGATATTTCCCGTTTTTAAATGGAACATTATTTTTCAGCATATTACAGGTTAATTTTTTCTAAGTGTTTAGTCGTCCAATAAACGGACTATTTTATTAGTCGTCCACGGTTCACTAAACTACACATAAGTACCTTCGCGAATACATATTTCATTTAAAAGAAATCGAGCGTTTAATACCGTAAAAATTAATGTAATTTTTTTTTTGCGATATATAAACTTAATCAAGAACATAATTATAAAAATCAACACTGTTTAAAACGGTCACGGTTGGGCGGTTTTAAATTTATTTATTTCATAACTAGCTGTCTCCCACGGTTTTATCCGCGATAATTTCGGAATTCCCGCAGGAATTCCAGGATGAACTATACTTATATTATTATACCTTATATATTATACCGTCCTCTTGAACCACTCCATCTATTGGTGAAAACCGCATGAAAATCTGTTCTGTAGTTTTGTTAGTTTCAGTTTATCGGGAACGACAGACAGACAGACAGATGCAGCGGAGACAAAGCCCTCCGCCGCATCTGTCTGTCTGTCTGTTATCTATACTAATATTACAAAGAGGTAAAGTTTGTTAGTTTGTGAGGTTGTAGAGGAAAATCTCTAGATCTACTGAACCGATTTTGAAAAAAAAATTACCAACAGAAAGCCACGTTATTTGTGAGACATAGGCTATATTGCAGCCCGGAATTACCGCAGGAACTCCGAAATTACCACGCGTAAAACCGCGGGGGAACAGGTACAATATGTTAAGGATTAATGCACACAAGAACATAAACAGAGACCAAAAGAGTCAAGAATAAGAAAATGTACAAGGAATTTACTCAGTAGACCCGCAACAGGAGAATGGATTGATTATAGAAACAATAAAACTTTTTGGAGAGTAACTTCATTGTTGTCTCGTAAATCGCAATATGTAGTTACTTTTTTTTTTTTAATAATTTTACGCCCTAGGTACGCGCCCTTTGGATCCTTTAGTACGTAGATATTTAGAATTAGATAATTATAATGTTAAATATTATTCACTGTATTTCTTATGAATTTATATAACGGTTTGAAAAAATTTGGGTCACTTAGAAGTTCTCTAGTTGTAGGGTTGCCAACTCTCCCGGATTGTCCGGGAGACTCCGGTAATAATGGTTGACCTCCCGACCTCCCGGAGAGCAGTAATTTCTCTGGTTTTTCTAAAACTTAAATGCATCCGTCGCTCGCTCGTGTCACTATTCAGCGTTGCGGCCACACAATCGAGTGGATTCACGCTGGGTAGACTTCTTTACGAAATCAAAAGACAGAAATCCTTGTCCTGAATTGAAAGAAATAGGTCACGTTTGTTCTTTCCATTCCTGTCTCTAATGCTTTATGCGAGCGCGTATTCAGCATAATGGAGGAGCAATTAGTACTAACAAACTTCAATTTGTCATGTAAAAACTAATTTTTACGATTTTGTGAACAAATATAAAATGCTGCTCGAAAACAAAATTTAATATATTAATATTTAATATATTTAATATATTAGCGAATTTAATCTATTTAAATAAATGTTATTAATAAAATAATAAAAAAAATAAAAAATATATATTCATAGGCATAACAAGAAACAAGAATAAATTACTGTTACCTTTCTGATCAATTCTTTTAGAGGTTAATGAATACGTTTTGAAAATTACTGAATAGCTAAATATTATTATGAATAAAAAAAAATTAAACTTGTACCTATTAATAGAAAGATATATACTTGAAAATTAATAATACCGAGTCTAGGATTATCTTGATGACAGTAGATAAGCTTTGGACTGACTTCTTCCATCTAGTGTACAATCGTCATTATATTCTCATGGAAAATGTCCGGTATATGTAGGTAAGTAGTACTTATCATTTTTAGAACCTTTTGATAACTAAAACTGAAGAGATTCTGGCTTGTTTCTTTTCTCGGGAAATCTGCATTCAGTGCTAAATGGGTGGTAAAATAAATGTTAAAATATATTAGACATAAAAAACAAACTAATTTAATCAATTCAAAAGTAGGTACATAGCAACATTTGAATTCAGTAGATAACGAGTTAAGTTTTTTTCAAGATTTCAGTTTTTTGAGTATCCTTGAAAATGGATGACAACAACGGCTCGTACAATGAATTCATTAGCAAGGCATTTAAATTTTTCGTAACGATTTATTAAGCAACTAGCTGTTTCCCACGGTTTCATCCGTGATAATTTAGGAATTCCTGCGGGAAGTCCTACATAAAAAGTACTGTATGTCCTTCTCTGAACCTTAGACAACGTGTGTGAAAAATTTCATGATTATTGGTTAAGTAGCTAAGGCTTGAAAGCGTTTTTAACAAACTCACACGCATTTAAAATAGTAAGGATTGTGGTATAGTAGTTAGCTATATTAAACATACAATGCAACGCTTTGAGATCGCTTGAGTGCCGCTTCAAAAAACTCGGTTTTCTATGAATTTGTGTTGTTTTTCATAAAGGTAATTTTCACTTCTTGTACACAATGATACACAATATGATTGTTTCCACTTAAAATATTCAAATTCAAATATGCTTTATTGTCCCAGAAGAGATAGAAAAAACTAAGACAGATAAAAAATAAAGACAGAGCAAAAAGCGGCCTTATTGCTCCATTAAAATATCTTATTAGAAAACTGTTTGACGTGTACGCAAACCCGCCTTAATTAATGTGACAGAATGACTTAGTCATTCTATAGGTTTAGAGCGAATATTGTGCCACGGGTGTAGGTTACTTCTGGGATGGATGGGAGTAGCTTTATTTACATCTCAAATAGAATTGTTTATCCCATCCCATCCCATTATTGTTATGAAGTCAGCATTAAATTGTACCTACATATACTGTACTACAGTATATACTAGATACAATACATTGTATATAGCTATATGTATAATATCTACATGTACATTGAATTGCTTTGTTGCATACGTACCTACGAGAGGATCCGCAAAAATAATAATAATCCATACACTCTTTCACTATAATTACAAAAATAAATGCGTGTTTGTTTGCACATCACATCTAAACTAAAAATTAGCTAGACTCTAAACTATCAAACCGATTATGATGACACTTTTACAGCTTGAAAGATTATATCGCATTTCTAATCGGTTTTTTATAATCGGCGTATCTGATAAAGAACCCTAGCCTATCGACCTCAATTTGAGTTGTGGGCATGCCCATTGCCCACCGCGTGCCCATAAGGCTGGATGGATCTGCGCCTGCTATTATCAGTACCTTTATAGTTCCCATTAGACGTATCAGTAGATATCCGTACCTACCTAAGATGAGCTTCGTTTTAGTGAATTACAAATTGAATAGAAGTACCATATGATTAAATATAAAACTGTAACGAGTCTGAATGTGAGCAAACTGTACCTAATTTTTATTCGTTATCCATATTATACCTAATATATTTATTTAAAAATCGTTTTGTTGAGGTTTACAAACATATTAATTTCATGCATAGGTATATTACTTCATTGCAATCTGTCGAAAAGTTTGAGCTGTGGCTAGTCATCCACTAAACGGACGAATAATAATCGTCCGATATACGCAAAATGTAGGTATTGATCCTTCCTAACGTTCTTCGCCGCGCCGATTGAAAAACTTTGACTTAGTGAGCAGTACAAACTTAACCTAACCATAATTATAATCTACCGAAAAATAATGCGTTAAATTCATTAACTTGTAATCATTATGTTACGGTTCACAATCTTTTGACAGTTAACAATCTCGCGAGATAGATTATAATCTAACGGTATTTACAATTTTACGGTGATATATTTACAATATATTGACAACCTCTTTTGTGAATTCAAAATAAATTTAGTGAGCGCCTTTTTTAGTGATTTATGGACGGCTATAGGCGCCTTAAGCACAACACAAATTCCGACCAACTGCAGATCGCGTTCACTTGCATGAACGCGCCGCGAATGAAAGCAACAGGAGCGCGGGGGCGCGTTCAAACCTCGCGTTGTAACGTACCCTTTATATAAAAGAAGCGTTATATTTCACAATCATTCTAGACTTGGAATCTCGACGCGATCCAACGGGGGAGCGCGGGAGAGCCGATCTTTACTTGTTCACATTTCCGAACGCACCTCGCGCGTTAAGTGACAGAACTTATTGTTTCAAAATAGTTTGTATTTAGAAGCTTTTATTTTTAAATCAATATGGCTGTTACAAGTGCGAGGTCCAGGGTGAACCTGAAGAATGCAGGCCATTTCGACCGTGGGAATGCGAGACTCGAGAAGTATACGGTAAATATATAGATTATTCCCTATTTATATAAGGGCAATGTTGCCCTCGACAACCTGTACCTGAACAACAGGCACTTTAATTTTGTTATGATAGATATTTATCATAATATTATAATAAAATTGTATCATAGAAGAGATGATTATGTACTCATACTAGACTACTAATTGAGTTATCAAAAAATAATAATAATAATAATATTTTCTTATTAAAACCAAAAAACTAAAATAAGTTAGCTGAGCATGTAAGTATACCTACCTACAATTTTAAATAATTTATGGGGCGGAAAGCTACCTTACCGCCGCACTCAGAGTCGACTTTAATGATTACT
This sequence comes from Zygaena filipendulae, assembly GCA_907165275.2. Classification (NCBI taxonomy): domain Eukaryota; kingdom Metazoa; phylum Arthropoda; class Insecta; order Lepidoptera; family Zygaenidae; genus Zygaena; species Zygaena filipendulae. The sequence continues at coordinate 8,318,282 of OU015664.1, forward strand.
TAGTTAAGTATAGATTTTTAAAATAAAATTGTCGCAATCAGAGACGTTCAGTAAATTCATGTTAATTGGCATTTAATGAGATGTAACTTAATTAGTTGAATGCCAATTAACATTAATTTATTAAACTTGTCTGATTGCGGCAGTTTTGTTTTAAAAATCTATACTTAACTAAGTAATCATTAAAGTCGACTCTGAGTGCGGCGGTTATAAAACTTTTCATAATCAATTCACACTTAATATGTAATATAAAACCGAAAATATTAACTCTGTTACCATTTCACGCCTTAAATACTCAACCGATCATCATGAACATAATATATTGGCCTATACATCCGTAAATAATAAAAAATATTTCACTTCCTCCATTTATGAGCAAAGTATTTCGAGTTAGTTATTTATTTTTAAACTGACTAGCTATTCTCCGTGGTTTCACCCCCGCTATTTTCGGAGTTTCTGCAGAAATTCCGGGATAAATAGTACCCTATTTCCTTTTCTGTGCCCCTGACAACATTTATGCAAAATTTCATTATGGTCGATTGAGTAGTTAAGACCCTGGGGCCGTATTTTTGAATCGTTTGAATTAGGTACTTTCGTACACGGAATTGCAAGATTCAGGATTAGAAGAAGGATTCGCGACCTTGAATATTTCTTAAGGATTCGCATGCAAATCTTGCCATTCCGTGTGCGAAAAGTAACTCGAACGTTTAAAAAATACGTCCCCTGACCTTAATCAATAAAATAATTTCCTTAAAAAAAAGACTATTGTTGAATTATTTTTATAAATTACACGTATTTTAATAATATAGCTGATTCATCCGCGTTTTCACACGCGTTAATTTTAGAGTTCCCTCGGCAATTCCAACATTATAAAATACCCTATGTCCTTTTATATACCCCTGAAAAAAAAATTCAAAACTTATTTCAGCGGCGTTAATTTCTGAGTACTGTGATAAAAAGTACCCCATGTCCTACAAACAAACAAACTCACTTTCAAATTTATAATAATATTAGTATCTGAGGATAAACGGTGATTTTTTCAATTCATCTTGTATCCATATTATTATTATAAAAGCTCCAAATCGCAACATGAAATAAGATAAAAAATATGTGCAAAGCAATTATTTTGGATTGACGCTTTTCATCACTACATATTTTCCTACTACGCAAGACGCGCTACGAGCTACGCGCGCGCCGCTAAACAGACTGTATTTCGCTCCATTTTTTCCGTAACAAGCTTTTTTATGTTTTTAATATTTTATGTTATATGCTTCTTTTTTATTTTATCATAATTAATTGACGATTAATAAATTTCGGCGATTGTAATTTTTATTATTGTATAATATTATTGTTTTATTTCCGTGATTTGTTAACATTTTTTATGTATTACTTATTTGTTAAATCCTTAATTGCACAAAAAAAAACTATGTTTACTATGAGTTACAAAAAGTAAATGGTGAACATATCGCAAAGTTACGCAGATCTCATCCAGCATGTTTTCATATAGGGTAGGTATAAAAATTATTTTGGCTAGCCCATAAATTGTACCCAAATTAAAATCAATTTAATTTCACAATAAGAGCTAAGTACATCTCACTTGAGTGAATAGTATACTTAGGTAATTCGACTTATGTCTGGTCGATGTGTTGTTTGATCTAAGACATCCAACAACACATTGATGCGATTGATTGATTTACGAAAAATGTACCTTTCCTAACACGTTTCTGTTGGCATACTAAACTGCAATAAATAAATAAATAAAAAAATAAATACTTTTTTTCTTATACCTCTTATTATAAAACAAAACATGTAAGTACAGTCTGTACCTATATATATATATATATGCGTATTTACCTACATAAATGTTTTAATACCTACATGCGCTAATAATTTATAATTGCCCATTAAGTATTTAAATAACCCTTAATTAAAAACAACATGTTTGCAACAAGAACACATTTATTCTGTTTTTATTGGGGTGTTTTTCTTACTTTAATCTAAAAATATATTCAAATACAAGTTCATGTACCTACCTATATTTTTAGTCCAGCATAAATGACCTCGACTAAGATAGAACCAAAACAAATTTATTTTTGAGTAAACATAGATATGGGTTGTCTATTTTTAAATTACTTAGGTAGGTAATTAAGTAATTTTGGTACCAAATAAGCATTCTATTCTATCGGCCGCACTCAGAGTCGACTTTAATGATTACTTAATTAAGTATAGAGTGCGGCGGTAAGTTACTTAGCCGTTCCTAGCAATTTCACCGTGGTGATTTTCGGGATTCCTTCATATTATTATAGAAATAAATAGAATAGGTTTGACTGCATCTTCGCTCCTGTCTGTTTCGCGATTTCCACTAGGATTATTTGATGGAGCGAGATTTAAAGTAAACTAAATACTTGTAAAGAGATTGATAAAATAAATGCCTTTGAACAGATGTACCTATAGGAATAGATCAAAATAAATATTATCAGATATAAAAAAGGAATAGCAACCAACTTCGGAAACCGGAAAATCTGAACTAACGGAAGGTAAACATCTCAGAAGAATAAGTTATTCTTCTGAGGTAAACATTTAGAAACAGTCAAAACCATAGAAATGTCACTCTGATTACTAAACCGCGATGTGATTTATGTTAAAACTCAACAGGTGTTTAGTTTAGTTTGTTTAAGAACCTGGAACTGAAGTTACTTCTCTACCCACCAATTTTTAATTCAAATCCGTTATAACGGCCATTTCTGCTCCCGTAAAACACAAAAACTCCCCACTCCTATAGTTATCAATAAATAAAGTACTATCATTTACTACATTTCCAACTCTACCTAAGCTATGTCATAATTTTCAAGTGACCCGGCAAAGCCGAAACTACATGGATTAGCGAATATTGCCTAAATGAAAAATTTCAAATTCAAAATGGGTATTAAATTATTTTTCAAAATTAATGATTTTTATACCTACTAGCTAGCAAAAAAAATAGTTAAAAAATCTGAGTAGGTACCTATAAAATACAATTTTAGTTCTTATTGAAATTGACCTAAGTATAAGCAATTTTGAGAATTTTTCGCCATTCTTATTTAGTCAACTTGAAAATTCATTGATATGAAACTAAAACCATTTTTATTTACCACTATAGCGTAGGCCATAGCGGATGGTAAATTAAGTTTTTCTTATGGCGAATAAAAATTATTGTCCCGAAGTACATAATAATAATTATTATGTCTTGTTTTAAGAGAAAAGAACTATGATTGTTACTATTTTATAACAGGTAACCTAGGTAGGTATATTATATAACATATTGTGGTAAAATTAATGCAAATATTTACAGGAAACTTGAAATTATACGTTATAACAAACAAGATAAGCGAAGAATATTATTATAAGTTCGGTGGTTTTTCAGAACAATTATATTCATTACAATTACATTCACATAGTACACAATACACGTAGCTCACTTATACATATACAAGGCACGCGCCACGCACACAGCGAGTGATGGATCAGCTGTTGAGCTCGATCGAGGTCATTGACCTTAAAATACCAGCGCGCGGCGATGTGTGTCTAAAGCGATTGAGCAGCGAGCCCTTTCACAGGGTTTCTTTTTAATTGTTTTTTTTTTTAATGAACATGCTTATAACGGTATACTTTCAACCCTGTAAATATTTGCAGCTAATTTTACTACAATATGTTATATATGTATTGTATATTTAAGAAAATTATAAAAAATTAGCCTGCACCCACCCCGAAATCTACTGATATCTATATTTATCTATATACTTATAATAAAACTGTACAAAGGTCAATTCAGTACATTAAATATATATTCAAAATTAATATTGGAGGATGAATGGTGATCGATACTGATGCCAAAAATGCAAATAGTAAATTTTTTGTCCGTCTGTCTGTCTGTCTGTCTATCTGTATGTGCACGCATGGGTCAAAAACTACTAGGAAGGGATTTTAATCAAACTTGGTATGATTGTAGTCCATAATCCTGGGCATGTTATTATAACCTGCCTTATATAGCCTATAACCTGGTTATAGGCTATATAACATAACGCTAAGACACATAGGCGCTGAGCAGTGACGATAAATTTGAAGCAAGTCGGACGAAAATTTGCTTTCGAGCTCTTATCCTCGCATACGTTGATCATATCTACACCAAAAGTATGTATTACAGAGATAATCCTTACATAATCTTCTTTATAAATAAAAATGCCTGTTTGTATGTCTGCCTTCTATGCGTTTCGAAACCATTGGTCCGATTGTGATGAAACTTTGGCGGGTTGTTCTGCCTGCGTCCACAAAGGTTCCTGATCCCAAAACTCACTCGGGTTAAACCGCGGGGAACAGCTAGTTGATAATAAGTTCTATCACGGTTGCACGGTTGTTGGTCAAGGTTGCCTTGAAAAAATTGCTTCTAGATATAAGGACGCCTTTTTAGCATGTGTATAATCTACATAAATACTGTAAAAAATCTTTGCCGCAATAAAAGTATAGATATTGCATTGTATGTCTAACAATATACTGGTTGCTAACTAGACTTTTGCAATATCAGTAGTTATATCATCATACACTTCCTTCCGTATAGAACAACAACATGGACATTAAAATACAATACCTCAATAACAACATATTTAAACAATTGTTTATAATATAACATTTATTAAACTTCCGAAGGAATACTTCATCAAGGCTTTCGACTGTTAGTAGGTATTTAATAATATTTTAAGTTACTAGTTGTGCCCCGCGTTTTTTTTTCCGAAATCCGATTTGAAACACCTATGTAGTCAGTTTCACATGCGAATTATGGGATCATTATGGACGCATATTACGAGAGTGAAAATATCTAGGTACCTATATCAAAAGATATCGAGTTATCTAATGCCTGCACTACATTATTATCGCCGATGATCGTTGATCGTGTGATCGGCGATAATGTGGACACCTCAACGCAATCACAGGCGATTCCCTTTGATGCGTGACCAGGGCCCTATTTTTGAATCGCTCGAATTACTAATCGCACACGGAATTGCAAGATTCACGCGTGAATGCTTAAAAAATGTATGAGGATACGCACGTGAATTCGCGATTCGGTGCGTGAAAGTAATTCGAGCGATTCAAAAATCGACCCCCATAGACGATGATCGGCGAGTACAGCCGAGTATGCCCTCTACACTATCGTGATCGCGTATAATCGTCTGTACCTACTCGCGAATTATGTAGTGGAGGCATAACAGTCGTCCTGCGGGCTAAGATGCGCAACACGATAAAATTTTATCGAGCCATTTTATCGATTCTCGTCGACATATTGTATGGCTTTGTCGACGAGAATCCATAAAATGGCTCGATAAAATTTTATCGTGTTGCGCATCTTAGCCCCGCTGGGCCTTTATGTTGTATGGTTGGTTGTTTGAATGGTACCTACTTCTTACGGACCTACCTACTTCTTCTTCTACTTCTTATGGTCGACTCCTTACACTCTGACACAAGGCGATACGATGCGTTGCCTAGACGATGTCATATAATTATCTGCGATTAAAATCTCCCTGACGCCATTTGGATCATTGGCAAGGAACTCCAATGTCCTTCCAAAATGCTCATAACCAGCTCATAACATTTAAACTTATAATCTAACAATCAATAATGGAATCTGACAGGTGATGTCGAGTGTCCCGGAAGTACGTAAACCATTAATTGCTTAGTTCTTTATTTTATTTTTGAAATCTCATGATTTCAAAATATATCGGGTTTTTTTTTTATTCAATCGCGTTGCTTTGTCTATTAAGTCACACATTGTCATTGGCACAATTACTTAAAAGTTGCCATTTAATAAAAAAGAAGAAGAAGAAGAATCATACGACATGCCAACCTTAAAACATTAGAAAGACGATCAGTCTAGACTCTAGTCTAGAGCAATGATATAAATATGTATCATTGGTCTAGAGACTAAAAAATGCTAAATACCTACTTCTCTCTATATCGACTTGGTCTATAATGATTAATGAAAATTAAAATATGTATGTATATCCTTGAAAGATTGCGTAGGCACTTCCGAAAATACGTGGTAATTTTGCGATTTCTGACCTGCCTAAAATATTAATTTAGTACAGTATTATAATGTTAAGAACTAGGTAGCTTTTCGCTCTCGGTTTTACTCGTGTAAACTTCGGAACTCCCTCAGAAACTCTATAAAGTAGGAATCCTATATGCATATATGTCTCTCAGAGTATAGTATAGTATTATATTATCTGTGCTCAGAGATACCTACAGTATAGCTTTCTATAGCGAATGAATTTTTAGAATCGCTTTAGTAGTTCCAGAGATTGTTCTATGATATTAGTATAAATCTATTATAATACGTTACTTGTCTAATCCATTTTTCCATAATCTATATACATCTTAATATATATAAATCACGTGCCACGTTGTTTGTTCGCGATGGACTCCGAAACTACTGAACGGATTTTGATAATATGATCCAACTTAAAAGATAGGATAGTTTTTATCCCGGAATTCCAGCGGGAACTCCGGAATTACCGCGAGTAAAACCGCGGAGGACAGCTAGTAGGTATATAATTAAAACCGACTTCCAAAAACACAAAACTAAAAACCTAAAAATAAAAAGCTAAAAATAACAAAATACCGATTTAATCCAAAAGACAAAAACACACGTAAGTAATATTATTATTGGTTTGTGCTACCACTGATCGGTTTGAATTCGGTGACAAGCCCGCTGGTGTCTGCCCACTTGGGTTGTTCTGCTCACGAAGAGCTGGTGGCGGGAGTCGACTTAGCCCATCTTCCCCCTCTATATTTGACTTGTCACCGACTTCATACCGATCAGTGGTAGCACAAACCAATAATAATATTACTTACGTGTGTTTTTGTCTTTTGGATTAAATCGGTATTTTGTTATTTTTAGCTTTTTATTTTTAGGTTTTTAGTTTTGTGTTTTTGGAAGTCGGTTTTAATTTTTTTGTAAAAATTTTGTTTATTTCTCTCTTTTAAGTGACTTAGTTCATAATTTCTCTAAGTTACAATAGCCTAATGTCAACTGCTCATCACCTTTTACAAAATATTGCTTTTCCCGACGCAGGGACGTTAACTGTTGAGGAGTTCTCCTAGTACATCACCATCAGTTCCACTTCACCATATACATTGTGACGGGCATAAATTGTTTAGAAACCATATTAAAGTTAACGATTCGGAACCCGTGAAATACCTATTATTGAGTAGTTCCGATGACCATCTGTGGTCTTCATCATCAGTTCCACTTCTTCAAATTTTGCTTTCCGAAAGCAAAGAAACGATTTACTATAAAAAATACAAAAATCGCTATAGGTGTACCCATAATTTTTGAAGAGTTCCCTCGATTACTCCAAGATCCCATCATCAGATCTCGACTTGGTGACAATGGAATCAATTTAGGAGTATCCCCTTTCAAACAAAAAAACAATTTTTGAAATCGCTTCAATCGGAACCCGTGAAATACGTATTATTTTTGAATTGTTCCGATGACCACCTGTGGTCTTCATCATCAGTTCCACTTCTTCAAATTTTGCTTTCCGAAAGCAAATGAATGATTTACTATCAAAAATACCCAAATCGCTATAGGTGTGCCTATAATTTTTGAAGAGTTCCCTCGATTTCTCCAAGATCCCATCATCAGATCCCGACTTGGTGGCAATGGGACCTAATTGGGAGTAAACCCTTTCAAACAAAAAAAGAATTTTTCAAATCGGTCCAACCGTCTTCGAGTAATCGGTGAACATACATAAAAAAAAAAAAAAAAAAAAAAAAAAACATACATACAATCGAACATAGAACCTCCTCCTTTTTGGAAGTCGGTTAAAAATGAATCTCTTTTCCCCTTGGTCACGGGATCACGCGTGAACGGCTGGAACAATTTCGCTAGTTCTTTTTTCGTTGTGTTTGTTATTGTTAGGAGAAGAAGAAAGAATTTTTGAGTTCCTGCGGGAATTTCGACACGCGGGTGAATCTCCGAAAAGGTTATACCGATTCTGACGAGGCTTTCACTGCTAATTAGCGGATGTTATAAGGAGTAAATTAGGCTACTTTGGAAACCTGCAGGAATTCCGAAACTCACGCGGATGAAACCGCGGGAGACAACTAGTCCTTTTATAAACAAGATCGAACGTTAATTTGTGATATTTGCATTTTTCTTGTCGACAATGTCATACATAATTTCAACATATTCATGGATAAAGCTTTTGGAGATTTGATGTTATCATAAAAATTTAATCAGAAAAATAGAGTTTTGTAATGAGATAAAATTCATAAAAAATGACCGTCGCGTTGTCATGATTTGATATACTTTTCATTGAGATACTTACGTTCAAGTTCCTGTACGTTCTTACAAGGAGCAGTTCCGGATAGTTTGAGCATTTTGTCATGATAATCGTGACTCAAACGCTGATAGACTTCGATATCACAATAATCAATACTTCCGATATACGTAGGTCGTAGGTACACAAACAAAACCTACAAAGTCGTGTATACAGTGTATGTACTAATTACATTATTTACCGCTTTACTAGGTATTGAGTATCAGGTAGGTAATACTGATCCTTTTCCTATCTCATAGATTTTAGATCCCATTAAAAAACTTCCTATAGGTAAGTATCTATACGTCAGCCCGTTAAAGCTTTTTGAACGTAAGCTAGGGTAGTGTCAAGACTTGTGACGTCTAGGAGAAATATTGATAGTTATTTTATTGAAATAGAAAATTTAAATTGAAAGAAGCTACTTTATGTAAACCTAGGAACTGTTATTTTTTACATACCATCCACGTTCTAACAACTTATGGAGAATAATTTATTATTTGTATAGGTCACTCACCCGCGTTTTTATTAGGTTTTCACCAGACTCATTAGAGCTTTACTTTTTTATGTAATTTATCTGTATATTTTTATTAGTGGTTTAGTGCCTAACATTGTGAGCATGAAATATCGAGAGCTTGATCTCCCGTTTACGTATATTTTTAAACACGTGCTGATTATATTCCCTTTGTTTTTTAATCTATACTAATAATAAATTATTATAATAAAGTTTGAAGACTTTGTTTGTTTGTTTGAACGCGCTTATCTCAGGAACTACGATTTGAAAAATCCTTTCAGTGCTAGATAGGAATTATCCATTTATTGAGGAAGGCTATAGGCTATATTATATCATCACGCTAAGACCAATAGGAGCGGAGCAGCAATAAAAAATTTTGCTTAAACGGTAAAAAAATATTCCTTTTGAGAGCTTCCATTGCGTGCGGTCACACTCTGTGGAATATATTTTAGTTAGTTTTTTCCTTAAACTAACACGGGTAAAACAGCTAGTTGTTTAAATAAAAGCGTAGCCTTTGTTGGTTATAAACGTTTAATACAGTGTCAGGGTGACTTGCTGGGTTAGGTTTGACGTGTATATAGCCACTAACGTCAAATCTTAGCAACTCTTAATGAGCAAGCACCCACGACTCTGCATTTTCTGTTGTTTTATTAAACAAAATAACGACCGGGCGAAACGGGCGAATTTTATAAAATGGCGATGATATATACAATATAAATGGCCCAAATCAGCAAACAATCGTAAAAATAGATCGTGTAGTTGCCGAAAATTATGAGAGGTATCCTGAACCATTGGGTGCGAGTAATGAGGGGTGCAGCCTAGAAATAGAAATAATAAAATATTTTATAATTATAATTTATAAAACTAACAGTACTAATATAGTAATTAAGTCAAAATAATTTTCACTAATCTGATACTTATAATATAATCTGGATATTGATGTCTGAATTAAAATTATATTATTACTATTATTATTAGCAATGATGTACTATATAACGAGAAACCTAACTTTTCACTAGCTTTGGCTTCGTTTTGAAAGTTGAAACTATAGCCTTTGCCGCTAGTACCTATATTAAGTTCACTTACGAATTTTTAAATGATTTTGTCTTTTAAATGAGGTAATTTTTGTTTCTAACCGGCAAAATCTTAATCACTCATTTATGCGTAATTAAAAACGTCGTTTTTTAATATTATTTTTAATTCAACTAGGTATGATGGTTAATTTGTAGTTTATACAACTAAGTAATGATTTCCTAAATGAGTTCTACCTTTTATTTAGGTACCTAATACAAACAAATTACGGCTAGGTAATTAAAATTTAGGTAAGCAGAGATTAAAAAGATTCCACAAATATTCGTTTTTAAGTAAGTGTCTAGACTCTACATTAAATGTAGGTAAGTACCTAAGCAGTAAAACCCGAAAACGGTGAAACATGACTGAAAAGCACGAACAGCTATTTATATAGCTAATGATAGCTAAGTAGGTACATACCTATAGTAGCTGGCAACGACTTACTTCAGCAAGAATCTCAATTCTCAAACATTGCCTGGGAGTTGCGACCCAGACGTAAGGTTTAAGGGCCCTTTTTAACCGACTTCCAAAAAGGAGGAGGTTCTATGTTCGATTGTATGTATGTTTTTTTTTTTTTTTTATGTATGTTCACCGATTACTCGAAGACGGGTGGACCGATTTGAAAAATTATTTTTTTGTTTGAAAGGGTATACTTCCAATTAGGTCCCATTGCCACCAAGTCGGGATCTGATGATGGGATCTTGGAGAAATCGAGGGAACTCTTCAAAAATTATAGGCACACCTATAGCGATTTGGGTATTTTTTATAGTAAATCGTTCATTTGCTTTCGAAAAGCTAAATTTGAAGAAGTGGAACTGATGATGAAGACCACAGATGATCATCGGAACTACTCAACAATAATACGTATTTCACGGGTTCCGATTGGAGCAATTTCAAAAATAGTTTTTTGTTTGAAAGGGGATACTCCCAAATTGATTCCGTTGTCACCAAATCGAGATCTGATGATGGGATCTTGGAGTAATCGAGGGAACTCTTCAAAAATTATAGGTACACATATAGCGATTTTTGTATTTTTTACAGTAAATCGTTTATTTGCTTTCGGAAATCAAAATTTGAAGAAGTGGAATTGATGATGAAGACCACAGATGGTCATCGGAACTACTCTATAATAGGTATTTCACGGGTTCCGATTCGTTAACTTTAATATGGTTTGTAAACAATTTATGTTCGTCACAATGTATATGGTGAAGTGGAACTGATGGTGATGTACCAGGAGAACTCCTCAAAAATTTACGTCCCTGCATCGGGAAAACCAATATTTTGTAAAAGGTGATGAGCAGTTGACATAAGGCTATTGTAACTTAGATAAATTACAAACCGACTTACTAAAAATCAAGAAATAAACAAAATTTTAACAAAAAAATTAAAACCGACTTCCAAAAACACAAACGAAAAAAGCTAAAAATAAAAAGCTAAAAATAACAAAATACCGATTTAATCCAAAAGACAAAAACACGTAATATTATTATTTGTTCGTGCTACCACTGATCGGTATGAAGTCGGTGACAAGCCAAATATGAAGGGGGTAGATGGGCTAAGTCGACTCCCACCACCAGCTCGTCGTCAGCAGAACAACCCAACTGGGCAGACACCAGCGGGCTTGTCACCGAATTCAATCCGATCAGTGGTAGCACAAACCAATAATAATATTACGTGTTTTTGTCTTTTGGATTAAATCGGTATTTTGTTATTTTTAGCTTTTTATTTTTAGCTTTTTTTGTTTGTGTTTTTGGAAGTCGGTTTTAATTTTTTTTCAAATGCTTATACGTTCGCTTACAGTGCCAGCCGCCTTAGCCATGTTGACATTCTATAATCGTGCACGCATAGAAAACCAAGGAACGAATCTTTATGTCACATGGTCTCTTAAAATCGTCCTAAGTCGTACCTAATAAGTCTAGTTTTGAGTGACCACGTGATATAACGATTCCGTTCCTTAAAGTTTTCTATGTGTTACCGATTATAGATTGTCAACTTGGCTAAGGGGGCAGGGTATTTTTTGGAGGACATTTATTTATTTATTGGTCAGGACCAGCAGCACCATGTAAATTGGGTATTTTCCAAGGTATGAATATCAAAATTCTAATTAGTCCGTCAGTTAGAAAATAAAAACTAATAGACACGTATTTTTTGCTTTTTCAATTTAATGAAAATGAACATAGATAAAGCGCATTAAAGTTTAGGGTGGGGGGCTCGTGACGTCAATATTCATTATAAGCGCCATACAAACCGCACCGAATTGTGACGTCACGCGAAATTTCAACTCAATGTATCTCTGTTATTTTTTGAGTACGTAAAAAAAGAAAAAATACGTGTCCAATATTTTTTACTAATCTACACGACGGACTAAAAAAAAATTTTTGTCAAGTAGCCAATTATATACTTATAATATACCAAAGCTTATATATTATAAAATGTATATTAAACAAGATAGCTCTAATTATAGCTCTTCACATGTAGAATCTACATATTTACATCGAATCGATAGTAGAATATTAAATTGTTTAAGATAAATTTGTAGTATTGACTATTCTAATACATCCACTTTCCAAAAAAAGTTTAATTGGAAACCGCTACATAATCGGTGTTTTAGCACTTTTTGTTTAAATTGAAAGTTAGAATTTACCCTATTGTACTTAACGATTTCTTTTAAAATGCAGCTTAGGTATCTTAGAATAGGTACCTATACTATGAATTCGAAAATTTATGATTTCGAAAGGAATCGCGCCAACAGCCTTAAACAACTTTTGTCTTTTTAAAAGCTTTTTTTATTTATTTTTGTTTTTCATTTTTTTACTATTTTTTTATTATTTTTTTAACTTGCAATGTATGTATGTAACTAACTATATATATCTGTATGGGTGGAGACTTGCAATTCAATTTTGAAGCAGATAATAATTTCAACCGATTAAGCTGAAATTTTGTATACCCTACACGTCTGGATGACAATACATGGTTTATTCTTTTTATCATATTTAAATAAAAGCTTGGTTTATAAAAGAGTTTTTTTTTTAACTATTTTCTATCGAGACCTATTTACATCAATAACTGAAGTAAATCAAAGCTTTTAAAGATGTTATTGGGCGCTTAGTAACGGCTGTCGAATTCCTGAAATAAGTAAATTATACAATACATGCTCGTAGATTTTAAACTGACTTTAAAAACATAGATTTAGAGTTTTTATCACATAATTTATTCATTAGAACTAATTATCTGAAGTACATAATTAATATTACTAAGTAGGTGTGTTTATACATAAGTAGGCAAATACAACAACTACATAGCTAAAGGCGTGTACACAATACAGGTATCCCATAAAAAACAAACTTGTAAAAAAGTTCCAAGTCTCGCAACTCGGTTCTTCTACAGTAAAAAGTTGTGAGATCAATGTAATACCAAGTCGGTTAATTTATTCAGTGCCTACTTAAGGGTCCTTCTGTCTAAAGTTATCATGTTATAAGCTAATCTAATAACATTTTATAGTGACCATATCAAATTTAAAAATCTTTTATGTTTTAAATAGATTGATTGGCTTGGCGATCACGTGAAAACACAATATATCTCACATGTAATACATAATTATGGTTCTAAACAATCTAATTTAATTATAATATGTATTACTTGTGAGATACATTGTGTTTTCACGTGATCGCCAAGCCAATCAATCTATTTAAAACATAAAAGATTTTTAAATTTGATATGGTCACTATAAAATGTTATTAGATTAGCTTATAACATGATAACTTTAGACAAAAGGACCCTTAAGTAGGCACTGAATAAATTAACCGACTTGGTATTACATTGATCTCACAACTTTTTACTGTAGAAGAACCGAGTTGCGAGACTTGGAACTTTTTTACAAGTTTGTTTTTTATGGGATCTCATTTCTTTTTGTAAATGGTCTTCCTCCTTTGACCAATTTAGTCTACTTTAATAACTTGAAAGATTTTGGTACAACTTTATAATATAAACACATGCCCCATTCTTGCTTTTTCATTTCGTTGACCATTGTACCTTTGAACATAATTATGTCTAGGTAACTATGTATCTACACTTTATATCTAGGTAGGTAACTAGCTACACTTATTATTATTATTTATTAATATCTGGGCAACCGAGCTTCGCTCGGCTTAAATAGCTGTTCCCCGCGGTTTAACCCACGTTAATTTCGGAGATCCCGCGGGTATTCTGAGATAAAAGTACTACCCTATGACCTTTCCTGTACCCTTGACGTGTAGTATGCAATAATTAATTCACCCGCGTTGATATCAGAGTTCGCACGGGAATTCCAGAAATGAATCCTAGCTAGATCGATTTATGGCCCCCGAAATCCCCTGTATACAAAATTTCATGAAAATCGTTGGAGCATTCAGATTAGGGTAATTTTATCTCGGAATTCCCGAAGGATCTCCGAAATTAACGCTGGTGAAATCTCATGAAATTTTGCATGCACGTTGTCAGGGGTAAAGAAAACCTAGGGATATAGGGTACTAACTACTTTGCATCTCTGAATTCCCGCGGGATCTCCGAAATTAACGCGGGTGAAACCGCGGGGAACAGCTAGTCTCATATATTTATATGGGATTACAAAGTTATTTTTGCAGTTGGTACATATAACTGCATATATAACTTTGTAATTCCATACATTTATATGGGATTACAAAGTTATTTATGCAGTTGGTGTATCTAGAAAACTGGACCGAAATTGCAAAATATTTTAGTTTTTCCTTGATTTATACAATAAACACTAATTGTATTCTAAATTTCAAACTTCTATGTCTGCTAGAAGTGCCTTAGAGTTTTGATGATCGGTCAGTGAGTGAGTGAGTGAGTGACCTACAAAATTAAGAAACTTTGACTAGTTATAATTCTTAAACTACTGGTTCAAATCGAGTGAAATTTAAATTATATCGTCTTTATACAATACCTGCTTGTTTACTAAAAGTTCAGGCTTCTAGTTTTATCCACAACGAAGTTATAGGGGGTCGAAAATGGCCTGAATTGCTTCGAGAAAAGGATAGTACGGCCGTGCCGCCTTTGTTGCTCGACTTGGCGGGGGCACTGCCGTGCCCCCAGATAAGTAGAACATTTTTGAAACCAAAAAAACAGACCTTCATTACTTTTTTTCATAATTTCCTCGTTTTTTAGGTAACTTAAGTAAAACTATTAGGGTAGGTATTAATTATTATAAACACTAACTAATTAGAATTTATATTATTAATATAGTGGTTTTAGCACGAGTTCCGTATTTCAGAACTGTGCTGTTGTTCTTCCTTCTGATTGTTATAGGTAGGTACTGTACCTATACACTTTACACTCTATATAGGTAAATATCTTGAAAACTATTGAACTGATTTTGATCCGATTTTGATTAAACTTACACTCTTCTCTAAGTTGAAAGGCAATTTAATAAAAGAAATTGCATTATTCGTCTTTGACTTCCCGCGGGAATTCCGGGATAAAAAGTAGATAACCTGGGTCCTTTTCTGTACCCCAGATAACGTATAGGCGGTTTGACTTTTCCCAACACTTCCAACAATTATTTATTGTCGTTATATTTCAACCAATTTACACAAAAGCTTGACAAATTATACACCTAAACATTCTTCATGAATCACTTCTATCTTTTGATGAAAACCTTAAGAAAATCCGTTTAGTAGTGTTTGAGTATATCGCGAACAGACAGACAGACGTGGCGGAGAACTTTGCTTTATAATATTATGTATAAAATGTTTATTTTAATATTTATGTGAATCGTGATCAATAAAGAGGGTATTAATTATCGATAAATCAATATGGAATACCACGAAATATAATTCACGACTTAGGTACATAAGGTAATACAGCAATACAAGATTAGGTATCTATTATTAATATATCATGAACGACTACATAATATATAAAAGTTAAAATATTTAAATTTAATTAAGTTAAGAAAACAAGCTATAGACAAACCTTACTGCAGCGATCACCGATGCACAAGTTTAATCCAATCAAGGGATAGCTTTTCATTGATTGGTGGAAATTGCTACTTTTTCAATAAAAATATCTATTTAAAACTATTATAATACACATTACCAAGTTGAAAAGAAGATTCTTCTTTTGGAAAAACTGAAACAGGAAGCTTAATCAAAACAACGGAATATATACGAGTATATACCTACAATAGGCAGTATAGTAGTACATTGTTATCCTAGGGGTGAAAGTAACTTATTTAGTCTTTCTCCCGAGGATAACACTGTGCTTTTCATTACGAATGCAAGGAAAGTCAAAATAAAAATAAGAATTAGCTAAAGAAAAAATGAGTGAATTTTATTTTAATTAATGCCTACTTAAACTTTACGTTATTTCAATTTTTCATCGTGCTGGCTGTATAGAAAGTTGGAACATGGTTCAATAGAATTGTGAAAATAGACCTTGTTTTTTTTTTAATAATTTGACAGTTGTCAGTTGAAAGCGATTCTCCCTAGGGCTGAAAAGGGTTACTTTCAACCCGCTTCTCAGGCAACTTCAGACCTACTTTCCGAGTATGAGTAATGAAAATTAATTTTACATCTCTCATATTCGGTAAGTAAGCCCTTATTGGGTCCCAAATGGGGCTTGAAGGTGACCAATTAGCGCTCTAGGGTAATAATGTTAGTTACACAAAAAGCCTTAGGGCGGTAAGTAATTAAAAAAAAAACTCTTCACTTTTTCAAAAAGTTCGCGTACATCTAACCATCATACTGACAATAGACATCATGCATTCAGCCCAATGACAAAAGAGGTCGCTTCGCTATTCAGCCTTGTCTTCGTATGAGTATCTATAATAGTTATCAATTTTAAATATCGAACGGCAAAGCTCAATTTCGTTCTTGAAAAAAATTGTCCTAGAACTATGGGCGCCCTCGCTGCGCTCGTGCGCCTAAATATCTCGGGCTGCAATTGATGCCTTACAGCCCTTGGCTACTAATCTACTATTTCATACCACCTGCTCGATAATGTCCAATTACATATCACGCAATCTCAACGTAAAGCAAGGCATTACATCCCAACCCAAGAGAGGGAGGTAATGTTGTATGAAACTCCCAAGGGAGTAAATTGATTTGAGTTTGGAACGTTATTTGTAGGAAAACTCTTTTTATGTGATCTGCCTGTGGTGGCCAGTTCTATTTTCGAATAAACCGTCTGCCCGTGTAAAGAGGGTTTATGTCTCGCAGTAGGTATGAAAAGTAGAGTATGCACCTCGAGGATAAAGCCTGTCTTCGTCACGGGCAGCTTAAACCCCTCGTTTAACTCGCTTCGCTCGGGAGTTATATTTTAAATACCCTCGCTACGCTCGGGGATTAACTCTAGAGTCCATCGTTACGCTCAGGGTTCAATATACCGCCGGTGACGTAAGACAGTGCTTTACTCCCTCAGTGCATAATCTACTATTAAACGACACGCCACAAGCGAATATCATCTGAGAAAATACAAGCATGTGACATTATTTCAAATTGATTAACAGTAATTTTATTGTATTTAATTGTAAGGAAATTAGATATATCGCGCATTCCATGATTCTTTATTGATATCTCACTGGGATGAAGTACCTACATAGATACTACATATATTATGTATAACTTAACCACGGACACGTAGGTATCGTTCTTTGCCCTCTGATTTAGTTCTTTGAAAGAAGTTTGATCAAATCATTCCTTCGTTGCAAACAAACTGCTGGAAGAATTAAAACAAGCAAAAAATACATTCGCATTTATAAATTACTTGATTTAAAAAAAAAAACAAAAAAAAAAAATTTAACTGAGTGCCAAATTAAAATTTACATTTGCTATCGCAAATAGTTTATGTACCTACGTAGATGCGTTAATGTAGGTACCTATCCATAGCCCTTGCCATCAATACGACAAAGGTGCAGGACAAACAAGTGAAGGTTTAGGTTGATTTTATTACCTTTACCCAAGGCGAATAGCGATACAACCGGATGTGGCCGATATAATAGACCACTAACACTAGAATTATAACGCCTCGCCCAAATGCATACCTGATTGTTAGCTTTTAAATGCCGTTTAATTCGTAATACAGGCCTTAATTTCCACTCACCAAAACTATCTGAGTATTATTATTTATTTATCAAGCTAAAGCTATATCTAATAATTTAGATAGAGCGAGGCGAGTCTAATATAAGTGCCTACTATGACAATTGTACAGTTTTGTAGGCTATTATAGGTACACTAGGTCGCGGTTTCACCCGCGTCAGTATCGGAAATCCTGCAGGAACTTTTTAAATCAGTATAAGTCAGTCTTTCTCAAAGTGGACGATAACGTCCCCTGTGGGCGTTGGAGACCTACAGAGGGGCGTTAAGGGCCCAGATAAAAATGGGGGGCATTGGCGTGGTTTAGGGGGCGATGGTTGATTTGTGATTTCATTTAGGTAGGTAATTCATATTTTAAAAAAATCACTAAAATTAAAATCCACCCATTACTCAATATCGAATAATTAGTTTATATTTATTACCTCTCTATATTGTTTCTTTTAATTTGATTACAATAAATTCTTAATATTATAAAGTTGTGTTTTGATTGTTATCACTGGTAAAAATGTCTAGTTTAGAATGTCAGCTATAAGCACACTATAACTAAATTACATAAGGTAATGAAATTGTGTTTTTGTTTTTAATTTTTAGGAGTGTATAAAAAATTGGGTGCGCTGAGAAATAATTGATTTTCAAAGGGGGCGGTAAAAGAAATAAGTTTGAGAATCTCTGGGATAAGTAATTCAAAATTTATATATAATATAACAATTATGTTGGTATTCACGCGAGAATTTTTTTTGTTCGGAGAATAAAGTGGTATGCGTGAAACTTCCTTCGTGAAGCTTCCTTTAATATTGATCAGTGTTGATGATTTCTTTCAAAAATAATTGTACGGAATGAAATGCAGTTATGAAAATTTGTAACTAAAGTGTAGGTAGGTACTACCATGGAGTACTACTTAAAGACACGAAAATGGTACTACCATGGGGTACTACTTAAAGACACGAAAATGACGCTGGCGTATTTTCATGCACCAAGCGGAAATTCCCCCGAGCAAATCTCGAAGGAATCCTGAAATCCCACGCGGGTAAATCCGCGGGGAACAGCTAGTTATCATAAATGTACCTACACAAACTGTTTATACAGCAGAAGAGTACGTAAATAAAATACCTAATCATTTACTTTCATGTAAGTAGATAAGCACAAATTTTACATATTTCCGTTATTCGTTTAATTCTTTTACTCATAGATATACAGATATCGGTAACTACGACATATAAAATTAGACATAAATATATATTTAAGTAGGTATTACAAAACAAAATGAGTTCATGTATCAGTGTGTACTGTGTACATACATGCACAAGAAGTAAAATTTAAAAAAAAAAACAACAAAGTTCTTGGAGAATCTCTGAGATTCGAGCCTACGCGACGCAACGTTCAAGCTGTTATACCTTACCTATAATTACAGTAGGTATTAAATTATCTGTGACTATACTGACCGCATGTCTAAAGTAATTTGACCACAATGGGCAAGATGACTAAATTTTAATTTTTAGTCCATCTTGTTTATAAAAAATATTGGACACGTAATTTTTTTACGTAGGTATTTCCGTTTTTTACGTAGGTAATCAAAAAATTATGACGATAAATAAGATAAAATTCCGTGTATCGACACGCCTAGGTACACTTTATACTTAATTATGACGTTATTTATAAACTTTAGTGCGTTTTATCAAAGTATTTTTTCAATAATTTGAAAAAGCAAACATTACGTGTCTATTATTTTTTTATTATCTAACTGACGGACTAAATAAAATTATGGTGTTTTTCACACCCCGGCAACATGCCACAGTGCCATTGTGACAGTGGCTACTATACCTACATATAAAGAAAATTGAGGAGTCTGTTTGTGATTCCAAATTTAACAGCTTTTCACTACATGCATGTGAAGTGCGAACGTATATACGACGGTAAGTACTTAAATAAAAAAATCGTTTGTTCCGGCCAATATCTGAAACGGCTGGACCGATTTTAACGGGACTTTCACTGGCAGATAGCTGATATTATAAGGAGTAACTTAGGCTACTTTTATTTTAGAAAAAAAAAATTATTAGAAATTCCGAAACTCACGCGGGTGAAACCGCGGGGCACAGCTATATTCAATAATACATCGGTGACAAATGTTGCGAACCGCTGCAAACGTCGAGACAACAGCTGACAATGCACTAAAGAAGGAACAATGTACTTGCATTTTTCATTTGTGCAAGTAGTTTATTATTTCTCCGATCGAGTCGTCAAGAAATGTAGAGCTCTCTTCGAAACCTCGCTATAGTGTTGTGACATTTGCAATAAATTCCAGAAACTGCAAAAATAATCGATAAAAATATTATTTTATTTTAGTCGGCTGGTCTTTTGTTTTTAAATACGAATTTCAAGTTATTGTAAACCACCGTTGGTCTAGTTAGTGGTTATCGAACCTGTAGGGCGATTATGTAACTTTTGTTTCTATCATTTTTCGATTTCAATCGGAAAAATAGCGGTTTTGTGATTAATTGGTTATGTTTAGACAGCTTCAAGTTTTGAAATATGTTTGTTTTGTTTGATTGCTAGATATTGTAGGTGTCAAAAAGTGCATATTGTAATCGCAAAACCACGATGTTTTTGATTGCAAGCGAAAAACGATAGAAACAAAAGTTACATAATAGCCCCTCTGATCGCTGCGCCAAGGGACGTGGGTTCGATAGTCGCATCCGTATAAACCTATTATGGCATTAACATTTTGTATTTGAATTATATTTTGTGTTTAGCCCGAGCCCGATAAATCTGTATTTTGCGATTTTCAGCTCTACCTATTATATTATTTATTCATAGACATGACTTATACTAATGGATTGCTTTATCGTGCTTCTTTGATTATTTGCTCTACTAGCTGTTGCTAATATTCCCTCACGTTTGCATTTGTAATATTAGGATTGTGTATTATAGGTCCGTATTAAAAGCAGTTAGCAACAGATTAGTTCATTGTCAAACGTAAATAAATGGTTATAAGAAAAAATTGTTTTACACAAAAAAAAATACGGTAAGTAGGCATAAGTACCTACAGTATAAACAACGATAGAAATTAAAAAAAATATTTATAATAGCTGTGCCCCGCGGTTTTACCCGCGTGAGTGACGGAATTCCCGCATGAACTCCAGAGTAGCCTCCTTATAAAATCAGCTAATTTTATTAGCAGTGAAAATCCCGTCAAAATCGGTCCAACCGTTTAGGAGACTCACTCGCGTGGGTTTCGGGATTCCTGCAGGAACTCCAAACTTCTTTCGTTTTCTCCTTCTTCTTACATTAACAAACACAACAAAAAGAATTAGGGAAATTGGTCCAGCCATTCAAAAGCGTAATGCCGTGACCAAGTAAGACAAATTTTGCAAACTGTTCACACCTACGTCACATATTTGTGCAAAGTAAAGCAGCTTTCAGCTGTGTGTTGATCGGTCAGTCAATCGGTTTTGCTTCTATATAGACTAGCAGTTTCCTGCAGTTTTAACCTAAGTATGCCTTTTTCTATACTCCTGACAACGTTAATGAAAAATTTCTTGATGATCAATTAAGTTTTGATGAGTAGTTAAGCCGTGAAAGCGTAGTAAACAAACAAACATAAAACATTCGCATTTATAGTATTAATTAATTAATTATCTATAAGAAATGTTTGTTGAGTGAATCTTATAGCTTAGTGTTGGATTAGAGGGGCTATTATAAAACTTTTGTTCCTATCATTTTTCGGTTGCAATCAAAAACATGGCGGTTTCGCAATCGCACGTTTTGACACCTACATCTACAATAACTAGCAATCAACCGAAATAAAAATACTTCAAAAGTAATTGTAGCTGTCTAAACATGATTAATTAATGACAAAATCACTATTTGTCTAATTGAAACTGAAAAATGATAGCAACAAAAGTTACATAATTGGCCTGCAAGTAGATCTGTGTGTTGTGCTTGTGAAATATTATTTTATTATTATGTTGTTGTCCAGCTCGCGGACGAGCTGCCGGCCCAGCTGTCACAGTTGGACCTGCACCCGCGGGGCATGTCACAGAAGCTGCACCCCGGCTACACACTGCGCAGGCTCACCACAGACGACAGGGATGCGGTGCTCAAGTTCCTCAACAGGTAAAGATATATCTATTAACTACGTATTAACTTGAAAGCTGCTACAAAAAAATATTATTATTACTAGCTGCTCCCCGCGGTTTCACCCGCGTTACATTTCCAAATTCCCACGAGAATTCCGGGATAAAAAGTAGGTACCCTATTTTGTCTTCAATTTTATGATGATCGGTTGAGCCCTTAAGGCGTGAAAGCGTAACTAACAAACTCACATTCACATTTAAATAACACTAGCTGTCCTCCACGGTTTCACCCGCAGTAATTTCGGAGTTCCCGTAGGAATATCGGGATTAAAAGTATGTAACTCAGGATTACCGTAGGTACGTAGCTTCCTATAAGTGTAGATAAGAATGGGCTAGTCAATCAAACTTTAATTTTTAGTCCGTCTTGTAAATTAATAAAAAACATTGGACACATAGATATTTTTTCACTACTCAAAAAATAACGGAGATACATTAAGTTGAAATGTCGCGTGACGTCACGCCGTGCTACAGTTTGTAGCACGATTATGACGTCAAGAGCCCCCACTCCTAAACTTTAATGCGTTTTACCTTAGTATTTTTTCAACAATTTGAAAAAGCAAAAATACGGGTCTATTATTTTTTATTAATCTACAAGATGGACTAAATAGAATTTTTATTTTTATACCCCGGAAACAAGCCTATTTTCAAAATCGGTTCAGTAGATCCAGAGATTACCCCCTACAACGTCACAAACTCCAAGTCACTAACTCACCAACTTTACCTCTCTATAATATTAGTGTAGTAGGTAAATCAAAAAATCTGCGCCAAACAAACAAACTAACTCACATTCGCATTTCTATAAACATTATAAACGCTGTAGATACGTAGACAGAACTGTTGGTTAAGTGGTACTTATGGACTGCTTCGTCGGGTGTCGTGGGTTCGATCCCCGCATCAGAGTACCTGAGTCCTGAACATGTACTTCACGTGCTCACGAAAAATTTGCTAAGATTTTTTCGTCTCGCGTCTCATGAGAATAAGTTCCTTAGTTTTCTATAGCGATAAAGATTAAAGATTGTCAATTTGGCTAAGGGGGCTGACTTTTAGAACCTATTTTTTAATCTACTCTCAAAGCTATCCGATTTCCGATCCTGCTGATCCCAGAATAAACAATGTTTTAGATTTTTCTTCCGCGATGAGCCGATGAACCAAGCGATCGACCTACTGGGGGCATCAGGGCAATGCCAGGAGTTAGAGGAGTACGCAGCTTCCAGCCTCCATGACGGAGTTTCGTTTGCCGCCGTCGACGACAACGGAGATTACGTGGGCATCAGTCTGAATGGAGTGGTCACCAGAGAGGTGAAGATATATTTTTTTTTTCTACTTATTTAATTTTATACAGAGGTGAATGTAAAAAACCGGACAAGTTCGAATCGGACTCGCCCACCGAGTATGTACCTAATTTACTTCGATGATTGATTAGGAACATACTTTAAAATAAATAAATACTTACTATATTTTTTAGGATTTAATTACAAATTTATAGTTTTCAGATTTTTTTCCTGTACTTGTAGTATATGACGATATTACTTGCCAAATTTCATAAGTCAACGGAAAGAAAACTATATAGGGAACGTGCAGGAACTATAGGTGGCAGCACTAAATCGACAAAAGAGACACTATGCGGACAGTAGAGGAAACTTATTAAACCTGTCATCGTACTTTCGGAAGGAAGATAATAATTGAAGAGCTAGTTTTGTTTTCATAATTATGTAAACAAAACTATCTCCTCAATTAGGTATTATTATATTTTTGAATAGGTATGGTAAAAGTTATAAAATATGGGTTCCGGTCTATCTATATCTAGGTATATACTTATAATAAAACTGTAGAGGTCAATTCTGTACATTGAATATAATATATTCAAAATTAATATTGGAGGATAAATGGTGATCGATATTCGACACTGATGCCAAAAAAGCAATCAGTAAATTTTTTGTCTGTCTGTCTGTCTGTATGTGCACGCATGGGTCAAATACTAGTGAAGGGATTTTAAGCAAACTTGGTACGGTTGTAGTCCATACTCCTGGACAGGTTATAGGCTATATAATAATTATAATATCATTTATAATAATAAATATATAATATGTATAACGCTAAGACACATAGGAGCTTAGAGGTGACGATAAATTTGAAGCAAGTTGGATGAAAATGCGCTTTCGAGCTCTTATCCTCGCATACGTTTACTCAATCACGCAAAAACGGCTGAACGGATTTGTATGAAATTTGACGGGCACGTTGTCAGGGGTACAGAGAAGCACATAGGGTACTTTTTATCCCGGGATTCATGTGGGAACTCCGAAATTATCACCGGTGAAACCGCGAGGCATAGCTAGTCATCATCAATAATATAATAATTAATGATCGTCAGCGTGGCCAAAATATGTCAAAAGGTTTTTAAGCTTTTGAGGCCGCCCATGTATTGGAGGTTGAAGAGATGAGGATGAGGATGATGATCTAATGAAGAACATGAGGCTGTGAAAACTGGTAAAATTGTCGCACAAACTAAAATATCCAATGTTTACGATAAGAAAATAATCCTTACTAATATTATAAATGCGAAAGTGAGTTTTTGTTTGTTTAATTGTTTGTTTGTTACGCTTTTACACCTTAACGGCAGTCCGGAGTTCAGGAATTCCGAACAGCTAGTATTAAATAAACCCCCTGAAAACTTGTATGCAAAATTTCACGATGATCGGTTGTGCTGTTTTTTTTTTGTTATTTTTTGTCGATGTATTGATAGTTGATACATCCAGAAATACAACAATGAATTGTGATTAGCTAAAATAATAATTTTCACTAGTAAAATTAATCCTGTTTACTTGTCATAAATGTGAATGGCAACTATCAATAAATTCGGATTGGCGACGCCAGTCGGCAGCACCGTCGTTGTGCACGTTCCCTATAGAACCCTATAAATTTTGATTCCCTTGAGAGTCTCAAAATTACTATTAATTATTTTCTTACGGCTTAAACGGCCTTATCTTTTTTTACGTTAATTAGAAATTTTTAACTGCATCAAAGGACTGTAGACCTAAGTATATGGTTTTAATTTCAACACGATATACCTTCACGCGTTTCCGAGATAAAGGGTCTTACAGACAGACAAACGGACATAATAATATGGCATTGACAGTAAGACCTAGGGCCCACCACGATCGAAAATCAAAATGTTGTTCATAATTTCGACTTTACTAAAAGATAATGTTGAAATTTCGATGTAGTAAGATTCAAATAACATTGTTAAAAATCGTAGCAGGCCCTCTATTACAGATTTTCCAACTAAAAGGGTCCTGGCCTGGGTTAAACATTTTTTTATTTACTTTATTCAAAACTTGGTTTTGCCTTTGTAATGTCTTAAAAAAGAGCTGAGGCCACTTTCGTGACTCTTTCATCTATAAGTTTCTAAATGTCTTTTCGTGAATTGATTGCTATTAAACAAAGCCTGCAGGCTACAAGTAGGTATGTCTTAATTGTACTTTAAGAAAGCAACTGTGAGAACCCCGTGCAGTTCCATACAGCAATACAAACATAAAATTAACGCGACAGCGGTCGTGCTTATAACAAAATATCTTGACACGGCTTAGCTGAACTACCGGAATGTTTCTGATGTCATTGACAAAGATTACGTAGCACGAAAGTAGATTTGTAGTAGGTATACCTACTGTCGCTTAAAACAATTGATTGCTGCAATCACGTACTTATACTGTGCAGTGGCTTGATAACTAAAACAATCAGACACCGCTCGCGTTGCTTCCGGCCCAGGTGTGGATTGAATCAATGGGTAGTGGTTAAGATTTTTAATAAGTTTTTAAATGCCTCTTCGACACGATCTACGTACATACGTGACTAATTGTAAGTCGTACTTACCAGTGATGTTCAGACTTCGTTGGGAACGTCTTTTTATACAATGTTAATAATTGTTAACGAAACTATGTATTTCGCGTTCAGTAACCATCACTCTATGTATGCTTAGATCTTTAAAAATACGCAACGGATTTCCATGCGGTTTACACCAATAGATAGAGTGATTCATGAGGAAGGTTTACATCTATACTAGCTGTGCCCCGCAGTTTTACCCGCGGTAATTTCGGAGTTCTCGCGGGAATTCCGGGATAAAAAGTACCCTATGTCCTTCTCTGTACCCCTGACAACGTGCATGCTAAACATCCACATCCGTTCAGCCGTTTTTGCGTAATTGAGTAACAAACATCCAACCATCCACACTTTCACATTTATAATATTAGTAGGATTCCCGCGGGAACTCTGAAATTACCGCGGGTGAAACCGCGGGGGACAGCTAGTTAGCCAATAAATGTTATCTATTACATGGCTTACTGAAGCGCAACACTCGACCTTGATCCTTTTAGTCCTTTCTATTTAATCAGTGTTTGAACAGACACTGTTGTCGTGATGTTATAACGCAGAATTTATTTAACTGGATCTAAAGATACGTATAATATGTATCCTGCATGAACTGTATTTTAACCGTGACAGATAATAATATTTTTTTTATTACTAGCTGTGCCCCGCGGTTTCACCCGCGTGAGTTTTGGGATCAGGAACCTTTTCGAACGCAGGCAGAACAACCCGCCAAAGTTTCATCACAATCGGACCAATGGTTTCGAAACGCATAGAGGACAGACATATTAACATTCATTTTTATTTATAAAGAAGATTATCAGTTTTCACCTATAGGTTATTTATTTCGAGTAGGTATCTAATCAACTCTCCTAGAACCGTTAAAATGATTGTATTGCATTTGAATTTAATAAGTCAGCTATATTTTGCATTTGGTCAAAAAATAATGCAACGTGTGTATATATTTCAATTGATACCTACTCATAATATAATGTTTGGATGCGAAAGTAACTCTGTCTGTCTGTCTGACCTTTTCACGCCGTAACCACTCAACCGAACGTCATGAAATTTGGCATACGCGTTGTCAGGGGTATAGACCTTTTCTATACCCCTGACAACGCGTATGCCTTATATAGGGACGCAGATAAGCAATAACATGTTAACCCACAAAATAAAGTTATTGATACAGAATGCTTAATGGAGAGTTAACGAACGTTTTTTAATGATGATACTTTATTAGATTGTTTAAATATGTAACGAAACGTTGAACATAAAAAAAAATTTGACACAAAATGGCGCTATAATTTTAAAACACGATTTACTCAAAATTTCTCCATTGCGGGTTAACACACTATTTGCTTATCTATGTCCATTTGTAAAACTCTAAGCTGCTACTCAAAACTCAGGTCCACAGCAGGGTTCTGATGTGTATAGTGCAACATAAGAATAAGATTAAAATACCTATTTTACTGTTACCTAACTGCCAAAAGCGACTGTTTTTGACACCAATCGTTAATTTTTTTGGTTTATTCCAACTAGTTAGTAAGTTTACGTATTATTGTTATCTGAGTTGTTATTTAAAACATTCATTAGGCAACTCATTCAGCGGGATAAGTTCGAGCGGGATGAGTTGACTAAAGAGCCATCAAAACTTGGTAGGAAAATATTTATTACTAGCTGTGCCCCGCGGACCCTCGTGAGTTTCGGAATTCCCGCAATATAGTTTACTCCTTTTAACATCAGCCATTTAGCAGTGAAGGTCCCGTCAAAATCGGTCCAATCGTTTCGGAAATTCACTCGCGTGAGTTTCGGAATTCCCGCAGGAACCCTAAACTTATTTTATCGAAACCTTGTCCTGACAATTATGAGCACAATACCTACAGATAGAATTAGGTAGTAATAAATTTGGTGCAGTCGTAGTTCACATACATTTCGGCGATTCATTTTCATTTATATAGATTTTTAAACGAAATAGGTAGGTATCTTAAATTTAAAAAGGGCCTTCATAAATCCAGCAAAGATAATCCTTTGTTCTTTGCAACAAAACAAGTACAATATATATGTAGGTGGGTAGGTACACAACACAACTATTTATAGATATCTACTTACTTACCAATTATTTATACTGTTTTGTACTTTTTTTATTTGATACGCCCTGATTATGTTAATTTGTTCGTTTATAATATAATTATCTGTTAATTGTATAATTACAAGTTTAGTTACTTTGTAAGAAGTCTAAAACTTTTTTAATGAACCGAGGTTGGTAGGTAATAGGTATCTACGCAAACAACGTCCTGAGTTATATAGGTACATATTATCTACTTTAAACTGAAAGAGATATTTTGAGGAAACTGCAAAAATTAAATGATTGGGTCTAGAATTTGGCTCACGAAAACGTTCCATACAAATTTCACTCCATTAGGGGTTAAATTTTCAAAAATTCTTTCTTAGTGCACACCTGCGTCACTTCAGGAATATTTGTGCAAAATTCCATGGTGCTAGACCCAGCGGTTTTAGGTGTTTCATACAAACTTTGCAACCCCTTTTCACTCCCTTAGGGGTTGAATTTTCAAAAATCCTTTCTTAGTGCACAGCTACGTCACTTAAGGAATATTTGTGCAAAATTTCAAAATTTCATGACTCTAGACCCAGCGGTTTCAGCTGTGCATGCATCGATCCGGATGCATGCACAGCCAGTTGCATGCGCAGTCAGTTTCTGCTTTTGTACATAAATCACAGGTGCTTTACATTGTATTCATATTCTAGGAAGCAGCAGAGCTCACTGATAAATCGGAACAGTACCAAGACCCAAAGTTCCGGCGCATCATGCGTGTGCTCTGGCATTTGGAGAGCCAGGGTCGGGTCTGGGAGAAGCTGCCGGAATCATGCCACACAGTCATGGAAGTCCGCATAATTTCCACCCATGCCGCATGGCGCGGTAGGGGACTCATGAGGGCGCTTTGTGAAGAGACTGAGTAAGTTATCGTCGATTCTTTTAACAGTTTTATTAGCCTAACCACCTCGATCGTGCTACATAGAGATAAGATTAAGAATGATAGATGAATACCGAATCAAAACCGTTGCGTATAGTTTTGATGAATTAACGGAAAAGGATAAGGACGCGAAAAGCGAATTTGTGTGAAACCTTTTTAAGAAGATATACCTACCAAATGATTAGAACCATCCTAATGACATCTGAAGTCACTCCGACAATAACCGTATTCATGGAACTACATAGTGGTGGACTACCAAAACCATTTTGTTACCAATGAAACAGTAGATCATTGGTGTCTTGCCATAATTAGTTTAACCATACAACGTTGCCTTTTACATTACAGAAAATATAATCACTTCGTTTTTACATTATTCTCGGGCGCCGTTACGTGAAAAAAGCATTTTGTTGGGTTGAATTTCCTCATAGGTAGTCTCAACCGGCCAACGTAATATGGGCAATTTTCCTTTCATAAATGCGGACATAAGCACCCAATTTGAAAATGAGCTATGAATACAATAAAATTAATGTCAACGTAATACAAGGCCGAAGTGTCTTAATAAATTCTTCATGCATTACCTACTTGATTGTTGTAATTTTATGGTAGGTTGGTACAAGTAGGAGATGACGGCTCTTCCGGGTCACGGGAGCAAAGAACTAAGATAATTTTATTCTCGATTAAAAAAACAGTAAACTGTGTCGGTAGGTATTAGGAAGTAGTTAGATCGCAGTTGATAATTGGCAGTTTGTGAATTGTTTGTTGAATATTAATTTGTTGAATACCCGCCTTTGTTTCTACTTCCTTGTGTTTCGAATGACTGGAACTGCAGCTGAAGCAAACAGGGCTTAATAGCTCATAGCATTAAGGGGACTTTATTGCCCAATGACCTTGAAGATGTTATTATTATTATTATTTTTGGTTCTATTATTTTATATTTATAGGTATTATTATTGTATGTATTTTGTTTGTATACTTTTATTTCATATACCTTCCTATCGAACTGAAGCACACCACATCAGCCTACTCATCTCTTTTCCTGTTGCGGATCTGCTGGAAGAAATTCCACATGGAATAAGCATGACCCTTGTACATGATTGATTACTTTTACTTTTTTTCCTTTTTGTTGTCCTTGTGTGCATTAATTGTTAAATAAATAAAATAACTAAATAAGATTTGTTTCCTTGCTCCACTTCTATTTTATAGGTACGTCTATCGAAATTTATCGCGATAATTTTTCCAATGAAAATGTTTTAGTAGATAATAATATTACAAAAGCCAGTCAATGTTAGATTGTTCCCCAAGACACGGTTCTCTCTCGAAAACTAGTTTCTATCTTATAGGTTAGACAACATTACTGCTGACTCATATTAATTTTATCAGTCCAACGACCTAACTCATAAAAATCCTGATCAAAAGATCAGCAATAGGCTTGTTGACGGAGTATGATAACCTAAATTCAATTTAGTCTGTCAGTTTGGTAATAAAAAAAATAATAGACACGACAATTTTTGTTCTTTTTCTAATTCATCAAAAAATACTTAGAGCGCATGAAAGTTTAGGAGCGGGAGCTCGTGAGTCGTGAGGTAATAAACGTATAGGTATAAACCGTACCGAGGCGTGACGTCCCTCATTGTATTGCCGTTATTTTTTGATAGGGTAAAAAGGAATAATGATAAAAAAACGGGTTCAGTATTTTTTATTATATTTTACATTGACGGACTAAAAACAAAAACTCAGTCACTTAACCGCATATAGATCATAGTTTAGTCATAGAGTATCGACCAGAACTTTTATTTCCAATTTATCCACAGACGGATTGCACTCGACATAGGCGCGACAGCGTTGCGTATGGACACAACTTCCGCTTTTTCCGCGGCTGGGGCTGAACGTCTGGGCTACAAGAAGGTGTACGCTGCCAAATATATGGACCTACCGTACGCGCCGCAACCCCCCGCGCCCCACCTTGAAGCTAGAGTTTATCTAAAACAGCTATTGTGAGGTGAGTTGACCTATGAAAAAACAGAGTTTAAAAATGTGTGGATACATTTATAGATCATGACGTCATCGTCAGCTATGGCCACAGAGAAAAAGGAAGACGGGACAAGCGCGTCAAAGTTGCGAAGAAAGTAGGTACGAGCGAAACTATTTGCCACCATCCCAAGTATACTTTCAACAAGGTTCCAAAATCTATTAATTCTAAAAACATCAACTCAGATGGGTTTAATAGGTACCTACGTATTCAGATTTTCGTGATGAATAGTTTTTGTGCGAAATTCAGCCGGCGACATAAGTTGTTTTTTTTTAATAGGTACTAAACTGAGTTACCTAATCTCCCTTCTATCTGTAGTATGCCTATGACCCTGGCTACGTTAATGTAATGTAACCCTTACAATTTTAGTTTAGAATATACATCCGAATTTAGATATACAAGGTGGAAACTGGAAACGTTGTGTCGTCAGTCCTGACGATTATTTCGTCAATTTTAAGATATTGCAAAACTTTAGGATATTATGGAATCTGTACCGTTCAGTTAGTTATCTACCCTATTTTACATTTCTGTCTGACGATTTCTTTAAAAAATATGATTAGATGTTTTTAAGCGAGTGACGATGGACTATAGAGTGACCAGATTTTAAATTCTACTTTTCTATTAATTATTAGATATTATACAATTTTGTATTTTATTGTTTCAGACGAGCCACCTGATTAAAAATATTTGTTCGATATAAGGATGCATTACCTATACCGTCATTAAAACATACTATAAAAAACAAATGGCTTTACAAAATCTACTGGTGAAATAAACCCTAATTATATCTTAATTCTTAACCGAATACCTTTAAGATCTACATATTATATTATATTTGAACAACAACGTCCTAGCACGTCTTGTACAAATGTAAGAACTTAAAGGAAAAGTGGGTCAAATAGTAGGTAAACAACCATAATAATTGTACCAGCTATAAAATATATGTAAAGCGCAAAGATAAAGCACGCTTGAAATACGCGAATGTCTTTGTTGCGCTGTTTCGGCCGCTTACATTGTAAACTAAAGGTGGTTTGAGGTTTTGTGTTTCGTTAAGTACCTATTCTTAATACTAAATCTAAGACTCCACCAAAGAAAAATCGGCAATTTTTGTGTTACCAACACGTGTTGACGACGAAAGCTGCCAACTTGTGGAACGGAATATTTTATCAACATACGCCTGACATTTTTCTTAAAGCATAGTTTTCTGAGAACACCATAATTTTTTTTATTTAAGTAAAAATATTATGTTATCAGAAAAGTCTATTGTCCTGGCTGAAAGAAATTTGTAGTTCCTAAATTGTGTTATTGATTAATATATCTATCGATTAATTATTTATTTATTCATGTTATAACATTGTAACTAAACGTGTCAATTTTAGATTTAAGAAATCAACATGAACTTGTGCAATGTGTATATTTCTGTATGTAGGTAATAAGTCTGAATAAAATTTGTAAAAAGTAAGAATTTGTTTAATTTGGATATCAATTAATATCTATATATATAAAATGCTTTGTCCTGAATGACTGATGGATCAACGCACAGCCAAAACCGCTGATCGTAGAAACCTGAAACTTGGAGAGTGTGTTCTATGTATCATATGTATGACGTAGGCACCGATAAGGGATTTTTGAAAATTCAACCCCTAAGAAAGGGGTTGAAAAGTTTGTATGGAACAATTCCGCGGGAACTTCGAAATTATCGCGGGTGAAACCGCGCGGGGCAGCTAGTAACTTTAAAATAAAAATATTTTATTTCAGATTTCCTCCATGATTAGGTTAGTATAACAAATTTAACTTAAAAACTAATGTTAGTATAAAAATAGAAAAATAGAAAGAAAGATAAAAATAGTCGGCAACAAAAAGATGACATGTCTGGAAAAGCTTCTAATAGCGTTAAAACAGCAATTTCAAATTCTTCGTCAAAGTTAGGTGTTTGCCGGCGTTTTTTTTTTTATTTCAATAGAACTAAAACGACGCGTGACGGCATCCATAAAATATCCGCCTTTCACAGCATCTTGGTTAGACTTGTGTAATGCGATTAATATTACTAGAGTGATATCACTCCACGAGGTATTACATATTATAATATCAACCATTACGCGAGAGAAACAGACATCACACTATCACTATCGCCCGATACCAATTACCGGATTTTGAAGGGTATGACCGCTAACCAAGGTCCATTTTCCTTTGGATCGCGTCGAGTAATGTTTGAGTGATGTTTGTTTGATTTTGAAGGCTACGAATGCTATTATACATTTATATGTATATTCTTAAATATTCTTTGAAGCGTTGAGTGATGTTTGTGTGATAATAATATCTGAGTGATACGTAATGTTTACGTGATAAGTAAAGTTTGCGAATGACATCACTCGACCGGAAAAGTAATGCCTTATCACATCACACTGAAAGGTGATGTTTTGCGCATGACTAGTCTTAGTGCCAAGCCAAACTTAATCTTGTTTGTTATTTAACGTATACTTTCAGCCCTGTAAATATTTGCAGCTAATTTTGGAGCATCTTATATAATGCTAGTGTTTACTCTTAATCCAATTAATTATAATGCCGTAACGTAACTGTTACAAACTGAGGAACAGAGTCATTAATAGATAGGTTTACCACAGTAGACATGACCAGTTCCTACCAGTTTACGGCACCCGTTCACGAATACGACGTACTCACTCATAAGTCCTTCGTAATAATATTTGTACTAAGCTGGTCCTTAAATATACATATATTTATCTGCATCATTGATAATATGTAAATGTGAGCGGGGCTGCCTGACGCGAAGCCGTCTGCGCCGCGCCGCGCCGGTCAAAACATTAGTCGCACATGCGTGTGCGCATCGATCGAGAGGTCAGTCTATTTCGGTAATATCTATCTACTTAATCGTAATGTTAAACATTTAAATGTTATTTATCAAGTTAAAAGTGAAAAATGTGGTTAAAAATGTCTCGTATTAAAATATAATATCTACATCCAACACCATTTCGCGTTGGCAAAAATAACTGTATCTACTTAACGAGTACAGATAGGATAAATATTCTGCTACGTAAGTATTTTATATAACAATAGCTATTAATAGCCAGCCGTGCTTAAACTTATCAAAGAATGAGTAAATTGTGTGTGAATATTTCTTATGAGATTACTTAATGAAGCGAAATCTTCAATTGTAGCTTTCGAATAATTACAGTTCAAATGACTTGTAAGATAAGTTATATCGAAAAGGTACCTACCTACTTAATCTACAGAGGTGATTGTTAGTTATAATTATGTAAATCGCTTTAGATATAGGTACGTCAAAGAAATCGGTGTTCCATCAGTCAAATACCGGTTCTTATCCATGCCTTTCAAATTCATAAACAATCTGACGAAGTTATGTAGATACGGAGTTATCTAGCGAGTAGGTACAAAAGTTGCTAAGTACCTAACAAAAAATCTAAAAATGCACCTAACGACAAGATTGTAAGAATCAATTTTTTTTGACATAAATATTTGGCGACAGCGAAAAACTTAGATTACGTTAACGTTGGGTACGTCACGTTGGTTTGTCTTGGGTAAGTAAAAATCACGCCAACTTCAAATCGAGATAGAATTATTTTTCAAAGTCACTAACCGCCGCACTCAGAGTCGACTTTAATGATTACTTAGTTAAGTATAGATTTTTAAAACAAAACTGCCGCAATCAGACAAGTTTGATAAATTAATGTTAATTGGCATTTAACTAATTAGGTTACATCTCATTAAATGCCTACTAACATTAATTTACTGAACGTCTCTCTGATTGCGGCAGTTTTGTTTTAAAAATCTATACTTAACTAAGTAATCATTAAACTCGATTCTGAGTGCGGCCGTAAGACTCTTCAACAGCCTATCGACAGTAAACAAAACAGTACCTACTTAAATACATACAATAGTAAAACCGCGACGACGTGACTAAATGACTATGTCCAACAACTAAGTCGCAAAGGTAATTTCGAACTAATTGTTTGCAGGTTGTCAGCTGATGTCAATCTTTCTGTTATATCGAGCGAGGTATAAATTAGCATCATAAATAAACAACAACCCATTGTGAGCCAAGACATGTCGGAGCAAAGAACTTATACTGTGGAGCCTATACAGGAGGCAGACACAAATGAGGTCATGAAGCTGCTTAAAAAGTGAGTATTGAAGGTCATGAAATCAAACATAGCCCAACCGAAACTAGCGCAAAGAATTGCAAAGCTCAAGCACCAATGGGCGGGAAACATTCCCAGCAAAAAAAATGGCCGTTTAGGGTGAAAAAGCACGTTTGACTTTATTGCTCCTAAAGGACATATAATATGTCGACGTCGAGTGATTTGGGGAAATCTTTATCCAGCAGTAGAAGTCTATCAGCTGATATTAAGTAATTTCTATTATTATATGTAGCTGTCCCCCGCGGTTTCACTCGCGGGAATTTCAGAATAAAGACTATATCACTCCTATAAGTGAAAGAATTTTCAAAATCGGTTCGATAGATCCAGAGATTACACCCTGCAACGTCACAAAGTCACAATTTACAAACTCACAAACTTTATAATATTAGTATAGAATATATTTCATTCATAGCTCCTAATATGATTTCTCCTAAATCCTTCATCATTTAGAAGTCAAAGGAAAAGGAAGCCTTTATTTGCCTTGACAAAAAGTCTTGAAGTCTTTTAGTTCAATATCTAAAGGGAAGGTTATTATTTGAAAATGAGATCTGAATCATTAAGTAACTACTAACTACCCCACCTCCAGATGCTCGATGAATTTCTACTCATCAAGTGTTTTATTGAAATAACTAGTTGTGCCCCGCGGTTTCACCCGTGTTAATTTCAGAGTTCCCGCGTGAATTCCGGGATAAAAAGTACCCTGTGTTAATCTGATGTATAAGCTATATTATTTTAAAGTTTCATTTAAATCCATTCAGTAGTTTTTTGCGTGAAAGGGTAACAAACATCCATCCATCCATCCATACATTCTTACAAACTTTCGCGTTTATAATATGTATTAGTAGGATAGCTATTAGTTAGCTATTTGTTCTACAATCTTATCGACTTCTCTATTTACATTTCGCAATCCGTAGGCAACATCCATACAAGTAGGTTCGTGAGACGAATTTATTACTAACACGAGTCGGTTTCTTCTCATTTGTATAACACATGTTGTTAATGACTTATTAGTGACATATAGCAGGTAGGTACTAACGATACCTAAGTATAGGTACATCAATATAGGTTCTCGGATAGAAACATGCGCAAATAACTGCTCGTAAAACTGCAGACGACTGTAATATAGAGAATATAACGACAAAACGTTTCCATTTCCAGGACGTTTTACTTAGATGAACCGCTGAATGCTGCGCTAGGATTGTGCACTTCGGAGGCAGACCCATGTCCGGAGCTAGATGAGTACTGCATGGGTGCGCTCTTGGAGGGGCTGTCGTTTAAGGCTGTGGACGCCCAGGGAAAGATTGTGGGGGCCACGATCAGTGGAGTGTGCCCTCTGAAACAGGTAGGTAGCTAATAGCTATATGTATAGATAAAGTGACAAGAAAGTATAACTTGGTTACCTTGGTATGTACGATAGAGAGAGCATGAAGGAATATATCATCATAAGTTATGTACAAAACTGAAATTTGAAATAATTCTCCGTACACCTGATTTTTTTTATTTCGAAGATCCCATTAGAATCAAGCTAATCAAGTTAAGTAGGTAGTCTATAATTTCCAGGATGAAAACGGCAATGACCCACTAAGCCAAGCGCAGCGATGCTCGAACAGCAAGTTCCAGAAGATCCTATACATCATTGCGCGGAGGGAGGAGGGCGCCAGGCTTTGGGAGAGATACGCGCAGGACCAACGGCTAGTTGAAGTCAAGGTCGCCTCGACCGACCCCGAGTGGCGCAGACGTGGCGTCATGAACGAATTACTGAAGCACACTGAGTAAGCAACATAGGCGTAAAGAATGAACTGCAGACCCAATATTATGTAACCTCACAAAATTGGCCAATCTCTGCCTCTAGAAAGAGAAAGCGACTATACGACTGTACTGCCAAAACCTAACTCTTTTCTGTAGGGTTGTTGATAACGGTGGTCTCAAAAATCCACTCTGCAAACCATGGCCGCTAATCAGAATTATGAAAAGAGCTAAGAACTGACTGCACGATGAAAATAACCTATGTCTTTCCAGCACCTAAACATAATATTATGCAATAATATACGTTTTACTGCTCATCGATGACACAAGCAAGCAATGGGTAGGCACTAGGCAGATCTTGCTATACGACACTTCAACCCTTGGGCCTCTTTCTCTTGGACATCTTGGAATTTCGTAGATAGGTCACCTCCAAACTCATTAGTTTAAAAAATTAATACTTTAAAAGTTATTCAACATTTTGAATAACTTTTAAAGTATTAATTTTTTGGAAATAAAATATAATTTAATCATATTATTGTTTATTTTTTTAAATGGGGTGTATCAGGTTTTCAGTTAATTCATTAACACGTTGTATGTAATAATAATATGTAGTATATACCACGTTGGCTTGGTTTCAGCACAAGCAAGCACAAGCTTTTAGCTTAGTGTGGGATCAAGTAGATCTGAGTGTTGTGAAGTGGATTATTATTATTATTAACTCGGCGGCGAAGGCTAAGGCATAAGGTTTTAGTCTATGGATTAGTAGGTACCTACCAATTAGGTACTGAATAAAAATAAAATATGTCATCAACGGTATGTGCATTATTGGTGTATCTTTTACAGGAAGGCAACAAAACAAAGAGGGATAAGACTACTACGCATGGATACGTCCAGTGCCTACTCCGCAAAGTCCGCTGAGAGACAAGGATTTACGTGCGTCTACACAGCTAACTACAAAGAGATAAAGATGGACGGACAACCTTTGATAGTACCAGAGCCGCCTCACGTGTACGACAGAGTGTACATCAAGGTGTTGCCTTGACGATTTAATTATAAGTTAAAAACCTAAGCGCGGCCTTAATTTTAAGTTGTTAAAATTTAGGTAAAATTAAAACCTAAATAATATTTAAGTAATTGTTATTTTGATTTTTATCATTATTTCAATAAGATTTTTAAGTTAAAACCTAGGTAAGATTTCAAAATTAATTTTAAACCTTATTAAGACTGATTTTTAAAGAATAAAATTCAAAACTTTCAAAATTGTCGTATATTCTGTTACGATTTTATTTGTTTGTACAGATTTTGAGATTTTTTAAATTATCATGTTTACCAAGTTTGAAATGATAGTTTCGTTATGTAGTCCTGAAAAGATATAATTTATTTGTATAAAATTATTAAAATTTTAACATTCAAAAGGACAATGATACCTTAGGTTTGGTGATAATCAGCTGAAAATTGATAGTATTTTTCTAATTAGATCGTATGTCACCTTCATTTCGTCCATAGACGATGCCGACAAATTGTTTGGCGCTTCTGACCATCCAAATTCTGTGAGCACTGATTCATAAGGATCCCTGTAATCAGGCGTTTTCAATTAAAATTAGATTTCAATTTGATTCAACTTTATTTATCTATTGAGGAGAACAATATGTAAAAAATATAATTTCAAAATTCAAACTTATCTACAATAACATCCAAAAATATTTTTTATGTAATAATAAATTGTAGGTACGTGATACAAAATAACCAACGATATTCTATATCTACCTATATACTGTAGGTATTTCTAACAAAGGTAGGTATTAACTATTTACACAAAGAAATCTAATTCAATTATTTACACATACATTTACAGATAATGTAATTATTTACAGATATTGTAGCAAAGTTTAAAAGAAATATTGTGAGCACCATTGATTTCTTAAGAAAGTGCGATGCTATATTTAATTAACCTAGTGTAAAATAATAGTGTCCAAACTTACAAAAAAACAAACCTGTACTGTGACAGCTACAGTAGTCGTGTCTATAGTTGTACAGTCATGTTTTTGCTCAGCGTTGAGTATTCATTTGAAAGATTTTTCATTACTCATACTCGGAAAGTAGGTCTGAAGTTGCCTGAGAAGCGGGTTGAAAGTAACACTTTTCAGCCCTAGGGAGAATCGCTTTCAACTGACAGCTGGATACTGCAGAAACTCAAGTTTTTTTTTTCATGTCATAGGGGGCATACTTACTGGCCAGTAGCACACCTAATGGTTGATTTATGTAAAATAAAATTCACTCATTTTTTTCTTGAGCAAATTCCTATTTTTATTTTGACTTTCCTTGCATTCGTAATGAAAAGCACAGTGTTATCCTCGGGAGAAAGACTTATTTAGTCCCTCGATCTATTGGCCGTGGCTCGATCTAACCCCGTCTCGGCACTAAATAAGTTACTTTCACCCCTAGGATAACAATGTACTATTAAATGAATACCCATTTAATATTAATCGGCACAGAATAGTCGAAGTCGGTCAAAAAACCTTCAAGGTATATACATGCAAGCGGCAACGACTTCGAAAATTCGTTCATCCTTTTCACTTCTATTGCAAAGACCATAAGCTTTTTCTGATAGATTTCACGCGATATACAACGTGTTAATGAAATGACAGAAAACTAGAAAATAGTTATTCAGAATCGACTTCCGAATCGATCGCACCGTGTTTTGATATAGGTTATATTTTTTTTTTACTAGCCCATGTCGGTTATTCATAATAGAATATTGGGCGCGTACGCCGCCCCCCTAGCAAATAAATCGAATCTTTCATTGACACGTAGGCGCGGGCGTAGCGCTAGAAATTTCGTAGATAGGTCACCCCCAAACTAATGTTGAATAACTTTGAGACTATTACTTTTTTCGACATAATTTATATTTTAATCACATTATTGTTTATTTTTTTAAATGGGGTGTATCAGGTTTTTGGTCAATTTATTAACACGTTGTATGTTGGGAGACCGTAAACGTATCTTTTTATGATAATATCAATGACACTATGACAATATTCTACTTCTACACCTACATACATAATATGTGGAAAAAAAACTGTCTATTTGTTCGAATATAAACCAAAATCACTTCTTTTCGTTGGCCAGCGATTGCCCGAGCGAGGCAGTCGCCACCGTCGGGTTGGCCGCTGTTACAATTTTTTCCAACAACAGACGTGTTTGTATCTGAAACATATAAATACATAATATTATTTTTATTCATGAATATACATTAACATAATATGCTTAGAAATTCTACATATTTATCTAGGCGAACAGTAGTGCACTAAGTTACTAAGCACCCACAGTGCATATAAGTATTTGTTTCAGAAAGGGCAGATTTCATAATAATGACTTGGATGTTATCACATAGCGCTAGTACAGGATACTTGAGAGTTTTAATGGGCGCATTATTAACAAACTGTTTATTATTGTAATTTTTAAACTGTTCAATAAATAAATAAAAAAAAAATTGACATAATGACTTATGACATGTCATTAAATCTGAATTTGCCTCTATTATAATAATTGGTATCAAAATTATGGGGGTGTCAAACCTCATTGCCATTTTCTTTAGCTGTTGCACGCACTCTTTCCAATTCTTCGGCTAACACCCTAGATTTCTCCAGAGCTTCTTGCCTATGCATGTGGAACGATTCCCTGAAACATACAACAAAAGTTATCATGTAATTAATTTAATATTTTCAGTGAGATCTAGATGTTTAATCATAATGAATGATAATAATTCTCTTGTAAAATATTTAAACGAGTCAGAAACTAGTTTGTGCTAATAAATAATAATTTACACAATCCCTGTGACACCAATATTTGGTTTAGGCATTTAGAAAAAATCAATTCTGCATTGATCTACAAAACTTGCTGGGACCTTAAGTTTTCGAATAAACTAAATAGAAAATCCAATACCTTACAATAAATAACTGCACTACCAAGCCAACTACAGCGACACTGCAGCATAACAATATGATTATGTGATTCGGTAACTTCTTAAGGCCCGTTACTCCATAGTATGGTTCTTCTCCCTTTTGCTTTTGTGATGATGATTGTTTGGAACTTTTTGAGTTCTTTGTTTCATAATAAAAGCCATACTGTGGATTTTTACGTAAACTGAAAAAAGATTTACAGTAAAATAAAGATTTAGAAGCTGTTTATATGGTTTTTATTTAAAGATTTTAATTCTGATTTAGTGACAAACATAACTGATATATAAGTTGAGAAACAGTCAGTTTATCAATTTTTATAGATATACAGCTTAAAATTCTAATACTACAGAATAGAAATTTGGCATAACCCTCTTTTTTATGTTGCAAGCAAGGACTAAACCCTATTGCAGCCTATTATG
This sequence comes from Zygaena filipendulae, assembly GCA_907165275.2. Taxonomy (NCBI): domain Eukaryota; kingdom Metazoa; phylum Arthropoda; class Insecta; order Lepidoptera; family Zygaenidae; genus Zygaena; species Zygaena filipendulae. The sequence continues at coordinate 8,359,626 of OU015664.1, forward strand.
TGCTTAAAATAACACTTTCTGGCCCTCCTTTACTTACTTATAGGGGACATGTGTTCTGTACACATAGGAAGAACCACCAAAGGCTTCAACTTCAATCATGCTATCATATTGGGCTCGACTTCCAGGCTTGCTGAGAACATTATAGGCCTCCACAATACGCACAAACTTATCCTGCGCTCTTGCATCTTTATTCTTATCAGGATGATACTGGAATTGATTTACTATTTATTTTTGAAGTAGGTAGGTTTTAAGTACCCAAAAAAAAGTTACATATTATAATTCTTAGTAAATTCCTAAAACATTACTGATAGATTCTTGTATCCTTTCTAAAAACTTACTTCTTTACTCATCTGAATAAAAGCCTCCTTAATTTCCTTATCAGTACATTGTTTTCGTAAATTTAGAACATCATAATGAGTTTTTCTGCCAACGCTGAAAAATATTTTAAAATTCCTTCAGTGGATCTGTGGATTTGATAATTGATTGACGTTTTCAACCATTTTTATTGAAAAATTAGGTCTTTATTACGTGATCATTAGATAAATCAAATAATAAACTAACACATTGATGGAACTAATCCAATGATTATATTAATTGAACTAACCTGTAGAATCTTACAAATCTACATATCGACTTGAAGTCAGAATTTCGCCTGATTAAATTCATAACGAAGTCGACTACCCAATTTCTACGAATACTTTTGTGATCTTACTCATGTTCAAATTTCAATACATATTCGTTGTTTATTTAGCAATTTCCATTTTTTATTATATGAATTGATGTCAATTTTGATTGCACTTTTGCGAATTTGCGACAGTTTACGAATTGTGTTTTGAGTTGAGTATGTACTATGAGTGATTACTGATTTGACATTTGACATTACTTTATATTTAGATGTGCCAACTAAAATTACTAACTCGAGGTAACTCGAGTTGTGCTCAATTCGAGCTAGAGTTAAATTCTCCCTCGTGTTTGGGTTGGCGGTAAATGAACGAATCAAGCGAATACGAAAGAGCTAAAGCGCGATTCGTTCATTAGGTGCGCGCTATACTCCCGCCATTGCAACGACCGAATGACACCGACCGACGATGACACGAAGTTTTCCGATCATTTACTATCAAACTATTTACTATGGGTATGTTGCGTAATTACGGATATTACTGGCCCACTGACTCGCAGTGATGAGAAATTCGTTCCGTTATAACTTTCAGTATAGGTACTGCCACAATATCCGCAGTAGGCGGTGGGACGTCATAATCGTCGCCATTTTTGTGCCGTGAGCACTGAGCACTGAAGTTTTCGAGGCATCTGGCAAGGTGTTCTCATTGAATAGGGTACTTGCATGAAATTTATAATAAGAAATTGTGTCAATATTTCAAAAATAGAGCCTTAGAAAAGCGTTATCGTGAAAGATTTACTAAAAAAATTTCAATAGTTTCCAAAATATTCAACTTTCAATTTCGTGAAACGGAACGTTGCAACGAAACTCCAATCACAGCGAAGCTTGACACATGACGTCACTTTTATTTTTTTAGGAAACATTTACCTCTTACAGAGAAGGCAAAAGAAACTAAGTGCATACAGTTAATGCATATTTTCCATTTTCTGAAGTTTTTTACTTTAAAATGCATCGGTAAGATGCATTTCGATTTTTTACTGGAACTTTTGGAAGTGAATCGACACAGTTCAACCTTAATTTCGCTTTTGAATATTGAAGTTATCTGTCTGTCAGTGTCACATGACTCTGTCAATACGACACTGACATTTCTATTACAGATTAATAAGGCGTAATTTTGAACTAGTGACGTCATTCCGCGTTTCAGCGGTAAAGTCTAAAGTAGGAACTTTGAAACGCTCTATTTAATTAATTTATGCATATATTTTTTTCTTTTTCTTGCTTTGTTTAAGTAGGCCATATATGTTTAAAATAGACTGAAAAAAAAATTCATGCAAGTACCCTATTGATCAAGTGATCAACTTCCGACCAATGATTGGTCAACCACGTCGGTCGGTTGACATGAGTGGTTGACAGCGTGACATGACAATGACATGGATGAAAGTATACGAAGTTTAGCAATGATAATAATAATAGTCCTAACCTTATTCTTCTGAGGTCCTAACAGAGAGTTGGATGAAAGAACAAATAAATAAAAAAGTAGAATAGAATAGAATAGAAAAAAGTTTATTTGATACCAAAAAGATAAAATAAGTACAACTGTGAGTCTTAAACTAGAATAGTTGGTACCAAAATGGCTACCACTCAGCATTATGCCGTGGCACTAAGTTCCACGACGCTGATTTTCAGTGGCGACCGTACAAGGGAGATGGCTTCACACTACCAATAAGACCGTCCACAATCTATATTTCTTAAGATAATTTAAGTGGAGATAATTTATAAAGTAAAAATAGAGTAGTAGATAGTAAAAAAGCTTAGTAAATTATCATAATGTATGTTGCGGGGTATGCCTAAGAAGACTAAATATATAATCAAAAATAAATCCCTACTAATAATACAAATGCGAAGGTAACTCTGTCTGTCTGTTTGTCTGTTACGCTTTCACGCCCCAATGGCTCAGCCGATCATCGTGAAACTTTGCATACACGTTGTCAGGGGTACAGAGAAGGACATAGAGTACTTTTATCCCGAAATTTCCGCGGGAACTCCGAACTTATCGCGGGTAAAACCGCGGGGAACAGTTAGTCAGAAATAAATCAGAAACGGCTAAGACAATTCTTTTTGTTCCTCTAGTAAAAAATATTTTAACTTTAGTTTGAACAAGCGCTTCGTGGCAATTGCGCGCAAAGGTGGAGGAATATCATTCCAGCAACTTGTGGCAAGATATCTGAAACTACCCCTAAAGGCTGCTGTTTTATAACATGGATGAGCTAGCGGGTTAGTGCAAGACCTAGCCGCGTTACGGTTCAGAGTACAACGCCAAGTTAATTTATTTAGCAAATATTCAGACCCCGAAAAGCAAACAAGCAAAATAAAGTTTCTGCCTGGCTTTCATTTTCAAAATACCTGAGTTATTAAAATATGGCGTCACGTGAGAACGTGGCGGAATTGTGAAGCAATATCGAGCACAGGCATTTTGAACACGCTGAATAAGTCGCTGCGATCTCTCAAGAAGACAAGGACCATAAACAGCAATACAATGGTTTAGCTTTGAGAGAACTAGTGCATCACACAAACTTATGCGCAGATCAACGCCAATAAAATTACGCAGACGATACAACACACTCAGGCGGTAGAAACAGTTGCGTTGCGTTGCGTTGTTGTAAATCATACACTTAAGTTCTTCTTGCTAACCCGAGTTGTGTAACTCGAATTAAACACGAGTTATCTGAATTTCAACTCGAGTTAACTCGAGTTGTGTTTTTTCCGAGTTGGCACATCTCTATTTGACATTATTGACGTTGACAAAAAAGTAGGTACCTATGGTCAAAACCTCAGAACAATACGTAGATTCTTCTGAGGTCAAAACTCAAACTTCTAGGAACACCAAAATGACACAGAGTACAAAATATAGTCTAGTTTACTTTACGGTATATTCCGTTATGGCCGGTTTACACTTTCAGATATTAAAAAAAGTACTCTGTTACACTTCCACGTGTGCCTACAGCCGCGCGCTACGTAAACATGCGTTAAGGCTGCCCGCCTCCAGCATTTTAATTACATTTGCCTACTTTGTGTTTCCATTTAGTTTTGTGATTGTAAATATTATTTTTTTATTTTAATAAAATACTTTGTGAATTGAATAGGAAGTGTTCAATAAAAATGCGTGTTGTTTTTTGATTGGTAGATTTAATTAAAAAACCTTGTTTATGATTGAATAACAAATCGGTCTTATAAATTTGCGACTGAAAAATATTTGCGCCTCGACTGAGACGTACGAAATGCTTTATTATTAAATTTTAAAGTTAAAAAATCCGCATTCTAATATAAAGCACAATATATCCTACTTGTCATATTAAATATGTACTTGAACTTATTTTTAGTGAAAAAATTGGCAGGCAGCGGGAGACGAAGAGGGTGGGTGTACGGCTTTACGCGCTAGTCGCTACTTACTTTCCTCACTTACTTAGTAATTTATGGAAGTGTAAACCGGCCATTACGGATAGCACTGGCCCAGTGCCTGCAGTCATGAGAACTTCATTCCGTTATACCGGACAGTATACTGAAGCAGTATCTGGGGTAGGCAGTATGACGGCATAATCGTCGCCATTTTTGTGCTGTGAGCACTGGCGTTTTCGGGTAAGATGTTCTCAGTGGTTTGATCACGTGATCAACCTCGGACCAATGATTGGTCAACCGCGTTAGGTGAGCCGTCCACAGTATCGACAGTGTCACATGACACATACGGATGAAAGTTTACTGGACTGCGTTCCGTGTTAAACAGTAACCAGTATAGCTAACTAGGAACAGCTTCGCAGTATATATATGTTTACGTCATACCTTACAGTGCTCTCCGTAATAACGGAACATACTTTTATACGCATGGACATAATGCATCGGTAAGATGCATTTCGATTCTTTACTGGAACTTTTGGAAGTAACTCGACACAGTCCAACCTTCCGCTTTTGAATAATGAAGTTATCTGTATGTCAATGTCACATGACCCTTTCAATACGACAGCGTCATCTCTACACAGATGTTAAGGCGTAATTTTTAACAGGTGACGTCATTCCGCGTTACGGCGGTTAAGTCAAAAGTAGGAACTTTGAAACACTCTATTTAATTTATGCATAATTCATGTAAGTAAGTACCCTATTGTAGTGAGGGGCCGTCCATGGGGCGTCCAATAATCACATGAGGCTCGAAAGGGCGGGGGAGGAGTTCGGAAAAATCACGAAATATCACATGGAGGGGCGAGGGGTATAAGAAAATCATGAAATATCGGGTGTATTTATTTTTCGTTGAACGCACGATTTCTAAATTGCAACCGAAAAATTATAGAATTTATTTATTTGACAGTCCATAGACCAAATAAAAGTTACATAGGTAGCCCCTCTGAAAACAGTAAACAGAGAAAAACAGAGAAGTTATTAGTTAATTCATGCCAAAATAGCATTATTAGTACCTACTCAGTAGTAGGTACTTAATAATTATTATAGTAATTTTAAGGCGTTTAAGGATAGGTATACCTATTTTATCTCAGATTTATGAGTTCCCAAAGGATTTTCAAAACTAACACGGTTGAAACCGCGGGCACAAACACCAACCGGTAAAAAATTATATAAATAAATAATTTTTAGGGTTTTTACTAACGACTTCTTCGAGCACGACCCACCGAGCAAACACCATCAACGACGGCGATGCTATGGGACGGGACGTGTCAGGTAGGTAGGTGGTAGGTACTTATGCAGTTTACAAGAAAACTCTGTCGCCTCTGTTAGTTGGTGGCGCGCGATCGCAACTTGCAAGCTTGAGGAGTGCGAGGCGAGCGCCGAGCGGCATTCGCCCGGCAGTACCGCAGTATACGCTCGCGCGGCATACGGCGCGGGTGGACGCACGGATATGAGAGAAGCAGTCGGCAGGATGGCCGAACTAGAGTTCGAGGCGCCTCTCGCGCAAATAGAAGAAGCGGACGATTGCTTCTCAACTGCCGAGTATCCGCACAAAACAATTAACGGCAACGACATACGTATCAACAACATAAAATTTCGCAACAAAAGTGACAATATTGTTAAAATAAAAACTGATTCGAACAAAATAAATGATAACGACGAACCAAAACTGGTGAAGTGCAAGCAAGATAATTCGCATAACGGAGAAGGGGATAACTTCACGGAAACCTTTTCGGGTTCTCTGGAGGATCTCGTGAACACGTTCGACGAGAAAATAACCAAATGTTTCGGCAACTACGAGGAGAGCGTGGAGAAGTTGGCGCCGGTGCAGGTCCGCTCGCAGGAAGAAATCATGAACGAATGCCAGTGAGTAATAATAGCTTAAGGAATTGGATGCTGTACTTTTTAACACTGCCTGTTGACATAATGCTGTAACTTAGCTGAAACTAGAAACAAGTAACAGACAAGGGGAAAATAATTAGGAAACTATAGCAGGTAAACATTGAAATGATTCAAACGGTCGTTTACGTAATGTAAGTACTTAAACCAAAGTTACATTATATTATCTTATGGCTAGATGTCCTGTACATTTGAAGAAAAGAAAAAAAAAACTAAAAACAAAGAAAGGGCGTAGGTACTTCGCAGTTCGCGCATGCCGAGCGACCGCAGAATGATCGATCGGATTGAGGACGCAGGGGTGAGAAGGGTGCGCTGTGGGATGGGCTCGGTGACGCATGCCACCCTCACTCACCCCGTCCGCGCGTCCCATCTAACACAATTCCAGTGTTACGCTCCCAACTCAAAATACCTACTACACTGTAATTAAAAAGAAACATAACTTTGCACATGTAGGTGACACAAAAACTGTAGGTATCCTCATTTTTCTACAAAAATACGAAGTTACAATGCTTTACGATACACTTTAGAGGTCAGTCACATCAAAACTCAAACAAGCTACTTCCACCGTCTTACCTTCTGAGTTGTTTGAAAGCTCGTAAACTCTGTAGCTTTTTAAAGCTATGTTTTCGTTTGCATAGGTACCTACCTACTTAATACAATGCAAAATCTCACTAAAACACGGACTTAATGGGTAATTTACCTGCAGTAAATCCAATGTTTCTCTTGTATCTTCTCACAAAGTTCGTTGTACAAGTACAAAGAGTACTTATAAAAGAACTCCCACGCGTCTGCGAAAGTATCAAAGACGCTTTTTTTCAACTATGTCTTCTTTATTAGTCTGTGATCGCACAGAGATCCATGAATACTAATTAAATATTATTTATGTATCCCACGTTGTTACATGAATCTTTTTGAAGTCAGACTTTCTATCGTTAATAAGACAGACCAAACATCACCAGGTTCTCATTATATTAAAAGCAAAACAATGATGTACCTACTTTCTTGCTAGTAAGCTTCTCACTAAGTAAGTAAACAGTAAACACTCATATTATATAGGTAAATATAAAGACAATGAAACATACTTCACCTATATTCGAGTAACGTTAACATGGTGTCAATGCGTTTCATGTGTCAAATAAAATCTTTTGGATGCGATCCAGATGACCCAAATGCCAGAAAAACGAGCAAATTCGGGCGGAAAACAATTCGCGAAAGAGGTCTGTAGGCTAACATGAAAAACATATCTATTGCTCCAAAAATAAAACCAGCCGTTACAGTTTCAGAGAAAACAATAAAATTATAAGTACTTATTATGAAGATTGATCTAGAATAGGTTTAGTTATTAATTTAACCGAGTTTACTATAGGTTTAGCCGTTATAAATGATATTAATAATGGAGGCAGATTATAAATTGCAAACGATGAAGAAGTATATTATCACACTGAATTAAGTAGGTATACCTAGTACCTTCCTATAGTAAAAATAATTGCAGCGCTTAAAAATCAGAATGGTTTATTTAGCTATTACGAGTAGTAAGAAATAACCTCTACGTGTCTGCTCACTGCTGTAATCAGTGTAAACTGTAGATGAGCCTAATATTATATGCAAAAGCCAGACAGTAATTACCTTCCGTTCTTCTTCGTTGGTTGTCTTTTCGTTTTCACTTAAAACACATAAACTGCTAATTCAAAATATCTGTTCTTTATTATACCTTTGCACATACGAGTACAACTTGTAATAACAGTCGCCAAACCAAAAGCTTAAATTTCGATAAACAGCCAGATTGCTTATTCATTGTCCATACAAAACTTTTAGCATTGTTGTTTAGCATTCTTAGTTTAGCAGAGCTATCATCTGGAGACCCTATAATTTATTGTTTTGAAAATGACCGAGTTACTGAGTGCGTAATTTTAATTTCCTGAGATTTTGAGTCATTTAAAGACATAAATTCAATAGAGGTAGCACCACAAAGCCTCGACAGGTGCATAGACATTCGGCCGTGATTCGAGCGTAGTAGGCGTGTACGCAGATGGCCCATCCACCTTGAAATCACAAAACACCTTGCCGGCAAAGTCATGCCCTAACAACTACCATATGGTCTAATTGGCAAAACACGCATATTTTAATACACCAACTCAAATTTTTGCCTTCCGGTATTAATATTTAGCTGAACGCAGGTAGTGAAATTTTTAAGTAAGTATGATTAATTTCAATTGTGCCTAATGCCTATGTGTTAGTGAGTAATCCTAGTCAATTAATCACGGATGATTTCATTTCCTTTTACTCGTATTAATTTCCGAAAATTCTTTATATACTTTTTTTAAGCCTATGTCCCCTACGTACAATCCTACCTAAATCTGAAAACCTAAATGTTTGAACTCTGTCTCATTGGCAGAAAGAAAAAAATCCGCAAATCACGCATACCTACCACTACGGTGATTGTACGTAGGGACCGTCGATATAGTACCACTTCGGGAACTCTTTGATATTCTGTTGCACCTTGATAAAAAGTAGGCTATATTATGTTAATACAGGACATAGTAAAAGCTACCTAAACTAAGGTAACCACTCCGTAATTTTTGCTTTTTTTTATTTAGATACTTATTATTTTCCCTTTCTTTCCTCCATTGTGACGATTCCGTCCGGTTCGCGACTGTACGATAATTTCCATAAATAGATAGATTTCATGTTAGTATAGGTCAAGTACAAGGTACAGATACCTATTAGCTCAGCACGTAAATAAGGAATATTGCAAAATTTCTTTTCTTAATACAATAATGTAGGTAATGATAATCGTGCAAGATTCCACAGTAGTTAGTATTCATAGAACAAGTTTAGCACCGACTCCGGCACACGACACACGTCCGCTCGTTGGGGTTCGTTGGAATACCGAATGAGTTTCTTATCGCTTTTTTTTTTGTTTTTGCGCGGAAGCATATTATTTTTTTTCTTCAACATTGGTGACATTGATAACCCATCTTCATTATGTCATCTATTATTTTATAGAGTCGTACAAAATGCGTTCTATCTCTGAGGTGGAACTTTCGGTACTTTCATTTTTCAGTTTGTAATTGAAACGTCTGATAATAAAATCCTTGCCCATGTGTTTATGCTCAGTTCTTTCTATTAATTATTACTTTTATCTTAATCAATCTTCTACAGATTTTCACAATCTGTGACGAATTACATAAATATCTAACTAAAATAAAAATTATTGTATTGCATGTCTATAATATATGTAGGTACAATTATTGTACAATGTAAACTGGCCACTGGCCTTCTCATGTTTGCGTGCTCAAAAATGATTTTATAACCTGTTAACACACAAGAAACAAAAGTGCAGACGGTCATATTATCTAGACAAAGTTTCCAATCAGTTAATCGGGTGCTTACGGTGCTTACAGACTATGTACCATGTTATATAACACGTCCACATCATGTAACATTGTTATATAACATTGCAACATAAAACAAGACTACACAGTGATTAGAATGCAATGCAATATAATAATGTTATACAACCATTGTCGTTCCTCGTTCTTCAGTGCTATGCTATCCACAATGTAGGCGCTGAGAAGTCGTTTCTCTAGCTGCGGCAGCGACTCTTGCCCTTTTTAATAACAAAAAAAGACACTTTATCTGTAACATGTTATATAACAATATTATATAACATGTTTGTTATGTAGTGTGTACACACCGTTACTGCTTACTACCAGATACCATACCTTACCTACCTTCACTATCTTTTCGCGTGTATCAATATCGTAAAGACCATTTTAATGGTTATAGCCTTTTACAGTGAATGATTTTCGAAATTAATAATTACTTAACCTGCTTGTTTACGGTTAATTTGCTTTATCATAAATTCGATCAAAATTATTTATTGCAGTCTCACGTTATTCATTTTAAACTGGTGGACCAAACTATGGTCTAACTTTCTTCGATCGCGGTAGCGATTTTACCGCGATCTGAAAATTTAACATTCTATTTCTTTTTATTTGTTGACTTGTTCCTAAAAAATAAAATGAGAACCGGTAAGATGATATAATTAAGTAAAACTGCTCTGTTTTGTAAAATGTTTCAATTTGCAAGTTTATCAGCACTTCCTCTGTGGAACTGTGCCCTGGTTAACGTGATGCGATAAATATATATGTAGGTACAATAAAGTCTGTCAGTTCAGACATCTATTTGCATATAACCCATTACGTAGTGGCGCTTTGACTTAAATCTACTAATGACTCCTCACCGCTCTCTTTCCTTAAAGACACAGTTATGTCTTCATTTTGTGCCATTCATTGTCTATTACATCATTTTGTACTGCCTCAAGCGTTAAATCTTTTGGTTCAGCTAGAATCACTTTCATCTCTGATTGTTTATTAATCTTTGTGATATTTTATTTCAATGAGTAAATACATTTATGCGTATCCGTATGCTAATCCTCTTCTGCTATAGAGCTAAGTTAGTATTATGATGAGATAATTATGTCACGTCAAAGCTAAACTTTACCTAGTGAAAGCTAGTTCTCACTCAGGTTGGTTGCAAACAAGTTTCCATAACAAACAAGCTCGCAGACTTTATTCAGCGACCCCATCATCGTCTTCCCACGCATGCGGGCGAGGTCAAAAACCTGCAATCTGCAACCACCCGTATTGTGTTTGAGTTCCTTCAATTTGACTTAACGAATGCAATTACCTCATCAAAGATAGCATTTCATTTAGCCAACATTTTAAAACGAATGTTTTTTTATGACTGATTAAATTCCTATATTCGTGTGTTTAAAAACGTAAATATTATGTTAAAAACAGAATTCTGTTATTGAGTCAGTGACCGTTATTATCACTTCAGGTGGTCTCAAAGAGTCCCACGCATCAAACTGTTATTACATAAGTACTAAGAAATGTGTTTTCATTACATCGTCATAATATTTTTTTCTAAAGAATTCTAGATTCGAAACCTACAAATAACTAGCTGTTCCCCGTGGTTTCACCCGCGTTAATTTCGAAGTTCTCTCGGCAATTATGGGATAAAAAGTAGGTACCTTATGTCCTCTATAAGTACCCCTAACAACGTGTACTGTATGCGAAATTTCATGATAATCGTTTGAGCCGTTGAGGCGTGAAAGCGTAACAGACAGACAGACAGACAGATAGAGTTACTCTCCCATTTATTACATTAAAGTAGGGATTATCTGTCTGTGTGAAAAGTTATGTTAGAATCACGTAGACATTTTGCAGAAAGTCAAAAAACAAAGATGCATTACAATTTGCAGTGAATTCTGAAGACAAAACAGAACAGCTGTCCTGTCCGCATGGACAAAAAAAAATATCATTAAAAATCTTAACACCCACCAACTAAACTTTTAATTCAATAATAAAACAATGTTATCTGAATAGTGATTCTTGCTCGAAAGCTACCTTGTATCGTTCTCAACGTTTTGGACTGGTAAATGTCTGGTCAACATACTCTTACGTGTTCAAAGGTTCCGTTTATGGCTTTTAGGGCCCCATTATATGGCTCCAATAAATGTTCCTAATAGTGTCCATTACCGATTGTGGGCGAGTAACATGTTATTGTTTGTGCCGCTGGCGATTATACGGATGAGCGGCTCACGTGATTGGATACCCAAGTGCTTTTACTTCGATATAACTCACTTCAATATACTTATTCAACATCTACATATACTTGTAATAAAACTGTAGAGAGGTCAATTCTATACATTGAATATATATTCAAAATTAATATTGGAGGATGAATGGTGATCGATACTGATGCCAAAAATACAATCAGTAAATTTTTTGTCTGTCTGTCTGTCTGTATGTGCACGCATGGGTCAAAAACTACTGAAGGGATTTTAACCAAACTTGGTACGATTGTATTCCATACTCCTGGGCAGGTTATAGGCTATATAACATAACGCTAAGACACATAGGAGCTGAGCAGTGACGATAAATTTGGAAGCAAGTCGGATGAAAATGCGCTTTCGAGCTCTTATCCTCGCATACGTTTACTCAATCCCGCAAAAATGGCTGAACGGATTTGGATGAAATTTGGCAAGCACGTTTTCGGGGGTACGGAAATAGGGTACTTTTTATCCCACAATTCGCGCAGGCACTCCAAAATTACCGCGGGTGAAACCGCGGGGCACAGCTAGTGTATCAATAAATTTACAATTAACAAGTGAGTAAAGTATGTAAAACATAGATTTAATACTTAAATAAAAAAGTTCTATTTAAAAATTTATGGTACAGTCACCAGCAAAAATATGTAAACAAACACGTTTGACAGGGAGTGAATCATATTAATAATAATAATAAATAATTTATTTCAATAAAAATGACAATATTGCAATAGTAAAAAGCTTTAAACGCTGACCACAGTGTTACATATTGATGCTGTTAGCTGTACCTATCTTGCTCCTATTCAATTGCATACAGATGACCCCGATAAACAATAATAACAAACTGGATTTACTACTTTTACATATTTTCTTCTATAGTACATACCCTAACGTAAAAATAGTTTCTGAAAGTGTCCAGCAAAAATAAGGTAAATCCAGCTCTTTGTCATCTTATTTTTACTGACTGTACCAATTCGAAAATTAGTTTAAAATAACAACAAATTCAATAAATAAGGTCTTTTTGTTCCAACTTTCAAGAACTGCCAAAATAAATGTATCTAGCCGGACTGACGGAGGCATGGTTGCATCAATTAAAACATTAAAACGTATAGCTCCATTGTCATTTGTCACTCAGCTCAGCGATGATTGTAATACATTGTATCATTTGTGTCCATTTCCATTGCTTGTTAATAAATAGCCAGTGATCCGCCTACAATTAGGCGAGAAATGGGGCATGACTTTCTGTCAATTATGGTGATATTTTCTCTATACACTTTTGCAGGAAAATTTCACATCGGTCTGATTGTGAGAAAAGAAAGATAATTTTGTTTAGATTGTAGATAATCCGGCCCGCAAATATCACAGACGAATTCAATCTGTGATAGTATTTCGTCATATTTTGATAAAACCAATCTGCTTCATTGTTTTGTTTTTTTTTAAATGATCCAATTCTTGTAGAAAATATATGTTGATAATCTATATGTATACGGCATCACGCCTGAACGGCTGGACCAATTTCGCTAATTCTTTTTTTGTTGTGTTTATTATTAAAAGAAGAAGAAGAATAAAAGAAGTTTGGAGTTCCTGTGGGAATTCCGAAACTCACCCGAGTGAAACCGCGAGACACAGGCCACAGCTATTATGTATAAAAATCATATTTTCTAATTACCTATCTAATTTAGAAAAAAAATACCGGTAACAAACTGCATTTAAAATTCGCAATGAAAGTTAATAATTAATGTGAAATGATTTAAAATATTTTAGGGCATAAAAAAACGTCAATTTCAAAGCTGCTGTACCGAAATAGATTACCTATGCATACGTATCATGTGTTACTTTGATCACGACTGTCCACGGAAACAGGGGTACATTATACATTATGTACCTACTTGAAAAATTATTATCATCGTTTCTGTAGTTCACGATATGGCGAGAACAAAAGAATATCAATTTCAATGCAATGCGCGACTTGCCTAGCGATTTATGATGTGCAAAATTTATTTTTCATTACTCATAGTCGGAAAGTAGGTCTGAAGTTGCCTGAGAAGCGGGTTGAAAGTAACCCTTTTCAGCCCTAGGGAGAATCGCTTTCAACTGACAACTGTCAATTTATTAAAAAAAAACTAGGTCTATTTTCACATTTCTATTGAACCATGTTTCAACTTTCTATACAGCCAGCGCGATGTAAAATTGAAATAACGTAAAGTTTGAGTAGGTATTAATTAAAATAAAATTCACTCACTTTTTCTTAAGCTAATTCCTATTTATATTTTTTTATTTTCTTTAATTAATACTTAATAATTAAAGATAATATTTTTTTTAGGTCGCCACAATGTAAATAAAAAATACTGGCTGAATAGCTAGCCGGCCAAAGAAAAAGAAATAGGTGGGAAAGTGTCAAGCGACTATCCGATCTTCACTCATTTTTTCTTTAGCTAATTCCTATTTTTATTTTGACTTTCCTTGCATTCGTAATGAAAAGCACAGTGTTACCCTCGGGAGAAAGACTTATTTAGTCCCTCGATCTATTGGCGCCCTCGCTATGCTCGGGCGCCAAACCCCGTCTCGGGACTAATTAAGTTACTTTCACCCCTAGGATAACAATGTACTATTTTATTGCAAAGTGTTTTTTACAAGCAGTAATCGTACCTACAACCTACAATAATTTTAAATCCTTTACAATCTTAAATCCTTTGGGAAATGTTATATGGGAGCAATTAAAGTTACGTCAAATACATCCTCATACCTACGTATTTCACATTTGACTGATCAACCATATCAACATCAACGTCATATTCGGACTGACTGATCAATAATTTCAGTGCTCAAGAAGAAGGATTTCCCGCTGAAACTTTATATCAGGACTGGTTAACGCGCGTGAGTTTTGTAGATTCCTTTCTACATCAATCATCTTTAAAATAGGTCCAGTAGTACTAGAGATTCTTTAAATCCAAACTTACAAAAAACCTTTTCATAATATTAGTATAACATTTATTTTACAGAATTTTAATTAGGACAGTGCACACAATGTTTATCGCCACATGCAAAATTACTATCAGGGTTATGACGCCCGGCGATACCGATTGGCATGCTGGGCTCACGTTTCGCGTGACGCATCTGACGCCATATGTCGCGGTTTCCTTGAATTCGCCAACGCTGGCAACACCCAACACGATACATACTTACATGCCGGGATTCATTTTCGAGCAAATTATATTTATAACAGGGCATTGCCCGAGATTTTACTCCCATACGGAGAACGAAGAAAACATAGATGATGGAACTTGCACTTAGCACTAAAAAATCACCCGATTATGCGACCGTCTTGTTGCGGGCTGTGTTTCTATACTACCTATAGGTAGATAGTCTAGGCTACCTACTACACCGGTTATACCTAGATACTCAAGCGAGTTCAGTAGGTACATCAAACTCAAAGATTCAAGAAATAAGATCTTATCCTGGTATACTTTGGTACATAGGGCAATTAAATATGCCAATATGCCATTAGCTAAATTTGCGAACACCAGAAAAAAACTTTATAAACATATTTATTTTACTTTATTATATTTTTTTTACTTTATTGCTCTTTTTTTCATCAATCGGAATTCCCTGACACAAAAACTGTTCCCCGGACACTTTATAACATACTAGCTGTTCCCCCGCGGTTTCACCCACTGTTATTTCGGAGTTCCCTCGAGAATTCCAGGATATAAAGTACCCTATGACACAGGAACACTGTAGCATTCTATTGGTAAAAGAACCTCACAAACTTTACCTCTTTATAATATTAGTATAGATAACACTTTATTAAGGTTACCTACTTACGCATGAATGTCAACTTGTGACAAATACTTTTTGACTCTGCCGCGTAATTTTTTTTTAATTCGGGTGCTTAAGGAACATAACGTCCACATGCGTCCAACGTGTGTTAAGAACCAAGCGATATATAAGATCACAGTCAGTCTTAAAACTATTTTGTTATTGTTACACATCGTTAATCAATATCTAACCGGTGGGTAGCTAACTACGTGGCGCGGCTAATTTCAAACGTCCAAACAAAATTTTTGTTCACACCTAATTGAAAACAAAACCGCCAGTGTTAACTGTGGTAACGCACACGCCGTTTACTGCTACCGGTCCACTCTACCTACACGCTGACCTTACATCAATTTAAAATAGATTACAACTGGCCGCTTCATGCTTTAGCGAATCTAACCTATAGCAATAACATAATATCCATCTACTACTAGCTTTAGCTGTTTCCACCGACTTTCTTACGGCCCACTTTCTTTGCAGGACTCTCGCGAGAAGTTTAAAAATGATCCTACGTCACTCAGGGTTACTGTAGTTTTCTATCAGTGAAAGAATTTTTACAATTACTTAATTCAGTTCTTCCAGAGATTACCAGGTTCTATACATTAATAGGTACCTACACTTCTCTCGTTATCTCATAAATTCATGCTGTAAGTAGGTATTTGAAATATTGTAACCCAGATCCTAGACAATGACAGAGAAAACCATGATTGATGAGGAAATGTGAAGACTCTACCAAATATTTTTAATGTTTTCTATGGAGTCAGACAGACCTACATTTTTATATTCACACGTAATAATGACATACAAATACCTACATACAACTGTTGCAAATACTGCAATTCGTTACTCTTATGTAAGCCTATAGTCTTGTTAAAATACATATTAACATAACCCGGAAGATAACCCAACACTGTTAATTGATTATGACTTCGTTCGTACCTAAGTAATTAAAAATTCTAAACAAGAAAAATACTAAAGAAATGGGTAGCGTGCACCGTTAGAGTCAAATATGTAGATTGTAGGTACATACGTACCTAGTTGAAAAAAGGTAGAAAATCTTTTCGCAGATCTGCTATGGGCAGAGGGCAAAATTTACTCACGCAAAACCTCCTGCTTCGATGTGGGTTGCCCACAGAATTATTAATGCCATTATTAAATGCCCATCTTCCTAAATTTGTGGGATGTCCTCATTTATACTAATATTATAAAGAGGTATTATATAGTTTTGAGTTTGTGAGTTTTTGACGTTGTTGCGGGTAATCTCTGGATCTACTGAACTGATTTTGAAAATTCTTTCACTTATAAGAAGCTACGGTAGTCCTGAGTGGCGTAGGGTACTTTTTATCCCGAAATTCTCACGGGAACTCCGAAATTATCGCGGTTGAAACCATGGGGGACAGCTAGTAGGCATAATAATAAATCAATACTAGTGCGTATTTGTATACAAAAATGAAATTAGCGTCACTGGCTATAAAAATCATATCTTTTAAGATAAACATCATATAATATACCAGCCATAATTATCCATACCACGAGAGAAATGGGTAGTTAATTGAAAGATAAAATATAACTGAAGAAAAAACGAATCAGAGAAAAACCAAGTCCAGTGACAGATAAAAGATTTTTTAGAAGATTGTGAGTAGAGCGAAGGGGTCTATCA
Organism: Zygaena filipendulae; assembly: GCA_907165275.2. Lineage (NCBI taxonomy): Eukaryota > Metazoa > Arthropoda > Insecta > Lepidoptera > Zygaenidae > Zygaena > Zygaena filipendulae. The sequence goes on from OU015664.1 coordinate 8,376,687, forward strand.
TAATGATTGGCAAAATTGCATACTGACACTGAACAACTTTTTTCATTAACGGAACCGGAACGACGTCATCAAAGTAAAAAAAAACAACTGCCAATAGGCTTTTCTATCCGCAATGCTAGACATAATGCTAGAATGCATAGGGTAGAAAAGGACCCACTGCATGTAGTAGGTACATTAACACACGTGACAACTCAACTTCACGTGTCGCACGATTGATGATTGATGTTAAAATATATAGTGTGCAAGAACTAATGGACTTGTGACAAGGTAAACCAACCATCCAATCTATTTCTCTAACAGTATAGTGTATACTTACGAAGCCATGTGAATGTTACAGCGTGTTACCCATTGTTGTAAACTGCAGCAGTATTTTGAACAGTTAGACCTCAATGATGCTTTACAGCGGCATCATAACCGCACGATGGTAGTTTGTAGCACTGAGCAATAAAAACCGTATGAGTACGTATGTATTTACCGAAGTCGTTTACAGCAATGACTTATTTGATGCTCATGTTGAGATACTGTGACAAACAATAAATGTATGAAAAAATGAAAAAGAAAAAAGCGTTTATTAGTATTATTAGAAAATAATGACTCTTTTCTCTGTGCTCTATTCCCATATAGTATAAGCATAGATTTTCTATTGGACTTTTTAATTTATAATCAGGTCAAATGAAACTTTAAACAATTTTAAGAATTCCGGTCTCCTTTAAGAAATATTTTGATAATATCTGTATTCCCAGGGTTTTTTTGTCATGCGCTAAAAATATTGTTTATGAAATATGTCTCGGAGTCGGATTCATTATTCCAGAGTTCACGTCATCCCGCCTGAAATTGTTTGTATGACTCTGTACTGGTATGACTAAACTCCAATCCTACTCATCACAAATGAGTAATTTCCCCGTTCTGTTTGATCAACTCCGCTTTGATACTTATATATTCGTACGTATTAATAAAGATACATTTATCTCTAATTATGTCTTATGAGGATTTTCGATAGGTGCATGAATCTACATAAATAGATTTCTATTTTTTAGCAGTGAATAATTATGTGCCGCAGTTAACAACCGGTATCCATTTTTAACCGACTTCCAAAAAGGAGGAGGTTCTATGTTCGATTGTATGTATGTTTATTAATGAGTAAATTGCGTTGTTATCTGAATTTGAATCATGTTATTATGGTTAGTAAAATCCGAAAAAGCTTCTCGCGCCACACTAAGTATATACTCGAATATCTCAATAGCTATCCAAAATCCATTTATCCGTAACCTTGCAAACTTTCGAGGGTAAAATATGTCGTCATTCCATTCGGTACGTCTTCATACGTCCCTTCACCACGCTTCCCCTGTGTAAACTACGCCTTACTACGCATGCTCTGTATCATACTGCCTTTTAAGACGCACTCTCTCAAAAGCCGATGAATAATGACTACGCTTGATTTATGATCCTTTAGCTAGACATTGGTTTTAATAAGCGCGGTACTATATTGCTTTACCCTTTTACCTTTAGTGTAAAGTACCAGCTTATCTTCCTGCCGTGAGATTGGTCACGCGTCTTTTGCTGTCCTTTTCACACATAACTCCATCTACTTAAAACATCATCGTAGAGTGCTTATTTCGTAGATATAACCACGTATTTGATTTGGCAAAGTAACCTTACTTGTTTGTTTCATTCCTTGTAGCCATACGTAGCTTTTAAATCACTGTCCGCCGAGAAACCCATGTTATTACAGTTAGATGTTTTAAGGGCATGTCTAAGCCAGTCTACTTTTAACCAAGAGGTCGTAGAGCTAAAACAGTCTCTGCTACCTAATGGCAGCTTCGTTGAAACTGTATAGAACTTGCAAATAGTTAGTTTACGTTACGTTTTTAGAGTGCCTACAATGAAATATAATCATTTGTGGAAGAATGCGTTCCACCTGTACAGTTTAACAATAATAATGATAAAATATCAAATGTACCAATCCTAGTCTAGACAAGTGTTCAAATTGCGTTGGTTGCTAAAATTACGATGATTAGCTCTTATTAACTCGGCGCAAAGAAAGCCTGTTGGGTTTGACCCAAACTGGATCGTACATTCTCCCTGTAGACCGGTTTGACCGCGGTGAATCCAGGCTGTAAAGTTACCTATATGGCTATATACCATTCTTATAACTACCGATTGCAAGAGAGCTCATCTATATTTAATACTATACGTATGTATGATTCTTAACTTTGAAATAAATTATTGATACTACTTATACGTTTTTTATCGAAGATATCGTTTATATTACTGAATTCCCTATCTTGATTTGCAACTCATATATTGGTTGTCTGGACATGTCTAAAATCACATTGTTTTAAAACGCTCGTCAGTGGTAATGTTAGGTAAAGAACAATCAATATTAATAGAGTAGAAAAAACGAATTGAAAATCATCGTAAGAAATCAACTCGTTGAACGACTTTGCAAGCTCAATTTTAATATTATAATAACGATAAAGAGAAAAAAATATGCAAGAATGCACAGATGTAATAACACACCGTTAGCGATAAGGTGAACTCAGATTACGACTATTTCTTTAATGATACGGTACATATGCGTGTACATTCACAGTACATACTCGTCAAATGATATGGCTAAGTGATAACTTAGCAAGACGTATGCAATCATAGGTTGTGCAAATACTTACATAGCAATCAGGTTATCAACCAAACCAAAGTTCGTGCGATTTCCCCATTCCTCTTAAAACAAATAAAAATACATTTATTTTAGTATACCTACTCAGTACTCACATATTATTTATACGAAGTATATTTTCTGTCAGTGATATTGGAAGGTGGAAATAAAGTTCTACACATTGTCTAATTACAGGCGTATTTTTAATTTATACACAGCATTACAAGATATTTAATACAATTAAAGCATCCGCAATCATTGCCAAATTAATTTATTAATTCGTGCCTATTCATGACGCGTAAGGAACTAAGGACTAAGGCAAATAAACTTTAGCAGAGTTTCCTGAGTGTCTAAGCATAATTAATTATTATTATTATTTTTTTATGTCATAGGGGGCAAACGGGCAAGTGGTACACCTGATGGTAAGTGATTACCGCCGCCCATAGACATCTGCAACACCAGAAGGCTTGCAGGTGCGTTGCCGACCTGGAATGGGGATGGGAACTGGCTTTCAAGTGGGGCTGCCGGAATACACCGTTAGGTGCTTGGCGACAGATTTGCAACTTGAAGGTGGTAGCTAGACAGCCGGGCACTAGAGAGCGCCCTACCACCATGCTATGGTTTCCTCACGATGTTTTCCTTCACTGACAGCTCAAGCTCATTGTTAGGGTTTGAACCTACGCCTTGCGGCGTTTGATCCGAACGCACCAACCACTGAGCTATCATCGCTGTTTTTAATAAAAGATACCTACTTGATTAATTTACAAGTTACGTTAACAAAACATTTCTAAGCATATTAGATATCATGTTATTTCATTTTCTTTCAATGGGTAATACTCTCTGACGTGCAAGAAACCATACAAGAGGATCGAATTTAGTTAATCATGAACAAATAGGACCATAACTACATAGTATGTTCAAACCTATATAAAACCAATAAATTGGCGAAAAAACGCAACTTTTTTCAATGTTTTGCTTTGCTTCTTCTTAATCATTTCTTGGTTTGTGACATAAGATCTTTGGTGATTGAAGCTCTGAGGGTTTTACAAGGATACATTGTTGCTCAAATATTTTATTTGCTTTAATGAAAATAAAATACTCGCATATTCTAATTTAAGTAAATAAGATTAAGGTACAATATTAAATAAAGTCTATTTTCTCATTCATTTCTTAAAAAGAACATTTTGGCTGATTTTATGATCCTACAAACCATCCCGTAAAATCCCCTTCTCCACAAATAGAACTTGAATGGTTTTACGAGCCTGCAAAACAGTTTGACATGTCTCGATGCGAATGTTTTACCATATCATCGAGCATATAAAGCCGCAAAAGAAACGTGAATTCTCAAAATAACGATCTAATTCTGGCCCATAATTAAACGGTCAATGGAGCGAAGGAAGTGTCAAATCAATTACACCAGGATCCATTTCAAACGTGCGCCACGCGCATGCGCCACTCGTTGCGTTATTTTTGATGCGCGAAGATCAAAGATGCTTTGATAATGTGATACATTGATTAGCTGCGTTGCTGGATTATATTATACACTGGTAGCGGGAAAAGTAAACACGTTAGCTTATATATGATTTACTTTAATGAAGATTTACAGATCTACAGTGAAAATGGTGAAGAGGTTATTTCAATAGGTATGATATAGGTACCGACTACTTTTTTCAAAAAAAGACGTAACCTTCGTCATTTTTAGAGCGGAAAAGTAACCTTTAAAACAAACATGACGTTAAAATTTTACTCTCATCGCCAAAACAAAAAAGTCACTTAATTTTTAACCATTTAACCATCTCGCGTTCTCAGTTCTCACATGCTACCAAACGCCGCGCGCCGCCAATGCTATACTTACGTAAAACTTAGATTAACTGTAACAAAGTTTCACTGTGCCGTTTTTCAATCGTCAATAACGCATCTACCGTTTTTGTTGTTATATCCATGATTCTTATCTATTTTATTCATCGCCTTTAGTTTACTTTAGGAAACTCATTTAGGAGGATACCTACTCTCAGTAAAATGAGATCATGCTCTGATGTGGTTTATAATTACTGTCGAAGATCTACTTACTAGGTACATATTATAATTATTTTTGGTATCTACATACATCGTTATTTATGATTCCCTGGTCCTTTTCTTCTTCATATATACAGTAAACGATCTCTTGTGTTCTTGCCAATACTACATAATTTACAGCCTTATTAACTGAACAGATCACGTTAGCGACTTTCACCGTAAAACGTCAAATAATTTTAACTTAGAACCTCAAGCAGACAGCTTGGGTGCCTACATCGCTGTTAATTCACCCAACAAGCCATTGTCAATTTACTCAGTATTAGTTAAACAAGAGAGAAAGTGATTTGAAGCAATCTGTTTGCAATCGCACTTATTCGCAGCTAGAATAGGACCTCCCACAACCTATTACTATGAATGCTTTGTTAAGTTTCTTGTGAAGTTGTGACCATACATAGAAATCGACTTAATAAAGCACAAATACATGTTAAATAAATAAATGAAATCGTTCTAGTCCTACGTTTTTACAAAGATCTGGTTTTTATGATTTTTCAACGACATTAATACAACATAGGTACCCTGAGAAAGACAATTACATTTAACTAAAAGCAAGTGCCCAAAACTTTAGTTATTTATTGAACATAGTTATAACCATGTATTTACAAGAAATGAGAAAAAATAAACTTATGGAAAAAAAAAAGAAAACGGTGTAATTTTTTAAGAACTATTATCTACTTATACAGTCCTGTCCTGAATGACGACTGACTGACGGATCAATGCACAGCCTAAACCGCTGATCGTAGAGACCTGAAACTTAGAGGGTGTGTTCTTTGTATGACGTAGGCATCCGATAAGAAAAGATTTTTGAAAATTCTATATTATTCTATTTAATAGGTGGAGCAAACTTTGTGTGAAACAATTCCGCGGGAACTCCGAAAGTATCGGAGGTGAAACCACGCGGGACAGCTAGTTTATTATATGGTTTCCCTTTTTTTTTCCTTTTATAAAAATTATACTTTACTAGCTGTGCCCCGCGGTTTCACCCGCGGTAATTTTAGAGTTCCTGCAAGAATTCCGGGATAAAAAGTAGGTACCCTATGTCCTTCTCTGTACCGCTGGCAACGTGCATGCCAAATTTCATCCAAATCCGTTCAGCCGTGTTTGCGTGATTGAGTAACAAACATCCAAACATCCACACTTTCACATAATATTAGTAGGATTTAGAAAATTTACAGTCTGCACCTCTTTAGTGTATTTTTATTTAACGGTGTTGCTATGTATAGCAGCTACCTAACTACAGTCAGAATTAAATCGCGATCCATAAACAAAACAATGCGTTGAATGTTGTTATTCATAAACATCACCACTAAACAAAATAGCACGATGACGTCATTATCATGTGCATCTCTAATTCTCTATGCGATGCATATCATACACACGTCAGTGCGTTCATGAAAATAAACCTAAGAGTAGGTAATGAATTTATAGGCAAAATACAAACTTTTCAACAAAGTAAGCCTTACAACAAAGTAAGTTAAGACCTGAGGGTAGTGCAGAAGCGGTCGTGGACTCTTGAGAAAGGAAGTCCGACAGCTAATAATGAGGAAGTTAAGGAAGTAGGGATTTTTTTAAACTATTTAATTAATAGTGATAGAACGGCATTGATTTGTTGAACAAGTAGAGATCACGTGACTACGTCTTCTTTTGACGCGAACGTAATTTCGCGCTGTTACATGCACACAATATTTTGCTTTTGCACTTTAATTTCGAACGTGAATGAAGCTATCGCTCTATGTTAAAAAACTGTTTCTATATCACACTACACACAATTAAAAAAGATGAATTTTTGGGTGCCAGTAAGTTACCAAAAATAGAAAACTCTATAAACTTCAAGATTTTCGGATCATGACCTGCTGATATGTGATATTGCAGGTTTACTATTCAAGTATACCTACTTTATTATTTGAAATACACAATCTATTTTATTTCAAGCAAGCATTTTAAGCATTTTATCTAAGCATTTTGATTTTCAGCATCTGTTATTTTATTGAACATAAAAAATAAGCCCAATCATTTTGTCAAATAAACTTTAACAGCTTTTCAATTGTGATGGATGCGACTGAAGATGACACAGCATAATTGATCATCACAACAATCTATGAACACACGTATTTAGTTAAGTAGTAGTTACGATGGCGTCTCGCAGGCCGCAGCCGACCCACTTGTTACAAAACCAGGCCAACAATTACGTAAGTCAGTTTTGTCCTTAACACGGTGGGAAACGATAAATAATATTGATTTATCTGACGCCAACATGTTACCCTTGATCATCTTTTGTAGAGAATGCACAAAAAAATATACTTCATAATGTACCTAGGTATGAGACAATGTTTTTTTGCATTCAGCCCCATTGTATGGCACTGTGATTACCTATACCTACTTATTTATGCCTTAGAATGATTCCCAACAACTGTGTCACTAATTTCACTTTATTCTTCTTTTTCATTTACTATAGCGTCTATATTGCGTGGACGTGATGTACTGCATTTATTTCGTTTAAAATAAAAAAAGGATAAAAAAGAAGTTGACACGTCATAAATTTTCTTTGGTCAAAAGTTTTGTTTTGTTTCTTGAAAAAAGACAAAGAAGAAAAAATATAAAGCAAACAGCAATAAATCCAAAAAGGAAAACGATATTCCTTCTATAAATAACCATAACCCACTGTACTTAACTAGTTAATATTATTGGACTCAATTCAATCGGCAGCGAAGACAAATTCATACATATTCCTCAATCAAATTCTATTAACAATATGTAGAATAATTACAATAGGTACCTATGCGTAATTTGGACGCAGATAAGCAATAACATGTCAACCCACAAAATTAAGTTACCTATTCAGAATGATTTATTGAGAATTAGGGAACGTTTTTTAATTATATGTTTACCTTATTACATTGTTTAAGTATGTAACTAAATATTGAACATAAAAATTGTTGACAGAAAATGGCGCTATAATTTTAAAACACGATTTACTCAAAATTTCTCCAGTGTGGGTTAACACACTGTTGCTTATCTATGTCCATTTATAAATCATATTATGTAATATATTATGTACATATTTTGTTCTATGTCCATACCTACGAACATTTAAATAGTCAACAATATTTATTATTTATCTTGCTATAAACAGTGGTTGAGACCGATCGTCATAAATAGCTCATCGTTTTATGTAACCTCAAATTAAAATACATAGAAACGTGTAGGTATTTTATACGTGGGCAGAAAATTCATTTTGCGTAATTTATAATCACAGATACCGATATAGATTTAATTTTGATCTTAATTTTTAATAGGAGGATCGTTATATGTTTCATACGAAGAAAAATAGGGAAAAGTTGCGCGGAAAACCAAATTTTTGTAAAATTATTATTATGACAACTTATGTTGGGTCAGCTAGTTTTTAACCGACTTCAAAAGGAGGAGGTTTGATATTATGATGTTTATGTTTTTTTTTTTAATTATTGTCTCAAGTTACGATTCCGGCTGCTTTTAATCCGTTCCCGCGAACTCATAATGTACTTTTTTTGTAACCAGACGTTATACAGGATGAAAATTTTTCAGCCTGTAGGTATACGTAGGTATACTTAATAATAGGTATTAAATAAATGACAAGTTGTAGTATGAGGTAATAAAATTCAAGATTTGTACGAAAGCTAACCGTAACATTACTCCTTAAGTCAAATCAATTCATTACAAGTTACAACCAATCAGCATCTCATCTCGCGCGGCGCCTGCGCAGCCTACGCTGATGGCTGACACTTTTACTTTCTTCAAAAAACTAGTTCAACACTTTTGACGGTCAACTGCTGCCCAATGTCCATACACTAAACGGTAACCATTACGAAACTAACAACCGCACCTATACACATTAAAACATATGTCTTATTACGAGATAACTGCCAAACGTTTAAGGCCAATTAACTAAGTATCTCAACAAGGTAATAATTTTTACAAACATCAAAGTAATATTTTTTTACATTGATATAGGTACCTACGCAACATGTGTAGGTATGTTGTAAACAATTTTGTAGTAGGCTTGGACCTTACCGCATCGATGGAGGCAATACAAAGTCGCCTTATCTGTCATGAAAGCATATTATATTATGCAGTTTACTAACACTGGTTGTTTCGTATGAAATAGCACGCTATAGGTTAAACTAGTTGTGCCCCGCGGTTTCACCCGCGTGAAACGTTTTCATATAACAACATTTTTTTTCCCGTCATCCGATTTAAATGAAACAAAGCCTAGCTCCAGGCTAAGCTTAATCTACTTGTGAAAACCGCATGACAATCCATTCGGTAGATGCGGAGATTATCGCGAACAGACTGACAAACAGAAAAGAATTTTAAAAACTTTTTTTAATTCTGCTTGGTTACTCTTCTTTTATCACCCCTCTCAATTTTAGGTAAAAATATTCAATGTACAGAATCGCGGATTCTACTCATTTATAGATTAGGTTTGATCGTTACTGCGTAGTTCCTAAGAATTCGAGTTGCCGCGGGAACTTCGTGAAATCTTTTCATAGCTGACATCCCCTGTCTATAAACTATCGATCAAGTATTTTTCCAGAATTAGTTTTTAGTCAGTGAGTCAGTGACCTTTCGCTTTAATACATATAGGTATAATATTCAGATTTCTACTTATACATGCGAGCTAATTGGTACCGAGTTCCGATTTGCAGGCATAAACCACAAGCATTTTCTATGCCCTCAGGCCTCGTCGGCATTAAACAAATCGAGAGTTTCTATAGACGCCGTTTATGTACATAGAGGATAATGGGCATGATGCCGGGGTATGAAAGTCCAAATTATATTTACGCCGTCAGTTAGATAGTAAAAAAATAACAGACACGTATTTTTTGCTTTTAAAATTATTGAAAAAACAATTTTAGATAAAACGCATATTAAAGTTTAGGCGTGGGTGCTCGTGACGTCATAACTAAGTATAAAGTGTACCTAGGCGTGACGTCAGACGAAATTTCAACTCAATGTATCGCCGTGTAAAAAAGGAAAAATACGTGTCTAACTGTCTAATATTTTTTATTAATCTACAAGACGGAATAAAAACTAAAATTTAGTCATCTAGACCATTATACATAACTAGCTGTCCCCTGCAGTTTCACCCGCGATAGTTTCGGAGTACCCGTGGGAATTTCGGGATAAAAAGTACCCTATGTCACTCAGGACTACCAGTCAAAGAATTTTCAATGATCGGTTCAGTAGATCCGGAGATTACCCCCTACAACGTCACAAACTCACAATTCACACACTCACAAACTTTAGCTCTTTATAATATTAATTACTAGTATAGTATTATATTATCTGTGGTATAGATTACCACCGATGATGTAGGGGTTAGTGAACCTGTTCCTGTACTATGAGCTCTTAAAGCAAAACCTAAATTGAATGGGCATGTTGACTATTTTTTATTTTTTAGTTCGTCTTGTAGATTATTAAAAAATATTGGACGCGTATTTTTTCTTCTTTTACGTAATCAAAAAATAACGGCGATATATTGAGTTGAAATTTCGCGTGACGTCACTATTATGACAGTTTGTATGGCGGTTTTAGCGGTTAGTGACGTCACGACCCCCTCACCCTAAACTTCAATGCGCTTTATCTCTGTATATTTTAATTTATTTGAAAAAGCAAAAAATACGTGTCTATTGTTTTTTTTATTTTCTAACTGACGGACTAATTAGAATTTTGATTTTCAAAAGGAGTCCACATCCCCATTGCTTTAAGACCACCACGTCTGCTAAAGGTGGTTATTGCAGAGCTCATAGTAAGCTCGATCAGGGGCCCCAGGTTCGAATCCTGCCAAACATTTGTGTTTACTCTGAGTCTTTGAGACTAGATGGCGCTGCGTGATAACGTCCAAGCATTATTATTATTATTCGACCGAATCTAACACCAAGGCGTGGTTACAAATACAATATTACATAACCACATCGGTATTTTAGCTATTAAATAAATCTCCACCGGCCACTTTAGTCGACTTGATATCGAGTATTTCTAAAACGTCAATTAGTTATATTTCTCCCGCGTCATCCAATTAAGAGCATAGCAGTATAAAAGCAACACATAAACGTCAATTTATAGTAAACGCTAACGAATGGAGCCGAAAGAATTTCTAACCATTAATTCTAAGGTAAGATGGAAATCGGTATGTTACGGAAGATAAGAGAAAGGTTTTAGAATTTAGAGTATAATTTTTTTGGAAATCCTTATAATATACTTATACCTACTCAATTATGGCTCGCTATGTTGAAATTGGTATTAGAGAGAGATAACTACTTAGCTTTAAAATACGATTTTATTACCGCCTAAAAAGTTTAGAATATTATTGAAACCTAGTCGCTATCGGTTTCAACTTTCAACCGAGCGGATTTTGGGATTCCCTCGGGAGCTCAATATTATTCCAGGCTGAAAAATATACTTTATCTTGACTTACGAGAAGTTTTGGGGTGAGACGTGTTCAAACATATAAACAGCAGTTTTATATGACTTGTATATAATATATATATATAACCATCGTAAAAAATTTGACGGTGATTTAGGGAACAGAGAAATTCACAGATAATTTTATTAATTAATGAAACTGCAAATGTTTTGTTATAACTACGTAGTACGTAGATAGTTCGTTCTTTTGTATATGACTGTATACGTATAGTCGAGAGTTCGATAGCTATGTGATAAAGCCATAAAAGTTCAATAATATATTGTAATATTATGAAAAGAATTGAATGAAATGAAAAACCCTTTATTGAGCACCACAATCAGTCGATGATTAAAAACTTGGCTATTTTTTTGCTATTATCTTTGCTAGTTAAGTTTTAGAATTTCATTTGCCATAGATTTTTGTAAACTAGACTAGTACCTAATCTAAACTTAATGATTAGTAACTTTTAACAACTACGCGCACTAACCGCTTGTTTAAAAATTCAAAATATAACATAAGCAAAATGGGAATGCAAGTTTTTTATTAATCTTCACAGACAGATTGTTTAAACAAAACATTATAGTTATTAATAGGTTTACATACTTCACCGTTCACGGGAAATTCTTTCTATTTTTAGGTTTAACTACGCATACAGGAAGATAAAATATTATATTTTAATTTAATTAATATTTTAATATCCATACGCAAGTCGTAAGTTAGTAAATACTATACCTAAATACGTATATTATCTCGTACGACATAGGTATAGTCTAGTGACTTCATAGCCGTATTATAACTAAGTAATCGAGTATTCTTAATTTTATTTACGTTATTTTGCGCTTGAAAGTATCTTTACATTTTGACCATTTGGACCTTATAAACTTCGACGACAAGAAGGACCATCCCAATTCCCAACTGTGGCAACAAGGGATTTATTCGTGTTATTTTTACACCCACGCGTTTATATGTTACACCTTCCTTTTATTTTTAAACTTTTTTTATAAAGGAAGTGGTCGACACTGGCCATCTACATAGCACTACCTGCTACCCGAAACCATGGGGTGATGAGCACCTGCTTTCCACAAAAAAAAAACTGTAAGCATCGATCTATTTAGAGACCATACCCGAACTAAACCTCTAACTCATCGAGCTATTCATTAGAAATATGTAGACTAGCTGTGCCCCGCGCTTTCGCCCGCGTGAAACGCCTTTATGGAAAAAAACAAAGCCTATATTATGTTGCCCCAAGCTAAGCTTAATCTACCTCTACCTGTGAAAACCACACTATACCTAATACTACTATATCCAAAGTCATAATCGGCACATCTCTACAATATAACTCTTTGTCCACTTTCTTGTCTTGGCATATTATAAAAGCTAGTAATTCTCTATCAATCTTAAAAGTGCTTGGGTATCCGGTATTATTACAACAATTATTTGGATATTTATTTTAACATGTTGCACAAAATAGAAAACGATAGGCGGTTCAATAGCATACCTATACTTAACCTTTGGATAGAGTGTTAGACAACACCAACACAAATTACACACGATAAAACAAATACGAAATCATTGTCTCTGGCTATATGTTTCTAATACATGTAAGAGACAGGGCGTGAACTTACTTATACCGCCACAGAAAAAAACAAACTCCTATCATATTATGAAGTATGAATACACAATATGGATAGGTTAACACTTTACAAGCATTATGTAGGTAAGTACTAGCTGTTCCCCGCGGTTTCAACCGCGTGAGTTTCCGAATCCCCGTAAGAACTACAAAGTAGCCTAAAAATTGGTCCAACCGTTTCGGAGATACACCCGCGTGATTTTCTAAATTTGGAACCGGAATCTTTGCGGACTCAGGCAGAACAACCCGCCAAAGTTTCATTACAATCGGACCAATGGTTTGGAAACGCATAGAGGACAAACATACAAACATTAATTTTTATTTATAAAGAAGATAGTAAGGGATATTATGCGTAACTATTGCACCTAGGTCGCGATGTCTAGCGATCTATTCGCGTCGGCCCCATTCAAGCCAGTCTCGGTTAGTGACATCGATGAGCGAAAAAAAAAGAGCGAGTGGACGTAAGTATGCGACACTGTTATAAAATTCTAAATTTAAATCTCTCCCGCCGTCTTTAATGAGACAACATTATACAATATTAATAATGCGTCACACTTTTTGTGTCAATGACCGCATTTAAATAGTAGAATAAAATATTATTATAATTAAAAATATGTGTTTCGCTCAGAGCTAAAAAATAGGTGATAGTTTTAGATTTATTTAGAAAAACAACGAAACCGTTGCTAATGTATCGAGAATATTTTATAGTGTTTTATACTCAGACGAAATAATTTAAATTTTTATTTAATGCCAAAGACAGTTTTTTTTTAAATGATGATAGTTATATATACTTAATGTTAATTTTAATTCATTTTAATACCTATAATGAAGACAATTTTAATTTAATGAAAAAAGAACGCATCCAGTTGACAAAAGACAAAAGAAACCGGTTTTTGTTTCTATACATTTATGTACATTACATTTATATATATGCATAAGTACATAATATTAAATAGTAGTATGTAATATCTCTATGTTGTCTCTATGCATAGTAGTCAGTTTGTGTATCGAGTACCTACCTAGACGAAATAACAAAATGTTAGTGCTAATGAAAATAAATGTTACTTAGGTACTTATCTTATAGGTACGTTAGTACTTATAAACGTTACTAGCTGTCCCTCGCGATTTCATCCGCGGTTATTTCGGAGTTCCCGCGGAGGTTGCGGGAAAAAAGTACTCTATGTCCTTAAGTTCCCGAGGGAATTCCGGGATAAAAACTATCCTATCTTTTAAGTTGGACCATTTTATGAATGGTTACAAAATTTTATCAAAATCCGTTCAGTAGTTTCGGAGTCCATCGCGGACAAACAACGTGACACGTGATTTATATATATTAGACTAGCTGTCCCCCGCGATTTCATCCGCGGTAATTTCGGAGTTCCCGCGGGAATTCCGGGAAAAAGTACTCTACGTCCTTCTCTGTACCCCTGAGTTCCGGATTTCCCTGGGAATTCCGGGATAAAAACTATCCTATCTTTTAAGTTGGACCATATTATAAATGGTTGCAAAATTTTATTAAAATCCGTTCAGTAGTTTCGGAGTCCATCGCGGACAAACAACGTGACACGTGATTTATATATATTAGATAGATAGATTATGTAAGTACCTACCTACTTATTACTTAATTATGTTTCCGCGTTACCATTTGGCTAATCCTCTAAAACGAAATTGTATAAATTAGTCTTTACTGAAAAGAATATTTTTTTATTAATAGGTATGTATGTTTAATGTCGGGGTTACTGGGTTAAACGGTGTTTACCTCCCCGGAGTACTGCAGAGAGGCAATATTCAATCCGATCGATAGCGCGTCCACCACCCTTAGAAGAATAACTACCACCCAACCACAGCCACAGAAATAAAATATTTATGAGTACGTATATTCACTCAAGAGTCAAGACTGCTCAAGACTGTCAAAGTACAAGTTCAATCTTCCCCCACCAAAGTAATAGTATGTAAGTAAACCAAACTAAGAAATAAGCTTCAAGAAAAAAAAAATCGCAAAATGTAGGTCTACCATAATATCACGGCAAGGTAGCGAGGTATACTTACGAAATATTTACAAAAATCGTTATAACGAAATGATAGGTGTTAGAACTTTGGAACCAAAAGAAAAATAAATCAGAATAAGTACATCGGTTTTTAAAGGAATTTATCTTTGAAGATCTTTATGAGAATGAGTTATATTTCTATCTGTTGAATTTTATATTAAGTACCTAGTTGATTTTTCTAATTAGGTAAATAAAATAAACTCATCCGATTTGGTCTGGTCTACATCTTTGCTACCATTAGTATTTATCTGAATCACTCGTAACATAACCGTAACCGAGTTACGTCCCGTAGAAGCACCAACGAGATGTGTATCAGCAATTTATTTAATTATTGACCTGATTCATCACTCAACCCTTTCACCGCCATCCCCGTAATATTACGATTTACGAAGGTCGTGCTTCTGGAGCCAAAAACGTAATAAATACGTTACTATCAAACCACTGCACCGACTTTTATATATTTTATTAGATTAAATGGTAGATATTAAGCATTCCTAACACGTCTAGGAGAAAGCGTGTGGTCTGGAAGTAATGGCCATGTTATTGTCTTAACTTATTAAGACTATACAAAATTGTGGCGGTGAAAATGTTAAAGTATACAGTGTAGCGTAATCGATTGATCAAATCACATTCTTTTAATTCTTATTCGACTGGCCGTTGCGCGGGTTATTATAAATAAGGTATTTAGGGCAATATGGTTAGTGAAAAAATTCTGAGTCTATGGGTGTAAGTAATTTATGATAATATCTACTTCTCAAATTTTATAAAATATTTTTTAAGAATTTGATAAATCCTTGTTCGTAGGCACATCACGCAATAAATAAAGGGTTGAAAGGGGTATTCGCAGTTGCCTTTTCTTAGACTATAATAATTGTTTTAGCTTTGATTCAAGACTATAATTAAGATTTAAGTTTTGATACATCGCAATCGGTTGATAGAAAGAAGAGTTATGAGAATTTAAAATAGTTAAAAGTAGTAGGTATTGCTTTTAGCTTACGCCAACCCTCTTTCAAATTGTTAGTATTTCTTCACAGAAATCTCGTATTTCAAGGGACTGCTTTGTGTACCTATTTATGTATGTATATCTAATGTCAGTCACTGCCACTACCTGCGATATACCTAATTAGTAGCTGTAAATGTCATGGGGCATGTCCTTCCTGACAGCCGTGACAAATTAATGACCCCAGAGACCGACGCGCAGTGCGCCTATTGCAGGTTATTGAAGGTCAATAACAATAAAACCGATTTTTTTTTTACTAACAAGACATTACAAAATATAAAGTAATACTGGCTTCAAATATTTAAAAAAAAGTTTGGAATGTAATTGATAGTTCGGAAATCGAACTTTTATAAAAAAACGTCTGTCTTCATAAAATTTATGTTTTTATTACAAACAAAACTTTCTATAATGGGTACTCGATAATGAGTAAACTTCATGGTATAGATTCCGGGGTATTGCCTAGAATATTGCTATGAAGTTTATCTCAATAATATAGTAAAATGCAGCTTAAAGACGCTACCTACGAGAAGAAAAGTAGATAAGGTAAAGGTCAGTGAATTCTTTAACTAATTATATCTTACTTGTGCCAGTTACTTTCATGCCAGAATATTTTACTTTGGTTATAAACACAAAGCCTAGTTTGTCGAGAAGAAAAATATTGTGAGTCGTTGGTGAGCACGTTTTTTCGACCACTTATGTTAGCCGCTTGCTATACGGTCGGTACTCGGTAAGGAATGTCGAGCTCAAAATCCAGTCTGGAACATTTCTCGGAAAGCCCAAACTTGCATCGTGCATGTCAGGAGCTGGAATTCTTATTTTAATTAATAATGTATTATATGTTTCAAAGTTTACTAATAGGATTACAGTTCATGCATGTTGTACTTACGTTTTACAACACCAATATATTGCTTAAAAGCCTTAGGTTGTCTTATAAGGGTTACATGAGGCCATATTGTATTAAGTCTGCATACGCGTTGAATCGCTTACTTATTTAGTGATAAACTTTTGAAAACATCTAATATTTACTAGGTATACCTACATTGCAAACAGATCGGTAATTCGTCCGTCGTAGGCTTTTCTCGAAAATCTATTTATCAATTTTTCAGTTCATAAAAGTACGCTGTTTTGTATTTGCTAGGTTAGGTTTGAACAGCGGCCATTACAGTGAGTGATTCAAATAAATGGTATCAAATTCCGATTTAGGAAAACCTACTATCTTATCGCATTTTCTGTCTTCAGCATTATACAAAATGTCGACTATTTGTAAATGGATGACACATAACACAATTTCATGCGCAAATGAGTTATTATGTACCTAGTTTCTACCATAAATTACAGTAATTTGTGTTCAAAATGTAAATTAAAAAAACACAATAGCGTGCAAAACCGTGTAACGTGAGAAGTATTAGCGTGCAAAAAATATCGTAACATATTATCTTGTACTTACCTACTTCATACTCGTATTACTAATTAATTGCTCATAAGTATAGGTTTAGTCCGCTGCAATGTCATGCATTACTTTGTGACAGAATGTTTTATTATAAATACTAATAATAACAATTTATTCAAATATCGCCAGTGAAAACAAAACATATTATAGTACCTAGGTTATACCGTCGTAAATTGAACAGTCTTAATGGATTGTAACGGTGCACGGTACCATATTGGCGTATAAGCTGATGGGTGAATTTGGGGCCATGGAATATGGATCCATAAAATCAGTGATTTGAATTAAACTTCTAACATGAAGCGGTATTTGATTACTTGCTCATAATATTCGTTTTGAAATCAAAACTCATACCCTGCTCATACCTACAACAATAAATATTGTTGAAATTTTCAGAATTAGAATGTGTTTGATATTTATAAAAAAAGATTGTATATTATCTTTTGTGACACGTGAATAAGAGGCTGAATAATTACGTATGTGAGTGAGTTTTTGGCGGGCATCGAAAATGGCGGTTCAGTCATTTATTTTCGTGTCAATAAAAAATTGTTGGTATGGTGCTGGGCAGAGAGAAGGTAATCACTACGTGTGCTGGGTGCAGTGACATTTTTTTGTGTGCTCAAGAAGATATGGACGCAGATAAGCAATAACATGTTAACCCACAAAATTAAGTTATTGATTCAGAACGATTTATTGAGAGTTAGGGAACGTTTTTTAATTGTGTGTTTACCTTATTACATTGCTTAAATATGTAATTAAACATTGAACATAAAAAATTTTGACACAAAATGGCGCTCCTACTTTTAAAACATGATTTACTCAAAATTTCTCCAGTGTGGGTTAACTCACTATTGCTTATCTATGTCCATATGGACGCCGATAAGCAATAACATGTTAACCCACAAAATTAAATTATTGATTCAGAACGATTTATTGAGAGTTAGGGAACGTTTTTTTTAATATGTTTTTACCTTATTACATTGTTTAAATATGTAACTAAATATTGTACCTACATAAAAATGTTGACACAAAATGGCGCTATAATTTTAAAACACGATTTACTCAAAATTTCTCCAGTGTGGGTTAACACACTATTGCTTATCTATGTCCATATATGACATTTCGAGCTGATTTCTTCGGTATCCTCCAAGAGGTCCAGAGAAAGTTCTTCTATTCAGTACCATGACCTACAAGTTTAAACCGTACAACGATGCTAAACGCTAATTTGAACTTATTTTACTTGAAACTGGCTAAATGCATTATATGCGAAAGCCAATAAGAAGAAGAAAGAAAGAATTACGCATGTACGTACCTACTACGTACGACGTACTCGGCCTTTTTAACGTGACTTGGATGAGTTCAGTCTGGTTGCGCTTGCTGTCTTGTTCACTTGGTTGCCTTGATCACTCGTAAGTCGTAACTATTTCTCAACAAAGCACATAGCATAGGTACAACCGTACATTACAAAAACCATATGATCTCATCAGTTCGAAAACTGTCCACTAGTTTCATTGGTCATTGGACTATCTAACTGCTTTCCTTAAGGTCTGTCAAGCGATTTCAAAACGTCGACGTGTTAAAAAAACTCACTTCGCAACTTTCATCACAACTCCCTTTTTGGTAAAGGTCAAACTTTTTAAGATGTATTCGTTACAATAGTACTTATTATTTCGGTAGGTATACAGGTATAAAAACCTTAAACCAATTATTACAAAACTGTAAATAAAGTAGGTAATGTTTATTATTATTATTCATTTATTGATCTTAAATTTAGGTTTATTATTATTATGTCCGCGACATAAAAGATTCATAAATAAATAAAAAAAAAAAAACTTCTACTATATTTCCAGAAACTAAAAGATCAAAAATCATCATTAATCATTTTTGATCGGGAAAAATTGCTTCTGAACTTACCTTTTTTTTTTTCAATGTTTTTTATTTTTCTTTTTTTTTCTTATATCACTCGATATCAAAAAAAATGTCAACACCTACCTTGTGAGTTTTGGCCTATATGTATATTTATTTATAACATTATAAAATAGTTAATCTAAATCTAACAAAGTAACTAATTTGTCATTACCTCGAACATAAATATTACTTTCAAAATAGCTATTGTACATAAAATAATTAAAGAATTTATATAAAAATTACCGCTTTTAGGTATTTATGTTTATTTGACTGGGTGTTTATAAAAATCTGGCTCAGAACCAACCTAATTTGCCTCCTCCTGGCCAAGAACCTGGGTACGCCCATGATTTGGTCCATTCATAGTAAGTACATTTTATGTAGTTAAATATAAATTCTACCAAATCATTAAAGCAGAAGTCCTATATAAGGACATAGATAAGCAATAGTGTGTTAACCCACACTGGAGAAATTTTGGGTAAATTAAAATTTTTAAATTTTAGCGCCATTTTGTTTCAACATTTTAATGTTCAATATTTAGTTACATATTTAAGTAATGTAATAAGGTAAACACATAATTAAAACACATTCTCCAACTCTCAATAAATCGTTCTGAATCAATAACTTCGTTTTGTGGGTTAACATGTTATTGCTTATCTGCGTCCATAGATACCATACCAAGTCGATAGAAAAATACATACACTTATCAATATAGTAAGATCATTTTCATATGACCACGCGTGACAAAATACGTATGTACATAAATAACATCGTCGCGAGCACAAAGATTAGAATAATATTATTAATTATACTTAGATCAATGTGGACGGAGCACGCCATCGCTATGATTATGAGCAAACGCTCAAAACTTCCCAAAGCTTTCCTTGTTGACATAGCAAATAATACATTTTCTAAAATATTCCACGCACAATTTTGAAAACAATCGGTAATAAATACTATAAGGTACTAAGTAAGGTGATATTTTCGTTACGTCAATCAATACGAAAATCAGCCGGTGGCACTAGTTTTCGTATTCTGTTTTCATACCAAAGTTCTGTGGTTGAGAGGCAGACCCATTAAAATTGCTGGTTGTATGGTTATGACTAGATGAGTTGTGACGCAACAATAGCTAACGATCAAAACAGAAATCACGCTGAGGTCATTGCGGTGGTTTTTAATTGTTTTAGTGGTTATAAGGTGCATCGTTAATATGGTTAGATTTCATACTTTAATATCTACTTATTTTCGCACATTAATATTACTGTTTTCTTGTTTGTTTAAATATAAAAAATAAAATAAGTACTACCAGTATTATTTGCGATCCTGCGAGTAACAAAATCTATCTAGAGATTAGATTATTTTTTATTTTTGTACTAGCTGTTCCCCGCGGTTTCTCCCGCGTTAGTTTCAGAAATCCCGCGGGAATTCCGGGATAAAAAGTACCGTACACCTTCTCTGTACCCCTGACAACGTGCATGCAAAATTTCATGATGATCGGTTGAGCCGTTAAGGCGTGAAAGCGTAACAAACAAACAAACTCACTTTCGCATTTATAATATTAGTAAGGATTCGCGTGAACGAAAAAAATACTAAATCCTTAGCTCAGAGTTCAGCTGAAAATCAGCGCTGGCTGACATTTTGGTATATAAGTTTTAAGTAGATTTAAGTTAATTTGTTTTAAATTAATTTAAATTTTCCTTCATATACACATTTTTTACGTGTTGAATATTGCGAAGCCGCAAAATAGACTGCTAAAGTAAACTTGTACCATCATAACATCATAAATGATGTTATACATTAAAATAAAGGCAAAAAAGGTTACAAAAATAAAAAAAAATATATACGATAAAAAATAGAATTGTTAATTATATTTTTAGTATTCTGTAATTATGTACCTGCCAGTACGTCGGCACTCGGTACCATCAATTAAGCTAGGTATAGTTACTTTAATTGGAATTTGTAAACGTTTTATTAAAGTGTAGAATATACATTTATCTCTAGGTCGAATTTAAGAAAATTTACAGCAGAAATTATTGTTCATCATAGGCGTCAATAAATCTTTTCGTCATGGTTTAAAAAAAATATGATGCATCATAAATAGGTACCTACCTACTTACTATGTTTTCCATGGTAAAATAATGAAAATATCAAAACAAAAGTCACTATATAATGTATTGCAAAATACGAAAAGCGCCATTTTATATTTAGAAGCTGACGAACACGAAACTTGCAAGAACAGACATAATGACCATTGACCATTCCTCCTACGCAAGTGGTCTCATTGGCCCTGAATATGTTTGATAACGGTCCGTGTCGTTCGTAATGAGTTTTGTTCGAGTCATCAGAGTATTATACTTGTAGTCAAAATAACAAAATGTATAGTATACCTATCTACTGTGTTGGTCAAAACGAGAGATAGATTCAATGGGCATGTTGACTAATTTTTATTTTTTAGTCCGTCTTGTAGATTATTAAAAAATATTGGGCATGTATTTTTTCTTTTTTTACGTAATCAAAATATAATGGCGATATATTGAGTTGAAATTTCGCGTGACGACACTATTCTGACAGTTTGTATGGCGGTTTTGTGGTTAGTGACGTCACGACCTCCTCATTCTAAACTTTAATGCGCTTTATCTCTGTATATTTAAATTTATTTAAAAAAGCAAAAAATACGTGTCTATTGTTTTTTTATTTTCTAACTGACGGACTAATTAGAATTTTGATTTTCAATAGTAGTCAACATCCCTATTGTACCAACTATTTAATATACCACCACCACTACCCACTTTAGTTCGTATAAGGTAAAGGGTAACAAATAAAAATATGTTGATGAGTCTATAGCTAAATAATCAAATAACAAAAAACATGGATGTATGCAGGTGAATGACCTTTAGGTATGACTTATGAGTCGGGACATAACAATATATTAAAAATATAATATAATATTTTACAACACAAATCTATATATGTACCTGTGCTTAAGCACAGGCTAGGCTAGAGGTATCGTAACGTAGTATAATATGTCTACTACGAATTGGCTACACAATTCCGCTGCCACCAGGAATCAAAGCTTCACCTTTTAAGGACCATTGCACTAATCCGATATATTTATGGCCAAGCCGCTCACGTCAGGGTTTTTGTTCAGACTTATTTCAAAACCTTTACTTACACCGTAGTATATTTATTACTCTGAGCTTACACTTACCCTTTTGGAAATACCTATGTAATTTGTATCAACACTCGTGCACAAATCACCGAGCGCACGTACACGGAGTCAGCAGTCTGTAATATAAAGTGACACATTCCTCAATTGAGCGGTGCGCGAGATCTCGAATTAGCGCCAATTTAGCTCCCCAGCTGACTCACCATCTACACTAGCAGTAACACGGCACAGAGGACGTACGCGTTTTGTTTCACATGCCAGCTTATAAACTAAATAAAAAAAATTGAAGGCTGTCACAAACTAAGTACCTATCATTAATAGGCTTTGTACCTAGGTATATAAAAGCAGGTTTTAGCGTTGCCTCTAAATTTTCTAGAATTTTTGCTCCACTTTGCATATGTCGTGGCCATATCTGATGGTAAATGTTGGCATTTCATGAAATGGCTGGCCACATCATGTACGGATATTACCACTAGAGCATCATTCTGAATTAGGTTAGGTTTCTACTGCAGACCAAGTCACGCGAGTCGAGGAGCGTAGCGATGCGCCAAACACAAATGATCAGTTTTATTATTGTCATTGATGACATTCTATGTATTAAATGAGGTGTCATAGATATCACCATATTTTGCTTTCATAGATCATGAGTGGCCGGCTATTTCATGAAATGGCCAATTTTATTTGATGTAGTTATGCTACATACATTGTTGCGTAGGTATTTCCGAACTTTATGCACTCGTAGCATCGATTAAAAACGTAGCAATTTAAATTTTGAACTCGTAGTAGGTACTAATTTTTGGGGTCAAGGTTTTGTTTGGCTAAGAATTTATTTGCATTCCAATAATAGTGGAACCGTATTTGAACTTTGAACTGTCATAGAATGATATGATATATGATATGATCTGGTTTTCATCACAGTTGGATAATGTTGGTAAGTTTGGGCTTTATACAAAAATTTCCCATAGCATCTACGTATCTAATTCACAGCGTTTAGAATACGCTAAAATCGGAAAGATATCAGTGTAAAGTGTATTGATTAAAATAATAGGTATACGTATAGTGCCTAAATTAGTAGAAAGGTTTGAATTTATTGACAAACAAAACCTTGAGCATATTATGGTGGCTATGCGGATATGTGCAATGCATTCAATTCTAAAATTAAAGTTCTCATGAAAATTGAAACTTTCTTTTTTTTTATTTTTTTTTTACGACTAAAACAATATATTGCTTTAGTCCGTTATAGCATCGTAAAAAGCGAGTTATTTGTTGGATGGGGCAGGGCCGCGGGACGCCATCGACCTTGTCTTGCGAATTGTGTTCTGTTGCGTGTAATTTAGTTCATCGCAATCCCGGGTTAGGTGCGGGGTCGGTGGAAAATTAGTCACAATTCAAAATAGTAAATCATCAGAGCAGTATTCCAATTTTGTAATGGCTCTGACAAAATTGAAAAAAAGAAGAAGAAGATCTCTTATGCCCGTGTTGTTATTAAACACCAAAACTGGATACGCTCTCAAATTCTTTGTTTCTTAATTTTCCAATGAGATGAGCGAAGCAGTATCTACATAATATTGTATGTATACCTATTAAAAAGTGACCGACTCTTGAATCATGAGTGAAGATTATAAATATGAATCTGATTTAAAAATATCTAAGTTTAACTTTAAAAAATAAACGAACCGAGTGCCTTATCTACGCTTAAATTTTTTGTACTGATTACCTACTTTAGAGAATTTTTATCTTCGCTTTCATAATAAAAAAATAAATAGATTTTAATTTTCTAAAACCGATGTATTTGTATAGGAAAGCATTTATAATGCCATTACCTATCGAGATTTTGAATAATGCGCAATGAATTTACTCTCATTGATGTAAAAACTTTTTTACATAATTTAAGTAGGTACGTTAATCTCAGCAAAATTTTTGATAAGAAGCAACACATAAAAAGAGTAAAAGCTTTTATGTTACTTATTTGAAAAAATAAACAAAATAATATTGAATCGCAATTACCATATTTCATTATTCATACTACTTATTTTGAGTATTCTGCAAATGATAACCTTGCAAAATGACCTAAATGATTACATAGAGTAGCGATATAATTGCAGTAAATTAAATTGATAAACAGTAAACACGTAGGTAACGAAGTCCAGAGAATAGACTTAAAATCATTTTCATTATTTATTGCCAATTAGGTTGTTATGCAGCATAAACATAATATACCTACTTAATTAAATTATGATCATTTTTGGATTGAATAAATAAATGTAACAACCTTGTCTACAGGATGTGGTGGACTATCACTGGGAACTTCGGGAACATCCTGCCGATCGACTGGACCAAATCCTTCTCCAGAAAAATGCATATCCCCACCCTGAACTTGAATGACAAAAAGGTGACGAATCCAATGCTCTTTTAACCATACACGTAGAATCAGAGACTGTCCAAAAGCAGAAGAAGATCGCTGTCAAAGCAATAAGACCAATTTTTGTATGCCTATGCAGTTATAATACTACGAATTAATATCAATTAGACTTAATCAAATTGTATCGTTATATTTAAGTACTAGCTGTGCCCCGCGGTTTCACCAGCGGTAATTTCGGAGTTCCCGCGGGAATTCTGGGATAAAAGGTACCCTATGTCCTTCTCTGTACCCCTGACAACGTGCATGCCAAATTGCATCCAAATCCGTTCAGCCGTTTTTGCGTGATTGAGTAAACGTATGCGAGGATAGGAGCTCAAAAGCGCATTTTCATCCTACTTGCTTTGAATTTATCGTCACTGCTCAGCTCCTATGTGTCTTAGCGTAATATTATATCCCATCAAAAACAAACTTGTAAAAAAGTCCAAGTCTCGCAACTCACTTCTTCTACAGTAAAAAGTTACCAAGTAATACCAAGTCGGTTAATTTATTCAGTGCCTACTTAAGGGTCCTTCTGTCTAAAGTTATCATGTTATAAGCTAATCTAATAACATTTTATAGTGACCATATCAAATTTAAAAACCTTTGATGTTTTAAATAGATTGATTGGCTTGGCGATCACGTGAAAACACAATATATCTCACATGTAATACATAATTATGGTTCTAAACAATCTAATTTAATTATAATATGTATTACTTGTGAGATACATTGTGTTTTCACGTGATCGCCAAGCCAATCAATCTATCAGTCTCATATATGGAATTACAAAGTTATTTGTGCAGTTGGTACATATAACTGCATATATAACTTTGTAATTCCATACATTTATATGGGATTACAAAGTTATTTATGCAGTTAGTGTATCTAGAAAACTGGACCGAAATTGCTAAATATTTTAATTTTTCCTTGATTTATACAAGAAACACTAATTGTATTCTAAATTTCAAACTTCTATGTCTGCTAGAAGTGCCTTAGAATTTTGATGATCGGTCAGTGAGTGAGTGAGTCAGTGACCTACAAAATTAAGAAACTTTGACTAGTTATAATTCTTAAACTACTGGTTCAAATCGAATGAAATTTAAATTATACCGTCTTTATACAATACCTGCTTGTTTACTAAAAATTCAGGCTTCTAGTTTTATCCACAACGAAGTTATAGGGGGTCGAAAATGGCCTGAATTGCTTCGAGAAAAGGATAGTACGGCCGTGCCGCTTTTGTTGCTCGACTTGGCGGGGGCACTGCCGTGCCCCCAGATAGCCTATAACCTGCCCAGGAGTATAGACTACAATCGTACCAAGTTTGGTTAAAATCCCTTCAGTAGTTTTTAACCCATGCGTGCACATACAGATAGACAGACAGATAGACAGACAAAAAATTTACTGATGGCATTTTTGGCATCAGTATCGATCACCATTCATCCTCCAATATTAATTTTGAATATATATTCAATGTACAGAATTGACCTCACTACAATTTTATTATAAGTATTGAATAGAAGATTTTAATAAAAACCTATTGATTTGTCAATTGTGCTAACATAACTACCTACCACATAAAATTACTTCCATGGCATTTAAGGAAACGTAACAAAGTTACAATCAAATACTATGTATTTTAAAAGAAATATACTATAGTATATTTTTAATGATAAAATATGAATGAACAGCAATAACATGAGCAGTGTAACCGCAGTCAACACAAGTAACAAAACAGTCCCTTGTCCCTGGAATGTCACGGTTTCATTATCCAATCTAATCTTGACTAAATTGTAGCTTATAAATGCTTATAACGTTAAATTTTCCGCCTAAACCGAAACACAGACAACCTCATCTTTGCGGCAGTCCACTTAGTTGTTTTTTACGCTCGTAACTCAATACGGTCTGGTGGGAACAAAAAAAAGTAAACGTATCAAATGTCAGTCCATTATTCTATGGGAAGATGCGTTGTTATCTTTTATTATTTGGTGGAGGTGTCTGGTATAAAATGCTTTGTCTTTTCTAAAAGAGAAATTGTAGTAAACGACCATGACAAAAGATAATTGTATATGTGTATGGCTGTGTGTGTGTGAATCATTTGACAGGTTGAAAACCATAGAAGTACAAGCAAAGATATTTTAAGCATTTGGGTACAACTGGAAATTGATTTTCATTTTCCATTTCTTTAATGAAAAAATAAATGTAAAATACGTAGAAAATTGAAATATTAAAATTTAACAGTCATATTCGACAAAGTTTTGAGTAGGATGATTAGTTATTTCGTTTCTTCATTACTGTGGATTTTTTTTTCTTATAATAAACAAACTAGGCATTTGACCACGGTTCACCTGATGCCAAGTGACGGACGGACGGTGTGGTCATAGATTGTAAACACACCTAGCCAAAAAATTGGAACTTATTTTCTTTTTTTTCACATTTTAGCAAAGCGTTGCGACGCCAGACGACGAGATCCACAGTTCGGAGGACGAGGCGGTGGCTTCCGACCTCGACATGCACGCCCTCATCCTAGGCGGCCTGCATCAAGACCACGAGTGCCCCGTCAAGACCGCTGATGAGGTTGGTCTTCAACTAGAAGTAGATCCTGATAAATTTCCAATACAAATAAGAGATGCCAAACTTAATTTTCGAGATCAGTCGTCGATTTAAAGATAAAAGTGCCTCGGTCTACGACCCTGGTTGTTTTTTATGCTGTGCGACGCTGTCATTTCACCTTTTCATCAAAAGCCATAAGAAACGGGAAATTCTGAATGCTGACAAGCTGCTTTCCATGGTTATCCCCTTACTTAATACGTACGTATATTATAAATGCAAATCTAAATTTGTTACGCCTTAAGGGCTCAATCGATTATCATGAAATTTTCATGAAAATAAAACAGCACGTAATATATAATTGCCAATATTTATATTATTCTGGATTCAAGGACAGAAAAATAAATAAGTGTGTAGTTTAAAAAATCACTTCATACAATATATTTTATAAGTCTTAAGAATTTAATTTTAATAAAATTATAGGTATGTATAAAGTAATCATCAAGTATCAAGTATCATATTGTGAATGTCAATTTCCAGGTAATTCAAGAGATAGACGACATGATGCAAGAGACACCGTCGTCTGAAGGCGACATACTAGAATACAACGAGGCTCTTGAGAAGGGGAAGGAAGTACTCAACTCACCCCTTTACGAAGATAGTGAGTACAATCATTATTTTTACGCAAAATCCACTTCAACACTTTAACATGAGAGAGGGGACTGGGAAGATGTTGTTATATTTCAATTTTAAATTAAAATTGTTGGCAACTTGGCTGGTGGTTCACCCTTTTTAAATGACATTTTCTTGATAGGCTTGAATTTTATGACTAAAAGATAGATGCGTTATCAACGCGGTGCCTGGGTTTAAACCCGATTTAAGCCTGGCCATTTACGGGTTTTTATCGAGTTTAAATATTTTATGGATAGGATCATAGTACATTTTGCTCTATATTGCATCTAAATTGTACACGTGCATATTAACAGTTGACGCGTTCCAGAGATTCTTGACCTAATATTTTATGTCGTGTCGTGTTATGTTTTCTGTTGCTGCATTTGTTTTTGTTTGTGTAGCTCAAGAGTAATTCGATATGCCCTCTGCACGAATACGGCAACTGTCACACAGATTTGCAGGTCATTCACCTCCAAAGTGTCAATTTATTCGACTTCAATGTTCAGTCTTTTGTGTCCGAAAAGTCTATATCATGGATACGACTGTACGACATAATATATTATGTACCTAATAGATATTCTGAAAACCATTGCTTTGATAACTTCTTCATATACGTAAAAAAATTAAAGCGATCATTGTTTGAATAGTTCTTGATTGAAAAGAAGGTAGTTTTTTAATTTTTATTTAAAGTGTTTTTCATTACTCATACTCGGAAAGTAGGTCTAAAGTTGCCTGAGAAGCGGGTTGAAAGTAACCCTTTTCAGCCCTAGGGAGAATCGCTTTTAACTGACAACTGTCAAATTATTAAAAAAAAACTAGGTCTATTTTCACATTTCTATTGAACCATGTTTCAACTTTCTATACAGCCAGCGCGATGAAATAACGTAAAGTTTAAGTAGGTATTAATTAAAATAAAATTCACTCGCTTTTTCTTAAGCTAATTCCTATTTATATTTTTTTATTTTCTTTAATTAATACTTAATAATTAAAGAAAAAAAATTTTTTAGGTCGCCACAATGTAAATAAAAAATACTGGCTGAATAGCTAGCCGGCCAAAGAAAAAGAAATAGGTGGGAAAGTGTCAAGCGACTATCCGATCTTCACTAATTCCTATTTTTATTTTGACTTTCCTTGCATTCGTAATGAAAAGCACAGTGTTATCCTCGGGAGAAAGACTTATTTAGTCCCCTAGGATAACAATGTACTATTAAACTTTTTTCCATTAAATTCTGAGCGTCAGAAAAAAACTATAAGTAGTACATGAGCGTCATAACGCTCAGAACATAGGTATACCAGCGGTTTCAGCCGCGTTTGAAAGCGACAATTCAATTTCGGGCCCGTGGCAAATTCAAGCTTGGCGGACGAATACGCTAGCTACCACTAGAGATCTCTAACTACCACCGATAATATAAAAATACTGCTCAGCATTATCGCAACTTTGCGACTGAGACGCGCAGTATATATAAAAAAAAAATAAAAAAGAAAAATAAAAGACAAAAAAAAATAAAAGACAAAATGAAAAATATCAAGATCCGGGCCTAGTTACATACTCCTATTTGCAATGTTGCAACTTTTGCTTGCGTCGCGGGTTGTCATATGCGTTGTATCTGTCTGCAGAACTGCGTCAACTGCCGGTGTCCCAACTGAACGACATATACATGGAGCTGGAGGTGCTGATCCGCGAGTTCTCCGAGACGCTGATAGCGGAGCTGGCGCTGCGCGACGAGCTCGAGTACGAGAAGGAGATGAAGAACACGTTCATATCGCTGCTGCTGGCCGTGCAGAACAAGCGCAGGCAGTACCACGTCGAGCGGAAGAGGCGGCCGGGCCCGCCGCGCTCGCCCTGCCCCAGCGCGGCCGGGGCCGAGCCCAAGGTACTGTGCCTCTACTGTGACCCACGGTAGGACTGTACATTACTTACCGCCGCACTCAGAGTCGACTTTAATGATTACTTAGTTAAGTATAGATTTTTAAAACAAAACCGCTGCAATCAGACAAGTTTAATAAATTAATGTTAATTGGCATTTGACTAATTAAGTTACATCTCATTAAATGCCAATTAACATTAATTTACTGAACGTCTCTGATTGCGGCAGTTTTGTTTTAAAAATCTATACTTAACTAAGTAATCATTAGAGTCGACTCTGAGTGCGGCGGTTAAATGCTGCTGCTCCACCTGCGTGTTAACTCGTAAATTAGTGCGCTAATTAAGGCCATACGTAGATGTGGCCAACATTTTGACGGGTCAACTTACTAACGGCATTACTAATGACGTTAATTAAACGTTAAGCGATAGCTCGGGTGTCGGTTTTTTTGGCACCGCAAAGGGTTTTAGCGCGTTATTTAGCGCACTAAGCGGTGTTGGCTACATCAACGCCTTCTCATTCTGCGTGGCGCACGCGCGGGGCAAGACCGTATTTACTTTGTTTTGGCGGGAACAATAAAAATACGGCAATGGAATGGTCTAAAATTACAGCTGCTTCTACCGCCATTGCCAAAAATCAGCTGTTTGAAGCTTCGACCTCCATTTTGTGTTAACGCGTTATTTCACTAGAAATTAACGCTTAACGGCACGTTGCAAGCTAAATGTAGCCAACGCGTATTTTAATGCCTTAATTAACGCGTAGTTGGACATTAACATCAACGTTAACGTTAACGCAGGTGGAGCAGTAGCCTATCGGCTAATTAAGGGGTAAGGAGGGGTACTACCCGAGGGGTAGAAATTAAAAAAATAGTGCTAAAATTTTGTAATCTCAATAACTCGAAAACTATGCGTTTCCGCAGAATAAAACTTATAATGTAGACTTCTTATAATGGAGCCTTTATGTGAAAAAAAAAAACAACCCTCCAACTCGCCGTTAAGTAATGCACAACTTAGCCTAACCCACCGCAGATACCTACCACCACCCAATACCCATCTATAGATGATCTATACTAATCTATATTAATACTAGCTGTGCCCCGTGGTTTCACCCGCGGTAATTTCGGAGTTCTCGCGGAAATTCCAGGATACAATAAACCTTCCTCATGAATCACTCTATCTATTGGTGAAAACCAAGTATATGTGTTTGTGTGTGTGTGTGTGCGTGTGTGTGCGCGTGCGTGCGTGCGTGCGTGCATGCGTGTACCTTACGCCATATGGACAGTGTACCAAATATTGTATGGTAATGTTTGCGTTTCAGTACTTGACCACAGTGATACCCTTCCACCTGGACAACGGCCCACCCGACAACCAGTCGCTACAAGTTCTTATTAAGAGTAAGTTTATTTGCAACTTTTTACTTTTATATATGAATATGTATATTGTATGTATTCTTATGAGAAGCTAGGTTATCTGGGTGGATTTTGGCGTACCCGCAGAAACTACGTCCCACGGTAAGATGGCCTAAGTGTCATACCTAGGGTTTAACTACATCTTAATACCTCTGTGGTTTAACTAGCATGAATTTCGGAACTAGATAGGAAATTCTCTGTTATGGGATAGCAAATATCCTATTACATTTACTATTATCACCTAAGATTTTGGTTATTATTCCTCTCTCTTATATACTAATTAGTATTCTCTGTCTATTACTTATAGTTACTGTAGTTTAGTACTAGTGAATTATCTTTTAAATGAGTCCAGAGATTCCCCAGGGGGATTCCCAGAGTTCTCCCATATTTTCATCCAAACTAAATACTTTCGATTTTTTTAAAGTGTACTTAGATTTGTACGGGTGACGGCCCGATTGGCGCAGAGGTCACCATGCCTGCCCGTTAATCAAGAGGTTCCGGGTTCGATTCCCGGTGGGGGTGGACTTTGTGTGATGAACACAGGGTTCCATTTTCCAGTCTGGGTATATATATATATCTATAGTATAATATATATATAATAATATGTGTAGTATATACCACGTTTGCTTGGTTTCCACGTCACAAGCTTATAGCTTAGTGTGGGATCAAGTAGATCTGTGTGTTGTGAAGTGGATTATTATTATTATTTACATTGACAGATAAATTAAACAAAATCAAACTTGCCCTGATGAATGTACAACTATAGGTATGCATAGAAAAATAATGTTGACTCCCTATTGTTACAGTATTGAAGGCGATAAATGAAGACAATCCAACGGTGCCCACTCTATTAACAGATTACATTCTAAAAGTCCTTTGTCCAACTTAAACGTTCATCAAAATTTTAGCTAATTCTATAAAGTTATTAAATAATTTAAGTTAGACACAAACATTTTAACATTAGCACACCATTATCTACCGAATATTGAATACCTACACTATGGATGTTGTGTTCTAGTGACCGTTTCATGATATAACTATAAATTACGTCAAAAATATCACTCACTTAAATTAGAAATAGAAAATAAAATTGTAGCGGGATTAGACTTGTCTGTACGCGGCTATGTCCCCTAGATAATCGATATCTCATAACAAAATAGGCATCTAATTCAAATTTAAACATTACTTACTTAGATAGAATTAAAAATTTTGAAAAAACATAATAACATTAAAAATTATACCTACAAATTTATTGTATTTGAATAAAATTTAAATTGGTGTTGTCTTGGATTTTTTATGAAAAACGAGATCTTGATAATTAAATCACAGATGATAAAACGCAGATTTATTAGTGTAACAGTAGTTAGGTATTAGGTAGTTTTAAATACGTGAACATAATTTATATTATTTGCCATAAGCTAAAATAAAAGCATTAGTAAAATGACAGAGAAAGTTTATTTATTTTGTGGTTGTGAAAGAAATATCTAGAACACAGTGGGCATGATGACTAAATTTGAACTTTTAGTCCGTCTTGTAGATAATAAAAAATAATATTGGACACGTATTTTTCCTTTTTTTTTACGTAGGGACCTAATCAAAAAATAACGGCGATACATTGAGTTGAAATTCCATGTGACGTCACACCTAGGTACACTTTATACTTCTATTGACGTCGCCACCTCCCACTTTGATGCGGTTTGTCTAAGTATTTTTTCAATAATTCGAAAAAGCAATAAATACGTGTCTATTATTTTTTTTTACTATCTAACTGACGGACTAAATAGAATTTTGATTTTTATACCTTGTCATCATGCCCATTGTGAAATTGAGCTAAATTAAAACGATTATCATCGCTCATGATACTGTATAGTTCTGATTTATTATTATAAGTTAATAAGTTACTTACAATTTGATTCGCTTATTAGTGTACCTACCTATGCTCTGCTTCATTTTTTTTTTACTGCTGTAAATAATTAGTCGCTATAGCAAATGGCAACAAGTAGATACTACCGATACTTGAAATTTTAAAAAACAATGGAATTTAAACTACTATAAAAAAATTTATAAGTAACAAAAAAAGTCTAAAAACAATTTTAAACCTAAAAATCTAATCATTTCACGTTTACTGTTTGTTTTTTTTTCGTACCTACAAACCAATATGAATTTCAATATTATGTTATTCGTACCTAATTTTTGTAATATACTTATTTTGTTATGATAAAATTATTGTAATATTTTATATTTGTCATACATACCTAAATACATACTTTTATTTTATTGTATTATTACTTTATTTGCATAAATGAACTGTGATATCTTATGATAGTTTGCTAATTAATGGCTTCCTTTTAGATTTACTCATTATTTTAATGTTTGTTTTGGATTAGTAAGACGTCTAGAATCTAGATGATTAGTAGGTATATTATAGAGTGCTACAACTTTTTGAATATCATATTGAGTAACTAGTAAGGTTTTTGAACTCTGACTGAATGTGAAACTCGTAATAACAACTTATTACAAATAAGATATCGCATTTTAAATACAAATGGGTCCAGTTAAAATCAGTTAATCGTTTTCAGTTAAATACAATTACGCATTAATAAAAAGCAGTAAGTAGCCACATTTTAAGCGTTCGTCTGATGAAAATGGCAGGTATCCGAGGCATATTATTATTGTTATTTTGTATTGTTATTATTTATTTATGTATGTGACTAAAATTACTAACAACTAAAGTTTAAATTTTAATTTTCGATCATAAATAGTATGTAGGTACGTAAGTAATATTTCTAGTCTCCAACATTTAATTGTATAATAATAACAGTAAGTATTGTTAATAAAAATTATGATTTCGAAAAAGAAAAAAAAAGAAAAATTATAGGTAAGTGATGTAATTAGGTAGTATGTAAAGAAAATTGTCGTGACTATGTTGTAAGAAATATATATTTTGTTTTAAAATGAAATTGCTATGCACAATTTGTTATTGAATAAATTAATTTACATCTTTGCTTTCTGGGCACATTAAAAAATTACACAAAATTCCATTTTTGAAGAAATAACAAATGATGAACCAATAGATTTAATTAAATTGTGAAATTTAAATACTGCTTTTAAAAGGTGTGTAAGTACCTACGCATATTAACTAGGTTTACATTACAAATAAATGAATGTGCACTTTGTGTACCTAACTCTAGAGCTCATAATTTTAAGTGAAACAAAGCATTGTCCGTGTTCACGGAAGTTATTTTGTTTCTGGTATGTGAATGAAATAAAGGCGCTTAAATAAAAATTCAGAAATATTTTATTTCATATTTCCATGCTACATCTATGTATCTATCTATCTACTAAATTGAAACGAGCTATTCTTACAATATATCTATAGGTAATATATATAATCTGAATCTCGAAAACGGCTCCAACGATTTTCATGTTTAGTATTTTAGGGTTTCGGGGGCGATTAATCGATCTAGCTAGGTATAATTTTTAGAAAACGTCGTTTTATCCGTGTTTTGAGGCAATGAAAAGGGAGTGTTTGGTAGACACGCCCCACTACTCAATAAGCAATTTTAGATGTGCGAGATCATGTATTGATAATATCTATTTGGACATAGATAAGCAATAGTGTGTTAACCCACATTGGAGAAATTATGAGTAAATCGTGGTTTAAAAGTAGGAGCGCCATTTTGTGTCAACTTTTTTTATCTTTAATATTTAGTTACATATTTAAGCAATGTAATAAGGTAAACACATAATTAAAAAACTTTCCCTAACTCTCAATAAATGGTTCTGAATCAATAACTTAATTTTGTGGGTTAACATGTTGGAGAAATTATGAGTAAATCGTGGTTTAAAAGTAGGAGCGCCATTTTGTGTCAACTTTTTTTATCTTTAATATTTAGTTACATATTTAAGCAATGTAATAAGGTAAACACATAATTAAAAAACTTTCCCTAACTCTCAATAAATGGTTCTGAATCAATAACTTAATTTTGTGGGTTAACATGTTATTGCTTATCTGCGTCCATTTATTAGTGTGAGTGCGGCGACACTCTGCGGCAACTGAGGATGAATGGCAAGACCAGATTCATATGTGTCGTATCGATATTTTAACGGTTGTGCGTGTGCGTACACCCGATGAAGGGGCGCGTCATTTTAGCTTAGATAAGCTCTACTGCTTTTCTACAAGACAACCGATGGCGCTACGAGCGAAGCCCAGTCGCCCAGATAGGTACATATTTGTTTAAACGCAATATTACTTCATATACGGCACAAGGGACGTAATTGAATGAAGAAAGGTATTTCAGTATTTGATTCGCGTCTCGAATATCTATTTTTACGTAAATAAACAATTATTATAAAATTGCAAAATTGCACTCTAGCTCTCGCTTGCCTTGCCAGTCAGTAGGTACCTATGCAATCTTGCCTATAAAATGTAGGTACATAAAGTAGGTATCCTCAGTGTGCGAAGTAATAGGTATTGGTCTGGGTAGTGGGTATGTAAATGAAACAAATGGGTTCTTATAAAAAACAGAAATATTATGTCATAAATTCATACAAACGTAACCGTTTAATGCTGAGTTAATTTACCTAAAAATTCAGGTATGAAATTTGGGGTAATTCCTTGGAAGAAGGATAATATGGGCAAGATCGACCTTTTTCCCGTTGGATTTGCGGGTATTGTGCTTGATACGATTGATATAGGCGAAACCGCTGTGGTCGGGGTCGCCGTTGATAAGGGCGGCGACATCAGATGTTCCTGGATGAAGTCGAGGTAGCCCGACACCCTGGTGAAGGCTGCCGGGTGGCCGGCGTGGCACGCATTCTTAGCCACGAAAGAACTGATGCCCACCTGAAAAGCCGAGTGACGATCCACCTTAAATTTCATATCAAAATGTTTAAAAAAGTTCCTTAATAAGCCAAAACATAATGGAGATAATCATTAATTTTTTTTGTGTAGGTACTCGTATATTTGTACAAGCTGTTCAGTACCCAGCGGTTTCAGTTTTCACACGCGTTAATTTCGGAGTTCCTACGGGAATTCCACGAAAAAAATGTCTGTCTTTAGATACCTGTATATCTATGCATGCATTACATGAAGATCGGTTCAGTAGTTAACGCTCACGCTGCAGCAAACAAAGTGATATTGACCACCTTTTTTATTTTTATTTTATTTTTAAAAAATCAATAAAATACAAATACAAAATTCACATATTTCCAGTGCAAAAAAAAACCAAATTTGGTTTGCCTGTGCACTGCAACGGTTTGAGGGGATAGTTAGGATGCTGCAACACCGTAGAATTATAATCAAAAATCAGTACTTAGGTATTTACCCTATTTAACGGCGCTCCCATCGATTTCTTTTTGAAGAAATAATGTTTATAGAGCGGTAGTCTTACACCGTGTAATACCAATAAATAATAGACGCCATTATTAAAAAAAGAAGAAGAAGAACAACAAACAACAAAACATACCAAAACGTGCTTCCCATCGCGGATGGCCACAAGGGGCCCGCCGGAGTCGCCCCCGCAGATGCCGACGCCTCCCTTGCCGCTGGTACAGAGGTTGGTGGACCTGACTTTAAGTACTCCGTAGTACTGCTTGCACTCTTGCTCGGATATCACCGTCAACATCACCTGGCGGACCGTCGTCTCAACCGATACGTAGGCCTCCACTGTAAAAAGAGAACAGTACCTACCATGACAGTACCATAGATAAGTTTTTTCACGGAGAAATAATTTAAGTTAATACTAGCTGCTTCCCGATAATTTCGGAGTTCCCGCGGGAATTTCGGGATAAAAAGTAGGTAGTAACCCTATGTCCGATTCCAAACTATAATCTAACTCTCACTCTACTCAGCTGTTCTGGCGTGATTTTGAGTTACAAACATCCGACAATCCACCCATCCAAATTTTTTCATTTATAAATAATACTTATACCGCGGGAATTCCGGGACAATAGTACCCTATGTTCTACCTGTTAAAATTTCATGATATTATACCCGCGTTAATATCGGAGTTCCCGCGGGAATTCCGGAAAAATATCCTATCTCCTTTTCTGTACTGACAACGTGTTGAAAATTTCATATTGATAAGTTGACCCGTTAAGACGTGAAAGCGTAACAACAAACTCACTTTCGCATTTATTAAGGATAGAAAACATTAAGGATAGATATTATACGTACCTACTTAGGACCCCGAAAACCAAAACCCATAAAAAGCGCCATGCCACTCTTTTACATAATACCTATATTCCCTCTTTCTGTGACTAATGTTTTATTAAAAAAAAACTTCTCGTATTTATTCTATTTTTAAACTGAATTTCATTCTTTCTGACGTGACGACTTCTTGCTAAATGCCTAATTCGGATCCGCATAAAATTAGGTCTAGGGGCAAAGCTCCGTTGATTATTGTAAAAAAAACATTTGCGATTTGCGGTGTACTCACGATCGCTAGTCTTTCCGTATCCCGAAGCTAAAACTTGTGTCCCCACCAATGTTTCCGTCCGCAAGTCTGGGGTCGGCAGACCAATCGGCTGGACATTGGCTGAAAATAATTTCTGACATTTTAGTAACAATTTTAGTAGGTGTATCTACCATAAAATTAAGATGTAATAGTAATGAAATGCAAACTGACTTTACTGCAGTTAAAAACTAATAAAGTACTATTGCAATTTAATGATGATCTAAACCTTACGTTCTATAAAATATATTATCTTATTGAATGGAACGTTTATAATTATTATAAAAAAAAATGTCTTGGTTCATGACTTTGCAGTCACCCACCCACAGTCAAATAGCTGGGCCTAGAAACTTGAAATTTTGCACAAGGCTACTGGAATAGACTGAAAACCGATTTCCGGCTATGGGGAGTAAAGACTTCAGTTTTTTTTTTAAAGGATAGCGAGCGGAATAATTTTTTTAGTAAGAAGAAACGGAATGCATGCACTGACTTGACAACTTGACGTTGACTAAATTCACTATGTGCCGATATCCATGATAAAGAAGAAGAATCAGGCGGATCCAACCTCTAAAAAAGGTTGTGGGTAGGTACGGCCATCCAAAAATTTGTTTTGTTTAATATCACAATATCTAAACTACTAAGCCGACTATGACACTTTTACAGCTTGAAACCATATATCGCGCTCCAAGTCAAGCAGTTCAAGCACGGTTCATTTGGTTTGCTTTTTAACCGACTTCCAAAAAGGAGGAGGTTCTATGTTCGATTGTATGTATGTTTTTTTTTTTTTTTTTTTTTTTTTTTTTTTTTTTTTTTTTTTTTATGTATGTTCACCGATTACTCGAAGGCGGTTGGACCGATTTGAAAAATTCTTTTTTTGTTTGAAAGGGTATACTCCCAATTAGGTCCCATTGCCACCAAGTCCAGATCTGATGATGGGATCTTGGAGAAATCGAGGGAACTCTTCAAAAATTATAGGCACACCTATAGCGATTTGGGTATTTTTTATAGTAAATCGTTCATTTGCTTTTGAAAAGCAAAATTTGAAGAAGTGGAACTGATGATGAAGACCACAGATGGTCATCGGAACTACTCAACAATAATACGTATTTCACGGATTCCGATTGGAGCAATTTCGAAAATTGTTTTTTTGTTTAAAAGAGGATACTCCCAAATTGATTCCATTGTCACCAAGTCGAGATCTGATGATGGGATCTTGGAGTAATCGAGGGAACTCTTCAAAAATTATAGGTACACCTATAGCGATTTTTGGATTTTTTATAGTAAATCGTTTATTTGCTTTCGGAAAGTAAAATTTGAAGAAGTGGAACTGATGATGAAGACCACAGATGGTCATCAGAACTGCTAAATAATAGGTTTTTCACAGATTCCGATTCGTTAACTTTAATATGGTTCCTAAACAATTTATGCTCGTCACAATGTATATGGTGAAGTGGAACTGATGATGATGTACCAGGAGAACTCCTCAACAATTAACGTCCCTGCGTCGGGAAAAGCAATATTTTGTAAAAGGTGATGAGCAGTTGACATTAGGCTATTGTAACTTAGAGAAATTACGAACTAAGTCACTTAAAAGCGAGAAATAAACAAATTTTTAACAAAAAAATTAAAACCGACTTCCAAAAACACAAAACTAAAAATCTAAAAATAAAAATCTGAAAATAACAAAATACTGATTTAATCCAAAAGACAAAAACACACGTAATATTATTATTGGTTTGTGCTACCACTAATCGGTATGAAGTCGGTGACAAGCCAAATATGGAGGGGGTAGATGGGCTAAGTCGACTCCCGCCACCAGCTTTTTGTGAACAGGATAACCCAAATGGGCAGACACCAGCGGGCTTGTCACCGAATTCAAACCGATTAGTGGTAGCACAAACCAATAATAATATTACGTGTGTTTTTGTCTTTTGGATTAATTTATCAGTCCATTTGATATAACCCTGGCCCAGTGTTTTTCAACGCAGGGCGTCGCGAAGCCTCTGTAGGTCGCAAGAGGTCCGAAAAACAACCTTTAATAAAAAAAAGCAATAAAGTTTTAAAATATAGATTGTATGAATTGAATATTTGTTACATAATGAAATACATTACATGAAAAAAGGGTCTAGTGATATTATTTCATAGTAAAAGGGTCGTGTCACGAAAAAGGTTGAAAAAACGGCCCTATCCTATCAACCGCAATTAAGTTGAAGGCACGCCCACCATGCCCATAAGGTTGGATCGGCGCTTGAGAAGGATCAATACTCACTAGCGTATTCCACTTTCTCCGATATATAGATCATGGCGATGTCGTTAGCGAAGGTTTTCGGGTTCCACTGTGGGTGCACAACGACAGCGGACGCGGAGATGCGGACGCCGCCGTAGAAAAGATATTGGGAGGCAAAGACCATGGTGAAGTTAGTCGCCTGGCTCGTGCCGTCGTACCAACAGTGGGCCGCGGTGACCAGCCGGTCTGGGCTCAGCAATGACGAGCCGCACAGTGACGGAGCCGATTTTCCCCTAATCGTAATTTGTATACCGGCCTAAAAAGCAATTAAATTGAAATAAATCCAGCTGCATAATATATTTGGTTTATTAATATGTTTATATTTATTCTGTTTTTATTTCAATGATCTAGCTCGTACAGTTCTGGAGATATCTTAACTTTTGTGACCGACCCGTTATTTTTGGAACCGAGTGTATATCAATTTATGCTGTTCTTAATGAGAAAAAGAGTTCTAAGCCGCAACTATTTATTTCTAGACAGTCGACCATTTACCTACTCGTAAATGTGAAAGTGTGGATGTTTGAATGTTTGTTACTAGAGTAATCCACTGGGCAACAGCCCGCTTTTCGTGTTAGATCCTCTTATGTACAATCGCTTCTTAATAAACGTTCGTCTTTTTTAAATTTGTATTATTTTTTGATGTGCCTCTACTTAAAATTATTTTATACATAACATAAAGATATGCACTTATCAGTAAATAATTATTACAGTAATACTTAGGTATTTGCTTACCAAATAAGGGACTAAATCTTGACTGACAACGTCTCCGCCCGAAATCCGATCTTCAAGACCGGGTGCACTGAGCGCTTTATCTTCCCGTTCTTTTATCTGCAAAGCTGTTGGGATACCAATCCTCTCGTGGTAATTAAAAAAAGTGTCGTCATCATCCTGTTCTGCGACACATTTGCCGTTCGCACCATACAACGACACAACCAACGCAAAATACTTAAACACCACAAAGCTTAACATTGTAGAATAATCGCCGATATATTCGACTTTTGCTTTGCTTCACTGATTTATATACACTTATAATAGGTACCTAAAAAAAAGAAAACTTGAAATAATCAACATAATAAGTTATTTCATCCTTGGAAGTCGGAGATGAAGATTTATAGATCTATGTAGTTAAATAATAAAAGTTTGTAGGTAGTCTCACCAATTATATTACTGTCCACATGGATTTGAATATTGTAAAATGTGATAATGACGTGATGAGATCAAATGACACACTGCGGTGCTGACAAAAGCTGTTTTAAAACTAAACATTTTTGAACCGTTTATGAGGGGGACAAACGACTTCTCTAATAATTTTTAATAAATAATGAAATGAATAGTTTTAATGTACTAATATTTTATCGTGACTTTTTCTGTTTCAAGTCTGTTAATTATATTATGATATTTTCGTTAACCATTTAACGGTGATGCCGCTGTTGTAGATATACAATTAAAATACATACAAATTGTTTTATTAATGTTAGTAAGAAGTATGTGTCATGAAAGTTGAAACTTTGAATTTTATCATTTTAAGTCCTATTATTTATATCATCTATCTATACATATAAAATGCTTTGACCTAAATGACTGACGGATCAACGCAGAGCCTAAACCGCTGATCGTAGAGACCTGAAACTTGGAGGGTATGTTCTTTGTATGACGTAGGCATTCGAAAATTCATCCCCTAAGGGTTGCTAAGTTTGTATGAAACAATTCCGCTGGAACTTCGAAATTATCGCGGGTATATATAAAAGTTCCAAATATGAATGAATAAGAACTTTATTCTACACCACATAACATTTACCGTACAATTTTAAATTCAGACTGAGCCCGGCAGTCGGCACCAATCGCTACAAAGCGATTTTCGATATGTACATAACACAGATAATATGGTACACAATAATGTACCTGCTACGTCACAGCGCATGATGGTTAACCACAGATATCGAAAGCTCATAATTTCTTATTATTAACTAGCTGTGCCCCGCGGTTTCACCCGCATGAAAGGTTTTTATACAACTTTTTTTCCCGACATCCGATTTCAATGAAACAAAGCCTATATGTAGCTCCAGGCTAAGCGGAATCTACCTGTGAAAACCGCATGACAATCGGTTCAGTAGATGCGGAGACTATCGCGAACAGACAGACAGACAGACAGACAGAAAAGAATTTTAAAAACTTCTTTTTTGGGCTTGGTTACTCTTCTTTCATCACCCCTCTCAATTTTGGGTAAAAATATTCAATGTACAGAATCGCGGATTCTACTCTTTTATTATAGTAATAGATTAGGTACTTTCGACCGCTCATCTCTAGTATCCAAACGAAACCAAGTAAACCTATTGTTGGTACTTACAAGTTTTTTTATTTTTCGATATTTAGGGTTCTTACAAAATGTCACTTTGCAATTAATATACAACATAATTATTCATAATAAGCTGTGTTGATCTTGTTTATTATATCAACTGACGGACGGCCAGATCGACATACCTAATATTATGCTGTATTGTGTATGATGTATATTTCTTTTAAGTTATGAAGTAACAGAGCATTAAATTCTTGTTTTTCTAGAAATTTTAATAGGTGCTTGATAATATTAACATAAAATCGCTCAGTATTATAATGTGTTTACGCATAGTAATGTCAAGGTTAAATCATCACCGCGATGACAAAATTGGCGATTAGATATTTTTTTAATAGGTAGATATCCCACTATCGAAGAAATAACTAAATATTATTCATTATATTATTTTAGAAGGATTAGGTGTTTTTTTTTTTGAGAATTGGAGTCCATTCGCTGAGAATGCATGATCACTTCAATAACTTTACAGAATTCCTTTTACACATCCTCAAGCGATAAATGCGAATGTGGGTTTGTTGCTTTGTTTGTCTGTCACGCTCTCACGCTACTACTCAATCGATCATCGTGAAACTTTGGGTGCAACTTTTTAGGGGTACAGAAAAGGAAATAGGGTACTTTTATTCTGGAATTCAGGCGGGAACTCCGAAATTATGTGGGCTGAAACCGCGGGGTAAAGCTTAATATTACGAACGCGAATTTGAGTTTGACCGATTGTTTGACTCAGTGCATTCTGGCCACCCGGGCCGACGTAGTACCTACTCAGTACTCACATCAATAAGCTTAACTTATACAGGCTGTTGTTTTGGTCAACAACGCCCGTCACAGAGGTGGTTGTACTAACGATACTGATGTCAAAAAAAATATAAAAAAAAAAAATTATTTTTTCAAGGAAAATCCGAAAAAATTATTTATTTTGTTTATACAAGCGGGCGAGCCTACGCTACCGGTCGTTGACCGCGCGGCGCGGCGCGCATCATATGGCATGCAATAGTACCTACGTACATAGTACCTACATACAC
Organism: Zygaena filipendulae; assembly: GCA_907165275.2. Taxonomy (NCBI): domain Eukaryota; kingdom Metazoa; phylum Arthropoda; class Insecta; order Lepidoptera; family Zygaenidae; genus Zygaena; species Zygaena filipendulae. Next base: position 8,420,064 of record OU015664.1, read on the forward strand.
CCCGCCTCGGTGGGAACGCGGGCGAATGCGGCGGGGCGGCCGGGCGGCGGGGGCCGGGGGGCGCGGCGATGTGCCACCCCCGCCCGCCGGCGCTAGCGCCAGCGGCCAGCGCCAGGCGCCAGCCAGTCTGCCTCCCACAGCCGCGGCTATTGCGCGTGCGTTGTTTCTGTGCTAAAATGGCTCGGTCGTTCGCAGGATTAACCAATAGTGAAATTTACGATTTATTGAGTATTTAGTAATAGCGAAGATGAAGCGAATAGTGTGGCCGAGTGGAGTGCGACGTTTTCAACTCGTCCAAGTGAAACTCGTTACACCATAAGGACTGTTGTTTTTAGTCTCAGGGAATGGGTAACATTCGCTACACCTCGTCACACAACAGGTAGAGGTCAATCTGGGCTCCCTGTTAATGTTCAAGATGCAGTCCTTGAATACCTACTTTCGTGCGCAGCCGCGCGCGAATACCTACCTACCTGGGATGCTGGGCGAAGCTTTGGCATTGACCATTTAACATCGGAGTTTGGTGATCGTTGAATAGGAAGAGGTGGACCCATACCGTGGCCACCACGTTCACCCGATCTAACTCAATTGGACTTTTATTTGTGGGGTGACGTAAAGTGGTACGCATGACGAATACGCCGACACATTAAAACAAGAGATACTGAACGCTTTAGAAGTGATTACGAAGAATGAAACTGTTTTATCGCGATTAAAAGACAATTTGCGATGTCGTGCTTCTGTGTGCATCGCGCAACGCGGTACACACTGAACAGATAAACCGTTAACGTAAAATCAGTGTAAATAAAAAAAACTTTTAGAAGACTTCGTGTTATGTGTAATCAATAATTTGTAAATCACGTTTAATGATTGTAAATAAGTTCGTTCACCTTTTTAAATACGCCAAAGGTACTTAATAACAGCGCCATAGAACTTTAATGGATATTATTAATGGATAAAAATGTCATTTCTAATTTAATAATTTCTAAATTATTCAGTTCCTTTGCCGGTCCTAAGCCCAGTAAAGTATGGAGGGAAAGAGAGTCTAAAATGTGTTGTTTACTTACCGTGATCTAAATTGGTAAAACGTTTGTGCAAAAGTAAGTACCTACCTAAGTAGGTACCGGCGACGACGCGACGCGCGATGTAGCTGCTCGTAGCGCGTAGATGTCGTAGCTCTAGTCTACGCGCTAAGGCTTTACCAATTACCATTTAATGTAAACATTTTTAGATATCTTGTGCAGAGATTTTCTTTTAAATAATGTTCCGAATTATAAAAAATATTTTTTTTTTATATTTTTTTTAGAACCCATATTACTTATATTACTACCTCCGTTACGCGCGTTGCTGACCAAAACAACAGCCTGTATATCGTGATGTCTGAATAAACTTTCGTAATGTGAAATATCTACACGCATTTCCTTTCACATTAACACACTATCAGAAGCTATAATTAAAATAATAATGCCAAATAACGAAAATAATACCTATTAATGATAATAAATAATAGAAATAACAGTAATACAATTGATACAGTAACGAGTGAAATCAATATCACAGATATAAGTATTACAATACAGATAGAGTTTTAAAATAAACGTTTAATGTATAAGGTAGGTATCCAATATCGATCCATTTTTCTCATATAAATCACAATGTGTAAATTAATCTATTTTTAACCGACTTCCAAAAAAGCAGGAGGTTCTCAATTCGTCTGAATGTTGTTTTTTTCTTTTTTGTATGTTTTTATTTACAAATTTTGTACAATGAAACTGTAGAAGCTTGTTACTCTAGCGAAGCCTGACGGGAAGCCGCCTTGACACTGGTTGAGGGCTACGAAGGAGCTTATACCCACCTAGAAATAACGAAAATAGAAGTTAAACACAAAATATTTATGTAAATACAACGGTGAGCGCGAGCAGAGTAAAACCATTTCACGAGTGTGACGTACCTACCCTAGATACGTGTTCATGCTCTCGTGGTCTCGAATCTCGTGTTTCTGTCACTGAAGGTAACTTTGGCACGATTATTATTGATTTTTACTAATTTATATTATTTCAGTAATTAAAATAACTTCTTCTGCCTCTATATCTAATTATGGTGAAACGCCAATGACAATGTTTTCGATGCAAATCGATTGAATATTATGTCTTTGATTAACCCTAATCAACCGAAATTTTCGGTGAAAATAGAAAGAAGCTAGATAGAGATGCTTCTTTTATTCAATAGGTAGAGAAAAGTGGTCTTACTTACTTATGGAGGAAACAATCACATTATTATATTATTTTAATATGTTTTAAGTATATTACTATACACCAAATCACAATAGAAATCTTTTATTTTGTCCTGTCCACCTAAAGGTGGTCTGGAAGAAATCGCTAATTAAGCGATAAGACCGCCTTTTTATGCCTTAATTTATAGCTTTTTTTGTAAACACAACGTAATATTATTTTGGTAAACAATAAAGAGTATTGCAAGTGAAGCAGAAGATAGACCGGCGGCGCGGCGCTTTGATGAAGATATTCGTATCCAACAAGATGGCGAAGGATTGGGCATCGTCGAGGCTAGATTCTCGGAGCAGGCCTTTATCCAATGGATACGGGAGGCTTACCAAGATGTTCTGTCCGTTCCTGTTGATTACGAGCGGTCCGCCTGAATCACCGCCGCAGATGCCGACGCCACCGATTCCGCTGGTGCAGAGAGTGCTGCTCTGGACTATGGAGGAGCCGAAGATAGCCTGGCACTGGGCCACCGTGATCACCGGCAGATACACCTGGCTGATGGTCGTCGACGACGACACACCAACTTGTTCTGCAAGACAATAACAATCTTTCAGGTCGAAAACGACCACTGACCTGCTTTTCGTTTCCATCTTCAGCTCTCTGTCACCTTGTTTAGTTCCCTTGAATAGATTGCTTTTTTGTTTGTCTAATTATTTATAGTGTTTCTTTTGGGGCAATAAGTCTTTACTAATATTATAAACGCAAGTTTGTAAAATATATGGATGTATGGATGTTTGTTACTCTTTTTTAAAGATTTTTGGTTAGACGGTATCCCATGAAGTCTGTATTTTCGCAAAAGAATTGCTGATGTTATGTAACTATTTATTTTTGACATGATTGGTTGTTTAAAAATAGAACAAACAATAAGCACTTACGGTCACTGGTCTTGCCATATCCAGAAGCTAGTGCGATTTCTCCAACGAATGTATCCGACAACTGTGTCGGCAGTGCAATCGGTTGAATGTTTTCTGTAAACAATTATTTTTTATTATAATATATTGTATATGTACTTGCAAAATATATACTAAACTCATAAGTTTAATGCTATTTAAAGGAGTCTGAATATTTCAAGAATATAATATCCAAAAACTCTACCTACAGTGTTTCTGTTTTGTAATATAAAGCTCAAATATGTATGTCTTCCATCAGTTTAAACTCATAGGACTACGTAAGCCTAGGATACAATTTCTATTTTCTATAGTCTGAAAAAAAAACTGACATTGATTCAGTTTATGAATATAACCGATATTTGTGAAAGGTATACAAACTAGTTCAAAGTACACACGGGTATACAGCACGCTCGTGGGCAGGTAGATAACAGCGACATCGTTGTTTAAGTTCCAGGTGGTCCACTGGGGGTGCATGACCACTGTGGTGGTGGTGATACGGGTGCCGCCGGAGAAGAGGAACTGCGAGCCCAGGACGACGGTAAACATGGAGCCTTGGTTGACGCCGTCGAACCAGCAGTGGGCAGCCGTCACCAGACGGTTCGTGGTCAGCAACGACGAGCCGCATACTGACTGACCAGCCACATTCCAGAAGTTGATGACCAATCCTGCCTGTAATTGAGAAAAACATCCATGATATTTTTATGATAGTTCTCCCAGTCCTCCTAGATTTCCTTCGCTGTTGCTAATGACTTTAGGATTTAATTTAATTATTAAGAACGCATTCGCTCGCATTGAGTAGATACATAATATAGGTGCTGGTTCTAGGTTCTAATGAGTCTTAAAACAGGTCACGATGACAGCACTTTCTTATAATTTTATTAATTTCCACGATGAGATTCCAGATATTTACAGGGACAAAAAATAACTTTCTCACTTCTCGGCCTATGCCAATGATCTAGCTAGCTCTGTCAGAAAATAGCATGTTTTATGCCCTTAATTGAAAGGTAGGTACAATGACTGTTTTGTATCGGTTTTCTTTCAAAACCATTACCTACGTATCAGTATTACTGAAGAAATACTACTTGGGTACCTCATCCGAGTTCAATAAAAAATTATTAGGTATCAATAAAATTAATGATTGACATGCTCACCAGGTATGGGTGTGAAATTTGATTCGCTACGACGCCGCCCACAATTTTTTCATCGGTAGCCGAACGTCTCAGGAGGAGATCCTCGTCAGCCTTGATCCTCGCTGCGAGTGGGATGCCCACCTTCTGGTGGTAGTTGAATGGGCTCTCGATCTCCACGTATCCGGAGACAACGGCCACCACCGCCCAAGCAAAGACAAGCACCGCTCGCATCGCGAGATAAATATACCTATGTACCCGGGAAATGTAAATTGAAATATGAAGCGTATTAGACGTTGTACTTTAATTTATATAAGTACCTGTAATCATATCAAATTTTATCGAAATTATCGAGAAGTTATATCGCAGGCTAGTTTTTATTTGTATCAATTTGCTTTGATTTAACAATTAGGTATTAATCCATGATAAGTAGGCACGCATTATTAGGTAGGCACGCATTATTATAGGTAGGTAGGTAAATATTTTTGCTGTTTTATTTAGCAATAACACCTTAATTAACCAATACCTATTGTAAAAAAATACCGTAATATCGTAATATAGTAAATAATCAGAGTTCCTACGGGAATACCAAAACATTGAAACGGGTGGATTTTAACGATACTTCACTGCTAATTAGCTGATGGTACCTATAAGGAATAACTTAGGTTACTTTTATAAAATTTCCCTCAGGAACTCCGACATTCATGCGAGAAAAACCGTTGGGTACAGCTAGTCTATAGTCAAATCTATACTAATACTCGTATTATAAAGAGGTAAAGTTTGCGAATTGTGAGTTTGCGAGTTTATAGATTTGTGAGTTTGTGACGTTGTATTGGGGTTACTGTAGTCCGCAGGACAGTTCTTGGGTTAAAGGATGACATAGACCTTGCAGCCTATAAGAGGCGTACTGGTCATTTCTTAACTGATAATTTAAAATAGAATAGGATGCTAAAATCGAAACAACTAGTGGTACGCAAAGGAAGCTCACAGAAAAATTTTGTTTACGGATGAGAAATTTTTCAAAATTGAGCAACATTTTAACAAACAAAATGACCGTATTTATGCTCACAGCTCTAACGAAGCTTCTCAATTAGTCGACAGAGTGCAACGTGGGCATTATCCGACTTTAGTGATGGTTTGGTGGGGTATTAGCTATGAAGGAGTGACTGAGCAAAACTTGAAAAAGGTATCAAAACATCAGCACAAGTGTATCAAGATACCATTCATGAGAAGGTAGTGAAGCCCCTTAACAGCACCATGTTCAATAACTAAGAATGGTCCTTTCAGCAAGACTCGGCGCCGGGTCATAAAGCTCGGTCTACGCAGTCTTGGTTGGAAACGAACGTTTCGGACTTCATCAGAGCTGAATACTGGCCTTCGTCTAGTCCCGATCTTAATCCGCTGGATTATGATTTATAGTCAGTTTTAGAGACTACAGCTTGCTCTAAACGCCATGATAATTTGGAATCCCTAAAACAATCCATCTGATTGGCAGTGAAGAATTTTCCCATGGAAAGAGTGCGTGATTCTATTGATAATTGGCCTCAACTTATAAAGGACTGTATTGCAGCCAATGGAGACTACTTCGAATAAGCTTTTTAAATTTTAAATTGTTTTATATTTATGTATTAAACTAACACACTGTAAAAGTAATAAATATTATTTTTCAATAGAAAAAACGTATTTTCTTTGTTACAGTATTTAACATGGCAAGACTAGGAATACAAATAGATAGGTGAGAAATGACTTTTATAATAGTTAAGTATTGTATATTACTGGCTGGTTTCACACGCGTGAGTTTGGGAACTCCCGCAGTTACTCCAAACCTCCTTGATAATAATTAAATTAATAACTTTCTCCTTACAATAAAAAACACACCAAAAAAAGAATTAGCGATATTCGTCCAGTCGTGATGGCGTGATCAAGGGAAATAGGGATTAAATTTTTATTTAATACTAGCTGTTCCGCGTGGTTTCCTATACCTACCTATATACCTACTTTGTGTAATGCAATCACAGCGATTCGGTTCTCATTATCACCATTTTAATATGCAAAATATTGTACAATGTAGATATTGGCGCCAAAATGAGAAAACACAATGAACAATCATGTAAAAATGACAGATTCCAAATTCAAATGTAATAATATTTTGTTTATTTTTAATTGTAACAGTATTTATAGCCAGACTAAGTATTTTCATAAAAGAAATTATGTCTATGTTACTTCCCATTGACTGCACTTGAAATTAAAAAAAAAAATTAAAATTCGCTCGTTATGATGAAATGACAAAGTTTCAACGATCTGCTTTTACTATAGCTTTACAAAGAAAAGTCAATAATAGATACTCAAAATTTCTAATAATATAGGTATTATTAGAAACCTACTACTTATTTTAATGGTTGTGATTGAAACATTCCTGATTATTATTATTTAAAAATAACCACACGTAATTTATTAAAATCACGTGTCTGTCACTCATCTTTATCAACAGGGTTTATAATACGATAAGAAATTTGACTGATGAAGTGATTAATATTATGTATTCAAAACAGGATTATGTTTTCAAAAAAAAGTTTCGCGAATTTACCATGCAGAAAATTTGCTTTTTTATTGGAATACGGAAAAAGACGCGGATGAATTGCTATCTTCCCCGGGGTTAAACGAGATGTAACTTAATTAGTTAAATGCCAATTAAAATAAATTTATTAAACTTGTCTGATTGCGGCAGTTTTGTTTTAAAAATCTATACTTAATTAAGTAATCATTTTAAAGTCGACTCTGAGTGCGGCCGTAAGTGTGGATAGGTATATATTTTTTTTATGTTCAGTTAAATATTTCCCATTTTATTTTTTATCTCTAAATCAAATCTAAAAATGTAGGCAAATAGGTAAACTCAGTTGTTTACATAAACAAAGCAACGTTTTATTTTTACCATACAAAAGTTTTGAAAGTTTAGGTTAGGAGTTATACAGCCTCCTAAACTTTGTTTGTGACAAAAAAACATTACCCTGAAACCTTTTCAGAAGTTGGCTATATGAATGATAATAAATTAACAATCAGCAGTTAATTTAGCCAATGATTATCATCGATCAGTTCAGTCGATAAGAATCCCGGTGACCTCTCCGATCCAATGCAGGTGTCGCTGCACCCTCGTGAAGACGGAGGGCAGTTGGGTGTTGCATCCGCTCGTCTCTACGAACGACGCCACTCCTATCTGAGAAGTAGACCGTATACGTGCGGATTTCATTACAGTCCATGCTCATACGTAAATACTGTTAGGTGTAAATTGTGATCTCACAATAAACTATTCTTAGGTTATGACATTTAATTTACTCAATAAAGAGGACGGAGGTCTCAGAACACATAGAGGTAAAAAACAAAACTTACCAAAATTGTTTCTTCAGTGGCATTAAAGAATATTGTCATTGGACCGCCATTGTCGCCCTTAAAAGATATGGAAACTTGTATTAAAAATTCCTGTGAGTTACACACAGATGCAACAAATGTGATAACTATAGCGTTCCGTTAGATATAAGTAGGTAGAACACTCGTAAACAAAAATTCCACAAATTTCCTACATTTACCACAGAGATATTACACATACATAGAGCGATGTTTCAGTCAAATATTAGAGGTAGGTATGCGTTCTAATTGAAGCACAAACACCATTGAATGTGCGTCAGCGGCGCGAAATTACGTTCGCGCCGAGAGACACGTTGTAGAGTGGTTCCATCAAACATTCAGTAGCATGACTCCGCGTGCGCTGAATGCCGTTCTATGCATATAAATTCTCCCTCGGTAGACTTAATTCACCTGGAGTAAATCACCTGGGTGTATTAAGTGCTACTATGGTCATACTAACATGGCTAAACCTTCCTTACATTAATTGTCCTATTGGCCGCTTACAAAGAAAGAACCTAGAAGATATAAGAAGATATTACCTATTATTATTAAAATAACTAATGTATTATTAATTGGCGTAACTCACTCTGCAAGTTCCTGAGGTCATGTTTAAGCCGCACACCATATTGGGCGGCAGTTCGTTGGAGTAGTAGCTGTCGCACAGTGTATCCGTTAGTATGGTCATCCGTTTCTCGCGAAGAGTCGGAGATACGAAGGTCACACCTGTGGATCATTGGAGAGCATGATGATTATGATATTTGGTGGAGATGCGCATGTTTCTGTGATCAATCATATCCGACATTTATCCAATTTATCCGACATTCGACAAGAACAGTTTTTTTTTCTTATAACCTAATTAGTGTAATTAATACATAACTTATGGAGAGGACTAAGAGATAGACAAATTATTCTGTCTTCACATGAGCATTGTTGTAGGATGCAGATCGTTAAGAAATCCGTGATCTCGAAGGAATGATATAAAAAATTACCTTCGGCTGCAATACCCCATCCAGATGCAGTTGAGACCATTCCAGCAAAATTGAATGAAGAAATAGCGAGGTATGGAAGTCTGACGGTATCGATAGTTTCTGAAAATGAAAATATCTATATGGTAGGTACTAGGCTAGTCCATAATAACTTTAATATAATTTAACAACCTACATTTCTTTTATTTTATAGTAAGAACACGAATTTGACCACGTAATAAATTTGACGACTAAATTTGGTGCAGCTGGTTATAAATAGGTATACACTATACAATATATATAGTTACATACCATGTCGACGGCCATAATGGCAAAAGTGGTCACCATGCCACTTGGAAAATAATAAGTGTTAGGTGAATCCCGGGTTTAACTACCGACGGGAGAGTGTGTAGGTAGGTACCTACCTAATGAACACTGCAGAGTTTCGTTTTGTAATCGAAGCCTACATAGAGATATTATTATTATTATTATTATTTTTCGATTAAATCTACATTTTCTTGGTGGGGGTTGTTATTAATGTGGGATTTTACCTAATATCTACTTTACTACCTAATATCTACTTTAAATTATTCTAAACAAAGAAGTCAGTTGTGAATTTTAGTAGAGGGGGCAGTTGCACCGGTTGACGTCCCCCGCCCTCCACTTCTATACCTATCTGTACCTGTATATAACTACACTTTTCCGTGGAACGCTGTAGAATGCATGCGTGGATAACCAACCGGTGAGTTGCACGATGTTAGCGAGCCGCAGCAGCGCCAGGTCGTTGAGGAACACATCGCTGTCGTAATCGGGATGCACAACCACTTCGTCCACGTTCACGATGCGCCGCCCATTCTCGTACCGATCGTACAGGGAGTGTGCGCCGAGGATAGCCTATACGGAATCAGACTGACTTTTGCTCATTTGCTATAGTAGAATTCAACGCATCTCATGGCAGGGTAATTAAGAAATATTTTATTTTATTTTGAAGGAACAAAATTTAATATATAAAATGGCAGACAACAGCCATTCACTATAATATGCTAATAAATGAACCATGTTAATAAATAATTTATGTTTATATCACATACTAGCCGATCTCCGCGGTTTCACTCGCACTTAATTCGAAGTTCCCGCGGTAATTCCAGAATAAAAGTATCCTATGTCCTTTTTTGTACCCCTTACAAAGCAAAAGCAAAATTCCATGAAATCGGTTGAGCCGTTTAGGCGTGAAAATGTAACAGACAAAATCACATCCTGATTTGTATCAGGAAGGATTACTCCACTTCCCCTGCATTGGACCACCAAGCCTCCACCAACCTGTATGTGATCGGCCTCCTGACCGGCATGGAAGCAGCAGTGCGCCGCCGTCAGCACCCACTGCGGGTGCACCAGTGACCCGCCACAGAAACCCAACTCTCCGGTCGTGCCCACGCGCGCGTATAGAGCTACCTATTTGTTATGTACAGTTACTGTAGAGGTAGATGAATTACAGCTTCATTATAGTACACGGAGAGAAATAAATCAGATCGAAGAGAGTTGGAGGGCAACCGAAACCAAATCGTTGCCCCAAAGATTGGCTACACGACATCAGTGACCAGCAGGCACAGTGGCCGACCCCGCAGTGTCAGTTAAGTGCAAACGATTAAAGTGGTTATTGACGGATATATGTATATGCTGCTCATTCGAATATCGGTAACAAAATCCTTACTGCTGACCTATTTTCGGCGGGGAGGTGCCGGTCCCGTCCATAGGAGACAGTTTATTGCTAGGCGGTGAAGTTTCAGAACTTATGACTTATTTTATCTCTTCCACAAATATAAAGTTACTGGCTGTTCCCAATTACAGGATAAGGACGTAAAGATATTATATCCTGATCTTTGATTAATAGAAACATTTACTTAACATCAAAAAGCTACTCTTTGTTCATTTCGTTATCAAGTCCGACGATTGGGTCATTTCCAATGTTCCAGTAGTCCCGCCTCAAATGTCCCCAACGGCGACGAAGACAACTAGGATGATGAATTTAGTCTATGGTACTGTCTTTGCTATGAGTACTACTGCTACTGAGTCTTTGCTATGTACTATGAGTACACCAACGGCCGTGGTCGCAGTCCGCCGCTATGGCTTTAGACCTTACTATACAGGATGTCCCGTAAATCGACGTCAAGCTAGAACCGGGTGATATGCTAAGTCATAACTTAGTAGAAAAACGTAAAAAAATGTAAATAAATTAAAAAGATTGTCATTTATAAAAATTATAAAAATTTACATTGCGACGCGACGGTTCTTTAACTCCTGTTGCTACAAACCTTAACTTTTTTCAATTTTCTTCTTATTGTGTAATCCTGAATAGTGTTTCTGAAAACTACTGCTTAAAATTTAAGGTTTTGCCAATGAAGTTTTCAAAATTATTGCTTTCAATACAATACAATATAATAAAAACAAAAAAAACTGAAAACTAAACAGCCTATCACCTGGTTCTGGTTTGACGTCAATTTACGGGACAGCTCTGTATAACTATAATATTACAGTAGGTAGGTAGGTTGCCGAAGCGAATCGTAGTTATGTGGGCGAAAGTTCACAGCTAGCTACATGTGCTGTTTTGCGACTGCATGCATCGCTGCAAAAGTACTGCCGAGGCGGAAGACATCAGGCATTTCCAATTTATTACTTGCACCGTAACATCGTACCTATTACATTTCTAACTGTACTTACTTGAAACGGCCTTGAGTTTTGTTCTGTAATAACTCCCCCCTGTATTCTCCCTTTAGTTTTTAGATCAGAATCGCCTCGGTGAAATAAACTCGCAATGAATAAGACACTGACCAATTTATACATTTTCTTGTTTTCTTTATCCCAGCTAACTTGAGAATGCGATGGGATGACTGATGTTTAGGCATTTTATCAAAGCATGGGTGAGCAAGATAATTTACTATCAATTTTTCTTTGAAGTAGGTATTAGATAAGATCCGGTTATCCGACCCGATTATGGTCATGAGAAAGTATCGGAAATATATCATTACTTTTTCGTTCAACATTTTTGTATTTTATTTAGACGGAATTGGACAAAACTTAATATATGGGCGTCCAAGCTAAAAGATACCAGTTTTCGGCATTTAGTTTCCGAGATAGTAATAGTTTTGTAAAGTTCGGTGAAAAATTGCGTTCGCGATTTTAATTGATTATTATTAATAAATGCTCAATATTCTTTAATTTTACATCTTAATCTACAATAATATATAAAAATCTATGTAACAAGCAAGTAGAAGTGTTTTTTTATTTCACACAAACTTTGCTTTTTCTGAAGTCAAGTTTTTTCAGAGTTACAACTTCAAATGTCTGTAAAAAAAAACTGTGCTAGTTTTCGAATATTTTTTCAATCCTACCTATCAATTGACTATTCTAGATACCGAATCTAGTCTTAACTCAATACCCCACTACTGATATCTTTACGTGGACGCCCACATATTATTAATAGTCCACTGTACCTACTCAATGAAAGGCAGTTTTTTTTATCATATTTCAGGATTTTAGTTTTAAATACTTAGATTTGTACGTGTAGGTACAGCATAGATTTCGTAAATTAATTTTTTTGTTGAAGTCAGTTGTAAATTATTTGGAACTATTTTATGTTTGTCTACTCTCTCATAAGTAGGTACATAAATGTGTATGTGTGTACATGAAAGGCAATGAAAAATAAAAACAAACGAGTTATTTGAAAACATCATTTATTATATTTTCCTCAAAAATAAAAAGAGATAAAATTTAAAATTAAATATTATATCTTTAAAAGTACCTATGTAGGTTCTCATGCAATACACAGTGTTACTTACTATGGGTAGAGTGGCAGTTAGAGGCGACGAACAAGTAAACGCCTATACTTGATGCATACAATGACATGATTGCACTCCCGCGCTTTCGTATCCCCACATAGAGATAAAATAAAATAAAAAAATGATACAGAACCCAAGGGAAAATGTATTCGTAAGTCGTAACATCTAAACAGATATAGGGAAACATACGTATTGCTTACTAGAGAAAAATTAGCGAATTGCGTAAATATAATAATTATAATTGGCAGTTAAATTTAAATTCATAATAATTAATTAAAAAAGACACTTTATTTTGTATTAAGCGTTTACATTTGCGATCAAGCACACTCACACACACTCCCAACTTTATGCATCGACGCTGGCGTGCGACTCAGTAAATGCACTTTCAAAATGGCGGCGGGAGCATTGACCAGCCAATAGGAACCCAGTATTTTAGTGCAAGTCACACGTCAAACTAAAATAAAGCATTTCTATTAGTTGACAAAAACCATTTGCTCCGCTATATTGAAAAATTACTGATTCACCGTCTATGTCCTACTAAATGCCTCTTATTATTTAAGAAGAGAGTCTAATATTTCAATAACTACAATTGTAATTTGATACAAATGCGGCCAAAAAATTTTGTCGCACGACAACGCCGTCGCGTGTAATATGTATTTTAGAAGACATAATGGATAGAAATTATTTCTAATACGAATACGTCATAGCTTACGTTAACATTGTTGAAGTGGCGCGTCGCGTCGGTTTGGGTCGCAAAGCCGTCCCAAATTGGTTTATTTCTATTTAAATGCGGTTACATCTCTCTAGCTACGTAGATACTCAAATTCCGTTTGTTTGGTCAACAATTTATTTTAAAACATGTTGTAATCAAAGCGTCAAAGTCTGATTCTGTCATTATTGTGTAACATAACGAACGACATACGTTTCCAGTTCAAACGAATTTACATTTACATTACACCATTATTCATTTTATATAATATAATCATTTATTATAATATAAACATATTATAATACGTACGAATAATTAAAATATATTCTCAATCTAAAATTTAAACACTAAAATTATTTATTCATAATAAATAGCGTCGCATTTAGATTTTTTTAAATTTTATTGTTAATAATACAATATATTAGTTAAAATATGAAAAATTTATTTCTTTTAAATTATAGCTTTCAATGTTTCAACAATTACACACTCCAGGGGGCGGGGTCGGGGAGGGGGTGGGACGATGCATACTTTAAATTGAACCTCTAAATAGAAATATTTCTTTATAAGTAATAATAAGTTACAGAAGCTAATGGATTCCGAACACTCCAAAATAAAAAAAAATAAAACAACGAACAGTCTTAATTTAAATAACATGGGTTATTTACCATTCATATTTGTACGCGAAACGAAATAACATTGCCGTTTATATGATAAGTGGTCGACGGATGTCGGCGTCTGCGAGTGCCGCATGTGAACGATTTCGTCAATAGCAAGCTTACGGTGGCGCAAGCTACGTGAGAAACGCGCGGCGGCCGTGCGTACGGGGTGCGTACTGGCTGCGTGCTGTGCGCGCAAGGGGCGCCGCGGCCGGGTGACGAGCGATCGGAGCCCGGGGCTTCAGGGCTCCGGGGGCTTGCGGCTCGTGGACACCGCTCCACGTTTAGCTGAAACGCACACCACACTTTCAGATATAACATGTTAAAAAAAGGATGGAAGAATTTTTCAACGCATTTGCTCGTAAAATGACTCTCATTGCAATAAGAGCCGCTTTCATAGTGCAGATTTATTAAACACGCGTGCTTTACCGCACACTTAAGTCTCAAATTTTTTTCTTCTTTTTATTGAATCTCATGTTAGCGAAGAGATTTATGTTTCTATTTATTTTTTTCCCTCGCAAATGTGTTGAAAAACGTCGTGCGAAACACTTGAGCATAGGTCAATAAGCTCCTTATTCCGTTAATCCAGCTTAGAGTTTAGTGACCGATTTAGCTCGCTTGTACCATAATATATTATCACAGAAATGCATTAAGAGTTAGATGTACCCGACAGTTAATAGAAGACGTTTACATGCAGTTAGTCGTCTAGCAAGTTACAATGTAGACCTAACATGCAGTTATTAAAATATATTATAGGAAATTAGTGTTATGTTAGGTTAGCACATACCTAATGCTCCCATCGACAGAGAAATTTTGCTATGGAAAAGTTAGATACCTTTTGTGACCATACAAATTACACTGATATTTTATAAAGCACGCATCAATTAAGCGATCAGTAATTTAGTAACTTGTCAAACTTGACAACTCTTAAAATACTCTGGGATTTCTAAGATAGTCTGCCTTTCGAGTAAATTAAATTTGTCCTTCAGATCAGATTTATGAGATTTGTTTTTCAGGTCGTATTTAAAAAAAAATATTTCAGATCGCATTAAGCAGTCAGTCCCCCGTCGAGCTAGACTTAAAAAGTTTTATGAGGTTTAAAGGTACGACTGAGTTATATAAGAAGGTTGGAGACCAAAATAGTAGTAGGTATTTTATCTATACTAATATTATAAAGGGAAAAGATTCGATTGAATGAAGTTAAATTACTAACTACCGATTTAATATATATATATTTTTATTTATAGGTAGCTAGGGTTCCTGAGTGATACAGGGCACTTTTTATCCCGGAAGTCCTACGGGAATTCCGAAAATAACACGGAAGAAACTGTGATATAATATATTCTCATTCGATTCTATTCAAAGTGACACTCAAAGCGGAAAAGAAACACCGAACCAGTGTGGCGGCACAACAGAGCACGGACACGTCACACGGCATCGCACACCCGTCGGGGCGGTTAATAGGTATATACACACATGCAGCGGGCCGCATCGCGCATGCACTAGGCGGTCTACGGCGTGAACGGGTGGAGTAGTATGTGAACTGACTTCTTCTTGAGCGTGAAGAAGGACCGGCGCTTGGGCTCGGCGTGCGCGGGCGCGGGCAGCGTGTGCGAGCGCGGCGCGGGCGCGGCCGTGCGCGCGCGCAGCGCCTCCAGCCACCACGCCATCTCCGCCTCGTCGTGCGCCTGCAGCAGGAACTCCGCGCCCGACGACAGCCTGACCGCCGGCGAACACGCACACACATTATTTAAATTGAATCTACAAAATTTTTCTTTTGAAGTAAAACATCTACATAATGCGGAGGGTCAGACCGGCTGTTGGCGTGGCGACGCATGCCGTGGCGACGCGTCGTCAAGCCTAAGGTTATGTAATAGTGTGGCGACAAACCATCAACTTTTTGTTTAAAAAAATCTGAATCTCTTCTTATTATGCTCCTTATTTCTATCAAACAATTTTGATGTTTCACATCTTTCAGACGTCTTGCGACGTCTCATTCACACAAATCGAAGTATATGAGCTGGTGAAGAGCGTTCACCAAATGTTTGAATGCGATCTTGGCCAAAAGAGGTTTTCTTTGAAAACCACCGTTACCTGTTGCCTGTAAGAGGCAGCACATGCTGAAAGAACCCTCTTTGGTATTGAGGTCACCTGAGCCGGAAGACGTGCTTCTTCTTGGTGTAGTTGGCGGCGACCTCGACTTCCGCCCCGGTGAGGTCGAGCGGCGGCTCCCCGCGCCAGTGCTGCTCGGGCGCCGACTTGTACGCCTTCTGGTCCTTGTAGAATGACATGCGCCCCTCCTTCGCCACCACGTACAGCTTGTCCCACGACCTGCACCCGGGGGCAAGGCGTGTATAATTGTAGTTTTATTGACGTCAAAAACAGCTACACATATTAAGGGGTCTAACTTTGAGTTATGTCTTTGACTTTAACAGTTAATTTGAACATTCATAAAAAACATAAACATAAGTGTTTTTTATTAAAATTTCTTTTATTTATCGTTATAATTAAAAAGTTACTAAATTTTATTTAAACGTTTTGTAACAAGATTCATTCAAATTTGACATTGAAATTTTGCTCTCAAGTCTCAACGCACCCAAAGTGAAACAACTTCTAATATTATGATCTATTAACGTCTGCATTAAAAACACAATACAACAGACAAACAGTTGATTTTATTTATAATTTTTCTATTCATAGTGGGTGCATAATAGCAATGTCACTGACCTGTTGGAGGCGCGCTTGGCGGCGGACTCCCACTCGTGTTTCCGCACCAAAGTACCCTCCACACCCTCGTCGTCGCTCGCGGGACTAGCGCCCTCTGTGCGTGCGCGCAAACAACTTTATCAACATACGCATCTCAAAACTGGGCACCTTAATCATAATTATTGAGGACACAGCACATTGAACTCTATTAACTGTTAATAAGACCCTGCATTTTCTTAATTTATAAAAATAACGTGATAGGTTTGATACGTAAACTCTAATATGCCTGTCTGGATATCGAAGGAGATCATAATATGTCAATTAAAAGCCAGGCAATACAAAAACATCAGTCTGTAGGTTTTATTTCTAAAATATAATATATTTTATTCGTAACAGGATAATAAAACACAAACACATGCGCTCACGAACACAACAGCACACACAAAGCATTCGTCAGCACAACACAGTCGTACATAGTTCCGGAGTAACCAAAGGTAATGGATGGACTAAAACTTAATGTCTTCAGAATTTATAGCAAAAGAGCTTTGAAAGTTACTTTTGTTTCTCTACCATAGTTTTATAACCCGATAATATTATATTGGAGTGAAATCTATAAGCAGAAACTGACTGGCTGATCTATTCATGCACCGCTGAAAGCGCTGGGTTTTTGAAACCATGAAATTTTGCAAAGTTTGTATGGAACAAAGTGTTTTCTTGGAAAAAATTTCAGGTCAAGAAATTTATCCCGAATTCCCACGGCAACTCCGAAATTGCTGCGGGTAAAACCGAAGGGGACCGCTAGTGTCGGCTATAACCATTTTCTTCTTGACTTCTTGAACGGCAGATTGCCGACATCAAGTCATATAGTCAGGGTTGCAAGTAAAAGTTTTTCAAATATTTATGTCTAATCTTTAGGCAGAGAAAACATCCCATAATCTTAAACGAAGGTGTAACTAAGAGACCACGTCCATCCACTACCGCGGACCACCGTAATATACCTTCGTCGTCACTATAATGCGCGCCGGCGATGAGTTTCTTCGCGGTGCGCCAGCGGAAGCTCCTGAACGGCGACTTGCTGCGAGACCGCGACTTCACCTTACCGGAACTAGACGGAGTCGCCGGACTCGAACTCGTGCCGGGCGCTGTTGCGGTGAGTTCGGGGACGGTAGTAGGGGACGGGGTTCGTGGGAGGCGGCGTGTGGCGGGAGGCGTAAGGCGGGACCGTGCCATAGTGATGTATATAGTAATGAAGGAGAAGGATTTTAAAATAAAAGTGATTTAAGATAATAAACAATAATGAGGAAATAAATTGTGATAGTTTAAAATTAAATAAGGGGTGACAGGATTTTTATAAAGGTTCGGGACGATGGGGCGATGGGAAAGAACAAAAAAACAACATAAATAATTTCAAAGCAACACAAACGGGGCTTCGCAGCAAAACAAAAGCACTGGACATGCCATTTGAACATAAGGTTTGAACATAAACAGGGGCAGAATAACGGGACCCACAAAAACACAGATGTTAATATAAATA
The DNA here is from genome assembly GCA_907165275.2 of Zygaena filipendulae. Classification (NCBI taxonomy): domain Eukaryota; kingdom Metazoa; phylum Arthropoda; class Insecta; order Lepidoptera; family Zygaenidae; genus Zygaena; species Zygaena filipendulae. The sequence goes on from OU015664.1 coordinate 8,438,165, forward strand.
GTTTAAGGGAGGGCAACGTGCTTAAAACATATCCACAAACATATAACATACGCCGTCTACCGGTACTGCAGTTATGATAGTAAATTATCTACATTCTATATCTACATCACTATATTGTGCTCGAAATGTGATCTATTGCATTATTTTTTTATTAGGTACTTCAATATAAAAAAATGTGTATGGCGTCCTTATGGCATCACGACGACCATAATTACCTACATAGATCTATTAGGTACCTACTAGTTCTTTGATCTTTTATTAATTTACCAAAAAAAAGGGGAAACCTAATCGAGAAAGAGTGACTTTTTAGCCGACTTTCAAAAAGGAGCAGGTTCTATGTCCGACTGTATGTATATTTTTTTAATATACATAATATGTCTATTAGATCATAATTTCGAACACAACAACAATAATACATACTGAGGTAGCAATCAATAAATGTTAGAAACAACATGTACCCGACTACCGTACTTACTGGAGAGGCGGGCGGGTTTGACGGGGGTCTGCTTTGACGCCGAGGGGCGGGGGGTCGCCTCGGCGGGGGCGGGGGACGGAGACGCCGGGGGCGCCGCCGGGGAGGCGGGGGGCGCCTCGGGGGCGGGAGCGGGGGTGGACGATTCTGCATGCGTAGGTACATCTATGTGCCAGTTACGTCTACACACTACGTGCACACATGCTATGTTACTGACTACTAAATACAGGCAGGCACAGTCAGAAAGCATGGTTGCGGATACACGTAAAATAAGCCTTATCGTATAAAACTTACAGTTTACAATTGAATTCAAAGACATTTAGGTGTTATGCAACCATACTTTCATTACACTGCGCTTCATGCTAGTTTAATGCGTACTGCAAAATATCAATCAAGTCTGAGTTAAGTATATAATAAAACGTATTAAATGATCTCAAAAGTATAGTACATATATTATAATACAATATTTTCTCAGTTGTTGATATTTTGATGTACACATTTTCTAAACCTAATTATCTTATACGACTGTCACTACGGACATGCACTGTGCATAGTTTTTCCCATATAAGTATTCATAATTTGTTTGTATAATATTTCATTTAATTTGAGGTATTTTGATCCTAATAAGTTATAGAAATTGTTCCTTTTTCGTTATGTTATTGTAACACATTGAAACTTTAATTGATTATGGCAATACCAAATATGAAATCCCTGATATACCTACTTTATGATCGTGATGCGTTAATTTTGTTTTTTAGCAAATCCCATAGTGATGATACAGTGCATTTCCAACAAATTTCTTTGTAAAGCATTAAGAGCTGTGAAGCATAGAATATAAATTTATACAAGCTATTCGCATAATATACGATAAGTACATAGTTCTAAAGCAAAGGTACAAAAGCTTATTAATACATATAAATACCTACCTTTTAACAGCTTCTGAGTAAACAGATTCAAGTGATAGCACAACACACTCTATATTGAAAACAGACATAGAATATAGAAATACATACGCATTTGTTAATTATAAGGACAGAAGACAGATAAATAAGGACAGACAGACCAAGACAGAGTATCAAACCATCACCGTGATTGGATCCAAACGATCATCGAAATGTAAGTTCTTATAATATGATTATTTAATGAATTATTATTGTAAAAAAGTAATTATATATTATGTGAAGAGAATAATACACTTAGTAAGATATGTTTTAGACCTTAAATTAAATATAAGCATAACTTCAAAGAAGATAAACTATTCGTGATTAGAAATAATAAATCCATCACCTGTGAAACTAATTAATTAATTAAAAATAGCGTTAAAATAATCGTGAAGAGCGTTGAAATGGTGCGTGAAGAATAGAAACTGTGCCATAGTTGTATTTAGCCCCATCTACTAAAATATTATGTATAAAATCCTACTAGTTACGACAGTTTAATAATTCTACAAAAAATAATAAATTACAGATTTAAAACACTAATCAGTTACGCTTCTCGTCAACAAATCGATAAAAAATTATAATCACAAAAATAATTTCTAAACAATTCCGAATATATTACAATAGAGCTACTATAGAGCGCAAAGTGAGAACCCGACAAAATTACGCAACACCCATAATACGTATAAATCGACTACTTTGTAAAGCTCATGCGTATACAGCGCGGGTATCTTTTTACATCGGTTGGTTGTTGTTGTTGCTGTATGGCAAGCGCTCGATTTACCTGGCTGGGAATGCGGTCGCTCTTGGGCCTTCTCAGCCGCTTTAGTGGACGTTCTCCTTACGACTACGCGGGGTGCATGTGTGGACAACACATCGGTAAGTTAACGGGCCCCATCGACTCGCACACAACACAACCGACGAAACAAACCGACCGGGTTACCATCGAGAATGGGCTAGATGACTCAATTTTAGTTTTCAGTCTGGACGCGTATTTTTTCAATTTTTTTACGTAATCAAGAAAATAACGGCGATACATTGAGTTGGAATTCCGTGTGACGTCACGCCTCGGTACACTTTATACATAGTTATTACGTCACTTCCACTCCTAAACTTTAATGTGTTTTATCTAAGTAATTTTTCATAAATTTGGTAAACTAAAAATAAGTGTTTTTTTTACTATTTAGATTTTTATACCCCGTCCCGTCATCATGCCCATTGTAACAAATGGTAGGAGGTACCTATCATTTTAAATATATATAGTAAAACGACAACAATTTTTTTGTGCGGCGAGAAGTAGTGACATACTCATAGGTAGAATAATATACTCATATACGTAATGTTGTCTCGATTCTACAATTATTTTAAAGTTGATGGTAAAACTCCCGGTACTGGTTTATTTCGCCGATATATTATAACGTTATAAAATTGATGGCTTAAGAATGAAATCAACGAATAAAGCGGCATAAGCCGTAAGCCCTTTCTGGCTGTAACGCAGTGCGTAATATGCTTTGAACGTATTGGAATAAACACAAAAATTGCTCAATTTCGTTACTTTTGAATCGGAGAAATGTCTTACAGTGTTTCGGTTGCAATTTGCAAGCAGCATTCACCAGTACGATGGCGAAAGTTAGTGGGAAAAGATCGTCTATCATAAAGTTTATTATAATACAGTACGTATATCAAAAAAATCTATCAGATCAGTGCTAGTATGACATCACACATGCGTGCTGACATTGCATTCTGTGACTCGAACTGTTGTGTTAATTTTTTCCTAAAATATAATATCTGTTTATGATCTGTGTTTTTGATTGATTAATAATGCCCAAATTGGACGGATTTTTCGACTTCTTTTACTAAAAAAAAAACTCCTAACATCTCAAGTATGCAATTTTTTTTAAGAGATATTTGTAACGAGGCACAAAAGTGTGTTGACGTATACGTAAGATGTTAAAATTGCGAACCCATTGGATGACAAACTTTGCAGTTTGCAGCGACAAATACCTACTGCGTTCGACACATACGGCCGATTCCGCGTCTATAAAGGTATTTACTGTGTGACGAGTCTCAAATAAACCATAACAACTAAGCAACTGCTTAGAGCAAAGTGTGTCGCCTAATGAATATGTCGTCAGCATATTTTAACATTCGTCCGTCCACAAACGACCGGCATAAACCGGCATAACCTAGCATGTCGCGGTGATCGCAAATAAAAAGCAGCGGCATTTTCTGTTCTCGGCGTTATACAAAAATGCCGGCCGTTTGTAAAAGTACGAATTGTACAATGTGCCTGCAACAAACACGCGTTTACGTTCCGCAGTGCGCGTGGGGCGGAGGCGCTGGACGAGCGGTTACCTTGCGGCTGCGCGGGCTCCTGCGGCGAGGCGGCGGTGTCCACCGCGTCCTTCGCAGCCGCTGCAGCGGCTGCCTCCGCTTCCTCCCGCTCGCGCTTCTCGCGCTCGGCCGCTTCAGCCGCTTCTTGGCGGCGCTTCATTTCTTTCACTTCGAACTGGTGATGGAAAACGGGAAATTAAACTCTACCGCTTTGATGTTAGGGTCGATTTTACGTTTAGCGGTGTTCAGCTTTGTTATTTTTGTTCTAGATAGTTCGGCCGGCGGCCAGCTGATTTGTTAGTGACACGGTCGACGTTGACTTCAACTTGACACTATCCAATTTTTTTTTTAAAAAGCCTTGGAATTAGGGGTCTATTTTACAATCACCAAGTAAATTTTATCTAACGAACGAATATGAGTTTTAACAGGTTTTTTATTGAAAACCTATCGAAATGTCCAATCGTCGAGTAAAGCTTATTTGACAACTGACAAACAGACCCTAAACGATTTTTGTCAACGCTGTAAATTTTGAACATACCTAAAGCACAGATAATACAATCCTAAAGTTTATAGCGAAACAATCTGCAGTGAAGTGAAATAATAAGTGAAGCGTCATAGCAAAAAGCTAACGCGGCGTCTGTATGTATGATGGTTGGCAAAGTACGGCGTAACAAAGCTCATGCAATACACAAACACTACACTTACACCGTCCAAATAGTTATAGTACCATGCACCTTCGGGGGCTAGGAGCTGTTTGGTTTGCGACAGGAGAAGGATCGAGGTTTTCAGGGGGATATTCTTCAACTTAGTCTCTCTGCCGATGTCGTCGACGGCGATGTTGCTGCCGCTGCCGCTGCCGGCGCCCGCGGCCAACGACAGCATCACGACATCGCTCTTAACATCCGAGTCGGAGGACTTGCTTTTCTTCGACAAGATCCGGACTATGCGTTTCAAACTGTTCGTCGATTTCGAGGAGCAGCCACTGTTGTGTCGCACTAGAGACATGTTCGGGTACACGTCCAAGTGAGACAACCTCTCCCAGAGTATGAAGTCGATGCACGACAGGGGGACGTTGGTTTCGTCGCCGATCGCGTCGAAGTGGAAGATGACAGGGCTGTATATTTGCGGGGACAGGGGCGCGCTGCGGGGCGTGGAGGGCGCACTCCTCGCCTCGGATATGGTCGAGAGCGCGCTGGGGCTCGCCTGCTTCCACAGAAACGAATCGTTCCTAACGAACTCTTGCGGCGAATGGTTCGTGTCTGTAACGTTTTCGCACTCCTCGGGTATCTCGAAGTTTCCGCTGTCGATAAGGATGTCCTTGACGATCCGACTGACGGGCCGGTCGGCTTCCAGCACCAGGTCGGGTGGGTGGGGTTTTGTAGGGGTGTCGTCGGGTGAGGGAGGGATGTCGCACGTGAACGGGACGTCGTCGTAATTGCGCCAGGGTTGTCGCGCCGCGGGCCACAAGGGCAGGTTGCGGAGTTCGAGCTAGTGGCGGAATAGAAAGTGGTTTCGTTATGAGAAAATTATTCGAAATTCAAATCAGTGCAAACCAGCCAGTGTTTAAATTAATTCTGTTAGTAATAATTATAATTTGTGAAGAAGTTAGGATAGTGTATGCGAGGAGACCGTGGAGTGGATCGAAGTGGATAAGCAAAGGTGTTTTTAAATAAATTTCAAAAAAGAATCACATGCTTTAATACAAAAATCTGGTTTCTCATCTGCATTGAGGCTCATTTCAAAAAGCAAATCTTCTTTACCACTCCACTTCTATTCAAACCCAAAACCATGTAGGAATGATGAATGAATAAAACAATTGCACATCATAGAAATAAAATATAAATTTTCTTTATGCTACTGCTCCACCTGCGTGTTAACGCGTAAATTAGTGCGCTAATTTAGGCATTACGTAGATGTGGTCAACATTTTAACGGGTTAACTTACTAATATTACCATCAACGTTAAAGTTAGACATTAACATCAACGTTAAAGTTAACGCAGGTGGAGCAGTAGCATTAGGAACATAAAATGCGACAACAATGGACTACTCTGTCACTAATAAGGTGAACTCTACCAAGCTACCCTACAGATATTATATTATGTAGTATACTAAATAGTACTAACTACGCAAATTATAACAAAGTGCATAATATAATATTCACAGTGAAAGAATTATTTACAATGTTTGCAAGACAGTCTGATGCAATCCGTAATTTACAGCAAATAGAGACATTGAACCTGGCGTAGCAGTCAGGTTCACTGCCCCCACGGCAACGTTGCAGTTATATGTCTCGTGTGGTCAACGCATTACACAGTGTGTAATCTATCGGTAACCGAATACAACGTATGGGATTTTCGTGTAGTCAAACCAATACACGGTGTATATCTGTCGCGTGGTCAAACCAATACACTGTGTATATCTGTCATGTGGTCAACCCAATACACTAGGTATATGTGACGTGTGGTCCACCAATACACGGTATATACGTGTTGTGTGATCAAACCAATACACGGTGTATATATCTGTCATGTGGTCAACCCAATACACTGGGTATATGTGTCGTGTGGTCCACCAATACACGGTATATACGTGTTGTGTGGTCAAACCAATACACGGTGTATATCTGTCGCGTGGTCAAACCAATACACTGTGTATATCTGTCATGTGGTCAACCCAATACACTAGGTATATGTGACGTGTGGTCCACCAATACACGGTATATACGTGTTGTGTGATCAAACCAATACACGGTGTATATATCTGTCATGTGGTCAACCCAATACACTGGGTATATGTGTCGTGTGGTCCACCAATACACGGTATATACGTGTTGTGTGGTCAAACCAATACACGGTGTATATCTGTCGCGTGGTCAAACCAATTCACGGTGTATATCTGTCGCGTGGTCAAACCAATACACGGTGTATATGTGTCGTGTGGTCCACCCAATGCATGGTGTATACGTGTCGTGTGATGAACCCAATACACGGTGTAGGTGTCATGTGGTGCATATGTATGTACACGCACCGTGGTGAGTCGCTGCAGCGCGCTGAACCTGTCCTCCTGCGCGGCGGCCGACTTCTCGAACGCCTCGTGCTTCTTGATGAGGCTCTCCACCTCGTCGATGGTGTGGCCCAGCTCCTGCGACATCAGGTACGGCTCCTGCGCGATCAGCCACGCCTCCGCCACGGCCGCGTCGCGCGCGAACTGGTACACCTCCAGGACTGCACGCGCACAAGCACACACACACAAATTAGAGAATTTGTAAACAATAGTAATAATGATAATCCCGATCAGTCATTTATTTGAAGAAAAAAAAACGTTCAGCAGTTCAACAACGCCTGCCGCAATGTTATGTGAAAATACATACAGCCGAATGTAGAACCTCCTCCTTTTTGGAAGTCGGTCAAAAATGGAAATTGTTCATTGATTCCACTGTCAGCTTTAAGTCAAGTTTTAAAGACTGATTTGTTTTAATGTTGATCAAAATGTTAAGTGCGCCGCACGTGTTGGATTGCCGTCAAGTTGTCACCATGCCTCCATCGCTCATCACTGGTTTTGACGAGGGACTGGTAGAGGATATTGTGCGAAGTGGACCATTTGAGAACTGTCCCTTAGCCAAATTGACATTCTACAATCGTCAACGCATAGAAAACTAAGTAACGAATCAGTCAATCGAAACTTTAGTTTTGCGCGACCACGTGAAAACTAGAGTTGTTGTAGATAATGATTGTATAAGGTCAATTTGGATTGGGGAGCTTAACTATTTGAGAATTAGACATTGTGCAAATTGGACAATGTACGAATTGAACATTTTGAGAATTGGACAATCTGCTGGACATTTTTCGAATTGGACGTACTGCGCGTAAAGGATAGGAAGTGTGCGCGGTAGTGGGTTAGTGTGGGGTGGTGTGTGTGGTGAGGTGTGTGGATGGTACTGACTGAGCTGCAGGTTCTCCCAGCGCTCCTCCCAGCGGCGCAGCAGCGCGTTCCGCTGGTTGGTGAGCAGCATGAGCTTGTCCTTGATCTCGGCGGAGGCGTAGTGCTGCCGCGCGAGCAGCTCCTTGCCCAGCGAGATGCACGCCGAGAAGTTGTCCTCGCGCGCGTCGATCTCCGCCTTCAGCGACTGGTGGTTGTTCATCAGCAGCTCCACGCCGCTCACGTCCCTATTCACATATTATATCAAAGGGGATATTGATGCGCGTGCCACCTACATGTAATGTGGCCCTTTGGTAATAATATTTAGATATAAAGGCGAAAGGAAATTTGGAAAAATACATGACCTATGAAACTAAAAGGCAAGTAAATAATTCATAGTTAGGAGTCATTACAATTTTACTTTCATAAAGTTGGTTCCTTTGGCTGATAAGATATGTTACAAAATATACCTCACACATATCTGCAATGTAATTGGTTAAAAAAATAGATCCAATTTTTTCATGGATCAAACCATTCGTTCATATTTTTATTTATTTATTTTTAGATTTTATCATTAATGATTTATTGAATCGACGAAACCAGAAAGCGTATGTTATGTGTGGAGGGTATTGTACACTGTATAGCGTGTGGTGTATAGTGTTTGTGGTGTGTGTCTATTTATTTATTTATTCAAAACAAGATAGGCTTACAGTGTTCGCCAAATGAGTTGTGTTGTGAGTGAGTGTGCGTTCCCGGTGCTCACCTGGGCTTCTCGCCGGTGTTCATCTGGCGCACGACGTCGTCCATCCACAGCGCGAGCGTGCGCACCTGGCTGAGGAAGCGGTACAGCCGGTCGGCGTCCTCGAGCTTGTCGCGGCGCGCGGCGCACGCGGCCCGCAGCGCCGCCCACGCCTCCGCCACCTCCGCCTCGCGCCGCGTGATCTCGGCCGCCTTGTCGCCCGCGTACGACGCGCCCAGCCGCCCGCACTCGGACGTGATCGCCTCCACCTGCGCACGAGCACGCACGCACGCACGCACGCACGCACGCACAGCGGTGTTAATAATAATAATAACCCACTTCACAACACGCAGATCTACTCGATCCCACAGGGGTGGGGGCAGGCACGCACCTGTTGCTGCAGCGTGGTGAGGTCCTGCATGAAGTTGTGGTGCTTGCGCTGCAGCGCGCCCACGCTGATGGCGTCGCGGCCCAGCTCGTCGCTGACGCCGCGCGCCTTCTCGGCCACGCGCTGCAGCGTGTCCTTGCAGTCGTGGAAGTACTTGTGCAGCTCGCGCGACGCCGCCAACATCTGTGCGAACACACGACACGAGTTTTTTGGCGGCAATCAAGGATGGCGGTTCGGTCATTTATTTTCAATTCGATAAAAATGGTTAAAAATGGATTTCGTTGTGTAATAAGGTCCTGTATTGAACAATAATTTTCATAGTGACGGGTTTTTATGTGCTGCTATTTGATCAGTTCAGTTAAATAAACAAAATCTTTAAATTAAAGAGTCTAGAATAAAATAATATAATAGAGTATAGAATAACTATAATAACGATCCTCAAGTCTTAACAGACCAACTGACTAAGCTATTCGGTCCGTCGAACAATTTTTCTGTTCTTCCTTTCCATTCAGTCTACACTAATATTATAAAAGCTAAAATTTGGCAGGTAAGGGATTTAGCAGAAGTAAGCTGAGAAAGAATTTTCACAGATTTTTTTTTTCCACGTGGCAACGGGCAGGTGGCACACCTGATGGTAAGTGATTACCTCCGCCCATGGACTTCTACAATACCAGAAGGCATGCAGGTGCGTTGCCACCTGGAATGGGGATGGGAACTGGCTCTCAAGTGGGGCTGCCGGAACACATCAATAGGGGCTTGTCACTAGAATGCGCCTTACCTTGCTATGGTTTCCTCACTATTTTTTTCTCCGACAGCTCAAGCTCATTGTTAGGATTTTACAAGAACTCCCAAACTGGCTACTTGACAGCATTTTTTTTTAGTCCGTCGTGTAGATTAGTAAAAAAATACTGGATACGTATTTTTTTCTTTTTTTACTTCATCAAAACTAACAGCGATACATTGAGTTGACGCGTGACGTCACAACCTGGTGCAGTTTGTATGGGACTTAGTTTGTTTGTAATAATATAATGTAGGCGCGGCGCACCTGCGTCCTGGTCTCGATGAGCTCGAGCAGGTCCTGCCAGGTCTCCTTGAGGCCCTCCTTCCACTGCGCGATGGTGGCGTTGTCCGAGTGGCCCATGGCGATCATCTGGTCGGCGATGCGCTCGGCCGTGGCCACGCGCTCCGACCCCACCGCCTGCGTCTCGCGCGCGAACTCCTTGAACCGCTCCCACAGCAGCTGCACAACATGTAATATTTCATGTTATTTCATTATTTTATTATGATATTATTTCGTAACAAAAATCTCTTTCTGACTGGCTCGCGCCAATTCTGCTTTTATAAAATGGAATCAAAATGCATCAATTACAGTTGTTCTATTTCACGAAGTCCGTTTGGCTATGGTTGTGTTGAGATGTGCCCATGTACATTGTTTTAGTGTACGTAACTATGGGAGCGCTTAGTTTATATTTCAATCATATTCACACACACAAATGCACTCATACACATGCAGGGCAGAGCGGATTTGATGAAATGGAACATCTACTATAAACCTAGTTATAATTTTCCGTTAAAATTCAACAAAAAATGTCAACAGTTTCTTGTATTTTCGTTGCGTGTGTGTGTGCGCGTGTGTGCGTGCGCGTGCGGCGGCTGACCGTGACGTGCTCGTAGTCCTGGCCCAGCTCCTGGCTGCTGGCGACCAGCTCGCGCTCGGCGATCCACTGCTCCAGGTCGTCCACCTCGCGCGACAGCTGGAACAGGCGCAGCGCCTCGTCGAGCCGCGCGCGCCGCTCGCCCGCCAGGTCCTTCAGCCCCGCGTACAGCTTGTCCACTTGCGACTGCTTCACGGATATCTGCTCGCTGCGTGCCCGGACAGTAAATAAGGTTGAAGGATCAAAACTATACAAAAACCAACTGTAAAAAATAATATAAATTAAAATATAACGTGGTACGGTTGGCGTCCAGCGACCTTTCCGGTAATCCGAAAAACGTTTTGCAGGCCAGTGTCGAACTGTCAAATTTGTCGGATTATAGACTACTGCCTAAACCTTCTATAGACCGAATTTTGTTTTAAAGGAGTACTTTGTGATCCGACAAATTACAGATCAATATAATAAGATTCTACCTGAACTAGCACTACTAACTTATCTTACATTAGTGAAGATTTGTCAAAATAATGTGTTCCTACATTCAATAGCAATAGGCATGTCGGATTACAGGGGGCGCAGGTTTAGACAGGGGCCGGATTACCGGGGGTGCATTGTGATATTAGTTAAGGATTATCTTGGGCGCTCACCTCAAGGGGTGCTCCTCGGCGGTGAGCTGGCGCACCGTCTCGCCCAGCTGCCGGATGGTGTGCGCGTAGTCGTCCACCGCCTGCTCCACTATCTCGTGCTTCTTCATCAGGTTCTGCGCGGAGATCTCATCCTTGCCGCGGTCCTCCACCATCATGTACAGCTCCTGCTCGCTCATCCACGCCTCGGCTTCGTTCGCGTCGAACAGATACTGCTGCGCCTTCTCCCATTGGGACAGATTGTTTTTGCGTTGCTCGATGGCCTCTGCATATAGACAAAGATTATTATTACAATAACTGGCTGCGCTTCGCGGTTTCACCCGCGTGAGTTTCGGAATTTTCGCAAGTGCTCCAAAGTACCCTAATTTACTCCTTATAACATCAGCATTATCAGTGAAATTCCCGTCAAAAACGGTCCAACCGTTTCGGATATTCACCCGCATAAGTTCCGGAATTTCCGCAGGAACTGTTCAACACTAACATTGCAGGCTTGAGACGCATACTGTCGACTGAGCTTCTCAATTCATGTTACTAAAAATTATATTCATAATTATATTCATTGATCATATTGTATTGAAGTGATAAGCACCTATAATTACTTTTGTCCTCAACTCTTCATACATTTTATACTTTCTAATTGTTAATTCCGCGAATGGCTGTTGTCTGCTATTTTATATATTTAATTTTGTTACATTAGCCGTAAGGTTTTCCTTCAAAATAAAATAAAAATAAAATAACTCAAAAACTTCTTTTTCATCCCATCTATTCAAAAACTGACGTTTTATTCGCATATAATTGCACCTAAAGTAGTACGTTTAGGTTCCCTTCAATAAGTGCGACTAAAAGTTGTACTGAAATCCATTTTAACCCACTAAAGTTGTGAATTTGGAATATGAAACTTGTAATGTCTATCGCCAGAGACGACCAAGGAGGTCGAACGTCAAATACTGCACAAATTGTATAAATAAAGTACTGGCCGGTGAGACTCGCGCCTCAAACAAAAAAAATATATATTACAGCGATTTCTTGTTTCATTTTCTCATAGAGGGGGATGAAACCACTCGGCATTAAAATTATTTTTTCCTCTGGCGATTTCCTTTGAATCCCTCTCTCCGTTCAGGATTCTATATAAGAATCTCTCGCTGCGCTCGAGATTCTACTCTAGAATCCTAAACTCCGGTCTGGATTCAAAATAACGCCCTCACCCTAAAAATAAAATTTTAATACCTTGTGATACAATCTACTATTATATAAAACCTTGTCCTAACAGTAATGAACACAAACAAGAATTATCGCATTTGGCGCAGTCATTTGGAAGTTATGCGTTAGCGGCTGGCGATGTGCCAAAAACAAAGTATGGTCGATAGTTCATTATTTGACCAACCATTTCACACACCGGCCGGTCACATCATGAATTGGTCAATTGCTAAATGTGGTCACGGCATATTATGTACATATAGTTTTATAGCAGCTCACCCTTGAGTTCCCGCCACCTGGCGGCGAGCTCGTCGACGCGGCGCCGGAACTCGGGCGCGTCCTCGTGCGCCTCGTCGATGAGCTTCTGTCCGTTGGCGATGACCGTCAGTATCCGCGGCTCGTGGTTGTCCGTCTCGGTGCGCAGCGACTGGTTCTTCTTCTGGAGCATCTGCACGTTGAACAGCGAGTTGCCGTAGTCGGTGCTCGTCGCGAGGGGCATCTTCTCCTGGATCCACAGCTTCTCGTCGTCGACGTCGCGACGGAACTGGAACGCCTCCTTCTTCTTGGCCAGCTGCGACTGCCGCTCGAGCAGCGGCGCCTTCAGCTGCTCGAACCGCTGCTCCACCGACTTCTTCTTCTCCTTGATCTCCTCCATCTTGTCCGGCACGGTCTTCTGCAGGTACTCCGCCTGCGTCTCCAGCTCGGTGACCTGCTTCGCTTTGACCGCCATCTGGGTCTCGATCATCTGTTGCTTCTGCATGAGAATGTTGACGGAGGCCAGATCGGTGCCGGTGTCGGTGTTCTCTATCTGTTTCTCGAGCTCGTTCATCCACGAGTCGATGTCGTCGCACGTCTGGTGCAGCAGCACCTCGCGGTTCGCGTCGAACAGCCGCTCGCCCTTGTCCTTGGTGGTGGTCTGCAGGTTCTCGAACTGATCCTGCAGCTCGGTCATCTTGGGCGAGATCACTTCGACGAACTCGGGCTTCTGTTTCATGAGTTCCTCGGCGGCGTTCTGTACGGCGAACAGGCGCTCCTTGTTCGCTGCGATCTCCGCCTCGAAGGCCTGATGCCGGGTCCACTTGGAGTGGATGGTCTTGGCGGAGCGGTAGGTGTCGTCTTGGGCGGTGACGTTCTTCTCTTGCACCCACTCGGCGAGCTCGTCGCAGTCCTGTAGGAACTGGTGCAGCTGTAGCTGGTCCTGCAGCTTTTCCAGCTGCTGCAGCGCCTTCTCGCGGTTGGCGTTGCGGCGCGACTCGATGGTGTCCGCCTTGCGCTGGATGCGCTCGGCGTCGAAGTGCCGCTCCTCCACCAGTCGGTTGGCGAACTGCACCACCGAGTTGATTTTATCATCGTTCGCCTCCATCGTCGTGAGGAAGGCCTCATGCTCTTTGAGCATGTTCTCGGCTTGCTCCAAGTTGGTCGGCGGTTCGGTCTTTGCCAATCTGTTAAATAAACAGACGAGCCGCTATATAAACAAATACAGAAAAGAAGATTTAAAACTATTCATGGCAACGCGCCAACTGTTACGCCAAACATTTGTGTTACTTTTAACATGTTTACAAATAAAACAAAAAATGTAAACACTGACATGGCCCGTTTCGTAAATTGTTATGTAATTTTATCTTTATTGTTGTTTTATTTTACTAGTACAGTGTCACTGGCAATGAGAGTTCGAAACAGTATGTGTATTAGTATACTTTTAGTTTTTATTTCTGCTACCTGAATTGTAGATGAACTGTGTATGAGCGAAAGAAGTTCATATACACATATCGTCTCATGGTTTCGTAACGTACGAGAGGTAGTTAGTGTGTTGCGGACCGACGGACGAGTGGGCTTGTAAGTCAGGGTGCGAAAATATCCGATTTTTACTATAAATATCAAAATGTAAGTACATTCTCCACTATATTAGCTGTAATATTTCGTTGTTAATAAGTTTTTGTTTATAAGGGGAGAGAAAATCATAAAATTTGTGCGACGTAATTAATGAATGACTTCTCTATGTATAATCGTCAAAAAGTTAACATAACTAAATTTAAGTCACTATCAGTTCGGAACGCAACCTCTACCGAGAAGAATTGACAATAAATTCAGAGGAGATTGTCTTTTTTTTCCTACAAATTGAGAGTACCAACAATAATAATATTGTAAAACACATATTCGCCGTACTTGAGCTCCTGGTGCGCGAGCAGCACCTCCGCCTGGCGCGCGTCGCGCTGCAGCAGCTGCAGCTCCAGGCTCTGCGCCAGCAGCTGCTGCCGGTTCTCCCACATCTGCTGCAGCTCCGCCCAGCCCTCGCGCAGCGCCTTCAGCCTCTCGCGCAGGAACATATACTGCGGGTCGTCTGCCGTCGACGGCTCCTGACACACACACAACATACAACATAATATATACAATACAACACACAACACAGTACAATATATACGAGTATAGTTGCAAAAAGAAACTGCTAAATAAGCCAAGTTGACAATCTTTAACTCAATCGAGCTGAAACCAGTAAACAACTACAAACGGTGCACTCACGGCAGTGATCTTCTCTCCATACTCCATCATCTTGGCGAACTCGTCCTTGTAGTTGTCTATCTCCTCTTTGATGGTCTGGTGCTGCGACAGAAGCTTCTCCGCCTCCGCCAGGCTCGACGGCGTGTCTGTTATCGATAATAAGCTATGTAGGAGACTAATAATAATATGTATAATAAATTATCAATAATAAATATGAGTCTGCCGTGATTACTAGGTAATATAGGTTACTACACTTTTGAGATTTACGTAACTTACTACACTAATATCATACAGAGGTAAAGTTTCTGGGTTTGTTTGATGGTAGTAATCTTAGTAAGTACTGAATTGATTTTAGATATTCTTTCACTTATAGGAAGCTACAGTGTTTCTGAGTGACATAAGGTACTTTAATCCGGGAAACCGCAGGGAACAGCTAGTAACGTTTGGTTTGTTTGTTACGCTTTTAAGCCAAACTCTCCAGTAGATCATTACGAAATTTTGCATACACGTTGTCAGGGGTACAGAGAAGAATACATGGTATTTTTTATGCCAGTATTGCCGCGGGAATTCTGATAATAAAGCAGGTAGGTAACATCAAGTAAAAAATATTAGACACGTACCTTCGGAGGCGACGTCGGTCTGCGTCTTGGTGAGCCACGCCTGGAAGTGGTCCACGGAGCGCAGGAAGCGGTGCAGGTCGCCCGCCTCCTCCAGCTTCGAGTCGCGCTCCTTGAGCTGTGAGCACGCACACATTACTTAATATCCATACTGAACTATTCTACATAATCATTATGAATGTATTAAATTGAAAAAACTTTATTTGACACAGTCACACTACACACTAATGCGGTGTTTGTAACACTTTCACTGCTAAACTACGCAACCGATCATCATGATATTTTGCATACACGTTGCCAGGGGTACAGAAAAGGAGATAGTACTTCTTGGTCCGGAATTCCTACGGTAACTTCGAAATCAACGCGGTGCATATCGTTGTTTTGAATGTTAAAATCCACTTCTTTATTTTCTATTCAATAACTCTCAAGCGAACGCGCTATTCATATTTGCTTCCCGAAATAAGGTCACAAAAAATGAGCTATTAAAAATTAAGGCAACGTTGTATTGCGAGATTTGCCGGTGCTCACCATGTGCGTGAGCTGCTCCCAGTTCTCGGTGATGTGCTTGACGCGCTCGCGGATGAGGCGCGCCTCCTCGGGGTGCTCCGCCTCGATGGCGCTCGCCTCCGCCTCCAGCGACGAGATGCGCGCCTGGATGGCCGCCAGGTCGCGCTCCATGCCCGACAGGCGGCGCTGCAGCGTCATCACGCCTGCACCACCACACAACACAACATAATTATACGAATCAATCATCAAATTCAAATTGTCAGGAGTACAAAAAGTACATTGGGTACTTTCTATTCTGGAATTCTTGCGAGAACTCAGAAGTTAACGCGGATGTATACCATAGAGCCAGTTTTGTCGACTATACACAAAAACGTAAACTACGAGCCTACTATCTAGAAAGCTGAAATTTGGCAGGTACATGTTTAATAGGCAGGCGTTAACGAAGACACACTCATTACAAGGAGTTCCCGCAGGATTTTTCAAAATAACGCGGGTAACGGTGTTAGTAATTAGAAATTAGATAAAACCAAATTACTATAAAATACTACCTGATCCTCGCGGTTTCACTCACTTAGGGGCCGAATTTTTAAAACAAAGAGCCCAAAATATCGATTGTCATAATCATCAAAACAGATAATTTTCATACAAATTTTCACACTCTTCAAGGGTTAGATTTCTTTTTTTATTTCTTTAATCCGCAAAAGGAAAACTACCGTCCAAATTTCGTGTTCTTAGCTAATCAATTTTGGGTGGGCATTGACGGGTCAATCAGGAAGTTTCCGTTCAATCTGAACGGACATTTACTCGACGATTTGTGGGTAGTGAAGTACGTATTAGGGTATAACAAAGGCTGTACCGTTGAGATCCATCTCGAGGTCGTCCGTCTGCTGCAGGATGCGCTTCTTGTCCTCGATCCACGACACCGTCTCGCGGCACTCGATGTGGAAGGTCTGCACGCCCGCCGCCGACTTCAGCTCCTCCTTCTTGGCCTCCGCCTGTTCGGGGCATTGAGACAGCCATTAGTAAAGTCGGCCAGCTGATAGGTCAATAAACTAGTACTAGCTCGACTACTAGTCGAGTTTTGACTAATTTTTTAATTTTTTTTTCTCAATAGCTCTTTAATTCAGAAAACATTACGCTTACATTACAAAATAATAATCCAATAATTTACTAAATCCACGGTAGAAAACGAAAAAATCATAACTCGGAAATTAGCCAGATGTGACATTCATAAAAAAAGCCGGTGGTGTGTGGTGGGTTACCTTCTCGCGTAGCTGGTTCCAGGCGTGGTTGAGCTGCGCCTGCCGCTCCTGGATGCGCGGCGCCTCCGGGTGCTCCACGTGCACCAGCTGCCGCGCCAGCTGGTTCACCATCGCCACGCGGGACGCGTTCGCGTTCATCTCCTTGTCGAACCCGTCGTATCTGAACAGTGACCACAAAGTTTTTGGGAATAATTATACTTGAGATGCTAACAAAAGATTTTTTTCCTTAGTAACCGTGGCGCGCCTGCCTCTAGATGCGCCCTAGAATGGGCTATCTCTAGTTAAAATCGTGCCCATATCATGATCAGTGAGTGAGCTGCTAACCTGTGCTTCATGATCTCGACGTCGTCGATGTCCTTGGGCGGCAGCATGGTGTCCAGCATGCGGTCCTTCTCGGCGAGCCACTGCTCGGCGGCGGCCGCCTCGGCGAGCAGCTTGCACAGCGACAGCGCGTCCAGCAGCCGCTGCTTGCGCAGGCGCGCCAGCTCGGCCAGCTCCCCGTGGCGCGCGTCCACCGCCGCCAGCCGCTCGCGCACCTCCGCGCTGCCCGCGTCCATCGGGCTCAGCTCGCTCGCCTGCACGACACGCACTCATGTACAGTTAACTGCATATATACGTACTTATACACTTTTAATAGTCATTGAATCTTATTGCAATAGTTATAGAGTTCAAATACTGACCAAAATGTATACATATTGGTGCGGGTCTGTCCTCATACCTATAAATATCAATTCACTCCACTTTTTGTTTCAAAGGATAGTTTTTAACAATAAATTCATACAGCTATTATGAATTTATAGAATTAAAATATAGCTTAGTATTAATTATTTGTAATTTATGATACATAATATGACAGAGTATGTTATTGTCATGTTCATTGACATATTGGTTTTTAAATTAAGTTAGAATGATTTCTAATTTAATAGGCTATTTGACTATTTTTTTTTTCTTAGTCCGTCTTGTAGATTAATAAAAAATATTGGACACGTATTTTTTCTTTTTTTACGTAATCAAAAAATAACATAGATACATTGAGTTGAAATTTCGCGTGACGTCACTAACTAGTGCAGTTTGTATGGCGGCTTGTAGCGGTAAGTGACGTCACGAGCCCCCACCCTAAACTTTAATGCCTTTTATCTCTGTGTATTTTCATTTATTTGAAAAATAAAAAAATACGTGTCTAATGATTTTTAATTTTCTAAAAGACGGACTAATTAAAATTTTGATTTTCAAAAGTTGTCAACATCCCTATTGTATTATTATTGACTAAAATGTTATATGAAAACAAACTAAAACTATTTAATATTTCATTACGTAGCAGTAATATTATTTGCCGGGCTCAGTACCTGTTGCTTCAGCTGTTGGATCACATTGGCGTAGTTCTTGAGCTCGTCGGTGACGTCTTTGTGCTTCTTCAGCAGGCTCTGCACTTGCGCCTCGTCCACCCCCGTGTCCTCCGACGACACCAGTCTGTAAGATGATTATACGAATCAGTATGAGGAGCTTTGAAACTATAAGAGATCGTAGAGTGACGTCACCTGCTTGTTTGTTTACATTAAACGTCAACCGAAAGTACGGTGCGTACAAGCAGGTAACGTTATGACTTCATGTGACCGCATGAATGGCATCTTTAGCGTTTCGAAAACTTTTTAATAAAAAAAATTGAAAAAGGCGATTTTCATAGAAAATAGAAAAATTCACAAAGAATAGACTAATTGACGAAATTTTTATTTTAGGACCCGTCATGTAGGACTGACATGAGTGATGAAATTCGGACCTTTTCGTGTACTTTTTTTTATTCCAGATTTCCAAAATGGACACGGGCGAACAATGATTTTCCATAGACTATGTGGTGGCGGCGCGATAGCACGTCCATGGGCGATGTAGCTCACCTGAGCGTGTCCAGCATCCACGTGTCGATGTCGTCGGCGTCGGCGAACAGCTGGTGGTAGCGCACGGCGGCGTCGAGCCGCGCGCGCCGCAGCGCCGCCACGTCCAGCAGGTGGTTCCACTGCGACAGGATGTCGCGCAGGCGCTCCTGCCGCGCGACGTGACCACATCGTTATCGTATCAGTTGAACACTGTTATACTTATACGGCGTGTAACGTTTAGCGAGGGACGTGTTCAAAGACGTTATATGTTCGATCACAATAAACAACTTGAGACGTACCTACCGATCGGAAACATTTAAATGAGCAATTTCTTGTATATAATATGTACTCGTGTGTCTCAGAAACGGGTAACTCTCTGGATCTAATTTTGTATTTAGATAAGGTATAGGATAAGGTATGGTAAGGGATAAGAGGAAAACAACTCATTTTTTTATAATAGCATCTCGTAAATCATATTGGCTATTGTCGGCACAATGCCTGTTGTCTTCAATGAGCGGTGAATTAACCTAATGATAAGTAACCTATCTAATAATAAAAAAACGCAATTTATCTAACTAATTAGAAATTGGACGTATTGTGTGCGCTGCGCCTAAAGGGACGGACCTGTATCCGGTCGGCGCCGAAGTGGCCCTGCTCGACGAGCTCGTCGCCCACCGCGGCCACGCTCATCAGCTGCGGCTCGTGCGCCTGCACGTCCGCCTCCAGCGCCTTGTGCTTCGAGATCAGCAGGTACACTGCGAGCCCGCGCACACACGCACACACACACTTAATTATTATTTATTTATTTATATCAGATGGCAGTTGTATCTCGAAAGTTGACCAAAATTACTTTTTCGTTTTTATATAGGCACAGATAATATAATACTATACAGGCATTCATTGGTTAAAAAAAAGTCGCCAAAGGAAGACGACGCGGCTTTTTTTTTATCAATTAAATTATATGTAAGTAGTAACAAGTCCTTTTCGCCAACTATCGAGATAACTTTTTCGCTTTCTGCTGTCGACATGCACTTGTGCGTATTTGGTATAACAAGTAGTAATAAACATAAGGAATTGCAGTTACAAAAAAATAGTATTATATTCATGGTTGCGAAAGCGTAACCTCGCCTGAAAATAGACCAGCCGGATTTTACATCGCCACCTTAAACCATCTAAAACCAATTGCAGAATCTAAATTTCATTCCGGTAGTCGGACGATAGTATACAAAAGTAAATGTGAACACCAGTTCTACCCACCGGTGGTGAGGTCGTGGCCAATGTCATCAACAGACACGATCTGCTCCTTCTCCTTTATCCAGTTCTCCTCGTCGGCCATGTCCCAGTAGAACTGCCACAGCTTGCGGCTGTCCTCTAGTCGCTTTCTGTTCACAAAAACTACTATTTAAGACCCCTTCACATTCAGGTTGGGTTTTAGAAGTTGAACGTCCATTTCCTGAATTTTCAGTTCCCTTGACATCTACAACTTCGCTTAATGTCCACTTTCCTGAAGGTCTATTTCCCGGAATATACACTTTCCAGTAGAACATAAGCAGCAAAAATATGTGCAGTATTCTACCGAATGCTAAATGTGGGATAGTAAAATGTCTTCCCCTCTTGTTTCGAGCACCGTTCGAGGCTTACCACTACCAACCGGGATGTATCCCGAAGGAGGTGGTAATGGTGGTAAAAGTACGCAGTGTACATACGTGTGTACTAGGCGTAACAAAAGAAATGCCACTTCAAAAATAAATAGACAACGTCTCCTATCGCATTTTTCGTTCAGGACTGTGCTGCAGGTACGCACGTTATCGGTAAGGAGTGTCATCGGTCATAGTGTAGCCACTAGGGCTCCAATGTGTATCCACTAGGCCACCAGTGTATGGTCACTAGCCCCCGTGTGTAGCCACTAGCCCCCCCGTGTGTAGTCACTAGCCCACCAGTTTGTAGTCACTAGCCCACCAGTATGTAGTCACTAGCCCACCAGTGTGTAGTCACTAGCCCACCAGTGTGTAGTCACTAGCCCATCAGTATGTAACCACTAGCCCACCAGTGTGTAGTCACTAGCCCACCAGTGTGTAGTCACTAGCCCACCAGTATGTAGTCACTATCCCACCAGTGTGTAGTCACTAGCCCACCAGTATGTAGTCACTATCCCACCAGTGTGTAGTCACTATCCCACCAGTGTGTAGTCACTATCCCACCAGTGTGTAGTCACTAGCCCACCAGTATGTAGTCACTATCCCACCAGTGTGTAGTCACTAGCCCACCAGTGTGTAGTCACTATCCCACCAGTGTGTAGTCACTAGCCCACCAGTATGTAATCACTATCCCACCAGTGTGTAGTCACTAGCCCACCAGTGTGTAGTCACTATCCCACCAGTGTGTAGTCACTAGCCCACCAGTGTGTAGTCACTATCCCACCAGTGTGTAGTCACTAGCCCACCAGTGTGTAGTCACTATCCCACCAGTGTATGGTCACTAGCCCCCGTGTGTAGCCACTAGCCCCCCCGTGTGTAGTCACTAGCCCACCAGTTTGTAGTCACTAGCCCACCAGTATGTAGT
This sequence comes from Zygaena filipendulae, assembly GCA_907165275.2. NCBI lineage: Eukaryota > Metazoa > Arthropoda > Insecta > Lepidoptera > Zygaenidae > Zygaena > Zygaena filipendulae. The sequence goes on from OU015664.1 coordinate 8,459,766, forward strand.
CACTAGCCCACCAGTGTGTAGTCACTAGCCCACCAGTGTGTAGTCACTAGCCCATCAGTATGTAACCACTAGCCCACCAGTGTGTAGTCACTAGCCCACCAGTATGTAGTCACTATCCCACCAGTGTGTAGTCACTAGCCCACCAGTGTGTAGTCACTAGCCCACCAGTGTGTAGTCACTATCCCACCAGTGTGTAGTCACTAGCCCACCAGTGTGTAGTCACTATCCCACCAGTGTGTAGTCACTAGCCCACCAGTATGTAGTCACTATCCCACCAGTGTGTAGTCACTAGCCCACCAGTGTGTAGTCACTATCCCACCAGTGTGTAGTCACTATCCCACCAGTGTGTAGTCACTATCCCACCAGTGTGTAGTCACTATCCCACCAGTGTGTAGTCACTAGCCCACCAGTGTGTAGTCACTATCCCACCTGTGTGTAGTCACTAGCCCACCAGTGTGTAGTCACTAGCCCACCAGTATGTAGTCACTATCCCACCAGTGTGTAGTCACTATCCCACCAGTGTGTAGTCACTAGCCCACCAGTGTGTAGTCACTATCCCACCAGTGTGTAGTCACTAGCCCACCAGTGTGTAGTCACTATCCCACCAGTATGTAGTCACTATCCCACCAGTGTGTAGTCACTAGCCCACCAGTGTGTAGTCACTAGCCCACCAGTGTGTAGTCACTATCCCACCAGTGTGTAGTCACTAGCCCACCAGTGTGTAGTCACTAGCCCACCAGTATGTAGTCACTATCCCACCAGTGTGTAGTCACTATCCCACCAGTGTGTAGTCACTAGCCACTAGCCACACACCTGCGCTCGACGGCGAGGTGCACCAGCTCGGCGTACGCGTTCTCCAGCTGCTGGATGCGCTCCACGGTGATGGCGGGGTCGCACGGCCGGTAGCCGCCCTCCTCCTGCTCCAGGAACCGCTGCGACTGGCCCACCACCACCTGTTTACCAACACACGTTAATCGAAAGTATTCAACACTGATATTATAAATAGGTAACGTTTGTAAGATCGGGTGTACAGGTGGAACTAATGAACCGATTCTTAAAATCATTTCACTGAAAAGAAGCTAGAGTATTTCTGAGTAGCAGAAGATAGTTCGCTAGAGAATTGTAAAATCCACGCGAGTTACACCGCGGAGGAAGGGGGGATAAAATGACGTGTAGTAAGATTGATATCTGTATTAATAAATGCTACTTAAACTTGATAGGTGGATTGTCTTTTTTTACATATGAACTCGGGCTCGAACCCGCGCCAACCTAACCCATGGTTAACCACTGGACGGAGGGAGCTGCAGCTGCAGGTGTCTCCGTTACCTTGACACGCTCGCCCAGCACGTTGATGTCGGCCTCGACGAGCGCGTGCTTCTGCAGCAGGTCCTCGACGCCCATCAGGTGTTTGCCGTAGTCGTCGGTCAGCAGGCGCAGCTTGATCTCCTCCATCGAGTCCAGGATGTACAGCATCTCCTGTGTTGGTAGAGCATTATATTTTAGTGGTTTGTCATGGAGTTCGGCCGGCGCCTTGGAGTCGAAGGTTGTGGACCCTCGCTCCGTGTCATTCCTGGTGCAACGGGAGAATCATTAAGTACAATACGAATATAATCCAATGAACAAGAAAAGTTACTTTGATCGTGTTTCGATTCGTAACAACTATAATTTTTTTTATTAATTAGCATTATTATTATTATGTATGAAAGTCTAGAGACTGCGATCGATACGTCAATGATATCAGATCGGAAAACATATTGTAATGTGTACGTGACATGTATACGTGTTTGCGGTGTGAGATTATTTGAATATTTGTTTACGTTTGCTGTATAAATTTTTAATGGAAAATAAAAAATAACTTGTTCAGCACACCTCTGATGTAGGATTACCAACTTGTTTGTATTTTGTGTGTGTGCGTGTGCGTGTACCTGGAAGTTCTGGTGCAGCTGCAGCGACAGCTCGAGGCGGGCGCGCCGCGCGCGCAGCAGCTCCAGCAGGTAGGCCCACAGCCGCAGCACGTTGTCGCGCCGCGCGCACACGCGCTCCATGTCGTGGTACCTGCGCACATACACATAATACACACACTCAGCAAAACAAACTGGCGAGCGAAAATCGCTCAACCACTACAGACAGTGAAGGATCGTGACTGAACTTCGATACTTATTGCTAGAATCAATACAAACCACTGCACTGCAGTAATACATGGTGGATTCGCCCACACGGACTCAGATTAATTATGCCAGTGAGCATTGAGTATTTTTTTTTTGTTCTATAAGAAACAACGCAGCATTTCGCTGAGTACAGCATGCCGAAACTCTTTTTGAGTCTGTGAGTCCAGAATATTGAAAAAATTATATATTTATTTGAAGGTATTTAACAAAATATTACAAAAAAGGCCTAAATGGCATCCTCTACCAATCAACCTGTGGCTATTACATTAATTCGTACGCGCGTGGTTTGCCTTATGCTCCCTTGGGCCTGTGAGCCTATGTGCCCGTGGGCCTGTGTACCCGTGACGTGTGCACGAGAGCCTGTATGCCCGCGAGCCCGTGCCCTCGCCCTCGAGCCGGTCAGGCAGTGGCGCGCGGCGCGTACCTCTCGGCCTGCAGCTCGGAGCACACGGCGACGACGGCCTGCACGCGCTCCTCGTACGCGAAGATGTCGGTCTCGATGGCCTCGTGCTTCTTGGCGGCCGCCTCCACCGCCGCCAGGTCGAAGCCGAAGTTGTCCTGGCTGACCAGCCGCTGGTTCTCGCTGAGCCACGTCTCGCGCATCTGCGCCTTGCGGTTGAATCTGGCGTAATCGTCCAATTTGTTAGATTTAAGCTACGTCTAGATGTTTGTAGCAGCAATTTTCATACACATTCGAAATTATGGTAAACATATTTTGGTGCTGCATCGTAAAAGTAAGGTAGTTCACTCTAACTCAGAGGAGCATGTAAAAGAAAGCGTTTTTGGTTAAAGTATTCTCTGTGATTTGTAAGTATTTTTTTAAATATAGCATAAATACACATATATATTTATTTAAGTACTTATATTACTTGAAAGTATAAATTACTACAAGTTTAGAGTATCATCACTCGTTCAAGTGCTTGCACATTATCAGACAGCTGCACAGCTCTACCTGGTCGCAACCTAAACAATTCTTGTACCGAACGCCCAAACACAATGACATAATTTATTTCCCTGACGCGAGGATCTGCGGGACCTGAGGAGAATCCGCGACCTCGGTCGGTGATGGTTGTTATGTATCGGCGCGGCGGTGGTGTACCTGGCGGCGAGCTGCTCGAGCTTCTCCTGGCGGATGAGCTCCTCGCGCAGCGCCAGCTCGCGCTCGTGCTCGGCCTTCTCGAGCCGCTCCCACGCGCGGTTGATGTCGTGGATGAGGCGGCCCTCGCGCGGCGTGTACGGCCGCTGGTTGGCGGCGCGCATGCGCGACTGCAGCGTGAACAGCAGCACCTCCAGGTTGCCCTTCTCCACGAACCTGCCGACAAGCACGGGGACGGTGACGTCACTCAGCTCCACTCACTTAAATGGCGAGCGATATATTATATTGCAGTGAGTTAATAATGAGACCTTTTAAAAATAGTTTATATGATTTTGGTGTAGTAAAAAAATATTCTTGTCATGAGCAATGCTATCAAACTGAAACCATAATCATCATTTAGAGTTTTTCTTCAATAACAACTTAAGATGAACTTTTAATATACATTCTTTTATAACTCACTTGGGCGGTTTTTCGACGGTGCGATAGTTGGCGAACTGTATCAACTGCTGGCGGACTCCCTCCAGCGAGTTGGCGAAGGTCCTGTCGCCCAGTGCCTCGATGGTGCGCTCGATCCATTGCAGCAGGTCGCTGGAACGGCAACACGCGAGTGTCAAATTACCATACATCGACGTCATACCAACAATAAAAGGGGCTCGAGTTTAGACTAAGACGAAAAACAAACTCACATTTGCATTAAGATTTAGGATTAGCTGTTGCCGTAATTTCTCCGGCTGTAATTCAGAGTTCCTGCGGGAATTCCGAAACAAAAATACCGCATGTTCTTTTTTGTACCCCTCACAACGTGTATGCGAAAATTCACGATGATCGGTTTTATTTTTTTATTTATTTATTTATTTATTGGCACACAAAACGAGACACAAACAATAAGAGGTACATAAGTATTATACATTACTAGAGCTGGAATGTGTCCCAAAGTATGGGTGCACAGTAACAAAAATTATTATTATGTTTTTTTTTTCTTTCTTTTTTTTTATAATAATTAAAACTAAAAATTAGTGCAAAGCTGTAATTCAGCGTCCAAAACCAATAAGTAAGTATAACTTAAACTAACAAGACAAACATTTGGCTAAGCATCTCCGGAAAACACACAATCTACTGTCGAATATGTCCAGTTTTGAACACGAAGTAGCCACCGAGTTATAAGATCTGCACATTCTAACGACAGGATTATAGTATGAGGTGTTATTGATATAAACTTTCAAGACAAAGGGCTGAAAGCTTCTGAATCTCGCTTGCGTGTTAATTGAGATAGTATTTAAAAGTGTAGGGGACTCAATATAGCCATGCAGAATCTTGTGTAAATAAACTAAATCACTTAATTGACGACGAGTCTCTAACCTAGGTATGTGGAACCTCCTGAGCCTCTGTTCATAGTTGGCCAAGGTTCTTCCCTCCCCGATTCTGTACGAGAGACACCTGAGACATCTGTTTTGAAGTCGTTCTAGATTTTCAGTGTGTATCTTGTAGTACGGGGACCACACTGGACTCCCATATTCAAGTACGCTTCTTACAAGACTATAAAACAAACAGAGCAATGCTTTTGGATTCTTGAAAGGACGCGTGTTACGAAATATAAAGCCCAAAAGCCTACCTGCTTGATTGCTTATGTACTCATAGTGTGGTCTAAAAGACAGAGTTTCATCAAAGTATACACCGAGATCTTTTGCATTTGTCTTGCGTTGTAGGACTTGACCCGACAGCCTATAATTAAAGTTAATTTTATTCTTCTTGTTAGAAAATGTAATGAAAAAACATTTGTCAATATTTAGGTACATCCTATTCCTAGCACACCATTCAACCAGGGTATTGAGATCACGTTGTAGTGATTCACAATCAGAAACATTATCTATTCGGGAAAAAATCTTGAGGTCATCCGCATACAAAAGAGATGGGTTTACCAATCGGTCTATCAGGTCGTTTATAAAAAGAACAAAAAGAAGTGGCCCCATATGAGATCCCTGTGGAACTCCTGATGTTATTATGCATGGAGAAGACATAAAACCTCTAACCACAACCACTTGATTTCTGCGCTCAAGATAAGAAGTTACCCAGCGAAGTAGATTACCATGAATGCCATACGTGGCCAACTTCTCAATTAAAATAGAGTGGTTGACTTTATCAAAAGCCTTCGAGAAATCCGTGTAAATGCTGTCAGTCTGACTTCGGTGATGAAACGATGCACACAAATAATTTTTGTACTCAAGTAAATTACTAATTGTTGATTTACCCTTGACGAAACCATGCTGTTTATCAGAGATCAATGGCTTGACTTGATAAAAAAAGTGCTTGTAGACTAGCGACTCGAATATCTTTGCGACACAAGAAAGGATACTAATTGGGCGATAGTTGTCACAGCTAGATTTATCGCCTGCCTTATGGATTGGGATTATATATGCCGACTTCCACAATGATGGAAAAACTCCAGTATAAAGTGAGGTATTAAATATAATAAACAAGGGGGTAAGGAGTTGTTTACCACAGGATTTTACAAAAATTGCAGGAATATCATCCGGACCGGAACCCTTAGTGCAGTCAAGCTGTTTTATTTTTTCATAGATGTCGTATTCACTAATAAATATATTAGACAGTTGATCGGTTGAGTCGTTAGGGCGTGAAAAGCAAATCATATTCGCATTTATAATATCAGTTAGGATAGTTAGGACTATGTAACAGTGCGCCAAGAATAGAGATAATAATATAAAAAAGCGACACTCTCCCCCTCCCGCCAATTTCATGCCTTCTCATACACCGCAAAAATGACCTCGGTAGAGACCGAGGAAACGAATAGATGACGAATAGAATCTACATATTGTCGCTCTCAACCTTACGACACACATACGCGCACAACACGTGTACAAGTGTACAAGCCGGCCGTCTTAACTTGTGGGAGAGTACTTGAATCCCAAACGATGTAATTAATTTGTTAACCGACTTCCAAAAAGGAGGAAATTCTATGTTCGATTGTATGTATGGTTTCAAATAATAAATTCAAGACATTAATAAACACAGATTATGCGATAAAGCATATTATAGTGTAATAGACTATTTAAATGATACAGACGTTTGGGAATGAATGGCTCTATCCAATTACTATTTTTTGCTCTCCTAGTTTATAAGTACGAACATTAAAAGGCAGCCCCCTGCTGAGTTTCTTGTCAGTTCTTCTCAGTAGAGGACGTATTCCGAACTGGCGGTAATTTATAGTTCTAAGAACCTGCTGACGATTATAAGTGATTGTAACAACCAATCCTAAGTAATAAATGGCTTTTGAATTTTGAATTTTCATTTTCTTCATTTACTTCATTTGTATGTGTCACCGTCCCCTCCCCCCCCCCCAGCCTCACCTGGTCAGCGTCTCGTACTCGTGCACCATGCGCTCGTTCTCCATGGCCTTGCCGACCACCTTGCCGATGCGCTTGCCCTGCACCGTCTCTTGCTTCAGCTTGCTGAAGTAGTGGTAGTACGTCACCACGTACGTAATTATCGACTTCTCGTCCGGGTGGTCCACCGCGATGTCTGACACACGCACACACAAACACACATCATTACAATAATTAACACTGACATCTACAGCGGTTTGCTTATGGTTCATCAGCAGGAAGGGACTGACGACCGTGAAGGGAATGTCTCCAGGAGACTTTCACCAGGTTACTCTCGCCTTTTAGAACGGATTTTTCAATCCTCAGATAAGAGCTAACAGTGGAACAAATTTTCTATGGATTATTATTATTATCAGACGAATATGTTCATCCATTGTAAAATAAGCCATTAGAAGAGATTTTCTTAAGTATAAAGCTGAGCACAAAAAATTTGTCGGAGTGGATGAGTTCTCGCGCACGAGAAGAAGTAAGATTTGTAAAACTTTAAAGGTACGTGGACTCCATTGCCAATTGCCATGAAAAAAATTATTGGCCGCAAAGCCTGGCGAGCGACACTATGAAATAAAAAAAAGAGTAACCAAACAAAATGTGAAACCTTCAGCGTCGAGTAACTTTGTGAGGCCGAGCTTCTCCTCGGCGACGTTGAACGCGTTGTTCAAGTTGTGTATGGGATTGTTCCGGTGCAGCTTCTCGAACTGCACCAGGTCGGGGCGGTGCTTGTGTATGATCGCGTTGAACGCGAGCCCGTCGCGCCACGACGTGGTGAAGTTGCGCACGTTCACGTTGTTGTAGCCGGCGGTCTTCATCTGACACCACAGCAGCAGCGCGTCCTTGGCGGACTTGGTCTCTTTGTTGTCGGTCTCCTCGATCGTTATGTCTTGGATCTGGATACGCCGGGTAAAAGAAGATGGACTTTTTAAACTGTTAAACTATTATACTATCAAGAGAAATCTTTATAGTTGTGTTCTATGTGACATTACATTTGTTTTGCCATTAATTCGTTTGATTTTGATCGAAGTGCCATTTTTTCTTACGGGTAACGCCAGTTTCCCATGTGGAAGAACTTTAAATTAGCAAACTTGTTTATTAAAATAGCGGTTTTTTCTGTATTTATTTAAACTTATTGTACAACATGATACAAAAGGCGGACTTAATGGCAAAGTGGCATTCTCTGTTAGTCAAACTTCACTAGGTTCATAAAGTGCGCTTGGTTGAAAAGATTTAGCAGTTATAATAATTGTTAAAAAATATACACAATTTAAAGCTAAAAGACAAGCTTTGTAACAGAAGATGTTTTACTCCTTTTGCGTGTAATCACTAGTACGTGTACACTGTACGCACTCCATCTCTCTTTTTTCTATAAAACTAAAGTATGAGTAAGTAAGTAAGTATGAGTAGCAAGTGAACCTGGAAGCGCAGGATGATCGTCCAGATGAGGCCGAGGTTGAGCCTGGGGTTCCCGTCGACGATGTCGTGCGAGCCCATGTTCTCGAGGTGCACGCGCTGCTCGCGCAGGAACTGCAGCGCCTTATCCACGTTCTCCAAGCAGTGGATGCGCATCTTGCCCTTCGTCGGGCGGGGCTGAAGAGAAGACCAGATATTTATTATAGTTGCTTTATTTCAACACCAAGATGATCCCCCGCGGTTTCACCCCCGTTAGTTAAGGAGTTCCCGCGGGAATTCCGAGGTAAAAGTATTCTATGTCACTAAGGAACACTGTAGCTTCCTATAAGTGACACTGAACCCATTTGCACACTGTACCTTCCTACATACAAACTCACGAAATTACAAATATAAATGTATGATAATATCTTTCTATTGTATTACATTCTCTCTTTATAATAATGCATACTACTAGCTGTTCCCTGCGGATTCAACCGCGTTAATTTTACTTCCCATGAGAACTCCGTGAAATCCGTTCTTAACACCTAATGTCTCCTATCTATAAACTATCTACCTGCCAATTTTCAGCTTCATAGGTCAAGTAGTTTTTCAGGTTTCGTGTTTAGACAGTGAGTCAGTGACCTTTCGCTTTTATTTATTTATTTATTTAAACTTTTTGCACATTATGGTACAAAAGGCGGACTTTATATACGAGTATAAAGAAAATTAATAAGATAATACACAATCATTATATGACATTGCACTTAGACTAATTCGACACCGGTGCCAATGTTGACTGTTAGAGCAAAGGGCCCGGACGTCATTACGGCACCGTTGTTGTGGTTAGCGAACTTGACTGCTACGGCAGGTGTCGCCGGTTCAATCCCCGCAACAAGATAAGCATTATTGTGACGAATGTTTGTTTGCCCTAAGTACGGGTGTTGCCAACTTCCCCCCTTTTTGTGTCGGTAAATAAAAAAAAATTCTTTTGAAGCGATGGATACGCATCCCATATGTATTTATTTTCATACTTGGATGGTCGAGGAAATCAAACTAGTTGTGGAAATAATGAGCAATCTAATTATGGTAATTTACTTACAACTAAACCAAAACAAGGAAACTTAGATCGAAACATAATATAATTTTAGATTGAGGCGCAGGAAAACAACGGTAAAAACATAGAACGCTCAGATGGGACCACAATCGTGGTATTTCTTGTCCAATTAAAAAAGGTTAAATACAATCGCTCCTGCCAGTTAGTTACATAGCCGAGTTATAACACTGTATTGTTTTTGCAAAAGATTCAAACAAAAAGAATATTCTCACACGCTTAGGTTAATAAATTGTGTAGAGGATTTTCTTTAATTTATTTATTCATTGTTATATTGGGCTTGGTTTAAATATAACCAGTATTCAGTCCTACACAAATGACAAAATAAATATTATTTGATATTTCCATAATCTACAATTTTTTGAATATCAGAGACTCAGATAAGTAGTTCTAGGGAGAATAATAAAAAAATATTTTTGCTGTCTTTTTGTATGCTATCACACGATATACTCGTGGTTTTAAGCTGGATAATTTGACCATTGTCATAGAATGGGCGTTGGCACGCTTACCTAAACTATTTGATTGAATCCCCCGTTCGCCACAAATTTATTTATAGTTTCGGTGAGTTATCGAGTATGATTTGGAATGTCTGCCAATCAATCAATTCAATTATGCTATAGATCTTTGTCCGTGACAGTGGGCACTCACCAGCCGCTCCCCGGACAGCACCTCCAGCAGTTTGATGAGCATCTTCCCGTCCCGCATGTCCACGTACAGGTCGCCGATGCGCGAGCCCACGCGCACCAGGTGAGAGTTCACCCATTTTTGAAACGTCTTCTTCTGCACACTCTCTCGTTCGTCTGAGAAAGTCAAACAAACAACTCTATACACTTGAGGACTAAATAAAAATAAACATGGCCTGAGACTTATAAAACACACAAAACACAAAAAGTTTATCGCGCTGGTACACAAAAAAATTCATATTCTCGAATGAAATTAGATCTAAACACACTTGCTAATTCCCATTAAAAAATAATAAGTCGAAATAGAATTCACAGCAACCGCCAGTAGGGTAGGCCGCGGTACGGGCACCAGAGAAGCGGTTTACACTGCCATCGGAAAAACTCCTATATGACCGCCGCCCCTATAGCTGATATCTGGTTCCGTAAGCGATATGAGAAACGAGGATAGCGTTACCGTTCGCAAGCTCTGGAGCGGAAAATATAATTGGATCGCGTTAGCGGAAATGTATCTATGATTCAAATTGTCTAGACTGGTTTTTTTATATATATTTTTCAGATTAGCGAGGTAAAAAACAAAAAAATATAAACACTCGGACAGCAACGATTTAAAACGGCACTGAAATTTACAGTCACGGACATCACAAACCGATTCAACGATGTCGCACTCAACGAACCTCTGAGCTCCAAGACAACTTTGTCGTAATACTGCTCCAAGCCGGGCACTTCGATGTCGACACCTTTCTTGATCAGGTCGTAACCGTCAGTGGACGCCATGTCGCCGGTCGACAAACGACAAAACGGACTCCTGAACCGACCGCTCGGCGCAACAAACTGCCTACTGGACCGACCAAACTGTCCGACGAATAAGGATAGACGTTATCGCACACGAGGAACACTTCAGACGTCCACAACTTGGTCGCAATGATTAATTTTTATTTCTTATTTGCGATCGGATGCAAATTTATTAGCTCTTTCTACGTACGCGTGCCCACATAGAAATGCGTAAGATTTCATCACGAACATGATTCTCAGTCAGCACGCTAAACAACAAGAAATCATTCGTGAAGAATAAAGTTAAAATGCTCTGCTTAGGAATCTGTAGCCACTATCGATGATAAACAATAGACACTTGAAAACTATAGATAACAAAGAGATCGTTTACGAAAAATACATTTAAAATAACTGACGAAATGTTGACAACTCCTGTTTAGTAATAGAGGTAAACCGGAAAGTGTGGTCATTTAATTGATAATTAAATGAAGGTAGGTACACAAAACTTCAGCAGCTAAATATAATAACTTGTATTTTGCATATGGTATTTATAAATGAGGAATTATGAGGCGTGAACGAGAGTTTAATTTGATCAGATTTTTTAATTAAAATTTATTTTAAGTTTGTCTAAGAGAGAAGTATACGTCAATTACTAAGTTGTGTTGTGTTCATGTTCCTTTTTGGTATTAAATAAATTTAATTCAATTAAAATACACATTTGGAGCTAGAGTTATTTTTATCTCTAAAGTACCAATCGATAAAGTCGCATCACGTCTATCTACTTTTTTATCGCATAGGCATAGGGTACCTACTTGTAGAATTATGGAGACAACTTGACACACATTTCTACCTATCCATATATACCTACTACCATATTTCTCACCCTACGATCTTATTAGAACTTCGAATTATAACCGCCGCACTCAGAGTCGACTTTAATGATTACTTAGTTAAGTATAGATTTTTAAAACAAAACTGCCGCAATCAGAGACGTTCAGTAAATTAATGTTAATTGGCATTTAATGACATGTAACTTAATTAGTTAAATGCCAATTAACTAATGTTGTCTGATTGCAACAGTTTTGTTTTAAAAAACTATACTTAACTAAGTATAATCATTAAAGTCGACTCTGAGTGCGGCGGTAAACGAACTAGCTGTCCCTCGCAGTTTCACCCGCGGTAATTTTGGAGTTCCTGTGGGATTTCCAGGATAAAATCACTACATAGTATAAAACAAAGTCGCTTCCCGCTGTTTATCTGTCCCTACGTATGCTTAGATCTTTAAAACTACGCAACTGATTTGATGCGGTTTTTTTTAATGGATAGAGTGATTCAAGAGGAAAGTTTATTCGTATAGTTTAGCCTGGAATTCCTACGAGAACTCCGAAATTACCGCGGGTGAAACCGCGGGGGACAGCTAGAATAGATATATGAACCTTCCTCATGAATCACTCTATCTATTGATGAAAACCGCATGAAAATCAGTTGCTTAGTTTTAAAGATCTAAACAGACATATGGGGGGGCTAAGATGCGCAAGACGACAAAATTTTATCGAGCCATTTTATCGATTCTCGTCGACAAAGCCATACAATATGTCGACGAGAATCGATAAAATGGCTCGATAAAATTTTGTCGTCTTGCGCATCTTAGCCCGGATGGACACAGACAGCGGGAAACGACTTTGTTTTATACTATGTAGTGACTCTTCTTCTCCTTTCCAGGGTTCCGTATCTCAAAAGGAACAAAGGAACCCTTATAGGATCACTTCGTTATCCATCAGTCTTTCACGACCCTTTTTTTCAGGAAGGCGTAGAAATATCAAGTTAAAATTAATATCAAATAAGTACTCAACTACTCAGGTCTGCAATCCGTAGGAGCTGAAGCCAAACAATCAAAGTCAAAACTTCTAAGTCAACGCATCTAAAGATACGACCGCTTACGCCGCAGAGTTTGACACCCGCTAGGGAATCAAAACTTAAAAGTAGGTAACTTCCCTTTGACCTAGAATTATGAAATTCGACAAAAGCAATAGGTATGTAAATGGAAGTACATACATACAAAAATCCAAAAACCGTGTAGTTACCTACATCACAAAACCAATTTTTTTTACCACTGCACCTACTTGCACTTAGCCGGTTTTTTGATTATGGCATCTATTAAGAAACTCTATTTTTCCAAAGAATCAAAGAAAAATAATTTGATTTCCTAATTAAATTAATACCTATTCGACCGCAATATCGAGTCACAAACATCCAAACTTTCACGCATATACGCACATAATATATTTTATAAAAAAACATACAATGCATACAGTACAGTCGAACATAGAACCTCCTACATTTTGGAAGTCGGCTATCGCTTACCAGCAAGCGCTTTGATGCGCGATCGTTCGAATAGCCTCGACGATGAGTTGCCGCCGTCGTACTCGAAGTCATCGATGATCTCCTGGCCGTGGCCGATGGACGGGTCCCAGCGGGACACGGATATGTCGGTCGTCATCGCGACCAACGGCACCTGCACCTCACCGCGCCACGTTCAACTAGCTGCTGACAAAACAAACCACCGTTTGATATGACGTCACGCTTAGAGAACACAGAAACAAAAACATCATGTCTTCTGATGTCCATTTAAAAAGAAATCGATGGAGAGATTCAGAGATAAAAGATCTTTTTTGGTGTCATTTCTGGATCATTTACATAGGCAAAAGGTCTCCTGAAAATGCCAAAAACTGTTTTAGTACCGTTAGTATACCACCTACTACTGTTCTACTTTTTGTTGACAAAATCAAATCAAAATTGCAACAAAAACTACCACTTTTCTTCTCGGTGAAAAGACCGTTATACAAAAATAGTTATTTTTAGTTAAATATCTTCGAAATATTTTTTTAAGGAGTGGCACACTGTGATTGCTTTATAATAGCCTCATTATACATAATATTATTTATTTATCATTTATAAAACCGGAGATGTATAATGGTGTATTGATGACCGCCATCACTATAAAGAATACCTACACTACAAAACGTAGCTTAGGTATACTCGTGAGTTTTATATTTAGGAACGTTTGTTTCAAGTTAGGTATAACACAACAAAAATTATAAATCCGAAACGCTCAAGATGGCAAAAAAATCACAAAATAGTAACTTATAAGTACGCCAAAAGACACGATGTCTAAGTAGCAATTTTTGTGGTGTTTTGTGGTATTTGTAATGCGACGTGTTTCAAAACAAATTTTGCGTGATGCGCGTAAAACATCGAGATTAAAATTTATAAAATCATCACTTTAAATTATGCTAGTATATTATAATCAATTAGTTATGACTCAATAGTTACGACTTAACTAAGAAATTTTTACGTATAACTAACTACTTACGAAAAAGAAAACCAAGGATTGTATTGCGAAATATGCCTGATTTTCCGCCTGACGCGGCCAAACCAAACTCCATTAGCCTTAATACTCGGAAAAACAATTAAAATTTGAATACCTTGAGTCTAATTGCTTGATGTTAAACACTATAACAACTATTGCAACTCTACCTTAATGGTCAACAATTTGTACACAAATTTCGATGGAAAGCATAACCGGAATCATGGGACATTTGCAAGAACTGCATTGTTAAGAGTTGATATACGAGTACCTACGATTCTGATATCCAATGACGAATACGGCGATAAGATATTAGATAACATACAGATAAACGGTAATGGTTGAAACCACAGGTAAGGCACGTTGCCGCACCTAAACAATGTTAACAAATAACATCCTAATAACTATGTATTATAAATGCGAATGTTTTTTATGTTACGCTTTCACGGATAACTACTCAATTGATCATCATAAAATTTTGCATCAGAGATAGAGAGAAGGAAATAAGGTACTTTTTATCCCGGAATTCCCGCGGGAGATCCTAAATTAACGCGGCTGAAACCGCAGAGATGTCTCGTACACGTAGAGAGTCCAGTGGCGTCTCTAGCCCATGTAGCGCCCGTGTGCAACCATTACCCTAGCGCCCCCTAGTAAGCGCGCGGTCAAAATGGAATGGGTGCAAAGTAGGCAAGACGAACAGCACATCAAGTTAATATAACTTGTCTTTCCCCAATCGATAATAAACTTTATTATTTGAAGATTTTTGAAGAAGAAATTTCCGTAGCGAGCGGCGCTCGGTGCCCCCTAGGGCCGCTGCGCCCGTGTGCAACGCACACCCTGCACCATAGGTAAAGACGCCTGTGGTAGAGACCTTTACGAGTATGTAATTGATGTACGAGACACAATATGTCCTAGATGATAAGAGTATCGTTTAACTTAATTACGTTAAATACGAATTAGTTTCATACAAACGAACAGGCTTCCTTGGCCCTAAATCCTAATAACTGACGTTCCATCGCAGTTATGGACACTGCCTCATGTCATATTATAGTATAATATCCAAATTATGAGCAACCAGCTAATCATAACATCACGGTGTAGCAAAACGTTTAATACCTTTGTGACAATTCCAACGAATCATAGCAAAACTGATTATTTTTATAGGTACATACCACAGATAATAAAATACTACATACAATACATACAATATTGAAACCGGTTGAACAGACCCATAATGGGGTTTAAGATTAAGTAATAAGTATAAATATACATGACACATGCTTTAGAATTTGGTAATGTTGTTATCTTATAACTACTATTATATTATTTATTACAGCACAGCACTGTTAATCTAGTAATTAGCGATTCCTGCTTCAGAGTTAACATTCGTGTAAACCTGAGAGACCGTCCGAGAGTTTATTATGTAAATTTCTGGCATAGATTGTCAACTTGTCTAGGGGGGCAGGTGGCGTTGTGTGATAATGTTCAAGCATTATTATTAGTTAATTTGTTTAGCAACAAGACTTCCTTTGAGAATTTTGAAAACAATGCTTGTATTGTTGAGCAGCTATTGCCATTGCGCTCGCCTGGTATTTAGAAATATACTGGCGGGCGGTATAGTTGGTACCTTATTTTGTAGCCTCACAGCTCGCAAGTATGTCACAATCAATAAAATCCACAGATGAGTCAATACATCATCTATTTTACTTCAACAATCATGAATCAGTGGAACTACAATGTCTGTGTGAAAATCTAGTCTAAAGATAATATTATTATAAAAAACCAGCTTTTTATTTTTTCTTCAAGGTTAAACCTTATGTAAATTATGTTCATAAAACTAAAATGAGCCTCAATTCTAACGTTTTAAGAAACCGATGAAAATAACAAGTATTGAAACTAATCATAAGTATTTCAGATCGTGAATCACTTCGCACAGTTCCCATCACGTGTACGATCCGTCACGAATCACGAACGTCCTATTTACCTTTGAATAATCAAAGCTATTTACATGGAAAATCCAGACTATTTATAAACAACTTGGATCAAATGCCAATCACGTCTCATGCATCGTGAATGATGTAAGAGGCTTGCTGCCTTGTGTTCCCCGTAGAGGTTTTTGTCATTTATATCTTTACCCTAATGACATGAGCAATGAGCTCAGGAGTCAGGACCCTTGAGTCATCTCAGGGACACCCCACTTATGCACGTCCAAATTACATTTTTTTTAAAACAAGATTTCATGCGCTTTTTTTCGATTTAAAAAAAAACGGAGATCTCATTATTGGCATGGCTTACAAAATAATTTCAGGACTGCAGTCTACTAAGTTGTACGGTAGTTTGCTAAATACCTACTTCGGTACTTACTACTTTGCGAAGACTGCAGCTACATAATCCTTGTAAAATATATTTCACGAATAACTTTACCGGTATCTTCAAGAGGAACAGAAATAGGTACTCAATAATAATTAACCAACTATACTGAAGGACTGAGTTTTCAATCTTAAAATTAAACAAGTTTTGTATGAACAATCAAAAGAATAACCAATCTGACTGTTAATCGGTCGATTGAAAAAACAGTCTATACTCGGGACTGAATTTTCAGTAGGCTTGTTAAATAAAATCTAACGTAATAATAAAAATCCACTTCACAAGAAACTACATAAATATATTTGGTAGTGTCAACTGCTGAATACAACAGAGGTTTAATATAGCCATTAAGGGAAGAGAGAGACTGAAAGCAAGAAATAAAAGGCGAACAAAACGATGTCGTATTCAATGAGGCAGGCACGCAAGGCGACCGGCGAGGTCAGTGACCCGACGCAGCCAGACATGGCGACGTCGATATACCATGGACAACCATAAACCGCCATAGACCAGACGATACTATGGGTTTACGACATCTCAAGAGATTTAGGGCTTACGTTGAATCGAGGTCAAAATATGTCCTAGTATTTGTTTTGATTTATAATCGAGTAAAACCGATATACCATAAATTGCAAACCTTACTGGAAAGATAGCATACCCTAATATATGTATTTTAGTACAATAATAAAAAAAAACATCAGATCTTATGACGATAACAATTTGTATAAGATCATTATTTAAATATAAAACAATAACTGAAGGTTAATTAGATAGGTACATAAAAAAACAGATAAATTGTAAATATATCATGTCAGTAATCTGTTGCTGATTCCATATTCCATGATGCATTTAATAGGTATCAAAAACACAACTAGTATCAAGATACCGTAATATCAAAAATCGGTAAATGAAAATATATTACACAATAACAATTGCATTATAATTATGTATATGTCCAACTAATACAAATCCATCAGCTTACAAAATTATATGTAGCAGTTTCATCAGAAACTTTCATCTGATGTTTCAACAGAAACATCAGACTATTCGGTGACATTTATTCGAAGTGAAATCTCAAGATTTATGTGGTAGGAGCCACACCAACAATCCTCTACGCAGACGGTGAAAATGGACCTATTCTAGAGTCTTGACGACTTTATAAAGCAGACCTAAGATTGAGAAACTCAACCATACCTTTTATACCGTTTCGACATGTTTTTTGTGTAGAACTTTACGGCCGCACTCATAGTCGTTTTAATGATTACGTAATTTTAAGTAAAGATTTTAAAAACAAAACTGCCGCCCTCAGAGACGTTTATTAAATTAATGTTAATTGGCATTTCACTAATTAAGTTAAATTTAGTTAAATGCCAAGTAACATTAATTACGCCTCTGAGTGCGGCAGTTTTGTTTTTAAAATCTTTACTTAGAATTAAGTAATCATTAAAAGGACTATGAGTGCGGCCGTTTATTCTGTTGAATATAGGTTAAACCACTACCCGTTTTACTAACGATTAGACAAATGCATATAAACAATAAATAAAAGTTACTCCAACATCATAAAATATTTCATTGATATGAATTATTTTACTTATTATTTTATTCTTTGCCATTCAGTCATAAATTGAAAATATTTAAAAAGCTTGCACAAGAAACAATCCATGAAACTGACGACCTAAATTAATCTGACCTGAGATCACAAAATGAACGGAATTCAACGAAAATAGATACAAAATGATTACGGATTAGATCCAAAAGTGGAGTTCAAAGGAAAAGAATGATTAACTAAGCTAATCTGAAGAAGAAGAAAATACATTTATTTCAGCACAACACACAAGAAAAAGAAACCAACATCTACGAGATCTACATCTAAGAATCTACGAGTTACCTGTCCACTGAGATACCAATGCAGTCCCTATTTATTTACTGTCTAATACACATAATATGTATGTATACTTACAAAACATGTTCAACACATTTTCCCGGACGTGTTTCCCTTGGTGTTAAATTTATAGCGTCTGGTGGAGTACCAGTCGTCACGCTATCTCGCTTTTCAAATGGGGATATAAAATCCCCAACCCACGGAACTCACTTCTTGCAGTAATAAGTTGGATAATAAATAATGCCATATTGGCGAGTGTTAAAATGCGCACTATACGATCCGGTAATAACAATCCTTTCAAGAAAGCGCTAGTACATAAAGAATAGACAAAATCTATCAATATCCGATACAACACGGTCGTTGACATTATAGAATGTATTTTAGAAATGATGATATTTTAAAATGAAAGCGAATAAGCGACCGTTTTAGTATTTTAGACTGTAAAATTTATGTTTTTGTTGTTAAGCCCCGTTGAGTTCACTTTCCTAGCAATACAATACAAAAAAATTATTACCGTTAAAATGTCACTTCAAAAAGTTTTATAAGATGAGCCAGCAAAAATATCAAGTATCTACAATACATGATATAGAATAGAATAGAAAAGAGTGTATTTGATAGCAAAAAATAAATACGATAAATACAAACGTGTGTCTTAAACTAACGAAGAATAACTGGTACCAAAATTGCTGCCACTCAGCATAATATGCCGTGGACATAAGACCGGTTGTCCACAATCTGCATTTTTCAGCGAATCTTCAAGTCATTGAAAAACTGAATAAAAAAAAAATACATAAAAGCTAAGAAAATATGTAACCGTAAAATTACAAAAAGTTAAAAACCGTTAAATTGTATACGGTTGACAATTCCGAATGCACCCCTACACGCTACGATAACGTTAGCTTTGAACTGTGACCGCAAAAAAGTCAAATGGTAGGGGAGACCGGGTACAAAAGTAACGGCGGGTCGAAAGTAACAAATGCCCTGTAAGTTTATCCAGTAGCCAAATACCATTTCGCTGCCGTCAAGGTGATAGCCGGTGGCCCCCCCCTCACTTGAATTCAGTCGTAACGCGCGTCACGTGCTGTTAGGTTGTGTGAGAGGACGATACGTGGTTTCACACATCAAAAGTAAGTTTTTTGGCAATTTTTTATTTTTGTTTTACGCAGTCATAAAAACATGACACTTATCTGAATATTTGCATATTAAATTCTTGATTAGAGTGATTATACAGTGTTTTAATTCGTTTTCGTCTAGCACGTTTCATTTTTATGTAATCTTTCATGTTTTAACAAAAAATTGGTCGGGTACAAAAGTAACATAGCCCTATGGGTACACAAGTAACATGTTACTTTTGTCCCCGTATTTATTTACTTATGTGATAATTTAATGTGTGTTTTTATTTGAACAGCATGCATGCCGCGACAACGTAAAATAGCTACCACAGGAGGAACTACCGACATGGAAGTGTACCGAAAAGCGGCTGAAAATCATTTCAATGATGGTACAAAAATTAGAGCCCTGGCAAAAAATATGATGTTTGTCATGTAGCATTATACAGATAAATAATAAAATTAAAAGCAGGAAATACTAGCGCAGTTGTGGGCTACCTTTGCGTCAACCGTTTTTTTACTATTGATGAGGAAAAAAATCTTCAGGACTATTTTAATCGAATGTTCTGGAGTTTATTTTGGGTTATCTCCATCTGAAGTACGTAAACTAGCATACGAGTTGGCAAAAAATGGAAAAAAATCCTGAAAGTGGCCAAATATTGAATACCTAGTCTAACTAAAGAAAAATTATTATCATATAGTATCATATATCTCATTACTTAATCTAAGAATAATTTCTATTGTTTTTTATTTTCTTAAATTGTTTTTTTGAGCACTTAAAATGCAAATCTTTTTTTTTGTTATCAATACTAAGTGTTTAATAAATAATTTGTTGATTTAATATCTGATATTATATTCATTACAATCCTAATCCATAACGAAACCCTGTACTGTTACTTTCGACCCACAACGTGTTACTTTCGGCCTCGCTACGTGGTCGAAAGTAACAAATGACGAATTTTTTTAAAGTCTCTGCGATTCACACAAAATACACAATAACAAGATAAATCATGACACTAATGTAATTAACATGAATGGAATTTATTTAAGGCCATATTAATTTCAGAAAAATAACAACACCTAACCAGGAATCAAAGCAAAAGTACAAACTGTTACTTTTGTACCCGGTCTCCCCTACCGACGCGACGGTATTGATTGTCATGTGCAAACATCCTCCACAATGCATTCTCTGTCCTCAACATTTTACAATATTACAGTTTTTAAAATTTTACAGTGACATAAACACATCCCGACTGATGATATAAAATGTGAGTTTGTTTGTCTGTTTGTTGCGCTTTCACGCCTAAACTACACCGATCATCACGGAGTTTTGCATACACGATGTCGAGAAACACATAGGGTAGGTACCAACTTCTATCTTGGAATTCCCTCGGTCGAAGAAAATTAACGCGGGTAAAATCGCGATAATCAGCAAGTATTATATATTATAAATAACTCGGAACTTGACCTAAAACTGAAAACCGCTGTGCTGTTTGTTACACTCGAGTAACGAACATAAACGATCAAACATTTTAGAATGGAAATACAAACGTGTACGTTTCATCCATTACCGTCCATCCAGATAGGGTAACCATTTAAAAACTCTCATTAGCAACGGCAGGAAGCGATGCGATTTTAATCACAACCTCTTTAAAATAGAGTTCATTCTGTATATTATTATGTGCAAATGAACACAACGGCAACGTAACGGGCGAAGCTTGTATCCGGTTCGTAAGGAATATGTACACGTAATATTATATGGTCACAGTACGCCGACTGCTTACATAGTTAGGTACTGTAGAATCTGTAGATAATCCATTTTTAACAGTGGCTTGATTTAACCTTCATCGTTTTTTTAGTACCGACTACCTCTGTATAATAAAATTCTACCAGCTTATTTGCTAAGCTCAATCATGCAGTTAGTATTCTGTACTTCTGTAATTCTGTACTTATTAAACAATCTACGTTTAGAGTGGGAGTGGGAGGCCTACGTCCAGCAGTGGACTGCAATAGGCTGATTGATTGATTGATTGATTGAAACACATTATTAATGAAATTTAAATCTTATCTTATTTAATTGTAAAATTTCCATTCATTCGATGCGCTTCCCAGTTATCTATGCCTACATATAAAATGCCTACCTAGTACCTACCTAAATCTTGAATGACTGACTGACGGAGCCTAAACCGCTGATTATAGAGACCTGAAACTTGGAGGGTGTGTTCTTTGTATGACGTAGGAATTCGATAAAAAAGGGGTTTCGGAAATTCTACCCCTAAGGGGGTGAAACAGGGGGGCAAAGTTTGTATGGGATAACGTGATTCCTTGGTCCAATCTAACGTAAAAAAACAATTAAAAATCCTATTAGAACCATTTTCGACTTCTACGCAGACGAAGTCGCGGGCAGAAGCTATAGCGTTATAAGCAGGAACTGACTGACTGATCGATCAACGCACAGCTGAAACCGCTGGATCTAGAACCGTGAAATTTCGCACAAATATTTCTGAACCGACGTACGTGCGTACCATGGACCAATTGTTTTATTGATCCATGGTGTGTACTAAGAAAGGATTGTTTCAAAATTCAACCTCTAAGGACCTGAAAAGGGGTTTCAAGGTTTGTATGGAACAATTCCGCGGGAACTCCGAAGTTATCGCGGGTGAAACGCAATTGTTAAATTTCACCAATTTAACAATTTTATAGTTAACTAACTGATAGTTACCTATAAAATTGTTAAAGTGATATTATGACGCCAAATAAATTGTCATTGTTTATTTTTAAGTGGTGTTCAATAAAGAGTTTATTATTATTATTATGTCTAAAGACATTGTGTTCCACTATTCTTAGGTAATTATAACAAATCGACGGTAGTGTCGGCATTATTATCACTTTTAAATATAGAAAGACTAGCCGTTCCCCGCAGATTTTTAGCGGTAATTTCGGGGTTCCCGCGGGAATTCTGGGATAAAAAGTACCTTACGTCCTTCTCGGTATCCCTGACAACGTGTATGCAAAATTTCATGATGATCCGTTGAGCCGTTGAGGCGTGAAAGCTTAACAAACAAACAAGTGTTAATTTCGGAGTTGCCGTGGGATTTCAGAATAAAAACTGTACCGTAAACGTTAAACCATACCTCTTTTCTGTGCCTCTGACAAAGTGTACGAATATTTTCACGATGATCGGTTAAGTGGTTGAGGTGTGAAAGTATAACAAAACAACTCACATTCGCATCTATATTATTTAGGATTAGTTTTAAGCCATCAACAACTCAAACCAATTTTTATAAAGCTATTAGCTGTTAATCCTACTAATATTATAAATGTGAAAGTGTGGATGTTTGGATGTTTGTTACTCAATCACGCAAAAACGGATGAACGGATTTAAATGAAATTTGGCATGCGCGTTGTCAGGGATACAGAGAAGGACATAGGGTACTTTTTATCCCGAGATTCCCGCGGAAACACCAAAATTACCACGGGTGAAACCGCGGGGCACAGCTAGTGTTTTATATAACGTTTGAACGATTTTTTTTTTTTGCCTAGTCACAGACAACATTATACTGGCCTAGTACTAGGATCCAGTTAGACAGATTGTACGGGCGCAGGTCGGCCTCGCGGCGCGGCAGAGGGACGAGCTAACAGGCACTTCCCATGATGGTGGCGGTGCGCGGACGAATCCATTAACCCAAATATAGAACCACGCCCGGCGCGCAACTAACGCGAACCACACAACCCACGTTCCAACTGTAAACTAAATGTAAGGTAAATATTTAAAAATTTAAAAATACCAAGTTTCCGTGAACTTGAAAGCCAAAAACTTAAAAAAGGAAAATAAAAAAAATACAGTAAAAGACCTACCTACATACTCTACTTTACATGAGTGTGCTAAAATATGGGTAATACACGGCCAAAAGAACTTGCAAAATATTCGAAATTACAAAAATCTAAGAAAATCATCAATCATCAGTGCACGTGACAGTCAAGTGACCTCTTTGCGTCAGAATCGTTTCGTGCAAAAAAACATACGCGTCGAATTGAAAACCTCCTCCTTTTTGGGAAGTCGGTTAAAAAGTACGTTGCACTCAAATTCGTCTTTGAAATACTCTCATCTCACCCAAAGAAATTGGTCATGCATTTAGATTATTTATCATTTTTAGGCAAGGATAACGGATTAGCAATGCTGACGACGCAGGTACGTAATAATTTACCTGTACCTATTCATCAAAAGGGTCTCTCACGTGAAAACCGTTCCCCTCTGATGCAAACCGCAGGTCGACCGTTATAAATAATGTAAACAAAGCAGCCACTGACACGAAACATGACACAAGCAGCAGAAACAAAGTGTATCCAGCAAAGTGAAACTGAGGTGAAACTTTTGGATTTTAATACAAAACTATTCGCACCAAAAACTACGTGCACAATAAATTTAGTGAAGGAACAATAATAGAGTTTTCATGATAGGCATCTTTTATCGTTTTAGATGAGATTATGAGGAGACAGTCGATTTACCACCGACAACCCTGGAAGGGAAAGCTATTCCGCTTACGTCACTGACCGGAAATTGAAAATGTGGCTCGAATCTTTAGCGTTGCCGCGTCATCAGCAAGTTTCCAGAATTAGTACAACACGAAATATTATTAGCTCTCTACGTACATTATAGATGTGGACGTGGATTGTTGAATATACGTATAATATTATAGTCGCTCAGAGTGCTCAATGCTGTGAGGCTACCGCTCGCGTTGGTAACAAAATGAGGCCAATGATTTCAGTACGCTCCAATCGCCATGTTCACTCGCTCATCTGGATTGGTGTGAATCGTAGTGGATTTTTTAGCACTTGCAAAATAACAGTTCTGTTTCCAGGAGTGATAACATAGTACGATACGAATTCTAATTGTTTTGTTACGAACATCCATCTCACCCGGCAAATCCTCTGGGCATGATTAATAGAAATTATTTGAATGTGAATGAGGCGAAGGGGGTTCAAAGTCTCTACCCGGCAACCCATAAGGCAGACGCCAAACGTTCATAGAAAGATACAATAATTCCACGAAAAATACGTATGTGTTGTGGATAGGTCATCCATTCAAATAGACTCGAGTCATGCCGTATAGCTTCATCGTGTCATATAGGTTGACCGAGCGAGTCAATGAGTAGAAGGCGTGGGCGTCAGCAATGAACTTTAAGAGTAGGACGATCCACGTTCGTTGCCAACGAGTGATCACTGGCGACACTAAAGCAGACACTGGCAGTAGGTACTGGCACCTAATTAAATGGCAGACAAAGGCCAAGCCTTCGCTAATCCGTTTAAACTAACATGGCAACAATTGCAGATGAAATTACATACATCGCGATCAAAGGTTTCCCTGTGAGCACGTTCAACTCGCCCCCATTTAGTATCAAATTACATCGGCACTGAAGCCAATATTCACAAACATAACTAAGCAACAACGCATTGACGTGAAGCTATTTGTGCGTCTGTTATAATTTATAGATCATTATGAATATCGATTGCTCTCTTGCTAATATACTAGAGCAGTGATTGTTTCAAATAAATCCACGGGCGTCACTGGTGCGGAGTGATGCGGCACGAATCGTCTTTATTAACAAAGCGTGAGTACTTCGATGTTATGGCGGACAAATGAAGCGTGACTGGACGAGCTAAGACATCATTGCCATCGAGAGCTCAGAGTTTTATAACTTCGTTGCGGGTTATTTATCGTACTTCGAGACCGCGCCGCTTATCCTTCATTTAGAGATGTATACGGTAAGTACGACTTTAACAGTCTGTGTAACAAGTGATTATAGTCTATACAAAGATGACATAATTGTGTGGTGATGACGTCATCGGGCGTCGTCGCCGAAGGCCGGCTGTATGCGACGACGAGAGACCGGTTCCACAGCGACACATGCACTCGACCACACCGCGATACCGCGCACGCTACTTCGAGTTTAGCATGTTACTTGAAATTTTTAAATGAGCGATAACGTTTCTAAACATGCTTTTTTATTGAGTGCGGCAGTCAATGACTATATTCTTGTATTTTTGGAGCTTATTCTATATCTGTAATGTCAAGTTCAATGTGTTAAATTCTTTTAAAATGCTTATATTGTAATTATTATTATTATACAAATCAAAAAAATATACCTATTCGATTAAGTCATAACAAGTGGTGCTATAAGAGCTCGAACATACACTATCGCCATTATCTCTAAAGTGGTGCCAACTTTGCCACAGATCAATCTTGCTTTGAAGAGCATCGGAACTCGTGCGGGAGACGCCCACATACCAAGTCCTACAACTCAAAGAGCGATGACGCTATAGTCCAATTTAGGTCAATATAACTAGCGGCGCCTATAAAAATTAAAAATATAAATCGGAGGCATCAAGCAATATGACTACTGTGTGAGAATAATAAGAATGAGAAAAACAAAGCCAATTAAGAAACTCGGTTAAAGTGAATTGAAAAAAAAATGGAAACAGCTGAAAAAACAAATATTTGAATCAAAGCCAAAGCTTTCAGCATTTAATAGGTACCTTATCAAAAAATATTCATTGTTTCCACACGCCAATAGTTCCATCTGCTGAATTAAAGCAATATCTCTATCTAGATGATAATGTAACTGACAATAGATATAATTTAAACAAAAAGAAAGGATATTTGTCAAAATATCAACAATAAATAATAACGGTACACTGATACATGGAAACGAAAATAGGTTAGCATTGTGCAGTGCTCGCTTGCGTTAATAATGCCGTATGAATTATTCACAAACCATGACTTCGTTGTGAATACAATAACTACCACACTACAGAAATATAAAACTGATATTAAATGAAAGTTAATTTGATATTTGAATTTTGAATATTTCCATCAAATATTAAAACGAGTGAAATTGCAACAGTGAAGAAGTTTTAAAATTCTGTTTCCAAACAGTTTTATATTGTTTTTTATTGTAAGAAGGAGAAAATATCTTAAGCTTCATGGAGCAAGCAGCTTCGAAAAAAGGCGTAACTGCTATAGTTTTCCCATAAAGCTCTTATAGTGTCTTCGTATACATCGACACGAGTGTTCTGTAAAATTTTTATGTAATACTAGCTGTGCCCCGCGGTTTCACCCGCGTGAGTTTTGGGATCAGGAACCTTTGCGGACGCAGGCAGAATAATTCGCCAAAGTTTCATCACAATCGGACCAAAGATTTCGAAACGCATAGAGGACAGACAGTAAAAACCTTCGTTTTATTTACAAAATATTATAATGTCGCACAGACCTCAATATCACAAATATCAACAACATCAACAATTTAACAACTCTTATTATAGTTCTAGAGTAGGTGCATACTGAAAACCAGAAGTTGTTCAATTCATGTATTTTTAGAAATATATTTACATCAACAGATTTATTAATGGGAGAACAATATACTACCTACTATAGCAATTATATCCTGTTAAGTAATAATGCAAATTGTGATATATAGATTTTTCTTTGAACCACAGTATAATTTCTTTAAACTTACAAAAATATTCTGCGCTTGCGATAATCACGACTCGGTGTAAACGTTAACGTTTCTCAACCAATCTGCGCAACCTAAATAAATCTAAATCTAATCCGATTTTGTCCAAAATCGGAAACAAGAAAAATTACCTAATCAAAAAGTGAGGTCCATCGAAATAGAGTCGTGAAAGCCCACATGAGACATCTCACATAAAACGAATTAAACGGAAAAGAAGCGACAAGAGCCTTAGGAGACTACTCACACTATAGATGGTAGTATGATAGGTAGGTGTAATATTATGTAATGATATCACGATCCATTCAGAAAAAAAAAGTAAATATAAGATAGGAAACTGTATATTTCATTTACCACCATCATCCACTGACTGTCGCAAATTGATGCCCAGCAACCGGAAAATTGCTACAATCAAGCCACCTCTCATGCTCTACTCGTTACGTGAGCATAGTTTTTGTTGGTTACGCTACGATATTGTATTTAGTTACATTCATGACGAGAGAAATCCAACGCTATAGGTATAGGTACAACCACGTAGTAATTTAACGCATTTATTTTTACGCCTTCGCGCACGAGAGAATTGAAACTTAACTGCCGAAAGCAGTCATTAATACCACAAACAAGAGCTGTGAAGACGAGCAACATACGTATATACCTACTTGTAAATCAGTTGTTATATATTATTGTCTTTAGAAAATTTTTAGTACCTACAAAATAATATTGTTTTATTTGAGAGCCAAACCCCAATTAAGAGAGATTGTTTTTGTAATTGTCAAGCTTTGATATTTTTTCACTATCACAGAGTTAAAAGTAAAAACAGTTTCCAATCTCTTATCTGCAAGAAAACTGGTTTCAGTTAATGCAATATTTAACTAAGAAACCGGGCAACTGCACGCAGTCCACGAAACCAGTTTTCTTCAACTCACGTCCATATAAGACAAAGTTCTTGCTTGCTATAAGGACGTTACAATCCTTCAGGAATGTTTGAAGACATAATATTTTTAATAATTTTTTTTAAACCATCTGCATTTAAGTCGTCTAGATAGCTTTCGTAATATCGTAGAAAGCAGTAACAAAGTCCAATTGACAAAATAGTATACTTAATTACTTACATTCAGGTGATTTTGTATTTTCGGTACTTAGTAAGTATGGGAGGTTAGGGGCCATTATAACAAACAAAGTTACGTGACCCGCCCAGTGCAAGACATGGCTGGATTAGAGAATGGAGTTCAACGACCGCAAGGAGCGGGGCTCCGGGACTCTACCAACGGAATATTAAGCGCAATTTAGTTCGACTCTACAATAACTATTCCTGGTATACACTCTTACTCTAACTCTTACTCTATGCCAACAAAATGATAGCACAAATGCATATCGAATATTCAAGTATCAACTCTCAGTGATCTCATAAACTAACAGACGGATTGAAAACAATTCACTAGATTCGATATCATCTCTCTTAATTGATCCAATTAACTTTATAAAAAGCTCAAATATTTAAAAATGACAAACAATTTCTACAGGAAATGGAAAGAGTGCAAAAAGAAAGTTTGTAAAATCCAAACCAGTTTTGATAAAATTTGATGAAACGCATCAGTAACAATGAGGCGGTCCGCCGCCGGTCCGGTCCTATGCCGTAGTCTAACGTACAATGGGGATAATGGGCATCAATCTATAGATTCTAAACTTTAGAAAGCTGAGTTGTGAGTTGCACGCGAGCTCCCTTTCCGATAGTTAGCACAATTAACGTCTACGTTACCCAACTGTGAAAGGGCCACGGACATAGCAACAAAGAACGTATTCTATTTACACAAATGAAAACCATTTCAATCTTTGACCTCCAAGAGTTAAGAAATTATTGAGTAACTCCAGAATATCTTAGCTGTATCTGAATCATACCTTTGTCCAGACCTGCGATATTGGTTGTGTACGTATAGGTATACTAACACTGCCCGTAGCTCTATAATTAGACGTCTATAAAAAAGTTGCCGTTAAAAAAACACCAGTCGAAATTCGGTTAAACAGGTTCGAAGATTTGAGAATACATTTATCAAGGAATTGTAATTTGGTGCGAGTGATCGTATTCACTGATGTTATATAATTAACCAATATAATTAACCGAACGGAGACAAGCGAACTATTGAGAAATAGAATCCTACACGATACTGTTTATTTATAACGTGTATTTACATTCCGTTAAAAATAGTTTTGCACGATAGAATTATGCAATAAATATAGATAACTTTCTAGTTTTAATTCAACACTAGCTGTGCTCCGCGGTTTCACCCGCGGTAATTTCGGAGTTCCCGCGGGAATTCCGGGATAAAAGTACACTATGTCCTTCTCTGTACCCCTGACAATGTGCATGTCAAATTTCATGCAAATCCGTTTAGCCGTTTTTACGTGATCGAGTAAACGTATGCGAGGATAAGAGCTCGAAAGCGCATTTTCATCCGACTTGCTTCAAATTTATCGTCACTGCTCAGCTCCTATGTGTCTTAGCGTTATGTTATATAGCCTATAACTTGCCCAGGAGTATGGACTACAATCGTACCAAGTTTGGTTAAAATCCCTTCAGTAGTTTTGACCCATGCGTGCACATACAGACAGACAGACAGACGGACAGATAGGCAGACAAAAAATTTACTGATTGCATTTTTGGCATCAGTATCGATCACCATTCATCCTCCAATATTAATTTTGAATATAATATATTCAATGTACAGAATTGACCTCTCTACAGTTTTATTATAAGTATAGATAGTGGCATTATCAAAAGCACACATAATATCACATCCAAGAGATCTGAATGAAATCAAGTAACTCTTTTAAGACTTCCTTACTTGAGGCAAAATATGAATTCTTGATCATATTTTGCAGCACACATAAATATACAAATGATACATTGAAAACCGCCAGACTACTTTCCAAAGTTTGTCAAAGGGCTGTTTGTCGTTTAGTAACAAGTATAATATTATTAAAAATTTATATTTATTGTAGATTTGTTTTAACTGTAAATGAAATTGATGAATGAAACTTTGAAGGCTTCGGGCACCTTAAAGGTACAATGAGTTTATCGAACCATATTGATTTCTATGTCATGATCTAATAAGTAATAAGCGTGGTTAATGACAGTCTGATTATATTATGTCAGTTATGGTACTTTCCGAGGTCAATTAAGGGTCATATGAGAAATGGGGGGAAGATAGTCATATCTCTATTGGTCGATAAGGGTACCAAATTTAAAAAAGAAAACTTATACTTCGTTTAAGTAGAGTATGTCGCACCAAGACGTCGGTTTTTTACAGCTTCGAGACATTGCTCTTGTGCAAAAATCGTCTCTACACTCTAGCTATATAATGTATAAAGTAGAAACAGTCATACTTAATTTTACTACCTAGATCCATGAAACATTTTCCTACGCATAGGTACAATACTTTCAAAACAGACATATTTTAACTTTTAGCTGATAACAAATCATTGACGTATCGCGTGATAGCACACTAATCGTTGTTACGAAACCATGTTATTTATTGTCCATTCGAAATTGTGCTCATTTCTTTTTTATATGGCAATATACAAATATACAGGATGTCCCGTAAATCGACGTCAAGCCAGAATCAAGTGATAGGCTAAGTCTAGCCAGAACCAAGTGAAGAGATATGACAGCTGTTAACCGAAAAATATGAAAATCTTTGTTATACCTATTTAAAAAAAGAAGTCATTAAAAACTGACGAAAGCAATAATTTTGAAAACTCCATTGACTAAAACTTAAATTTTAAACAGTAGTTTTCAGAACCACTATTCAGGATTACACAATAAGTAGAAAATTTAAAAAAAGTTAACGTTTGTAGCAGCAGAGGAGCTGCAGCACCAGAACAGAACAGCACAGAACAGCAGAACCGTCGCAGGGTGTAAATTTTTATAATTTTTATAAATGACTATTTTTTTATAATTTTTATCGTGTAATTTCAGAGTTCCCGCAAGAATTCTGTGATAAAAGTACGCTATATCCTTCTATGTACCCTTGACAAAGTCTATCTA
Organism: Zygaena filipendulae; assembly: GCA_907165275.2. Classification (NCBI taxonomy): domain Eukaryota; kingdom Metazoa; phylum Arthropoda; class Insecta; order Lepidoptera; family Zygaenidae; genus Zygaena; species Zygaena filipendulae. Next base: position 8,490,657 of record OU015664.1, read on the forward strand.
AAATTTCAAGAAGATAAACTCACTTTCGCATTTATAATAATAGTAAGTATTCAGATTTTTCCATTATTTTAACAGCGGCGTGCACTCCTGCGCTATTACTTAATAGCGCAGGAATCTACGCATACTTACTTACCTACTGTAATTTTGAATCTTCTACTATACTTACTTTAGAGCATAAAGATAAAACTTTACTATGCATAATGCATACAATGTTATATTTTTTTTACATCAATGCTGTAGTATATAATCGTTGAATACGAAGAGGTCGTAATATCTATGACATCATCCATTATATTTTTTCGCTATTAGCACATAAAGCAAGGGGGCCAGGGATCGTAGTAACTTTGAATGAGTCATCACCGCCGCTATGAGACGACGTACGGTTGGCAAAATTGAATTCTAATAGAAACAAACTCAAAAACTTGACTTTGAGGAAGTGAAATTTCTCTGGCGAAACGGCAACAAAAGCAAATCGTACACCAAGCCGTGTACAAGCCGAGCTACACACGTGGACTTAATGGACTTAATTTATGTAGGTATATTATATATATCATGTATATACATATGTAGGTATAGGACATAGGTTGCTTTGATCCCCGAACTCCTGCGGGATCTCCGAAATTACTGCGAGTACATTCGCATTACAATTTTAAAAATGTGAAAATTAATGTATCTATAAATTATAGTAACTAGTAGGAATAAAGTAGGTACGAGCACTTTAAAATTAAATGATGACATCACAAGCAACACGTAACGCAAACAATGAAGCACTCAAGCCCATGATATCATCACAATATGCAGTCTCGACATTATCGCACTCCAATCTTATCCTTGAATATTCCTTTTAAAGATAGACATGCCGAATGCAACGCTGTCGCTTTTAAAATTCTACCTCTGCTAAGGATTTAAACACTTTACTGTGCATTTCAAATATAAAATCATGATCTACGTTAATATTCTGTTAATTATATTTTTGAATGCGTTTTACATGGTTGTTAATCATGTTCTTATGTTCAACGCATTCAAAAATATATTTTAAGTTGTTATGGTCAATTCACAATTGACATCCGGGTAATTTTCGGTTACATTTGAATTTCCGTCTTCGAGCTGCGATTCTACCTAATTTATACAATGTATACCTACCTACTTATCGTCCAAGAAAAATAGGACATAAAAAAATTAAATATAACGTGTGTAATCCTCAATGAACGTTCGCCATTATCGCCTGCATGGTTCTGATGATCACAATTCATGGAATCAACGTTATCCAATGTGTGTATGATGCTTGCTCAGTCAGACAGCATCAGTTGGACGAGTGTCGTGACCTCGGCAGTGGGCGGGGCGCGCACGCCCTGCGTATAGGAACGAGTTATGGGACGCACCCGGCAACTGTTGCCGAACTAAAACTCTGTCTTTTACAGTCTGGTTTTATATTATCTCTAAACTACGGCACGATTCGCTGAATAGAGAAAAAATTATGCACATTACTTGTATTTGATCGTCCATTGATTGCGACATGAACTCCACTTATTAGTCACTCTTAAATTAGCTGTATTTGAAAGATCGTTGTTTTTCTTTAGATAACGATGTCAAGGTTATTCGGTATTGACACGGTAGAGATTGCAAATGGTTTTGTTTTTTTACTATTATTAATTATTGTATAAAATATTATGTATTTTAAAACTGAACCATATAGTACATCTATATGGGTCAGTTTTTATTAAAAGAAAAAAAAAACCAAGTTCCCTAAATATAAACCAATGTCTTAAATAAGGTTTAAGCCCTTTACGTCGTATCCAACATTTCATATGGATGGAATGGAATGGAGTGAAAGTTAAAACATCTTGACATACTTTAGGTCCCACAGCTTGTGAAGTGCTGCATTATTATGTAAATTATTCAGCAGTAAAGAAAATATTTCAAGTTTCCAGATGGCCAGTCAGAATGCAAACAATTTAAATTTCAGATAGTTTTACGCATTTTTTATTACTTTGACTACCTTGCCGTTTGCGTAACACTGAAACAAACTAATTTAACTTTAAAACGAAATATGACATCACCTGTCCAATCCCGCTATTGATCCCCAACGTGACGGGAACTAAACACCGTAGGTAGGTATATACTGCGGTACGATGTGCGGTACTTTCATAAAAAGACATCCGTATATACTTTTTAATTAAAATCGAGTCAACGTACCAGCAACAATCGAAGACTATCTCATCTCCATACATCCAAGTGCACAACACTTCACACAAATCAGCTTTTTTTTTATTTGAAATTGGAACACACAGCGAACACAGAAGTGGGACAGCGCGGCAACGCTTAGCGACACTACTCGCCGCCGAGTGAGCAGTGGGCGCAATATCGATCCAACTCGGGGCTGGCGCCGGCGAGCCGTATATCCCCTTTGCACGCACGCCCCCCACCCCACTGCTCGGGTTTACCACCCTTGCACCTATATAAACCCCCTTTTTAACGCAGATTGTAAAAAAATATGGTTGTTGCATAAAAGTATTGCAAAAAAAATAACACTTAATTCCATGCACTACTATGCTAAATGTGACGAAGACTTTTTAAAATAATTTTACAGGGAACCTTACAGAACTCTTGGGAAAGACCTTAGGAATGTAAATTTGTTCGAAATAAAATGAAATGCTGACATTTTTATATGGAACCAAAAATGAAATCAAAAGTAAACCCCTAATTAAATAGAATGAGTGAATGGTCAAAAACTGCTTCCACAGTTTTACCTGAAATATAGTTATCAATCCCTAATGGCCATAGTAGACATGTACAGGTTTTTAAGGACCGAAAATCAAATGGGGAACAAATGGGGAAAAGTATCATTTATAAACAAACATTAATACATTATTTAAATTTCTATGCATTAGTCATACAATTTTTTTTAATGCTTTCATGTGCATCAATCACAATGGACATGTGGAAAGCAGACAAGTTGTGTGTGACTGTGATAGAGCCACACACACTGTGGCTTGGAGCTTGTACACAACTGTATATTATTATGTATTTATGGTTAGGTTTTTTGCAGTCAAGCTTTCTACATAAACATTGAAGGTGAGTAAGTAGTTTTCCTTTCTAGGTTTTCATAAAAATATAATAAGTGCTTAAAACTTTTATGATACCTGCATAAATAACACTAATTTCTAAATTTAAGAGCCTGAAAAAAATACTCAAAGACTTGAAAGAAAATCAGAAGAATTGAATGATATAAAGCCTGCTGATGGAGAAGTTCCTTCAAATGTTGAATATTGTGAACTGATTGCAATACAAATTGGGATTTAAAAAAAGTTATGTGATACATTAATAAATTATTACCTATATATACTAGCTGTTCCCTGCGTTTCACCAATGTTAGTTTCTGAAAACCTACAGGTATTTCGAGATAAAAGTACTTACCTACTACCCTTCATTTTTTTTTGTACCTACCCTTGACAACGTGTAGGTAGTATGCAATATTTAATGTAGTTTCTTCTGCGTTAATTTCGGAATTCCCGTTCGAAATCCGGGATAAAAAGTAGCCATGCAAAATTTTGTGGTGATAACCGTGAAAGCATAACAAAGAAAGAAACAAACAAACTTACTTTGGCATTAATAATAATATTAGTAAGTGAATATGACAGTATACATTTTGGTATTAATTTTTTTAAAGATAAAATGGTAAACAGTACTTTAAAATAGTAAGTGCTTGTGTATTACACAAATATATACACACACCTGTACAATGTACATTAGTACAAGACAGTATATCATTGCTATAAAAGTATACATCAAATGTGCCACTTAGCAGCCTGAGGCTAGGCCCTGCTAACTTGATTATGTCATGCACATAGTTGTACATAACAAGCATCTGTTATCAACATGTGAATTTAGTCTAGCTTTGTATTTATCTATACTCTATATTATTTAACCTATTGTTATTTATTATATAACCAGATGATGCTTGCAACTATGCTTCTTTTTATTCTTCTTTTATTATGGTATGTAATAATATAATCCTGCCAATGACAATGTGTCTTAGTGTAATAAAAAATCTTCAATAATAGTGAAACACCAACAAAAATATTAGATTAATCCCCAAGTTATAGCTGGTTTTATGAAAACCAGTTTCCTGCCCAAAGTTCAAAATCGATACTGAAAAGTGACTAAAATAATTATGACAAATGTGACCCGATTGGTGCAGAAGGTCACACTGCCTATCCTAGGTTCTGGGTTGGATTCTCAGTGGGGGTGAACTTTGTGTGATGAACATTTCATTAGGTATTTAATAAAAATAATTATGAATAATATTCTTCTTATGATCATAATGGTCATCCATCATAGACAATACAATTAAGTGTCCTGAGAGTTATTTCGCCAATTTTAAAGATATTACAAAACTGTCAAGTGATATGGAATGTGCATCTCCATAATCCAAAAAATGATTAAAATATATTTGAAAAAACATTTGAATGTATACTTTTACAGCTAAATTATTTTCAATACCTATCTTTGAAATTGACAAAATAACAATCATCTGGAAACACTTAGCTTAGCTTTTTAAATGTTGTTAAGTTAGGTAGGTAGGTACATAATGTAGCCAAGTGGCTTAACTCTACTTTGTAGACACAAGACATTAGCAAGAGCCAAGAGCAATCAGTTGAGCCACCATAGCTGTGAGTAAGGAAAGGAAGTGACCTCAATTATACAGACTTTAAGAGCCAAGTAATAGGTATTTTTTTAATTTATATTTGTTCTCCACAGTCACACAAGTAAAAACTGTTCAACTATGCGATGTTCATGGGAAAGCAATACCTACTACTACTAATCTACTTATCTATTAAATTCTACTGATTACCAAATTGTGAACTACAAACTAAATAGAAACGAAATCCAATATTTATCACCTACCTAACAAGACATCCGATTAGAAAATTAAAAGATTACATAGGCATTACCTACCTCGACTTTAATTCCAAGTATGTACTTTTTGTTGGATACACACTTAAATTCTTCGGAATACACAAATTAAACACGATCGTCACTGTTGACTGTAGCTCAATTGTCTAGATTCCTATATGATCCCAATAAGCAATAAGCACTGCACAAGCACTTCGATATTCAATATATTTTATTTAAAAGTGTCTATAGCATATTTATATACAGTAGGTATTTGAAACTTGGAGAAAAACGTATAATATCATGAAAATATCATTCGTGACCGCGAGTACCGACTCGACGTCAAGTCAAAAGGCGAGGCAAAAGAAGATCGCTGATCGCCGATTCGCCACTGGTGTCCCGGGTGTGCGCGTCTTCCGCAAGGGGTCCACTTGATTCAACGATGTTAATGAACGTCCGATAAATTGTGTACACAGATTCTCGGAATCCTCGACCTCACAAGTTTTTGTCGTGGTGGATCTGCCGTGGCCACATTTAAGAATAGGGTACTTGCATGAATTTTTTTTCAGTCTATTTTAAAGATATATGGCCTACTTAAACAAAGCAAGAAAAAGAAAAAAAAAATATGTATAAATTAATTAAATAGAGCGTTTCAAAGTTCCTACTTTAGACTTTACCACCGAACGCGGAATGACGTCAGTAGTTCAAAATTACGCCTTATTGATCTGTGTTAGAAATATCATTGTCGTATTGACAGGGTCATGTGACACTGACAGACAGATAAATTTTTTTAGTAAATCTTTCACGATAACGCTTTTCTAAGGCTCTATTTTTGAAATATTGACACAATTTCTTATTGTAAATTTCATGCAAGTACCCTATTCTCAACATGTCGACTTCGACATTATTCTCGAATGAAAGCCGTTCGAACTGCTTCGACTGGTCGGAAGCGGTCGAGACGTAAATTTCGAATTCGAATCTTCATAAATGTCCAATAACGGTGTCGTGCGTGATAGTTTCGTAAGTTGTTGTTGTTTTTTATCTTCGCCCCATCTGGGATAGGCAAGGGATGTTGAGCCATACAGCCAAGTCATATGTTACAGTTTTAGAAGTTTATTATGTATTAGTAAATATACTCTGTATTAAGTGCTATGGTGGTAATTAACTGCAACTTCATAACTTAAAGTTCCGATTAAGCATAATAATAATAATAATAATCCACATCACAACACACAGATCGACTTGATCCCACAGTAAGCTATTATTAGCTTGTGTCGTGGAAACCAAGCAAACGTGGTATATACTACATAGAATTACTTATATATATTCTACTATAGATATATAAACACACCCAGACTGGAAAATGGAACCCTGTGTTCATCACACAAAGTCCACCCCCACTGGGAATCGAACCCGGAACCCCTTGATTAGCGGGTAGGCATGGTGACCCCTGCGCCAATCGGGTCGTCAGCATCGAAATGCATCTTAGCAACGCAATTGGATGTAAATATAACTTCAGAAAAAAAAACAAAAGAATCGTAGTCTATACAACCAATTCAGGCTGTATGAACTACGATCCCTTTGCCTCCCCCAAAAAAGGGTAAAAACAAAAACAAATATTATGCTTCACGATCCGTACTATGCAAACTAATTTAAACAAAATTAAAGTGATGATGTAAAAGTGATAAAAGTAAGAACTTTTCCTTTTTTTGGTACAAATATATTATAAAATATGTTAGTTCTTGATATAAAACGATGCACACTATTTAAAAACTATAAAAAGTTGCTGCCGTTTTAGCTCCGGATGAATCGTGTAGAATGGAATGGATACGGCTTTCGAATAAGCTTTTACTGGCAACATTTTAGACTATAAACTCGAAGTCTAGTTCGATTTGTGTTGAGAATAGGAGATACGAAGAAACAGGTTCGAGTATCGAGATTTTGTGGTCGACATAGAGATCGAACAGCAAACTCGAGTTCAAGATTTTTTCGAAGGAGGCGAGAATTGGGTCCCTGGAATGGGTATGGAATGTTACAAGCACTTGACGCCAAATACAAAATCATCATTGTAGTTGTCATCATTTGTCTTTGGCGCATCGTCACACTGATATTTTTAACCAAGATAATGAAATGGAGAAATGGTATCATACAACTTCTTTATTTTAATTAAAAGGTTGCTTCAAAATATTTGGATGTACATTATCATGATACAAGTTAGAACCATATCTATCTTTTTTTTAAATTGAGGGTTGGCAACTAGGCCTTTAGCCTGTCTATCCAGCAAATGAAGGTGGCGCGTATAGCATGTGGAAGAATTTTAAAAAGAGCGCCACAAATTATCATATAAGTAATCCTACTAATATTATAAATGTGAAAGTGTAGATGTTTGGATGTTTAGATGTTTAGATATTTAGATGTTTAGATGTTTAGATGTTTAGATGTTTAGATGTTTAGATGTTTAGATGTTTAGATGTTTAGATGTTTAGATGTTTAGATGTTTAGATGTCTAGATGTTTAGATGTTTAGATGTTTAGATGTTTAGATTATTATTATTTAGATGAGATGTTTGTTACACAATCACGCAAAAACGGCTGAACAGATTTGGGTGAAATTTGGCATGCACGTTGTCAGGAGTACAGAGAAGTACATAGGGTACTTTTTATCCCAGAATTCCCGCGGGAACTCCGAAATTACCGTGGGTGAAACCGCGGGGCATATGATTAGAATAGGTACTAAATTAAACAAAAAGAAATATTACATTTTTCAGCCCAGCACACCTTACGTTGTTTATAACTGCTAAATTCATATCATTTCCACTTCCTACATTACCTACTTACCATTCACTCGGACTCCGTCCGCCCTCGACTTTGGTCCTCGACTAGATTGCTAAAACTTTACAGCTAGATTAATAGGTACCTATTATTATTTTACTATAATTACTTACTTAATTATTTCACTCTAGCTGTGCCGTGCGGTTTCGCGGAATTGTTCCATACAAACTTTGTAACCCCTTTTCATCCCCTTAGGGGTTGAATTTTCAAGAATCCTTTCTTCGGATGTCTACGTCACACAAAGAACACACCCTCCAAGTTTCTGGTCTCTGCGATCAGCGGTTTAGACTGTGCGTTGATCCATCAGTCTCAGGACAAAGCATTTTATATCTTAATACATATATATAAATTACGTGTCACGTTGTTTGTCCGCGATGGACTCCGAAGCTACTGAACGGATTTTGATAAAATTTTGTACCTAACCATTTATAATATGGCGCAACTTAAAAGATAGGATAGTTTTAATCCCAGAATTCCCGCGGGAACTCCGAAATTAATGCTGGGAGCAGCTAATCACCGTAAACTACTGTCAGGGGTAGGTACAAAGATGGACATTTTTTTCCCAGAATTCCCGCGGGAACTTCGAAATCACCTTGATGAAATCTAAGGTGAATTCTATAGTTCTATTTCTTTTTGAATAAATTGCCACATTAAAACGATTTGTTTATTTCATAATAATATATATTTTTTCTAATAATTTCATAAAAAAATATAAACGTAAAAAATAATTTGAAACTTCTTAGTTAATAATATCATTATATAATTTTACATATTACAATAATATAAAATAATAATATTTCCATTATAATAATATCTCCAGTAAAAAAAATCATATCACAATAGGTATATTTTTAGAATAACAGTTTTCATAGTGAATCGTTTCAAACCTAACCTAAACCTTGTATGATAGATCTATTTATATAGCTATTTAACTAAATTTTCGAGGGAGTGCTAATGAATAAATTAAAACCACCACAAATAATTAAATAAATAAAATCTTAACCTATCCTTTATCCAAACCGAAGGATACATCAAAAGCACCACCTCAAACGACAAGATGTCGAATTATTATAGCACCTATAAAAAATATTAATAATAATAATAATAATGGCTAATGGACCTTATCTTATGTAATAGGTACGTAGGTAGGTATCGATATTTGTAAGATAAAAAATAAAAATAAAGTATGCCATAAAAGCTGTGCAATTATATCTGATGTCGTCCAGCTGAGCCGTGATGAACTTTGACTCATCAGACATTAGTCTGATGAGTCAAAGTTCTTCCCGCCCAATGCCAAAGTTATTTACCGCCCAGTGCCAGAATTCTTTGCCGCTCAGTGCCAGAGTTCTTTGCCGCTCAGTGCCAGAGTTCTTTGCCGCTCAGTGCCAGAGTTCTTTGCCGCTTAGTGCCAGAGTTCTTTGCCGCTTAGTACCAGAGTTTTTTGCCGCTTAGTGCCAGAGTTCTTTGCTGCTCAGTACCAGAGTTCTTTGCCGCTCAGTGCCAGAGTTCTTTGCCGCTCAGTGCCAGAGTTCTTTGCCGCTTAGTGCCAGAGTTCTTTGCCGTTCAGTGCCAGAGTTCGTTGCCGCTCAGTGCCAGAGTTCTTTGCCGCTTAGTGCCAGAGTTCTTTGCCGCTCAGTGCCAGAGTTCTTTGTCGCCTAGTCACTAGTGACAAATTTCTTTTCTTCTCAGTGCATGCCGCTCTGTGTCGTGCAGAGCCGAAGTTCGCTACTGCTAATTATAGCTATGTATACTTAACTAATTTATTGATAGTACCTATTACGTGTTCACGTGTACTTATGGTCCTTAGCCACTAAAATAGCAGCATGCATATCAAGTATATTAAAGGCCTATTTCACTTCGTTCACTCGTATAAATATTGTGATATAAAGGATTTAACTATTGACGTTTATTTCATGGCTAAGCATTGCCAAAGCTTACTTTGCTTATCCTTGAAAGCAGTGAAACAGGCACTTAAACATAAGAACAGCTTTGGGTATATATCTACTTATTAAGGACAGTCTTATTTTCAATAGGTAAGTGAAAATTACCTTTCACATGCTTTTACATAAATGCAGTCAATTTTCAATCCCAAGTCGTACACACATTACATGGACGCCGAGAAGCAATAACATGTTAACCCACAAAATTGAGTTATTGATACAGAACGCTTTATTGAGAGTTATAGAACGTTTTTTAATTATGTGTTCATCTTATTATATTGTTTAAATTAAATAGGTACCAACAAATTGTTGTAAGTAGGTAGATACCTACCTAAATAAAAAAAGATTTGACACAAAATGGGGCTACAATTTTAAAACGCGATTTACTCAAAATTTCTCCAGTGTGTTCGCACACTATATCCACATGTACGGTATAGTTACCGTAGCTACGTATTGACAGCACTCATGCTTGCAAAGTTGTAGCTCCAAAATTCGCCATAACATTAGCATAAGGACTAAAATGCTCTTGAATATGGCCAGTTGTTGCTTGAAGACGAATGGTGGTCCATATATGGACTGTCAGTTAGCAGCATCTTGCTGCCACTCATGCCTGAGGAGCAGCTGCCGCTGGACGAGAACATACTCTTGCTGCCGGTGTAGAGCGAGAGGGAGGTATGCAGCGCGTCCCTCCCGAGGCGCCGTCTCGCTCTAATCAGCGATATAAACGCAACGGCAACAGCGCACACGAAAATAATTCCCAAGACACAGAAGGCTAAAGCCATTTTGCCAGGCGATAAGCATATCGTTTTGTCTCCGGGCGAGAATCCTCTTGGGAATTGTTCATCTATGCTATCTAATCTTCTTGATCCTGAAAGTTAAGAAATTAAATTAGAGTAACTTCTACTATAGGTATACTGTTTATAAACGTATAATTACTTAAGTAGATATCAAGAAAGAAAGAAAGGAAGAAAATACACTTATTATCGCACAACATAATATAAAACATACAAAAAACTGAAAGCCTAGGCATTCCTATCTCTTACATGCTCTGTCGAAATGGTGAATTTTAGTAATAACCGTAAAGTTGTCGCGTGAACCGCTTAAATTCGAAGTTGCCAAGTTAAGATTAATATAAAATCTAAATTACAAATAGCTTTGAATAGTGGTAAAACTGCTATTGAGATGACCTACATTCTTAGTAACTTGTGGAGTCTAACGTCAAAAATAAGAACTGAGATCAAAAGCACGGCAATGACAACGCCAAAAAAAAAAACTCGCAATACCTTAACGATCAAACAAATAATTTTTTACCTCTAATCGAAGCTTCGTCCTCCAATTCAATATTTGGAGCTATTACTTCTATACTATTATACACTTCCAGTCTATCGATCACAATCCCTTTTGCGTTCGTGTCGAGTCTAGCTTTCCTTAGAAGACCATCCCTCGCTTGCTGAGGTCTTTGAAGTGCTTCACAGTCAACAAGCGGGCAATCGCCTTTACACAACTCAACACCACAACTCAAATGCAACTTTGCTCTATCAGGAAATTTGAAAGCAGCGAAAGTAGTCACAGCGTGTTGATAAGTCATGATATTTTTAAACACGAGGTCGGGATCGTTCAGAGACACTCGCATATTCGTGTTCTCAGCCATGTTTTTCTCAAGATCTACAGGTTCTAGGTTAGTGATATCAATTTCCGGTGATCTATGTTTGTGTTGATGGATGACTGGTTTGTTGAATATGCTCTCGTCGACTGGACAGCCGGCATCGTCTAGCAGCTTCTGTGATGCTTCCCCTAGTCCATCGTGGGCGATGCAGTTTGTCACTCGGAGGCCTACGCCAACTGAAAATGGATATGAAATTATAAGGATATTAGGTAAAACAATACGAAACTAGAATGTACCTAATCCAAATACAATATCAGAATCCACGATAGTGAACTGTCATTATCTAGTGTACTTTCATAGTCAATGGATTCTATCTATTGCTGTACTTATCTTTCTTTTTAAGAATAAAACCTCAATAAAAATCTAGATCCGCATCTCCTATTTCAACAATCCAAACTTAAGTCACGACTCGCTAGCGAGTCACCCTGATACCTGGGTTTGGTTGGACGAAGTCCGAGCGCTCTCAGGCATTATAAACCTTACCCTACTAGTATATTATAATGGTTATAGGATCTATATAATTATTTTCCTTACTATTCATAGGGCATTTATCAAAAGTTTATTTATAATCACATACCGGGCAAAGTGCATTGTATGAGCAGCTTAGTGGGCTGGCCAACCTCCACCGTGGCAGGCTCTGAGCCGTCCGCAGACGGTGCCAACTCCATCCACGCGCGAGCTGACTCCAGCAGCAACTCGCGTTGTTCCAACTCCGCTGAACTCACCCAGCCCTGACGGTTCCGACCCGTTCTGAAATAGTTATGACAACTTTTTTGTAGAGTTTTAGAATCAAAGATAAATTGAAAACGTTAAGACGAGATAGATATAAATATCTCTAATAAATACAGCTAAAACGTGAAACATAATCAGGAATGTCATCAGTGGCAGAAATAATAACAAATAATTTTTGACTAAGTTTCTCGGGTCAAAAAGTAGGGAATCGCGAAATATAGGAAAGAGAGTAAATAGGAATAGGGAACGCTGATTAAACTTCGATCAACAACCAGTTTAGTAACTTTAGATACAAGATGCTTGCGTTCAAAAATATTGAATTCCATAACGTGTCGTATAAGTATATATTGCGCCAAGGGTTAGGGGAGCGCAGGGTAATGGGAGCCTACTAAGGGAAAACTTGCATAAAAACCACATTTATTAACCTTCTTATAATTTTTAACTAGGAACTCTTAGAATGATCATTTAGGTATGTTTTAATCACAGTTAGAATTAATTTCAGCCATATATTAAGGAACAATAACGATTTTACAAAAAAAGTCAATCGCTCCCATTACCCGACACGTGCGGTTAATGGGAGCCCATTCCACACTCATATGGGAAATGGGAGCCATAATATTTAGTATTGCGCAAAAGTTAAACTAAACGTACTTTAAATGTGATCTTAGTTAGTTACTACTAACTATTTATTGTAACACAATAAAAAAATCAACTTTTTAAACAAAAACAAGAAAAATAAAGATAAAATTATCAAAGAAAACCATATGACTCAGATTTTATGGATCCAAACATAACGTACAAATATAAGAAACTGTACTATCACTTCCAGAACATTCTTTATGGGCCCAGTTCCCGCAACTTCTGCATCGGAACTGTATGGGATCTGTAATAGGAACTATGTCGGCTAGGGAGAGCCTTCCTAGGCTCCCATTTCCCGCTGACTGCCATTTTGAAACTTAATAATATAAATAATGTAATTCTAATTGCAATCGCAATTTAACACTTGCACTAGTTAGTATATGAATCTACGGATGTAATAAAAAAAACACAATAAAATAACAATAAAACTTCATGCTTATCTTGGCGCTGGCAATCCACAATTTTTTATAAGCACCGAGCGAAAAACACATAATCGTCCCTCGTGACTGAACGTACGGCACTAACGGCTCGTGCTGGTTAGGCGAAATTACACGAAGATTGACGGACGCGGCCGAGTGATTACAATTGCATAAATATGTCTGCATTCAGTTAAATCACCGTAGCTCCCATTACCCGACCGCTCCCATTACCCCGCGTTCCCCTACCTACTACCAAAGCCTACCACAAAATTGAACTAAGTATTATTATTTCCGGCATGTTATTTCGACAATGGCAGCATAATATATAAAATTTATTATGAATATTCTTGCATGTACCAGGAACAATAATAAAAATAACACACGTAGACAACAAACGTAAATTTGTTATTAATAATTAAATTCAAATAAAAATAATTACGGCTCGAAATTAGTTTAAGTAAAAAAATAATTAAGGTACAGAAATAAAATATAAAAAAAACTAATTAAGGAATAGCTAATGAAATACATAATTTTCAAGGACAATTAAAAAAAAGGCTCTCAAAAATTAAGTTTGAGAGCCTTTTCCCGGCGTTTTTCCGGAAATTTAATCCATCCGAAAAACCTAATTGCACGTGGTTTTATTATTTATAGCTGTGCCCCGTGGTTCCACCCGCGTGAGTTTCCGAATTCCCGCAGGAAGGCCAAAGTAGCCTAATTTACTTCTTTTAACATCAGCTAATTAGCAGTAAAAGTCCCGTCAAAATCGGTCCAACCGTCTCGGAGATTCACCCACGTGAGTTTCGGAACTCCCACAGGAACTCCAAAATTCTTTATCATTCCTCTTCTACTTACAATAACAAACACAACAAAAAAAGAATTAGCGAAATTGGTCCAGCCGTTCACGCGTGATGCCGTGACCAAAGGAAATAGGGATTCATTTTTACCTTCATAATATAAAGATAGTATTACGTGTACGCGACATGCAAACGACATAGGATAATGACCTGGTCTTCCTTGCTTCTTGCCCGATCATTTCATGCAATTTGCTGTCGATGACGCCTTCCAATGCCGAGCTGTTGATGCGCATCGCGCGCCGCTGCAATTTGCATCTGTAATGAATTAAAACAATTTTTAATTAGGTTTTTTCCCACGTTATTATTAATTTAGTTACATGGTCGATGTTGTATTGAACCCAATACAACAATAATTAAGTCCTCATCACACTTTTTCATTCGACATTCGACGCTATTGTTGAGAACGGTCCAAGAACGTGAGGCTTTTTCAGCACTTTTTTGTTTTAAAAAAGGGTACGCTTAGCTATATTAGGTAGGTACTTACTTATATTTTCTTACTCGCACTATGTAGGTAAATTATTATCTAATATACTTCTATACTAATATTATAAAGAGGGAAGATTTGATATTTTGTTTGTTTGTTTGTTACGATTTAACTCAAAAACTACTGAACCGATTTCAAAAATTCTTTCACTATTAGAAAGCTACATTATTCCTAAGTAATAGGCTATATTGTTATCCGGAATTCACGCGGGAACTCCGAAATTATCGCGGGTGAAACTGCGCGGGACAGCTAGTCTAAGATAAAAGGTATAGGTATAATTATAGGTAATAATTATTACTTATGTCATAATTATATTATATTATATAAATAGTCTAGAAACATGAAATTTTGTACCACCAAAATATAGGTTATACACTTGGATATTGTATTTGGAAATTCACAAAAAATAAAAATTATTATGGAAGTGCCTTCCTTTAGTTTTGAATGCTCCTTAAAGGTGATTCTTCCCCTAAGGTTAAAAGACAAGAATATCGTGAAAATGTGTGATCTGCGTAGGTACATCTTACTACATAGTAGCTGTAAGTCAATGGACATACTGTTTCAGACGTGGACACACCCATTCCTACCCCCTACGTAGTTTTGATGGAGGTTAGTGGTTTTAAGACGAAGCGAAACAAAACAGTACTGTTACGTATAAACCGTAAACTAAGAAAGAATAAAGTAAAGTGTTCCCAAAAATATATTTTGAGCTTACCTAACTAATATTTCCTGATCCGACAACTGTTGCAGCTGCCTGTCCATCTGTATTGTCAACTCGACCGTGTAATACAGATTTTGTTCGTCATCAGCTTCGATTTTCGTGGTGTTAAGTGTAGAAGTCCTCACGCCGCATGTGTTGGATGGTAGTTTTAAAGTCACCTTTTTGTTAAGATTGCCTGAAAACATGACACTATAAGAATTTGTTTTTATATAGAACATTTATTTCAAATGTACCTAATCGATGTTTACTGATGATGTATGAAAGAACAAAATGGCGATCCATCCATGTAAATGGGGGTCACGGGGTAGATTCCATTAAGACAAGTCATCATAAGACACTTAACACAGATTATACCTAATGTGCTTACCAGCATCAGCCCAGTACGACTTGTAGTAAAATCTGTAAAACTGTATACCTACCCATACACATGAGAAAAGTTTATGGGACAAAATGACTTGGGAACTTCACTTATTTCGTACATGCTTTGGTATTATACCAATTCTGTTTATTCTACGGTTGGTGATGTACCTAATAGTGATTATTAATACATAGGTAGTAGGTACCTTGAACTCTACATTCCCTGGAGAATTCCTTGCTAAATATAACCCCTTTGAACGGCTTTATCATTTCTAAGTTGACTGTCATGGTGTCTTTATCGCAGGATGTGGTGACGTCCAGGACCTTGTTCGATGGGGTCTGTTGCTGCTGGGCGGTAATCGTCATCAGGCTAGTAGTTACCAGGAGTATTGAACGCCACATATTGAATGCCCTTGAAAGAAGGAAATTAAGTTTTTGTCAAATTTTCATACGCCTTGTTGTTTTTAGCACCATCTTGAGAGAAATAAGCTATACGGAAATCGAAAACTCTTTTGATAACTGTGTCTCCATGCGACCACAAGCTGATCAATTTTATAGCAATACTAGTCGATCCCGCACGATTTCACTTACGTTATTCTCCGAGTTACTGTTTCAATTTCGAGATTAAAAGTAACTTATGTCACTCAGAAACATCGTAGCTTCGGTTAAGTAGTTTTATCCATTAGGTAATAAACATACATGCAAAAAATCTAATCTTTTCTCCTTGGTATACGTATAAGTATAGATACACGTTTAGGTTTTAACAAACGAAAAATATATCGATTAGGATAATAGTAGGTATCTATTCTGTACAAAGAATTTTGTATTTTCTCCAGTCAATTGTATGTTGGGCATAAAAATACTATTATGTATATCTAATAAAAATAACGTAGCACCGTACGGGATGATTCTTTTGTGGTTGTATTGCGGTTAGAGATGTCGGATACAAATGCAATTTGAGACAATCTAGACGACTGGTCAGTGGTCAAAAAGCAATTTGAACTGGAGAATTGCAATTATTCGAAACGACACAAAATAACAGACGTGCTATACAAATTGCTTTGTATTTCTTATTAGATCTTAGTTATAAAAAACACGAATTCACAGCTCGCATTTTTTATTCGATTTGTACGAAAATGTATACGATTTTATCAATTCACTAGTATGAAACTAATTATCTTCATATTGTAGATACGTAGGGAACTAAATTCTTAATATTATGTGAAATTTGTCTGTTTGTTACGCTTTCACGCCTTAGGTACCTTCACAACCGATCATCACGAAACTTTGTATACCTATACTACACGTTGTTAGGGGTACCTACAGAAAAACTCCGAACTTAACGCAACTTCACCCGAAACCGCAGCGAACAGCTAGCTATGAAATCCTTTCTCTATATCGTAGATACTTTTATCATGTTGCTGTATGTATATTGTATACATAAAAGTAACGTTTAAAAGAATACTTGCGGTTACTCGTTAGTTCCTGACCACTAAACCGATAGTCCACTTCGATTACAAGAAAGGTATTCCATTGACTGAAGTCGGGTCGTTTGTGATCTCCCGATAAAATTGACCCACTATAGAAATATCTGTGCCAAGTAGATTTGGAACACGATAAAATTATTGAGCACTTTCATTCTTTAAGTTTTGTTCTTAAATGCAATAGCATTATTGACTAAATGACTTGCGTAAGGTATATCTATACTGGTAAGTACAAATTTTGGTAGGTATTTTATATCATAAATAATCCTTTGACTTGAAAAAGCTATGAATTTAGATCGTAATATATCGACGTGTCTCTCTCTACATAAAGTTTTATTTTTATTTTTAGGGATGTTGACGACTTTTGAAAATCAAAATTCTAATTAGTTTTTCAGTTAGAAAATAAAAAAACAATAGACTTTTATATAATTTAACTACTTTTTTTTAATATAACAATAGACAATAGAATTTTTTGCTTTTTCAAAATAATGAAAATATACAAAGATAAAGCGCATTTAAGTTTAGGGTGGGGGGGCTCGTGACGTCACTAACCGCTATAAGCCATACAAACTGCACCGGTTAGTGACGTCGCGCGAAATTTCAACTCAATGTTTCGCGGTTATTTTTTGTTTAGGTGCCTACGTAAAAAAAGAAAAAATAAGTTTCCAATATTTTTTATTAATCTACAAGACGGAGTAAAAAAAAAATTTTTGTCTACATGCCCATTGCTTAACGAGATATTTGTTTTTACGTATTTTAAGGTAACATAAGAAGACAGAACAGTTATATCACATTGCGTAATCCGTAATTAAGTGGCAACTATTAAAACGGTTCCAAGTGGTAGACGGCCGACGCATTCTCACTCATGGCAAATGGGCTCTATAGAATGTAGGCAATTTTCACATTACGTTCCCTTAGCTGTTTATCTGTGATGATCAGCATTCATAATCTTAAATTACACTTAAATGATGTAAGAAATCAGAGGGGCCGTAATATGTATTGTAAACGAGTTAAAACACCTGAGTATCTGTTTAGTAACTTATTAAAAATCGCAATCAAAAAAATATAATTTTTAAGGGATAAGCATAAAAGTTTAATAATAGAATCATATTGTAATATTTTAAAATTTGTTGCGGTTTGGAATTCCCTCGGGAACTCTTTCTGCATTTTACTCTTTATTTGTGAAAATATTTGTAGAATCGGTTCAGCAGTTCCAGAGATTATCCCTACATTAACAACCTTCAAACTACCAGTTTTATGAGTGTAGATGAAAGTATTTTTATAACACCTAGAATTTATTGTAGAAGTGGAATTTAAATGTAGGTATTGAAGAAGAAGTCAGCTGTAGATTCTATATTGGCAATGAGACTGCGTGATGCTTCGTCCTTTCAAATACCACCCTTCGGTGGAGCCCTAGAAGTGTTGTGAGTTCTATTCTAACTTTGAACTTAGTGTTTATGTGTATTTACAAAAAACATTTTTAGTTACCTATAATTTCTATATTGGTGTGTTATTGTCTCGATCGCGTCCAGTCCCAAGACTGAAGAACTGACTAGCCATTGTGTTGTGGCTTTATTACAGTCGTATCTATCTACTGTCTACTTAATATCGTGTGAGTGAAAGCGTTTGTTATTTTTCAATATGCTCTAATTTTCGTTAAACGAATCACGCATCCGACACGGCACTCCCAATTTGATATTGCATCGAATTCACGTGAGACACAATTTGAGTAACGGTCGAAATATCATTTTACTGACCCGCGTGGCGCGGAAACACTTCAATCATTAAAATCAAGTGTGCTCTATATTTTACTGCGGTGTTCAAGTGCGCTCAAAGTCGAGGATTTCCTCTATATATACTACGTATATGTTATTAGAACTGTTACACGATCTAATCCACTTTCCGGTAGTATAAGACAAAATTGTGTTTATATTTAATGACATAAAATACAACGGTGTTCTCGTTTTGGAGACCGTTATGGTGTAAAGGCAAGTTTTGCTTTGTTTACCGTCGTCTCAAATACAAAATATAGATAAATTAGTACTGGGATCAAACCTCGAAGTGTAATTTTTGACAACGCTTAAGAGGTCGCGTGAAATTTAAATATTTTTATATCACACAAGCTTATTATGTTAAGCTTCTACTACAGTAAGAGAGACGCTGCTATCGCAAAAATAAAATTAGTTTTATTCTAGTGGCGACTTGTCGGAAGATTTCATTTTCCAACGGCTTCAAGGCAATTATGTGGGTAACTTTTATTGCTATCAAACTGCAGTTTCTATCAGAAAAATAGCAATTTTGTGATTAGTTAATCATGGATAGGCCGCTTCAACTTTTAAAGTTATTTTGGTTGATTACTAGATATTGTATAGGTTTTAAAACGTCCATTAAACAAAACCGCCATTTTTTGATAGCAACCGAAATTTAATATGATAGAAACTAAAGTTACATAATAGCTTATCTGGTCCTAAATGACCACGAGTTACTAACCATAATAATGGCTAGATAATTCGATGATTCGATCCCGTCGTACGATGTGATATTTTTATCCTGTTTTAAAAATATGATTTCTATAGCTATAATTAGAAAATACATAATAGCTATTACTCAATCATACTATGTTTGATAAAATTAGAAATAGGAAATTTTTATCCTAATACTGACAGTCTATTTCAAAATGACAGAAAGACCGATAAAACTGTTTTACGACAATCTCAAAAAGAGTTCTACTATTACACTTAACAGTTATTCGTTGTAATTAACTCTTTAAAGTTTTGACCATTGATTAGTGGTTCACGCTCGACGTGCTGCTGTGAGCCGCGTCGAGCGTGATTCATTATAAAATTGGTCTTCGGACACGGTTGTGTCAATAACTTTGTATAAATCAATTATAAATACTAAATATAAATCATTCCTTCAGGATGCTAAAGTTAGACAAGTAGTACCGCTATAGACTATGTAATCTTAACTAAAACAAATGCGGATGTAAAATTATTTGTTTTTTAGTCTTTCACGCCTTCACTCTTTCATCCGATCATCATGAAATTATAGGTTGACGTTGTCAGGAATACCTACTACAGAAAAGGACGGTACTTATATTCTCGAAATTCTCGAGGACACTCCGCTAAAATTGCAATTCCTTACAGTCTGACTGATTTGCCGATGCTCAGACCAAACCTTGCAGCTTAATTTTTGTAGTCAAATACCGAGAAAATGGTTTTTGGAAATATTCGTTATTAAGTAGATGCCGAAAAGGAGGTTGAAAACTTGTATCCATTGATATTTAGGTTTTTCTTTCGAAATTACTAAAATTTCATAATTTTTTGGTACCTCAACCACTATGGCGGAAAGAGTCAAATGCGGATGAAACAGTTAACTTCTAGCTAGCTATATTGAGCAGGTCGAATGGGCTATTAATCAATCGAAAACTTGCTCTCTTTGCCTCAAATAAATTAACACCATATCTACACCGCAACCAATGCAACAATATTTCACTTGAAAAAAAAAAGACTAAATATAAAAAGACTAATTTTGTAAAAGTATAACAATGTTGTTCTCATTTGTATCTACTTTTTAAATTTTAGCAAAGAATCGTGCTTGTAAATCTTTCCAAGCACTAGTACAATATCACGATTTATCACTGAAGATGACAACCATCATACATCTATGTACCTACCCACTAGTTACAATCAAAGAGTAAAATAATGGTTACAATCCTAACAAAAAGGTGAAACTATCGATTAACAGTCGCATCCCGCGAATATCTAAGAGGAAACCCGAAGACAATAGTTGTGGGAACTATAAGCTAGGCGAGCACGCTAGAGCAACACAATCACAGATGCCTACGTAACAGAAGAGTCATAAAAATATGAATGTCAAGACTAAAGTAATTTTTTTAAAGTGGTTCCAATATCACCATATCGGCGGATAGCCGACAATATTTTGGAAATAATCGGAAATGCGTTATTTTTTCCTGCAATTATTATGTAAATTCCCAATAATTTTAATTAAGCGTTGCTTTGGTATCAAGTTGAAATTAGTAGAAATAAATTAAAATTCGTTTATCATCAGGCAATATGCTCTCATTGTTTACATAATTATATAATACTAGCTGTGCCCCGCGGTTTCACCCGCGGACATTTCGGAGTTCCCGCGGGAATTCCGGGATAGAAAGTACCCTAAGTCCTTCTCTGTACCCCTGTCAACGTGCATGCCAAATTTCATCCAAATCCGTTCAGCCGTTTTTGCGTGATTGAGTAACAAACATCCAAACATCCACACTTTCACATTTATAATATTAGTAGGATAGTAGGATTACATTTGAATTTTAAAACGCCAATAAATACAATAAATTTGATTATAATATGAAATTACTTTTACAATTTTAGATATGGACGTTTCTCATTTTTCTTATTAAATTAAATTAGCATTTAAGAATTATTGTTAGTTATTTTATAATATACCTAACCTAACTTTGATAGGTAAGCCTTGTATAGTATAGCACCTAGTGACCCTAATTAAATTAATTACTACCATAAATGGAATTTAAAGTAACGTATTTTTGTATTTAAATTAATTTAAACTTTCAAATAAGGAGAAATAAATGGACTGACTTCCGGATAAAATAACGATTGAAACGTCGCGTTGTTACGGAAAGCAAAGTTAAATTTACAGTTTTAATAATAGGTAGTTATCTAAGTATACACCTCATCTTACAATAATATCTGAAACCGTTATCTCAATTTCCTGCCTTACCTTTGGATACTTTAAAATGGTAAATACCATAAACTAGGTGCTGGGTATAAAATCGATTGCAACATTAGGTAATGTAAGTATATAGGTAGGTATTGGATTATTATTATTATCACTACATACTTATTATAAAACAAAGTCCTCCACCGCGTCTGACTGTTCGCGATAAACTCAAAAACTACAGAATGGATTTTCATGCGGTTTTCACCAATAAATAGTGATTCATGAGGAAGGTTTAAGGATATAATTTGCCAAGGTTTTGTGTAAATAAATGAGAAAGTGAGTTTCTTTGTTTGTTGGTTTGTTGGTTTGTTTGCTACGCTTTCACGCCTTAACGGCTCAACCGATCATCATGAAATTTTGTTAGGGGTACAGAGAAGGACGTAGGGTAGGTGGATACTTTTTACCTCGGAATTTTCGCAGGATCTCCGAAATCAACACGGGTGGGGAACAGCTAGTGAGTTATAAATGGTTATTAAATGACGAAGCCTTTTCTTTCCACTCTATTTGTTACTACAAAATTAGTTTTAGTTATTTTAATTCAAAAACCAAGGCTATCTATTAAGTCGGTACGAGATTAGGTACGTTTCTAATGGTGATTGACGTTCAAATTATCCACCCGTTCAGTAACACCTTAATTGAGTAACGGTGTTCCTCGCTTACCCCTTTCTAATGTTGTTATGATCATATTTCGGTGACTATTGTTATAGTTCATTCCTTCACTGAACAAGTAGTAGGTACATAGAGATGAGGAATGTTCGAGCAAACGGAACGATCGGCACCGACGTCGTTCCGTTACACGGCAGCGAAGTGTACCACACGACAAACCTTACCACTCGTATAGGGAATGCGGTGGAACGGAATACCTAGCTTGGGAATTGTGGTATTTGTAGAGCAAAAAGTCCATAAACTACATAATAATATATTGGTGGAATATTGCGTATGACATGTAGATTTGTTTCGATTATTTTATGTTTATATGAGCTAACCATCAGAATTAATTATTAGGTAATTAAGCTTACTAACTACTGACTACGTAATATATGGAAATAAGTTTTAATAATTTTAAAGGTGAAACGGGCAAAAAGCGAAAATATCAAATTATTATTTTATCTCTACACAGTAGGTATAAAATAAAAATAAAAAGTCGCTTTCCGCCGTCTTTGCACTCAGATCTTTTAAACTATACGCAACGGATTTTAAAGCGGCTTTTATCGACAGATATAAAATGATTCAAGAGGAAGGTATAGTTTATCTCGGAATTCTTACAGGAACATCAAAATTAACGCGTGTGAAACCGCATAAAATTTTGCATACTTCGGAGTACCTACAAAATAGGATATATAGGTCGAAATTTCGCGGGATTTCCGTAATTAACGCGCGTGGATGCGGGGAACAGCTAGTAGGCTAGTACTTTGTAAAAGTGGCATAAAACACTTCCTAATAGGAACTAGGTAGGTACTTACGAGAAATAATTTTTCGTCTCTTGGTTTCGTCCAATTTTTATGCTTTTTACATATTATGAGGTTGAATTACAGCAAAAAACGCTGGTATGGTACTACCTATGTTTGAAAAGAAGAAACCATGTAGATTTTTACTTTTAGCCACCTTTTCACCTCCAGATGTTAAGTATGAACGTTCATAAATCATTAGTCACTCTAGGAAATAGATTATAGGTAATTAAGATAATATTTTGGATGATAATTCTGCAGCATATAAACTATACATTAAAATTTAAAATGTTTGAACAAAAATTTGGCGGTTTCCAATAGGTAATTAAACATTTTTATAATATGTTGCAAAACTGCAGAAGTAATCATCATTTATCTAATATTTACGTAACATATTTTAAATATTAGCTCCCGTCGATTTCTTTTTAAATGAAATATCTTAGATCTTTTTATTTTTATAAGCAGCATGGGCTAGTATGACCTCAGTAGCTATACGCCATAAAATCCATCTAGTTATGTCAAACAGGCGAGTTTTACTACAGCTACGCTCGTTCTAAACTATTGTTTACGACCATCAGTAGGTACATAGTCTACTTATTAAAAATACAAAAACTCCATGTCCATACTCAGTGACAATAGTTTAATATGTCATTTGTCGCAATGTATGTTTTGCCCGCCATTGACTGGGCCTCGAAGCCATGTTTTAACTTGGGGAACAATCTAACATTGTCATAGGCGTTTCGCCATAATTGAAAAAGTAGATAAAGAGATTTTTATTATTAAGAAACATTGTCATTGGCAAATTATAATTATAGACGCCATTATTAAAGAAGAAGAAGAAGTTGACACCATAGACGTAATACTTATATTATACTTATTATACTCGTAATATGTCTATGGTTGAGACAGGCGAGTGTCATGTCACATGTGAATCTTGTGGTACACTTTCACTCTCACACCAACCACCTTTCGCGAGATCGTTACCTAACTGTTTTTATTTAAATACTGCATTTACGTTTTAACTTAAAAACTATAGCGATATTAGGTATGTGCTTTATTATGAATTAACACAGGTGAAACCGCGTAATTTCACTTGTGTTAATTAAGAGATACCTTCGGGAACACTAACTCGTCGGGATTAAAAAGTATCCTAATAGGAGTAGCTGACCCAGGGCATAAGCTATACTATATTACACATTTGGTAATTACTAATACCTCAGAGTAAAAATATACTACGTACTTAATACGTAGTAATATATTTATTACTCTGAGCTAATATGTCATGTTATATTCAAATCTCTCCAGTATGTATAGTTTTTGCGTGATGCGTGATCAAAACTACCAACAAACAAACAAAAATTTCGTAAATTAATATTAATACTAGCTGTTCCACGTGATTTAACCCGAGCTAATTTCGGAGATTCCGCGAGAATTCCGGGATAAAAGTGCCCTATTCTTTTCTGTACCCCTGACAACGTGTAATATACAAAATTTAATGCCGATTCACTCGAGGTAATTCCGGAGTTCCCACTGGAATTCCGGGATAAAAGTACCTACCCTATGTCCTTTTCTGTACCTACCCCTGCAAACGTGTACTTATTCAAAGTGTCATGGTGACCGGTTGGGTCGTTAAGGCGTGAAAGCGTAACAAACAAACAAACAACCGTAAATCCAATTTTAGGGTAAAATTAAAAAAAAACCTTTTTACATTATTATAGTGCACCGTCAACACGGATATTTATGTAGATAAACACTTTTGCCGGTCATTGAACCTTATTGAAATATAAATTAATGAACTGAAGTTCAAAGATTAACAAAAGCTGCTTCTACCTGTACAGACGGGACAAATTTAGTAAATTTACATTAGGTAAATAAAATGTATGCTTATGTAAAATGTAAATACAAACACGGAACCGGATAGGCAGTTATATTAACCCAAGAGACGAGGAAACACAACAAAGTATGTAGGATATGGATGAATACGTAATACGTTAACTTGTTTAAATAGGTATTTAATTTGCTTTTTATTTATGATTCCCATGCCGATTCTTACGGAACTAAATTATGCTTGTGTTTTGTAATTTAAAATTTGTAAACTAACAACAGCATGCGTGTGGTCTTACTCAATTACAGGTAAATAATTTAGAGTGAGTTAGAATATATAGCAAGAAAATACTACCTACCTCCTCTATACAACGTGTTAATGAATTGACCAAAAAACTGATACACGCCATTTGAAAAAATAAACAATAATATCAATTATATGATTAAAATATAAATTATTTCGAAAAATTAATAGTCTAAAAGTTATTCAACATTAGTTTGGAGGTGACCTATCTACGCAAGTGCTACGCCCGAGCCTACGTGTCTAACGGCCGCACTCAGAGTCGACCTTAATGATTACTTAGTTAAGTATAGATTTTTAAAACAAAATTGCCACAATCAGAGACGTTCAGTAAATTAATGTTAATTGGCATTTAATGAGATGTAACTTAATTAGTTAAATGCCAATTAACATTAATTTATTAAACTTGTCTGATTGCGGCAATTTTATATTAAAAATCTACACTTAACTAAGTAACCATTAAAGTCGACTCTGAGTGCGGCGGAATGACTGATTCGATTTTTGTGCTACAGGCGGCGTATGCGCCAAATATTGTATTATAAATAAATTAGACATGGGCTAGTATGAATGAAAAAATATAACCTATATTAAAACATGGTGCGATCGTTTCGAAGTCGATTCTGAACAAACTACTTTCTCGTTTTCAGTAAATTCATTAACACGTTGTATATATCTTACGATCTCGGTATTCAATAGGTAATACCTAAAAGATCACATAGAATTTCATTTCTCCATCATAGATCTGTATCGAACTTACCTTATCCAAATGTATATAGAACAAAGGGTTCTACTCACGACCAACGGGACATTTATGGAAAAAATCTTACTCTGATCGTTTCCGACAATCGATAGGTACCTACTTGACGAATTGTATCATAAGTACATCAATCAGTTGTCTGGTATACCTACTATAGTACAAGTTGTGATAACATCCAAGCATTATTAAGTACTATTATTTATTGTATGTCTAATATACTCTACATTTACGATGAGTGTCTTTGGTTATGGAAAACTTGATTGCCCTGCCCTCCTGCGCAGAATTTGCGTCAGTTTCTAATAAGTACCTATTGAACCAGTGCATATCTTGTCCCGTTATCCCGCACACCTACTTCCCGGACCGAGCGCGGCTGCAGTCCCGTCACGTCGCACCACTGCCCCAGACGGCAAACTTACACCGTCATCTAAAAAATCACCTTCGCATCTACCTCAAGAGAATAAGGTTCTAAATTGCTAGACAACTTTCAGGCGGCTAATGCAGGTTGTAGATAGTGTATCAATTTATATGGAAGCCTCGTGCTGGTTGACCCCTTGGTCTCCTGACCTAAAGAAAGAGCACTATCTTTAGAGTTGTGAAAGCAGGGATGAAAGTAGATAAGTGTAAAAAAGAAATTATAATTTGATTTGGTTCTGATTATTGAGAACCTCTGTCGTTCAAAAATTAAGTCCAAGTGGACGAAAATTGTGAATACACCAAGCCTCAAATAGGAAGGCTTTCAAGTGAGGTTGCCGATTACACCGTTAGGTGTTTGGCGACAGATTTTCAATTTGTATGTGGTAGCTAGCCAGGCGGGCACTATACATAGAAAGTACCCTACGCATGTGATAAAAACGTCACAGAAAAGGTACCTATCCAACTTTTATTTAACCGGGACAACACAAAGTCGACTTCCAAACAAAATTTATAAAATTTTGAACTTAAATGAAATATGTTCATCATTTGATAGTCGAGATTTTGTTGTTGAGATAAAGTTGTTTATTATAGTTTTATGACCGAAATAAAGTACCAAAATCCGATTTAATTAATAAAAAAAAATTCGGTTTTAATTTGAAATGTTGCTATAAACTGAGATATGAAACAGTTACAGTTAAAAAGTTTTTAGAGAGGTAAGTTTGTTAATCTTGATTTATCGATAAGTGTTTAAAATTTCAGGCTAATCTACTGTGTGAACGGGATAACAAGATACCTACTAATGTTATAGATCTATCTCTTTCTCCAAGTTACTTGGATTTAAAATTTCAATACAAAAGAGATTTGTTTGAACGAGCTTTTGCACACTACGATAAGCACTCGGTTGCTGTCTCGATCTCGTAATCATGTAGATAGGTATGTAAATTAATGTAAATTATATAGATAATTTACACACGTAGTTTTGTTATAAAATTTGTCTATTGTATGTACAAACTTATTACCGTAAACAACATTTTCGTTGGTTTTTATGTAAATTCAGTTGAAATAGCTTAGGTAACAGGTACACAGTTAGGTAACTTAAAAACAACGATGGGTTGTTAAAAAATGTTTACGAAATAAGAATCTCGGTATTTACTAGCTAAAGCCCGCAGTTTCACTCGTGTGATTTTTTTTCCGCCCGAACTAAATTTCACCTATGAAAATCGCAAGAAATCCGTTCAGATGGTAGTGTCAGAGATAAGAAAAATCAGATAGACTAAAAAGTAATTAAAAATTTTTATCGCCTTCTTATATTATATTACTAGCTGTGCCCCGCGGTTTCACCCGCGCGAAAGGTTTTTATAAAACAACTTTTTTTCTCGACATCCAATTTCAATGAAACAAAGCCTATATGTTGCTCCAGGCTTAATCTATCTGTGAAAACTGCATGACAATCGGTTCAGTAGATGCGGAGATTATCGCGAACAGACAGACAGACAGACAGAAAAGAATTTTAAAAAATTGGTTACTCTTCTTTTTATCACCCCTCTCAATTTTCGGTAAAAATATTCAATGTACAGAATCGCGGATTCTACTCTTTTATTATAGTATAGATAGATATGCATTGTTCTTCTTCTTCTTCTTAATAATGGCGTCAATAATAATAATTTGCCAATGACAATGTTTCTTACAAAAATCTCTTCATCTACTTCTTCAATTATGGCGAAACGCGAATGACAATGTTAGATTGTTCCCCAAGTTAAAACATGGCTCTCTAGAAAACCAGTTTCCTGCTCACAGGGTCCAAAATAGATGCTGAAAAGTGACTGAAATAACGAAGACAAAACGTGTAACGCGTGTGTTCGGTACGGCTTTCACTCGTCATCAACCATATGCATTATTATAAGTTATTTCATACGTGATAGTGTCAATTTTGACAATCTAGGTGATCTAGGATAGTAAAACGTAGTGGTTACCTTCTCTCTGGGTGATAGGTACGATGGTCTAAAAATGTACCAATAAAAAATTTTTGAGTCATTTAAAAGTCAGTATTTGACCATTTTAAAATAAATATGTATAAATTATGTATAAATATGTTTACATGTAATATGTAAATATTTCAGGATTACGGGAGTAAAGAGAGAAACGCGGACGAAACCGTACTCGTCAGCTAGTTTGTTTTATGTACAGTATGTAATATCAATAGGCTGACGGGCCGTCGCGTCGCTGCAGGTAGGGTTGCCAATTACCATGGCTAAATTTTAAAAAAACCATATTATGTCCGCATTGTTTCCTTACCAATAAACAAGAGAGTGTTTAAAATGTAAAGTACCTATTATTAAATTATAATATGTAACCATTCTTCAATAAAGTTTTTAGCGTAGGTACAAAAAATATAACGGAAAGCTGGTATCTCGTGAAAACAAATGTTTATACACCGATACTAAATATATTGTCTATAATTTTAATTTTTAGAAGGGGTGAGGTGAGGGGTACACACCCGCGCGGAAAATTCTATACAGACTCTGCGTATACTTCACCTAGTTCGGATGCTCATCGATCTATGTAAGTATAAAAAGTAAAAACATATCCGAAAAAACTCGTGTGGAGACAACCCTAGCTGTCGGCATAATGGCGCTCGTAAATACTTCTGTTACGAAAAATACCTCAACGCCGCACAAGGGCGCCACAATACACCGTTACACGACCGTGACCGTGACGTCAACGAACCTGCAATCAAAACCGTCATGACAAGATGTTTTGACTACCTTCCATGGCCACGAAGATTTTAAGTAGCTGTCTACTTCTACAAAAACCAAACAATTCTCAACTCTATGGTGTAGGAGACAAGAGAAAAACGAAACCAACTGAGTTCATTGGGTAAGTAAAATATGTGTTCATCGTGATGTAATAGAAAGCCCTAGCTAATGTAAGGCGGGTTCCCGTTATGCAGAGATGACGGTTGAATGTTCCAGACTCACGTCTCGGCTATCGTAACGGTGTGCCTGATATTACCTGCGAGCATGGCGAATTAATTTATACGGTGAATATTCATAGGTGCGGTATGGTATTAGAGTATTCCCGGAAATTTAAATAGGAATATTACCTATAGCTATACACAGTTTATCGATAAAAAGAAAAATAAAAAATTATATCGATCCAAATCAGTGAATAGTTGTAACCTGACAACTGTTTTCCGGAAGTTCTTACCTACCCGTCGTAATTGTCATTGCTTATTCATTTACAGTTTTTTTTAAACTTGTTCCAATCTCTAATTTATACTCAACTGATTTTTCTTTATATTTTTTTTATAGAAAAAGCGCATTCTAAATACTGAAAAGGGAGGAGGGGGGGGGGGGATTTATTTGCATGATAAATAATTTAGAAACTTTTATCTCCTACACTCACCCTACATAGTGAATTTGTACCGCCAAGTCCCAGCTAATAAACATGCCATTGTAAGTAAAGGGCGTATCTATCGGAGTATCGGACAAACGGCCCTCGATGCCGTTACTTGTCCCCTGCATAGTAGGGTTGCCAGAAATGACATTAAACGACAATAAACGATGATAAATTATTATTATTCACATTGCGTACCTACTTAATGTCTTGTCCCAAACTAGAAGAACAAGATTTGCACAAATAGTAATTTGATATGGACTAACCAAACATGATGGCTGATATTTAGACCGGTAAAACTATATGGGTACTCCTGCATCTACAAAGTTGTTTGCCTCCTGTCTGACTGTCTTCAGCGATCAAACTCAAGTTAAAAGTGACCATTATTCATCCTTGTCATTATTAATCCTATCATCAAAGGAAGTTCGCGACACTATTTATATACCTATTTTGATAGATAGCGTGTACAAAAATGCCATAGAATTTTTTTTTTTATGGCATTTTTTCAGGGAGTAAAAGTTTCGTTGACGTTCTACAAACCAGGCTATACAAACTCAACCCTACAAATAGTATGAGAGTGCGCTTACCCCTGAAATATAAAAACAGTTTCAAATCATCTATTTAAGAGTAGGTACCTAGGTAGCTACTATTTCTACTAAATAATGAGATATAACTAGTTACTATTTCTACTAATTCTAAAACGATATTTGAAATATTAAGTGGGAGGAAACAATAAAGAAGAAAATTATTTCGCTCAAAATAATGAATATTTTAAACAATAGACCAATTTGTTTCTGATAACCCTGATTGCGGAAGATTGCGCACGGAGCTAATTTGATACCGGCGCCGGGTCCATGGACTATGGGAGCAATCCGTGGTATATTTATACCCAGTTTGTCTACTATACAATATGTACGTACTTATCTTCGAAACCAAACTACTTATCCAGGTCGTTAGTACCTGCAGTACCTGCAAGAACTTCTATGATTTGTTCCTTATACCTACCACTTTATTTCTTTTCTCTATTTACTTTAGTATATGTTAACAATCTAATCCAGAACTAAAGTGGATATCTATATTCTTCGCAAAACGAAAATTCTGAATTTAGCTAGTTTTCGATGGCCTTTTTATTAGATTATGGAAACCATGTTTATCTTTATGACGACCATTCTCCCCAGTACTTACCTATATGTCTAACCCAATTCGATACGTAGGTATATATATATTCGATAGGTATATTATGTCTAACCCGAGGTCTAACCCAATTTAGTTATTTCGTTCCGTCTATTCGAAAAACACTGGTTGGTTTTTCAATATTGCGAGCAAAGAACTTATCTATAGGTATTGTTACATCTTTTCTGCAAGAGATTTTATAGCAAACAACTTTGAATACTGCCTTGTAACTCGTAATACCTATGTAGGTAGGTATTACGAGTACCTACTTACTAACAGCGTTTTAACTTATGGTACCTGTAGGTGAATTATTTTTTCAGAAGCGCTAACTATTACGTAATAATTTATTCCTAAGCTGTGTCGAAAATAAAAATAAAAAAGAGAGTTTCTATAACGCTCGCACTTGGACAATCAATACAATGATCTCTAAAACTTGAAGCTAATTGAGACTGAGTTGATGCTATGCATTATCTTATTTCGCACGTTTTCTTGGGAAAGCTAATAACGCTTACGCGCTTGTTACTGCAGGCTTTGCACACTGAATAACTTCTAGTCTCATAATAATTTATTCATAGTTGGATGCAGTTAAACCGTTCTACTGTTCCTATTACCGGAGGGTATTTGTTCGGGCTTTAACGACCAAAATACCTACAGCGAGAGGAAACGAGAGCATTCAAGCTCTGCCTTGCTCGAATTTAATTTGAAGACGAACAAATGGAGCTTGTAAGTGTAGTAGATGAAACTTTTATAAAACATATAAAATGAGTTTATATCTAATATCTATTTAAAAGGTTTTATACAGGATGTCCCGTAAATCGAAGTCAAGCTAGAACCAGGTGATAGGCTAAGTCATAACAGCTGTTAACAGAAAAATATAAAAATCTTTGCTATGCCTATTTAAAAAATAGGACAGTCATTAAAAACTGACGAAAGCAATAATTATGAAAACTCCATTGGCAAAAACTTAAATTTTAAGCAGTAGTTTTCAGAAACTCTATTCAGGATTAAACTATAAGAAGAAAATTAAAAAGGTCAGGTTTGTAGCAACAGGAGTACCGGGAGAACCGGGTGTAAATTTTTATAATTTTTATAAATTTTAAAGATAATTTTTTTACGTTTTTCTATGAAGTTATGGCTTAGCCTATCACCCGGTTCTGACTTGACGTCGATTTACGGGCATTCTGTATAAAGATAATGGTGATAAGTTTACACTCATACATAGGTACTTCAGAAATATCTAATATACAAAATTCTCGTGCCACAATGTTCGTTCCCATACTCCTCCGAAACGGCTTGACCGATACTCATGAAATTTTTTATGCATATTCAGTAAGCCTGAGAATCAGCTGCTATCTATTTTTCATCCCCCTAAAGGGAGTTCCTGCGGGAATTCCGAAACTCACGCGAACTCACGTGAAACCGCGGGGCACAGCTAGTGTATTAATAATAATAGTAATATCTACTGTGATAATTCTTCAGGTTCTTTTGAAGATCATCATGCAATTTTACATTACACGCTGTCAGAGGTATACAGAAAGGACATAGAGTACTTCTTATCTCAGAATTCTCGCGGGAACTTCAAATTTAACACGAGTGAAACCGCGATCAACAGCTAGTATTCCAGATATCTAACTCCCATAAATATAGTCAGCGACCAGCGTGATAGACTATACTCTATAGTGTCGTGCGACACGCGAGTCTCGTAATTTGATGTTGATTTAATTGCGTCCTCTATCTTCGAGCCCTTGTCCTTATTAAATGCGACAAACTTTTTCACTATCGAAAACATCAAAGTTTTTGATTTAAATTGCTTCTTTTATCGTGATGGTTCATTATACAACTGCTTCGACTTGCATTTATTGATTTTCAAATGCACAAATTTACCAACATCCTTATTCTTTATTTTATTTTATCTATTTCTAAATTAATATTATAAAGGGGAAGATTTGATTTTTTGTTTGTTTGTTACGATTTAACTCAAAAACTACTGGACTACTGGAAAAATTATTTCGCCATTAGAATGATACCTACATTATCCTTGAGTAACATAGCCTATATTATTATTGTAACCCGGAATTCCCACGGGAACTCTGAAAATACCGCGAGTGAAACCGCGGGAAACAACCAGTAAGTAACTTATAAAAAGATTTATTCACCAAACTGACAACAATAGAAAAATATAATAAGATATATAGACACATTGCAACATAATTTTATATACCTACTTAATTAATTATATTATTGTTTTATAAAATACAACGTGCATATCATTAATATATATGTCATAAATAAAAAAAAATAATAAGAACTCGGAAGCCTAAGAGAAAAATTAAGAGGATAAATTAATTAACTAATTATCTGTGAGGTTTAATCAATTGAGGTTTAATCTATTCAGTACTGGATGGCGTAGTGGCGGCGAGACGGATGCTTGGCGACGATTTCCTCCACTCGTAATTATTTGATTAATTAATAATTTACAATTATTTTTATGTTTTAATCAGTAAATATTCAACATTTACTGATTGATTATAATGTAAATAGGCGGTTTCACCCGTCTGAAACGTGTCTGATATAACAACTTTCCCGACATTCGATTTCAATGAAACAAAGCCTAGATGTTGCTCCAAGCTAAGTTCTATCTACCAATAGAAACCGCATGACAATACGTTCAGTAGATTCGAAGATTATTGAACAGACAGACAGAAAATAATTTGAAAAACTTTTTTGTAGTTAGTTACTCGTCTTTTATCGCCCCCTCTCAATTTTTGGTAATAATATTCAATGTACAGACAACAAATCTTTATTTTTATACAAACCATGCTTAATATACGGTAAAAACGGTAGGTACGTAAATGTAAACAAACGTAAATAAACGCAAGTTGTTTTTTTGTCGTAAAAAAAAAACCTCTCGCGTACCTAAAATCGATGCAATAATACTTTCAATGCGAACAAAACAAGACTGAAATTTTAATCGTTTAAGTACCTACCTTGTTAGAATAAATATTTTTGGAAAGTAGTATAAGTGTGTACACAGTTACTAGTTACCTAATTTGTCCGAATTTCCTTGAAACTAAATAATTTATGTAGGATTTGTAATCACAAAAGTTCTTACATAAATAAAGGCGAAATAGGTATAGGCACTATATTTAATGAAAAACTCGAAATTAGCATGTAAATAGTAAAAATAACATGCGACTGAAACTAAGTAGATAAAAAATGTTACGTTAAACAGGTCAAAATATGCTTAACAATGTAAAAACTAAATAGCTGAGATATGGAAATTGTGGCACTGAAAATTAGACACACTGCAGACTTCTCAACAAAAATCAATCTTTGAAGTTAAAATGTTTTAGGTACCTATCTACGTATTCAAAAATGAACTTTATAGGTAATGCCGTAATGTTTTGTTTTTTTTTTTCAATAAACATGTGCTAACTGTTCAACTTACATAGGCTTACATAATTTCGAAGTGAGTAGGTAATATGTATATTGTTCGAGCATTACTTAACATGGCATTAGTATTCTTACTCAGCAGAAATGTTTACCCTAACGTTTAATTTTTGAATTGTAAATTTGAGATAAGTGTTTACAATAGACTTATCTACCTAACTGTGGCTTAGCAGAGCCATTCTCAGAGTCATATTGCGTAAGTAATGTCTCTGCACATTTAAAATAAGTTTTGTCATATTAAATTCGTAATGAGCTTCGCAGACGATGTGGGTTTGGCAGATTCCATAAAACGATAGGAACAAATCATAGAAAAGTTGCTGACGGCTGAATATGTGTTTACAAAATTGCCAAATCCTTCGAATATTTTGCTTTATTATTCAAAACAGATAAGAAGAAGAAGAAGAAGAAAATACATTTATAACTAATTTTAAAAAACGTCACTTTTTAAAGAGCAAAGAGTCACCGTTTTTTTACAAAATCATTTAGAAGTAGGCACAACTCTCTTCTGAGGTCTTTAAACTAAACGCTACAGAACAAATTAAAAATATAATATTTTTGGAAATCGTTTTCTTTTATATGTAAATCTTAGAATGATATACATGTATTTTTTAAGCTAGTAACGTATTTATACAGAGCCGCTAGTCTGATGTAGGTATACGTAGTATGAATTAATTATGATTATATTTGTTAATCCTAGTAGATAGGCGAAGTAAAAAATGTAAGG
Organism: Zygaena filipendulae; assembly: GCA_907165275.2. Classification (NCBI taxonomy): domain Eukaryota; kingdom Metazoa; phylum Arthropoda; class Insecta; order Lepidoptera; family Zygaenidae; genus Zygaena; species Zygaena filipendulae. Next base: position 8,525,922 of record OU015664.1, read on the forward strand.
CGTTTTATTTCCAAAGGAATACAACTGAATGTGTAACGCTATAGAATGTCTATCTAGACGCGAAGTGGTTAGGTACTCTGGGTACTGTATAGATACCTCTATCACACAGCTTTGAGCTTAGTATATAATAAAGAATTGCACAATACTAAACAATGAAGATGGGTTGTTACTTGAGCTGATACACTTGTAAATAAATGGTGGGTGTATTGTACAGTCAATGAACAGTGCACTTTATACGGACAATAGTCGAAGGCAAGCAAGACGTCGGCCGCCGGATCTTTTGCAAGCCACACATACGCACTTATTACATGTACACGTCGATGTAATTATTCAATTTTAGCTCAATTTCAATGCTCGTTATTTCGGAGTTAAAATGGGATGTTTATAAATGCAACAATATCGATGAAGAAAAGTAAGTAACTATCTTTCATCTTTTATCACGTTTCCAAAAATCATCACAATAATTACCTACTGCACAAAATGCAGTCGACGTCGTCTTCCTACTGCAAGTCAAAAAACTAATAAACTATGCAGAGGAATTGAAGGAATTCATGGGAATTCTGATCACGTAAAACAAAAAACCAAAAAACAAAAAACTTCGAGTCTCCCGATCCGATTCCGCCCGGATTATGCTAGTATATAGCACAGATAAAATAATATTATACCTACTAGTTATCTATTTTAATATTATAAAGAGCTAAAGTTTGTGAATTGTGAGTTTGTCCCGAGGGAATTCCGGGATAAAAAGTGTATATATATCACTTTAGCTAGCTACCTAGAAATGAAACAATTTTCAAAATTGGTTCTGTAATCTGTAGATCCAGAGATTACAACCCCACACACTCCAGAGTTCTAGAGATTATCCCCTACAGTCTCACGAACTGACAAACTCCGGAGTTCCCGCGGGAAGTCCGGGATAAAAAATACCCTATGTTACTCAGGATCACTAGTTTATTATGAGTGAAAAAAATTCAAAATCGGTTCAGTAGATCTAGAGATAACCCCCTGCAACGTCAGAAACTTACAAACTTTTGCTCTTTATAATATTAGTATTAGATACTATCGATACTGTACTTACTTTCAAAATGTCACTTCCGGTTGCCCGTTCATCTAAATAACTAATTGAGAACGGCCAACCGGAAGTGACACTTGAAAAATTCCGGGAAAAACTAAAATCACCGCGCGCAAACTTTATCACAAAAGTTTCTTGAATTATGTGTTTTATTTTAGTTTTAAACGTTTGGGATATTTTTTTATTGGAATCTCCGTCACATACTAGAGAGGTGTTTTAAATTTGTATCTATGAAGTAAAAAAGCAAATTTTTGGAGGCATTTACGAAATTCAATTTTTTGCTTACCGAGAAACCTAGATCTAAGGCACAAAATATTTATTAAAACAAAAAAAATATTAAAAAGGTTTGATGCAAATCACGTAGATTGCCGCTAAATTTTACGTGTTATTTTTACTCCTCAGGATTTTAAAGTCTAGACAAAGAGCGATGAAATTCTCGTGTCCTTAATTTCGCGGTTACTGACATAGCTCATATAGATATTAATTAATTTAATTGAAATATATAAACAAGAAACCCGCACATCGAGGATGTGCAGAATAATTAACATCCTTGAATTTAATTATGTTAGTTATAAACTAATTGCGTAATACTAATATTATAATTGTGAAAGTTGAGATATTTTTATTTGTATATTTGCATACCTGTGGCTCTATGTCACGTATTAACGGCTTTATGGTTTTGGATGTAATTTAGCACGCAGATAGAATACATTTTGCATATACCTAGTTAGGTTACTTTTAATTTTAGTGCAGAGTTCCGAAATTCACGAGGGTATAACTACAGTACCTAATACAACATTATACTAAAGTATGTATGTACCTGTACCTATTAAGTTGGTATGTAGAGGTGATCTCTAGAAAAAACTTTTACAACCATTGTAGACAAGCACTAAGAAAGGTTTTAATTTTTTAAATCAAAAACGGTACAATGTCGCTGAAACTGCAAGGAACAGATAATATGTTATCATTGGTAATAATCGTATAAGTACACAGCTGTTGTAGTATTAAATTAAATACTAGCTGTCCCGCGCGGTTTCACCTGCGATTATTTCGAAGTTCCCGCGGAATTGTCCCATACAAACTTTGCAACCTCTTTTCATCCCCTTAGGAGTTGAACTATCAAAAATCCTTTCTTATCGGATGCCTACGTCATACAAAGAACGCACCCTCCACGTTTCAGGTCTTTACGATCAGCGGTTTAGGCTGTGCGTTCATGTCATTCAAGACAAAGCATTTTATATGTATAGATAGATGTAATATCTACATTAAAAAAACTGAAAATCGTAAAAACGCAAAACGCTCGCTGCAGTTTCCTGTTCCTGTTTAACTGCCTCGTAACTTAATCGTAACCTCTAACTAGGTAGGTTAAATTGTTAACATTATACCCTCTCTGCTGGAACGGAACGGGGAAATGAACTATCCATGTCTATCCATTACCAACTGCAGGCCATACGTAGGTTTATAGTCTAAAGTGTCCATCTTCTCTAATATGTATAATATGATATTATAGTGCGTTACCAAAAGTTTTTTTTTTATTTACCACGCTTATATCACGCACCATTAAGTATGGCTGCTCTACGGGAAAACAAAGCAACTGTAATTTTTTAGGAAAGGTGTTTTTTTTTTGCCTCTTTTTACGCATAACAGATGTTGCTACATACTTAACCGCCGCACTCAGAGTCGACTTTAATGATTACTTAGTTAAGTATAGATTTTTAAAACAAAACTGCCGCAATCAGACAAGTTTAATAAATTAATGTTAATTGGCATTTAACTACACTCGAGAGCAATGAATCCGGGTCACTTAAAGAATGTTAAAAATCTCGGAAACTAAAAATGATAGGTTAATGCAATAAATTGTATTTAATAGACAATGTAATACTCCTTAAATGAAAGTAAAAAAAAATATGAGTCACCATACATTTTATTAACACAAATTAACATAAAGAAAAAAACTGCTGATCTCTCCTTAAAACAAAAATAGGAAACATGAAATTTTTGAACTTTATTACGATTTTCTTGAATTTTAATACTTCGTATTGCCTCCTCGTGCTTCCATTACTGCGTTTACGCGGTTTGGCATGCTGTACACCAAGTTCCTAATACGATTTTGGGGAATATTCTCCCATTCCTCTGTGAGAGCAATTTTGAGCTCACGAAGCGTGATTGGGGGAGGGTTTCGTTGTTTTACGCATCTGCCTAGCTCGTCCCAAGCATGCTCGATCGGGTTGATATCCGGGCTGCGCGCTGGCCACTCCATACGAGTAATGTTCATCTCTTGAAGGTAGTCATTCACAATCCTACCTGTATGAGGTCGGGCATTGTCATGCATAAATATAGCATCCTCACCTAAATTGACCATAAATGGACCAACGTGATCATTGAGGATTTCTTCCACATATCTTACGCTAGTTAAAGAGCTGTTTTCTATGATCACCAGCTCTGTGCGACTTTCAGAAGAAATTCCGGCCCACACAAGTACAGACCCACCACCGTAGGCTACTTTTTCTTCGATGCATGCTTGCTTGAATCTTTCCCCTGGTCTTCGATACACTCTGTGTCTTACATCGTGCTTGTAGAGCATAAATTTTGATTCGTCGGAGAACATAACTTTGACCAATCTTCAATACTCCAATTTACGTGGCTCTGGGCATATCTTAGTCTTGAAATACGATGCGCACGCTCCAGTTTAGGGCCGTTTGCAGGTCTAAGGGGTTTTAAGTTAGATTCAGCAAGCCGACGTCTTACTGTCCATGCACTTGGGTTACTTCCTCCGAGGCGTCGAAACTGATTTGTGAGTTCAGTTCCTGTGAGAAAGCGATTTCGAAGCATGGTGTTCACCAAGTATCGGTCTTCTCGTGCTGTGGTACACCTGGTTCTGCCCGTTCCTGGTCTGCGTAGGTTAGAACCAGTTTCTTCGTAACGTCGGAGAACTCTTTGTACTGTTGACAGCGACACACCGACAGTCCTGGCTGTATCGCGCTGACTCCGGCCGGTTTCCAGCATTGTAAGTATTCTGGTGCATTCTTCAGGCATAAGCGACATAATTTCAGCTTGAATAATGAATATAGAGCACTATCAACATGGTTTATGTACCCATATAAATGACAGATTACAAACAAAAGCAAAACCAAATGCTGTAATTTCGTAGTTCCATCTTCGAAAGTGGCCCTTTTTCAAGTTTGTTTTTTTTATGATATAACTTTACAATAACTAAGAAGTTTTAATACCTTCATTTAAGGAGTATTACATTGTCTATTAAATACGATTTATTGCATTAACCTAGCATTTTTAGTTTCCGAGATTTTTAGGATTCTTTAAGTGACCCGGATTCATTGCTCTCGAGTGTAATTAAGTTACATCTCATTAAATGCCAATTAACATTAATTTACTGAACATCTCTGATTGCGGCAATTTTGTTTTAAAAATCCATACTTAACTAAGTAATCATTAAAGTCGACTCTGAGTGCGGCCGTTAGTCTTTTAAAATTAAAATTAAAGTAGAAGTAGGTAAAGCTTATCTAAGATAATATGACGCGCCCCTCCATCGGGTGTACGCACACGCACAACCGTTAAAATATCGATACGACACATATAAATCTGGTCTTGCCATTCGTCCTCAGTTGCCGCATAGTGTCGCCGCACTCACACTATTAAATAGATATTATCAATACATGATCTCGCACATCTAAAACTGCTTATTGAGTAGTGGGGCGTGTCATTTTAGTTTAGATAAGCTGTACCTACATTTGAATCTTTCGCTTGGATTCAAAGTCATTGTCAGCACTCGCTACAAAAACGTGTTGACCAAATATTTACTACTATAACTACCAAACTTTAACAATGCATTTAGATTTTAGAAAAGACTTTATATTTATTGAAAAAATGTATACACAACAGGGTCATCAAATCATATTGGCGAAAAAAAATATTCCTACCTATTCATAATTTCTCACGAAATGTCAGTGTAGCGTGACCGATGTTTATCGGAAAAAATTTCGAACGTATTGTAATAGGTTCACATTCACCTATAGGTAAATGTGGTATAGAGAGATCATTGTTATTTGCAAGAAAAAAGCATGGGTAGGTAGCTACTATTTCTTGGGTACATGCGCAACTTTCGCCGCAGTTTTCACTGAGTTGTATTTCATCCCTAACATCCGATTCGTTCCCCACATAGGTTCCCCATTTTTTTAGCCTATTTCTACTGCTAATAGGTACCCTATCGGAAAATTATTTCCAATATACCTAAGTCTACATGTACCTACTTTGGGTGGAGGAGATACACTACTTTGTGAGCACTAAATAGCAAATAAATACTGGAATACTTGAATACACTTAGTTTAGATTAGCTAAATTTATTCTATTTTTATTTTGGTTACAATACAGATATTTTAAAATTTTAATTTCTAATATATAGGACAAGTATCTAACCCCTCAGTCGGCGATATGAAGAGGATGTGCCTGAAGAGGACATCGTATACCGATGGAGGACATCCTCAGAAACACACATTATAAGCAAATATAGAAACCTATATACACACATCAAAAGTGTCTAGGGATCAAGCATTTTTATGCGGATTTCTTGAGATTGAGATGTGGCTTTGTAATAAATTTATGATTTTATAAATTTATATGGATCCTTTTTGGTGCATTACATAATTTGAATCAGGAACTGTCAATCAAATTCGTGTAAAAGATGAAAATCAGCTGTCAATATTTTCCCTATAAAAACATACAACGCATTGAAGACATTATTAGTGCTACTGTTTCCCTACTACTGATTAAAACCAACGTTATTATGGAGCGGCGACGTCATTTAAGCAGGGAAGAAATGCTCAGAGCCGTGGGAATGATAGAAGCTGGTTCCCGGCAACGTACTGTGGCTTTAGCTCTGAATACAAGTCAGAGTGTTATCAGTCGACTTTGGACACGTTACCGAAGCACTGGTACCGTGGCTGAGCGCCATGGAGGACGGTATCGCTGCACCACACGGAGACAAGACCAATACATTCAAATCTTAACTCGAAGAGCTCCAACAATAACCGCCATGATGTTAGCCGTGAGGCTTCATCACTCTTCAGGGAACTTAATTAGCGACCAAACAGTCAGAAACCGCTTACATGAAGTGAACCTTCATTCCCGAAGACCGCTACGGGTACCACCTATAGCAATGCACAATCGTAGGATTCGATATCAATGGGCTCTTGAACACAGAAATTGGGCAGAAGAACAATGGCGTTTCGTGTGCTTTTCTGATGAGTCTCGTTTTGGTATGAGACCGGATACAAGACGTATACGACACTGGAGAACCCCTGGACGCCAACAGCGATTAAAATCCTGCCAGGAAGTCCATCCTTATAGTGGTGGAACCATCATGGTATGGGCGGGTATTTGGATCGGCGGAAGAACTGAGTTGATTTGGATCAGAGGCAACCTCAACGCTCAAATTTATGCTGAGACGATTGTATCAGACGTCATCGTTCCTCTACAAGTGCAAATCGGTCCCTTATTTCAGTTAATGCATGATAATGCACGACCGCACACCGCAAGAGTTGTAAGACAGACTCTCGCCGCAGCTAACATCAATGTCCTGCCCTGGCCTGCTCAGTCGCCAGACTTGAACCCGATTGAGCATGCATGGGATATGCTACAGAGAAGAGCTCTGCCGAATATGGAGGGTATCCAGTCGCAAGAAGACCTTTTTTTGTTGTTGCAACGAACATGGGCGGCCATTCCACAGCGTGATTTGGATGAACTCATTTTGAGTATGCCAAACCGATGTTCTTGTGTTGTTAGTGTTCGCGGTAGAAACACGGATTATTAATTGTTTAAGTTACCCAATAAAATTTTAAAGAAAACTGTTATTTCAGTCTTTTTTTGGAACTTTAATGTTAGTGGTTCAAATGTCAAAAATCCCTTTATTAGGAAAATGGCAAATTTCTTTATTAATGCAAAGGTGACTTGGTTTATCGTTACTGTGACAAACGAAAACACTTTATTTGATGAATCCTTAAAGAAAATTTTAATTAATATCAATCAGGAGAAAAGTTATTGCAAAAATATATGTTGATCCCTAGACACTTTTGATGTGTGTATTATCTAGGTAGGCACATATTTATTTATTTTTAACTAGCTGAACCGATATACGTTTAGAATAAGAAAAATGTCATAGAATCATAGAAAAAAGCAGTTCATTTTTTGAAAATTTCCAATTTAACTTTCCCTCAAAATTTGATTCAGAAGCTATTACCACAGATACTATAATAGCTATTACTAACTTTAAAAAAAAACGTTAGACAAATTGATCCAGTCGAGTCGTATAGATAGATTTGAATTGAATTGAATTGATAATCTTTATTTGACACAACACAAAGATTTACAGCATACGTATTACGTATACAACAACAACAATTTCAGATTAATTAGTCGGGGAATTCCCTTTTTAATAACGGGCGCGAATTCTTTCACTAGGACGCGTCAGTAAAAATAATATGAAATTACAGACGTACGTCACGCCCGAGGGACGTAATCTCATATTATGTTTTATTTATTTATGTTTAAAATAAATGAAAAGATTGAAAAGCCAATTTTTTCGTTTTATCAAGGACGTATTCATGTGCTACCCGTACTTTGCTTTTTTCATACACAAATATACTTAACAGGTTAAATAAAAAAAGGATACATTGCACTTCCCTCGTACGTACGTTCCCGTATGTAAAAAGTTAATTAAGTAGTAAGTACCATCAATTGACATTAACTATAACACAGTGAACATACCAGCTATTATAAAGCGCTTCTGAACTTCCACATGTATCGGCTTTACAAATATTAATGTTGTTATTTATTCCATGAACCACTAATTTATTTGGATGAATGGAACTACACGCATCAGTGCACTCTATATTTTTTAAGACATTTTTCCCGCGCGTATTTTATTCACGTAGCGCGGCAAGGCAAAGGCGCAGCGAGCGACAGCCGCGCGTTCTCTCGTAGACTGAGTGCCAACTACCAAGTGCGAGCTAAACGCAGGCAAAACCAAGACAACGGTAGAGCGCGATCTTATAATAGAGTAGCTTAGATTCTTGCTTTCAAAGATGATAGCGGGACGTGCAATGAAAGATTTATGTACGTCTTTGTTAATCAAGGTCTTAGATTACTACCAGTCTTAATTACCTACTAGGTGTTCCCGCAGTTTCACCCGCGACAAGTTCGGAGTTTCCGCGTGAATTCCGGAATAAAAAGTACCTACCCTATGTCCTTCCCTGTACCTACCCTTGACAAAATGTACCGGTCTATGCAAAATTTCATGATGATCGGTTGAGCCGTTAAGGCGTGAAAGCGTACCTAACAAATAAACAAACAAATTCACTTTCGCATTTATAATATTAGTAGGTAAGGATAAAGACAGAAACCTAGTGCATAATACTGGATATTCATTAGCAATAAGACACTGCTTAGGTACCGGTTTCTTTGATGTAGGTATATTTTTTCAAGTGAGCGTGGATCGCTAAATCCATAATTACGAGGAATAGTGGAAAATGCTCAAAGGACTCGCGGGGCTAACTTTTATAAAAACTTAAAACTTTGTAGGTACTCAGAATTTTTAAATAATTTTCTTGAAATTGAAGCATTTTTCGTTTTGTCATCCACGCCCACATACCTACTTGAAAAATTCACCTGCACTCATTGGCAATTATGTAATTTTTGTCGCTATCATATTATTTCAGTTTCAAACAGAAAAATAGCGATTTTGTGATTATTATTCATGACGTTTAGACTGCAGCTTCAACTTTTTGAGTATGTTTATTTTAGTTTATTGCTAGGTGTCATAACTTGATGCGTGCATATTGTAATCGCAAAACCGCCATGTTTTTGATTGCAACCGAAAAATTACAGAAACAAAAGTTACATAATAGCCCGTCTGTTATTGTATGGCTATTTTTAATAACCAATGCATTTCGTAGAAAATGCATGAATTTTAAAACAACTAGCCCAACAAGGGGTCATCCCTAATATAGAAAACAGTTTTTGGTTTATTCCTGGTGCTCCCAGTTTAGTTTTTAGGTTGCCAAAATCATTAATACAGTACACTATGTCTGCAATCGTCCATAAAGGCTAGAATTTTAAACATAAATTTTAGTAGAACAACGTAATTAAAAAAAAAATACCTTGAATTGTAATAAAAATAAATTTATTTCCTGTATGCTCAACTAAATATTTTGAATCGTCGTCTAGTATTTATTTTTTTACTTATATATTTAAATAATATTATAGACTATAAGTAAGTACATTATGAAATTATATGAAAGCGGGTTAACATTGCAGTCAGTCGCTCGGGTCGCAATCCAACCTAGAGTTTAATGAACAATGCAGCTCACGCGCTTCATACGACGTTTTTCAAGATATTTGCGAGGAAAGGACATAAAATAAAATAAACTCGTTTTCTGCTAGGCTGGCTAGGTCTGGCTAGGTTTCATTTTTAGAGAACGTCCGTTTTATCCATGTTTTCAAGCAATGAAAAATGTGTTTTGGTACTGCTTTTCTACTTAACAACAGATGTCGCTATAAGCAACTTTCTCCGGGAAAAGATAATAATTATTAACACAATGAGCGAAGCTCGGTCGCCCAGATATTTATCACAAAAAGAAAATCTTACCTACATCATGGATTGTTTAATTGGTCCACGCCTACATTTATTTGAGCATGGACCCAGGCGCGGTTGCAGCCTGAAATTTGGGGGGGGGGGGGGGGTCACTAATAATAAAATACCTATGTCGAGTATTAGACTATTTTGAGATTTGAGGGGGACTATTTTGATTTTGACCCCTCTCAATAAAGATTACAAAAAAAATCGTGGGCGCAGTGTTTTTGCCAATGTCCGTAAGAAAAAAATATTATGAACCCGAACATACAAATCTTACTTTCAGGTACACTAAAATGCTCGTATAACCTAACTACTAAGTTTGTAGAGCTTAGCAGATTAACAATTCAATTTTTATAAATAAATAGGTAATATCTTTTAAATAAATGTAAAAAAGATACAATAAATTCTATTTCAAATGTTCAGTCTAAAATTACATCATAATACAAATTTGTTCCAACTTTCAACTGACTACATTTTCAAACACACAGCTAAGTAGGTAGGTACCTACATGTTATATTGTTATAGTGTATTTTGTACTGACCTAAAATAATACAACATATATTTTATTTACATCAATGCTAAAATCAATGATTTTAAATTAAATGTAATTATATTTTGTATGAAGTTGATAAAACTATAACGAATATATTTTTAACTTCCTTAGAATAGGTACATCTACATAGGTATTATTAAAAACCTATAATTTGCGTAATCCGATGGCGCTCTGTAAAATATGGATTCGTTATTTGAACTGATGGTAATATAAATAAATTTAAAATCTAATCAACCGATGCAATTATTTCGATCATCGCGCCACAACGCGTTACGCGACACATCACACAACGTCTATAGTGTCAACGATCGAGACCGATCGCGATCGAGGCAAATCGGTCGGATTTGCGTATGGATTGAGTATTCCAGTGGCGTCTCTAGCCCATGTAGCGCCCGTGTGCAACCATTACCCTAGCGCCCCCTAGTAAGCGCGCGGTCAAAATGGAATGGGTGCAAAGTACAAGACGAACAGCACATCAAGTTAATACAACTTGTCTTTCCCCAATCGATAATAAACTTTATTATTTGAAGATTTTTGAAGAAGAAATTTCCGTAGCGAGCGGCGCTCGGCGCCCCCTAGGGCCGCTGCGCCCGTGTGCAACGCACACCCTGCACCATAGGTAAAGACGCCTGTGGAGTATTCAATGCTACACCAAATTGCCATGGCCGATCGAAAGATACAGAAGTTGGTACTTCTGTAATATGTTATGTAATATCTTTAAAGAATTGCTGTAATATGGTTCATGGTATGGTAGTTATATGGGTGCATCAGGCATTTATTTTCTAAACATTGAAAAAATTAACTACCAAAGACATTAAATAATTTATTGTATAAGTAAATATGGTCGTAAAAAATGCTTTAGATTAGCTAAACCAATATTTAGTCATTTTGGTAAAATTCTTGTTCCTTTTATTGTTTCTCTTCAGACCAAACCTCTGGCACACTTGGCTGTATTATAAATTGACTATCAAATAAGATGTGACTTCTACTTCTTATCTAGGCCAGTTTTGAGATAAAAAAACCTTATTTTTCTAGCTACCTATAGGTATATTAATAATCAGTAATCACAATAAAATCACATTTTTGATATTGTCTGTATGTATTGTATGGTTCGCCCGTTTACAACGACCGGCGTTATGTATAATGACCAAGGACAGAAAATGCGATTTTAGGGATGCTTGCAAATCATAAATGTATCTATCATTTGACATCCGCCCCCTTAGCCAAATTGTCAATCTATGATTGTTATCGCTATAGATAAAAAAATATTGTCAAAAAATTAAAACCGATTTTTTGAAAAATATACACATAAAATTGCACTACTGCACTAAAAAGTTAAAAATAATTAACCTACGTATGTGCTTGCACCGACTTCGAAACGACCAGTAGCACATACGTAGGTTATTTTTTACTTTTTAGTGTGCATTTTTGTTTGTTTCGAAGTCAGTTTTAAATTTTTGTTAAAAATTTATTTTTCGCTTTTAAGTGGGTTGGTTTATCTTTATAAATAAAAATGAATGTTTGTAGTTTGTCTTCTATGCGTTTCGAAACCATTGGTCCGATTGTGATAAACCTTCTACTTCTTTACAATGGGTTCAGAAAGTAAGTATACATATATAAAACAAAAAAAGAATTTTCCAAATTCTTTAAAATAATAATAATAATAATAATCCACTTCACAATGGGACCAACTTGAAAAAAAAAAGAATTTTCCAAATCGGTCCAGCCGTCTTCGAGTAATCGCGTAACAACAAAAAAAAACAAAGTCGAATTGAGAACCTCCTCATTTTTGGAAGTCTGTTAAAAACTAAGGAACGTATCGCCGTGTCACGCGATCGCGAAAAATTGGACTTTTGATCGAACGATTTAACGTGACCATGTGACATTAAAATACATTCCTTAGATTGTCGACTTAGCTAAGGAGGCTGTTGTGGTGACAGTTCAAATCTACAAACAAAGAGCACCAACAAACAACAAACAGCGAAGTTTTCTGTTGTATGTTTTCACACAACAATGTTTGTGACGATAACGACACTGCAGGTTATCGTAGTCGACACGATATCGGTAGGTGACACGATCGATCGTACTCGACAGTTATTTTTTTCATTTATTTATTTATGCAATTGCAGCATACCGTATCACAAACGTACCTAGTAATCTCGAATAGTCACGTAGCACTAGCAAGAAGTTTACCTATACACCGCCGCGGGATTTCAAAAGTACACTTTTGGAGAGAAGCAGTATTGCACATTTACATCTAACGTTTATCCTTTGATATTTATCTATGCTGCCGTGCTTAGCCAAAAAGGTCTGTGAACGGTTTTACGGTTTCGAGAAAAACGCTTAGTAATTGAAGTCTTTCTAACGCATTTTTAAGATTAAAATAAGACATTTTCATTTACAAAATCTTCTTTAGGTACAGATTAAGGAATCCAACGCAAAAAAAAAAACAGAATTTCATCATTTTTGGACATATGCTTTATTGGCTTAGCATGGCAGTACGGTGGAACAAAATACAGTGCCGTAAAATAAAGTTTTAGGTTGATCTACTTCACGGACTAATGTGATCCGCGGATATCTGCACGACATTATCGGCGCGGCGACGATACCGTTGACGACAACAACGTAGTGCGAGAGCGTTTAGAAACTATGAAACTACCAATCCGACGAGATCGTGTTATCGTTCGATGTAAAAGCGTCCGCTCTTGGCACCGTACATAATATCGGTCGTTTATACATACATTTGGATGCGATATTTAGGTACATAGGTTGTCTCTTTAAAATTCTAATTCAATCTACAAATTGGCGGATCAACTGAGTGAATTATGTTTCTTCCATATGAGGATTTTCAGAGAACAATTGGTGATCATTGTATGTGCGCAGATAATTCCTGGTGCAGAGATAAAGCATGAGACCCCACTTCATCAACATGAAGGACCAAACCAAGCGGATGACTATGCTTGTCTCTACTGGCATGATAGCTGAAATAAAAATAAAACTTTTTATGCAAAAGTTGTATGTTGTTGTAAGTTGTTGTCTTGTAGTTTTGACCAGAAAAAAAAACAAATCTATATAATATAATAAGGCCTTACAGAGGTAAAATAAGCACCACATGTTATAATGTCTTTTTAGTATTTAGGTACAGACAGCAGCAGGAAGATGTAAACACTTTAGACTTATTGCAATATTATTAAAGTTCAAAGACTAACCAAAGTGTGTACATACTGCTGCTGCTGTCTGTACCTGCCCTACGTTACTCTACTATCAACTTGTTTTTATATGAAATATCTTTGAAGACATATTTTTTTATAGTAGGTGGCCCAGTTTCCCTTTATAGACTTGATGTGGTACATTTGTTAAATAAGAATTGTTCATAATAAAAATTAATGGAAATGCAAAAAAAAAAACAAATGATATAATAATAAGCATCAACATGAATCATTTAGGTTGGATGGATATTATGTAGTGTAGTTATACAGGGTGTCCCGTAAATCGACGTCTCACCAGAACCAGGTGATGAGCTAAGTCATAACAGCTGTTAACAGAAAAATATAAAAATCTTTGCCTATTTAAAAAAGGACGAAAGGACTAAAGCAATAATTTTGAAAACTTCATTGACAAAAACTTAAATTTTAAGCAGTAGTTTTCAAGATTACTATTCAAGATTACACAATAAGAAAATGGAAAAAATTAAGGTTTGTAGCAACAGGGGTTAAAGAACCATCCTAGGGTGTAAATTTTTATAATTTTTATAAATGACCATTTTTTTATGATTTTTTTTTACGTTTTTCTATTATGTTATGACTTAGCCTACCACCCGATTCTGGCTTGACGTAGATTTACGGGACCCCCTGTATTTGACATAATCCTATAAACAAGATTTCTGATATTTACTTGATTACAAACATAAAAAAAAACATGGATTAAATTATTTTGTTACATTTTACAAAGGTCAGCCTGTTAAATGTTTTTTTCTAGCTAACTTAAGAGCAGAATAAAAATCTAAATATGAAACACAAAAGCTATAACAAAACAAAATTTTGTTAAGATATTTCTGTTTCAAGTTTCCATAAACATCTCCTCTCCCTAGTATAGTTCTATATTTTTGTGTTATGAGCCTTCCACTTAAACAGGTTGTATTTTGTAGACTGGTTTGGAACACTCTTAAATTATAGAACACTGTGACTTTGCTTTAGTAGCTTGATTAGTTATTTGATTAGAAAGGTACAAAACAAGTGTTTGTAAGCAATGGGAATACTCACATGTATGATAATAAATCTCTAAGAATATGTAAAACAATGACAACGCAGTTCCAACAACAAATCCCACAATTCCAAAGTCACCAATTCCCTGCAGGACTTTCCTTGAAAAGTTTGCATGGAGTGAGTCTTTCAAGTAGTGACAGTGAAGCACCAATGCTAAACCTGCATGGATGGCTGGAACAAAAAAACATAGAATAAAAATGATGTTATTTTAGATGGGAGTTTAACCAACATCTGTGTGTCCTGTGATATAGGCACTCCAATGATGATTGCTTTGTATTCCTAGTATTTATTGCAGGTACATCACTTAGTTTATGACCTACAGGTTTTTAATTTTATTATTTTATGTTAGTCTAAAGCCAAGGTGTATTGATAAATTAAATGTAACTAGCTTATTAGTGTAACAAACATGATATTTAAACTCTGGAAAGATAGTTGTTAACCTTTGACATAGAAAGGAGAGTGAACTGTTCCCTACACTTGTATATTTATAACATGGATAACCTTGGAAGTTGTTGATTGTTGTTGTTTACTTGTTCACAATAAAGGGAACATTTGTTATTACAGAAACTTATCGTGATTATTTGTTTAATTGAAGTTGGACTTTGGAGCCTCCTAAAGCTAATTATCTAGATGACACGTAAAACCTTAATCTAGACTTTTTTAAGATATACAGGGTGGAAATGTTAGGTGTGTCGTTAATTTTAATGAATCTGTTTAACATTTTAAAATAAATAACAAACCTTGAAAAATACCCTATATATTTATTGAATTTGTACTTTGATTCTCATACATTCATTATGAACATTATTTTTATTTTTTTACTATAATAGGTATGTTATTTTTTAGAGAACTTGACTGTACCTGTATTTCCAATGAACTGCACTTTGAGCATCATATTAATTGAATTTAAAAAAATGTATCTTTCACTTCCTTTTTATAAAAAAAATTCTTTGATTTATCTTTTCTCTTTGAAGTCGGTGAAATGTTAGTACCAGATTTCACACATTTTTGCCTAAAATACCAGTTTTAAGTGAGCTTGGTACACGTTTTTTGGGTAGTATAGTAGTCATCTGATATGATCCTGGATATGATGATGAGGATGGTGGCATACAGCGTAAGTGGACAGGTTTAGTAAGTTTTGAAGCTTCCTAATTCTTATAATATATCTATGAAAAAACTAAACATCGGCCATGGAATAGGTACCTATCTACCAAAATAAAGTCAGTGGCATTATCAAGAGAGGAGAATAACTTTGAACGATTTTTAAAAAATTAAACGCAACCCGCCTTTCCCGGTTAAGAGCCTTGTTTGAAATCACAGAGTTCTTTTATAATTATTTTGAAATCAAGACCATTTCAAGTTTTAACTGATATCACACTTGAGGTCGATATTGAGAGCGATTTTAATATTTTGTCACTAATGCAATTCTGCTGTTTTATAACAAAGAAATACTACCGTAATTCGTCAGTACATAGATAAATATGATTGAGCAACTTACCAGAAAGTAGCGCCCACATTCCAGCCTCAATATTTGAATAGACGATGCAAAAACACATAAAAGCTGATAATCCAAACATTACTCCAAGTGCACTCAACGCGATATGAATTTTAGTGCGCAACATCGTGAATCTTGTTAATTACATCAACAACGAACGACCAGGATCAGAAGTCAGAAACTCAGAACTCAGCAAAAGGAGAGTATTATTTTCTGTTTGGGGAAAGGAAACAGCTGTTCCGGAAACTAAGATATTTCGCAAACAGTGTAAAGTTTACAGTTTACACTGGTAAACAAAAAAACACCGAGTTCTTTTTTTATACAAAGTCACAGACTACCTAGGTAAGGTACCTACTACCAGTGATTACCTTCACTCTGCCTACTATACACATCAGAATTGGCAGTATGGGCCCTGTACTCTTAGCCTCTTAGCCTTTCCTATATAGGATAAATAAACGAAAATCTCTCTGCCTACTACCGCGCAATGGACTGGAGACAGACTCTCAGAAGAATAAGTTATTCTTCCTGAGGCTTATTCTTCTGAGTTCTGACTGACATTGACTTTTCTCCCTTGTCCTGAATCTCAGAAGAATTTCTTCTGCGTCCTGAATTCAATAATAATTCACTAATTACGCCTGTCACAGAAAACGATGATCAGTATGATCTATCGAAAAATCGTTGCAGTTTTGAAATCGTCCTATCGAAAAACGTTTCAAATTTCCTATCCTCGTACCATTTCGATAGGATAGATCACAGAACAAAGTTATTGTTCTGAGGGATAGATGCACAATAGGATTGGAGCTCGGCGAGTTCTAAACTAAACGTTTTCAGATATTAAAAAGTACTCTGTGCTAAACGTTTTCGTAACTCAGAACTTTCAGAACAATCGTAACTATTGACTTCGCGTCGTAGACGGAGAATCTACGATTGACTTTGATTTGTGTTTTTTAATTTATTAAGGCTTGGCAACTAGGCCTTAAGCCATAACTGACATTCTATTATAAAAGTAGTAGTTGGGTGGGTATTGGGTGGTTGACCCAAAACCCACTTACAAAAATGCACAATTTCTAAAAAAGGAACTTTTGTCGAACGACTGCGACTTTGTCGCAAATTTTTGACGTGTAATCGTTCCGTATCTATCAAGCAAATACGTCAAAAATTAACAGAATTTCGAAAGCGAATAGTTCAAATTCTATTTATGTACGTTCGATTTTCATACGCGAATACGAATTTACGCTAAAACGATTCGTCAATCGGACTTCGATAGGATCGTTTCTACTTTAAGAAAATTTTTGTTACGAGAATAGCAAAACCCGTTTTGACAGCTGAATCGCAGCGATATCGCTCAGATTTTATTACGAAAATTAGGCCATTGTTTCAATATATTTTTTTTATAAGACTTTAAGTTTATTAAAATATTTAAACTGTTCATAGAAGTATAGGTAAGTAACTGATATGTAAATATTAACCGAATTTTTGTGGGACTCAATTTCGCATAGGTACTTCTTATCCGTGGGTTCTTTAAGTAAATATTTCGTGACACGACTGTCGTGCCAAGCGCCATACGAATTAATGAAAGTCAATGTCTAGTGTGCCTCTAGTCATTGTGTAAAAAAGGTTTTTCTTCTTCTCCCAATACACGAACCCAACATCCATACATGTGGGTAAAGTTGATAATTTCCTTTTTCCAATTCGGCTGAATAATAAAAAGGAGCATCTTGTAAACTAAAATGACATTTTCAACATAATCATAAAACTTTAATGTTAATTTAAACTTAAACAATCGATAACTTTAACTTTTACCTTTTTAATCACATATCTTATTTATAAAAAGAAATTTCATAAAAAGAATTTGCAGACCATCTTTTTCATAATAATATTTATACTTTAAAATATGGTAAAATTTGCTGCAAGTATTTACAGAGTTCAAAGTATTCACCGTTATAAACATTTTCACATTTTCAATGCTCATAAAATAAAAAATAAAGAAAAAATATAATTTTTTTTTCTTCAAACAAAATATATCAATCAACAAAAAGAAAACAACCTGTGATAGGTGCTCGCCGCTCAATCCGCTTCACACACACATCGCCGTGCGCCGGTATCTTAAGAGTCAATGACCTCGATCAAGTTGACATCGCTCGCTGTGTGTGTGACGCGTATACCTATTAGTGAGCTACCCTACGTGTATTGTGTACCTTGTGAATGTTTTTTCATTGAATTTATTTTCCTCATACTCTTAAAAACTACCGAAATTATATCATTATTTTTTCGCTTATCCTGTTTGTTATAACGTATATTGTAACTAAAATCGTGTTTCTTTGTCAGAGTAGATAGATTTAAAACATCAGTTTAGTTAAAACGTCTGTTTCATGAAACAGCTTTTCAATCAGTGAATGAGGAGAACCATGTAAATCGGTCTTTATACAAACTACGCGCACCATTTTAACCAAAAAAAGACAAAATAACAGAGTTAAAAAAATAAGGTCGAGTTTCCATTGTACGTACGATATAGGCACAATCATAACTCAACTTTAATTATTTCTTTGTTCGACGTGTTAAACACAATTCAGTAAGTAAATCTGAGAATAATTTACGCTGGGTCATTTTCTAGCGTGAAGTTCGAGTTTTATGTTTCTTTTCACTATTTTCAACACAACATATTCATAAATTCTTCAATAGACATAATAAAATTAAATAATATTAATTTGTACAAGTCCTGCAGACTACATATTAACTCAAATAATAAATTAAAAATTGAGATATTAATGAAATCTTAATCTATAAAAATATAAGTACCTACCTATGAGATACCTATTAGTATTTTATACTGGTAGGTATATTCAATACTTTCGCCAAACGCTGACAATAATAAAAATAACAAAAATAATAATAAAAATATCACAACTAATAAATGTTAGGGAGCGTTCAAATAATATGTAACGAATTTGGGGGGGAGGGGCGTGTAAAAGTTACGATGCGCGCGATTACGCGTTACAGGGGCGGGAAGGGGGTTTGAACTACGCGTTACGTAACAAAATGGTTTTTTTTTAAATATAAGTCTATTAGTTATATCTATCACTTTATGCTACATAATTTAGGTAAAAATGGTCACTTGGTGGTTACGTAACGTTTTACTAGGGGGAGGGGGTACAGAGAAACGTCACGGCGCGATACATGGGGGGGCAAAAACTCCAAAAAATGCGTTACGTAATACTTGAACGCTCCCTTATCGACCTTACCACACTAACTACCGTAGCACAATGTCGAGTCGAGTAGTGGAAACGGTGAAATTATACGCAATTATCAATGACATTTCACTCCAATAACCCCAACACTTCAAAACAGTTTTTATGTTTTCTAGCTATTAGTAAGAATGCAAAAAAAATAAGTGTGTGTGTCATCTCCGAACTGGAGTTTACCTACTCCTTATGTGTATTTGTCTGGCCAGTGCTTGCAGTCTCGACGTACTTAACGACTGCTTATCGATAAAACATCGATTTTTTCTAGTCTCTACCACAAACTACTTAGAGATACTACGTCTCTACAAATTAAATATCGATATTTTTCGCTATCGCTATGATCTCTTATCGATCGTTAAGTTTAGCGAAAACGTTAAGTTTAACGACTGCTGAATTTTGAATTTGAATTTTGAACTATCGCTATGATCTCTTATCGATCGTTAAGTTTAGCGAAGAAAATCGCTCGCCGCACCGAGATTATCGTGCAGTTTTTCTATAGTTTTTCTGGATATAAGTTGTCAGTTTTTCTGGATGCAATTATGTTCAATACTGTAGCAAAAAAATCTATATTTAAATTGTAGAGACTACGAAAAATTGAGATCATACCTACATAATATTTTCTCGAAAAAAATAATTTTTCATCCTGAATAAATCTCCCATAATTGATATTTGCAAACAGAAACGTTATTATACCTACATAATATTTTTAGTTTTGGCTTTTTTTGTGTACAATAATTATGTATAAATAAATAAGCACTTAAGGTCGAAATTTCAACAAACGATAAATCTACAAAGTTAAAAATAATTTTGTTAAGGTGATGGTAGACCACCCGGAAGATTTGCGAAAATTATGTCTTTGTTACTATTATTACTTATATTAAATAAACGGTATTACACTTTTAAATGCTTCAAATAGTTTGGTTTCAATTTGCTCAACACAGCCGGATCTAAGTCCTTGAGTCTGTGATTGTGCCTCATATGACTCTTCATGTTGGCGCGCTGCGCGAACCCTTGCCTGCATATTGGACATTTGAACGGTGTTTCTCCTGTGTGGAGGCGCATATGCTCCTTCAGGTAATCCTCATGGTAGAAACTGTTTCCACAAACATCACAAACTGCTGGTCTGATACCTGTAAAAACAAACTGATAGGTAGGCCACAGCCAAGAGCGGCGACGACGGCGCGCCACGCGGTAAAGCGGCGAATTCGCGCCGCAGTCGTCGCCGCTCTTGGCTGTGGCGACACGGTAAGACTGGTATTGCGATTGATAACTGCTAAAAACATCAAGATGCTTTACTGGCTTGGATTTAATTTTTGTTTTTTACATTAGAAACAAAATAATAAATGTTAAAAAGTATTTTTTTTATGTCAAAAACAAAAAAGATTATCGAATAATAGTATAGCCCTAGAGATACACACACAGAGCAACAAAAAATTTTTACCCGAAAAGGGAAAACTATCATATAATATTATCACAAAAGGACAATGTTTCAGCACTGTTATTACCAAATGTGGTTGTCATAGATAAATGCAATGCTATTTATAAAAGTGATGCTCCAAGTAGGAGTGAAAATGAGATATGACTAGAAATAATATTTTCACTCAAATTAATGGGAATCCCCTTAGGAACTCATTGTACTTGGATAAGAGTTAAAAGATTGAAAGAAAGGCACTCCAAAAGTAGATAAATATAATTTGTAACATACAGTGCACAAGTTTTTTTGTGAATTTAATCTATTCTAATATTCTAAAGAGGAAAGACTTGATTTTTTGTTTATTATGATTTAACTCAAAAACTACTTGACCGATTTCAAAAATTCTTTCACCATTAGAAAGCTACATTACCCCTGAGTAACATAGGCTATATTGCAATCCAGAATTCCCACAGGAACTCTGAAATTATCGCGGATGAAACCGCGCGGGTCAGCTAGTCTTGTTGTTACTTTTCATTTCATTTATTTATTTGCTTAAAACATGGTTACAGTATATATGTGTAGTGGTGTAAAATTACTTGTTATTTATTTATTTAACTTCACTTTTTGTGTACATATATCTGACTCTCTCGCACCATTCCCACGCTGCTGTCCGTCGAAATGACACCATTTTACTTTACAGCTCATCACAAAACATCGCGTTCATTTTATTATATGTAAGACGCTCTGGCTTGTTTGTGCTTTAAAGTTACTTTTGTGAATAATATTTTGTGAGCTTTTACATATTTCATAGAAATATGAAGTGTGTTTTTTGTGAACAAGAAATAGCTCAAAAAGTTATTAAACTTACGTCAGAAATAAAAAAATCTTGATAATATCCCTCAAAATTATAGTCAGATATTAAGCCGACATAACTTGAACTGCAAGCTGAACGTTCTGTAAAATAATCTGACATGCTCGAGTATTTCAAAATTTTTTCTTTTTGCATTTTCAAAAATTCGCTACTACCTTGCGTCACCACCAAATCGTCAGATTTTTATAAGGGGAGGATTTTTAGGGTTCACTTAACATCCACTTTGGAAATCTGACGCGCTGGAGTAATTTTTTTTTTTCATTTTCTCCACCACCACGCAAATCAGCAGACACATTGGAGTATCTAAACTACAATATCTGACGCGCTCGAGTATTTCCATGTAACTGTTTTTTTAAGATTTTTGAAAGCCTCTAGAAGCTAAACCCAGTGAATGAAAAAACATCATATAACCTTATTTTGTTTCTACCTCCTAATCTTTAAAACCCAATAGGTCCCAACGACGCTCGAGTGAATTTCAATTTAGCATCAGTATCTCCCGTACTATCAGTGATATTTTTCTTTTAAAATTTTTAAGGAGTAGTAGTGACAGTCAAATTAATTAAACTAGAATAATACTCTTACCTAAATGTAAAGATCTTTCATGAATAATCACAGATTTAGAGCATTTATATGCTTTATCACAGTAAGAACATTTGAAACTTTTCTTAGGCCTCAAGTGCTTTTCATGGACTTGTCTCTTATGATTTGTGAGATCACCGCAAAGTGCAAAAACTCGTCCACACTGAGCACACATGTAATTCTTTTTGTTACTGTGCAAACGATTGATATGTTTCATCAAAGAATATTTAGATGCAGTTGTTTTATTACAAATAGTACATTTTAAAGATTTTGAGATATGTTTAGTATTAATGTGTGCTTTTAATCTGTCTGAATTGAAAACTTTTCCACAATAATGACATAATTTTAATAGTCGGGCAGTCTTTTCTTTAGGATTCTTGATAATTTTTTCTTCTCTTTTTATCTTTTTTTGTGATGGTAATTTTGGTTCAGGTTTAGTTGACGGTGATGTAGTTTTTACACTGAAAAATTTACAGAAAAAACAATTA
Organism: Zygaena filipendulae; assembly: GCA_907165275.2. Taxonomy (NCBI): domain Eukaryota; kingdom Metazoa; phylum Arthropoda; class Insecta; order Lepidoptera; family Zygaenidae; genus Zygaena; species Zygaena filipendulae. The sequence continues at coordinate 8,548,548 of OU015664.1, forward strand.
AAATAAATATTGTTGTCTGAAAAAACACATGTTTGTCTGGAGTAGATTGTCTGGAAGAGATTGCAACTAATCTTTCAATTAAAGAGTGCTTACATTTTTTACTACTGTTGGTTCTTTTTTCTTATTAACTATTGTAAGAGGGACCAAATCATCAAAAAATACAAAAAAAGTAAATTATTTTATTGATTACTTACCACCATTCGTGGCCAGTCCATTTAAAATCTCCTTCTATAATAGATGCTGTTATTTTACTATTTTCATTTTTTTTAACTAACTTTCTCTTTGTTTTTGGCTTTTTTTTACTTACAGATGATTTGTTTATTGATGTGTTGCAATCTTTTAATTTTGTTAGTATTATGTGGAGTGGCTTCAATTTCAAAAGTGTTTCATCTTCAATTTCATTTTCAACTTTAGTTTCCGATTTGATATCTGTTTCAACATCTTCATGAGGTTCATCATAGTCGACATCACTAAAGTATTCCATTTTCTCATGTTTCACTGTGACCAAGCCCCTCTCTAAAATTTTCGTTGATTCTCTAAAACTGATGATGAATTTGCACATCGTGTTCAATGTTTCATTGCACAATTCACATATACTTCGTGGATAGCCGACGACATCTTCAATCTAAAACAAAAATGAGGTGGGTAACTTTTTCAATTAGTTTCCATTTTGGGTCTACGTATGAGATTAGGTATGTTTTTTTAAAATTATAACAATTGACTGTTATTGTACCTTTTCAGATAAACACATTAAAAGTTTAGATAAAATACTTGTGTCAACATTGTCTCCGAAAATTGGTATCGTTGCTCCATCAATAAGACAAATTCTGCACGAAGATAAACTAGATTTCATTATAGGCACTAGGTGTTCTGCACAACTAAAACATACAGTAGTTTATTTAATAGAGAATCTAATCAATGCGTTATGAATAAAAATTAGATTGAGTTGAGTCACTTTTCGGTTTTTCGTCGTTTATTTCCTCTGAACAAATTTCGTAAGTTTATTTCACAGACGAATAACACATAAAACGTAGTGATTATTTGCTCAGTGACACATATTTCACAAAGTTTTTTTTTTTAATTTACCCCAATAGGGAAGGCAAAGAAAGTAAGTACATACAGCCAATTCAGTAGTATTTTTCTTCATCTGAAGTTCATTGGTGAGATCCATTTCGATGCTTTACCGTAACTTTTGGCAGCAACTCTTCACATTTGACCCTTATACGACGGTCTATGCGAAGTTGTATAGTAAAACGACAACCTCCTGATGAAACGCCCCCTTTCATCTTATTTCACTGTTTCCACACACTGTTTATCACTAATGGATCACTATTATGCAAATCCACCATATTCACACAATAATAATCACTACATTACATTTTTCGCGGTACGTTTAGCGATATTGCACACTACACTATTCTCCGAATCAGACAAAATAAATTAGAGAAGTTCACTTATGTTTTGACACATTAAGCTTGTACCTACGCTACTAGTATTGATCGAAAAATGTTCCGCATCAAAGTGAAGGAGATCACAAGACTAATCATAGACAATTTTTATCATCCACTTGTTTTCTGTCAATAGCAGGTGATTGGGTGTATTTAGAAATTTGTGAAGGAAAAAATACCTGAAAAAGGGTAATTTTTTATTAAATTCCTGCATAAAAATGTCTGGAAAAGAAAAATTAGCTATTTTCCCTTCTCGGGGGTAAGTCTTAGTTAGTTATGCCTATTTCCAATCGATGTTTTATTGTAAGACTTAATAAAGAATTTCTCGATTTTCATGAATTTTAGTGCTCAGATGTTAATTAAGGGCCGTCTTGCTGGTGCACAGAAAGGCCATGGGTTGCTAAAGAAGAAAGCTGATGCCCTACAAGTGAGGTTTCGTATGATCCTCGGTAAGATAATTGAGGTATGTTCTTGATATAGGTACCTATATTTCAGTAAATCCTAATTTGTAGCCATATTCATATAGTCTTTTCTGAAGTTAATTTAAATTGATTGCAGTGTAATTCAAATTAATTATTAATAATAAAACGATAAATACTATAAAAGAATTGTATTTAGAAGACACCATTATACTTTGCAAAGTCTAAATAATTTACCATTCTTGTCCTGCACACAGACAAAAACCCTGATGGGGGAAGTGATGAAGGAGGCTGCCTTTTCACTAGCAGAGGCCAAGTTCACAACCGGAGATTTTAACCAAGTGGTTCTACAAAATGTTACTAAAGCACAGATCAAGATTCGGTCAAAGAAAGACAACGTAGCTGGTCTGTAGTGTTTAATTTTATTTCAGGATTATTTCTATACTAGCTGCGCCCCACGGTTTCACCCGCAGTAATTTCGGAGATCCCGCGGGAATTCCGGGATAAAAAGTACCTTATGTCCTTCTCTGTACCCCTGAGAACGTGCATGCCAAATTTGATACAAATCTGTTCAGCTGTTTTAGCATGATTGAGTAACACACATTCACACTTTCACATTTATAAGATTATAGTAGGACTAGCTGTGGCCTGCGGTTTCAGCCGCGTTAATATCGGAGATCACGCGGGAAGTCTGGGATAAAAGGTAGCCTATGTTCTTTTCCATGGAAAAGACATGTCAAAGTTTAACATGCATGCCAAATTTCATCCAAATCCGTTCAGCCATTTTGATGTGTGATTGAGTAACAAACATACACACTTTCACATTTATAATATTAGTAGGAAAGTAGGATTTAAGTAGACTATTAGAAGTGCTGTTTTTTTGCTAGCCCTACTGGGCCTACCTACACTGACTTCCAGGTTAGGAATTTCTAACATACTAAGTCCTATTCAAATTTGTCCAGCAGTTTTAAGTATAATGCATATTGAAACAAAAAGACATAAATATAAGCAAATTACTGTAAAAAATAGTGTTTCTAATTTTTGACTTGGAAACTTTAGCTGACATAATAATATGGCAGTAAAATTTTTTCTCCTAAATGTTAACTCCTGGTAATAATTATTTTTGTATGTACTTAATTAGGTGTGAAACCTGTCATTATTATTGATTTATATTTATCAAAATCATAACTCTAATTCCAGGTGTAACTCTACCCATTTTTGAGTCTTACCAAGATGGTTCGGATACATACGAGCTGGCTGGTCTAGCCAGGGGTGGTCAGCAGCTCGCCAAACTAAAGAAGAACTTTCAGAGTGCAGTGAAACTTCTTGTAGAGCTGGCCTCCTTGCAGACATCATTTGTGACTCTGGATGAGGTCATCAAGATTACAAACAGACGTGTCAATGCTATTGAGCATGGTGAGCAACTACAATATACAACAATAACTTTATTATATGAGAAATTTTGTATATACATTTCATGTATCTTGGAAATGTCTCTAAGTATGAGGTTTTGCTTTTTTTAACTTTATTTCTGTAGTTTTCTTTGCTGAAAAAATGTAATACCTACTATGTAGGTATGAGTAAACAAAAAAAAAAAACATTTTGAATAATGCTATCTCATTAAATCTTTGAGGTACTGCACGAGATGGTGAGATGGCATTACAGAACAACATTATCTACCTATTTTTACTTACCACAAAAGTTTTTTTGAAAGAAAAGTTACTATTTCATTTTTAAATGAATCAATAAATATTCTGGTTTAAAATATATTAATGAGCTTGGGGAGGCCTACGTCCAGCAGTGGACTGCAATAGGCTGGATTGGATTGGATTGAAATGAGCTTCATATCCGACAGCCTCAAAATTATTTGTATTTAACAACTTTTAGTGATAATTCCACGTCTGGAACGTACCTTGGCGTACATCATCTCTGAATTGGATGAGCTCGAGCGTGAAGAGTTCTATCGGCTCAAGAAGATTCAAGACAAGAAGAAGATCATCAAAGACAAAGCAGAAGCGGTAAGATTACCCTGTTTAATTTATTGAAATAAGTCTTATACCACTTCCTTATGTCAATCTGAAAACTTATTTCCATACAATAAGTTGTCGGACGTGTCCTCCGAAGCCGAGCTCTTAGCTTAGTTAACTATGATGATCAATACTAGATATTGAAAACTACAGAACGTATTGTCATGTCATATGGTCATGTAAAATCGTTCAAAGACCAATTTTTTGTGACCACGTAAGTCGTAATCATAACACATAGGACATAATATATATCTATAGATAATATGTTCCTCAGTTTTTTGTAGCATTAACAATCATAGATTGTCAACTGGGGGCTGGAGCCGAACGAAGTCGTTTTCATAGTGGACCCACCAAGGGGGTCTTGCCGGTGGACCTACAGGTCGTGTGTCGTTATTTCATAAACTCCAGAGCTTTTTCTGACCAGCTTAAGCTGATTTCGCGTTGATATAATATACATACAACGTGTTAATGAATTAACTGAAAACTAAAAAGTAGTTTGCTCAGAATCGACTAGCAAATCGATCGCACTATGTTTTAATATAGGTTATATTTTTTCATTTATACTAGCCCATGTCAAAATTATTTATAATACAATATTATAAACCCTAAACCGTCCGTGTTCGTTCAAGCCCTAGGTGATAAATGGTGTGTTTTCTTTCAGAAAAAAGTCGCCATGAAATTAGAGCAAGCTGGCAGAGATGTGCGCGATATCTCCAACCTCCTGGACGAAGGCGATGAAGACTTACTCTTCTAATTGTTCCCGATCTTTTGGGGCTATCCTGTAGAAATGGCCTCGTATAGATAGCCAAGTTGCTAGTAGGTTGTACAGATATTATGTTACTCAGGGCAACAAGCACAAAAAACAAAACTACATGCAATGTTTGAACAAACACTAGTTCAAAAATCCATCGACATAACTGGTATTTTTTGTCTATGATCTTTCCTAACTATCTGTGCGGATATTGATATTACAAGCCTTCAAATAACGGTGTTCGTTGCGTTGTAAATACTATTTGTTATTAGTATTGTTATCGATATGTATGAAAGTTACATAAAAGCCTTCGCGCTCAATTATAAACCTTGTAAACTGTTGGTAAAATTCCAAATATGATGTAATTCTAACAAATTCGGCTATATTCTGTCGCATAAGTGTTCGTATGTAAGCATTCCATCGATGTTGGTTTTTTTCTTTATATTTTTGTTTTAATACTTTTATTTGAAAGTGCAGTAGGTACGAAGCATAAAATCAGTATAAGTACACCCTGTAAAGTATTTATAATTTCTTTTTGAATTGTTGTTTAATAATTTATAATAACAATATAATTGTAATTAAATAAGTGAGCAATCATATAAATACAAGTTTGTGAAGTGAAATATTAAAGAATTATTATTATTGAAAATAATTGTTTTTTTACTGGAAAAGAATATATTGTTTCCACTTATATTTCAAACTAGCTGTTCCTCGCGGTTTCACCCTCGTTGGTTTCGGAGATCCCGCGGGTATTACAAGATAAAAGTATACTAACTAGGTAATTTTTTCTGTACCTACCCTCGACAACATGTAGGTAGTATGCAAAATATGCGTTGACTTCGAAATTCCCGTGGGAGTTCCGATATAAAAAGTAGCCTATGTCCTTTGTACCACTGACAACGTGTATGCAAAATTTAGTGGTGATCGGTTTAGCTGTGAAAGCGTAACAAACAAACAAACTAACTTTCACATTTATAATATTACTAAGGATAAGGATTAACACTTTCCAAGATAACTCTCACAAATAAACACCACTTGGAATTTATATTTTTAAGTGTATGTATCGTACAAAACCAGTGTTCCGTCGTTAATATTTTAGTATTGAATTTTGGGCACGAGAAAGTACTTGTTGCCGCGTTTTTTTAACAGGCCGAACTCCACTGCACACCTGAGCATGGCACTTATAGATTTGCCAGTTCTTTTGGGATCAACTTTGGCTGTGAAATGCCTTTTGAGGAAGTTGATGACTCTCCGTGAAGTCAGACCGTGGCGGGAAGGGATTTCGTGGAATGCCCACAATACGATCGCTGCTGGATTGGACCTTTTCAGTCCATGTTTGATTCTGCTGTATACACTGCGATGTTGTCTGGTCGTCACTTTCGTTTTCTTCTCGACATTCGTCTTTATGCAGCGAGTACGTCTGTGTGTGTATGGTGCGGATGCGTTTGAAGTCTTACAGCTCTTAGTGCACTTCATTCTAAACCTCATAAGAGCAGTTGAAGCTAAAAGGTATCAAGGTGACTCTTCATTTGGGATACATACGTAAAGATTTTAGAATTTTGCTATTTTTTTCGTTAGCTAGGTATACTAATGATACATTGATTGGATGGTTATGACATTTGAAGTGACTTTCATAGCGTGATTTTATCTTTGGCGACTTAAGTGACTAGTCCTTGAGGTAAGATTAGGCATCCATGATACTTAACTAAAAGAATACCTGCTATAAGTATATTCTAGCTGTCCCCCGCGGTTTCACCCGCGACAATTTCGGAGTTCCTGCGGGAATTCCGGGATAGAAGTTCCCTATGCACTTCTCTGTAACCCTGGCCTCTGACAAGGTGTATTATGCAAAATTTAATGGTTATCGGACACGCCGAACCGCTGAACAGATTTCAATAAAATTTGTCTGATTACTTTTTTACCCATAAACAAAGAGTTCACGATGGAATCCTGCTGAAATTCACTTGGGCCAAGCAGCGACGAACAGCTAGTATCTACCTATATATCTACAGAATGATAAAATTTGTGATTATTTGCCAGTTGTCACCTATAGAGAGTGTTCTTTGGTATAATGCCGGACAAGGAATGAAATAACATTAAACTATAATAACACTAAACTTAAGTGCCTATTTACCTACATACAGAACCATCGTGCTGTAAATCTGTAGGTGCCTACTTAGTTTATCTACATAGCAGTTATCGTCTAAAACGCCATCTAAAACGTTTGTAGCATAATAAAATACTTTCAATAATGGGGATGTGGACTAGTTTTGAAAATCAAAATTCTAATTAGTCCGTCAGTTAGAAAATAAAAAAACAATAGACACGTATTTTTTGCTTTTTTAAATAAATTAAAATATACAGAGACAAAGCGCATTAAAGTTTAGGGTGAGGGGGTCGTGACGTCACTAACCGCTAAAACCGCCATACAAACTGTCAGAATAGTGACGTCACGCGGAATTTCAACTCAATATATCACCGTTATTTTTGGATTACGTAAAAAAAGCAAAAATACGTGTCCAATATTTTTTAATAATCTACAAGACGGACTAAAAAATAAAAATTAGTCAGCATGCCCATTACCTATCGTAGCCCGTGCGGGATAAAATTCGAGCAGATGTATGTATCCAGTAATTAGGTGGTGCCCGACTCGTTGGTGGATGGATTGCTCGACTGGTCGACTAGCTGCTTGTGTAGACTGTGCCTATAGTCTGTCGCCAGCCGTGAGCCGGGCAACGAAAGGCACATATCCGGCGCCCCGAGTGAATTATTACAACTTCATTTACTATGACGACATTCACTACTATGATTGACAGCGTGCTGCTGTAGAGTTTGTTGCGCAGCTTCTTCTCTTCAGCCATAGCACTAGGAAGCTGTGAAGGGTGGATATTTTATGGGTGCTGTCTACTGTAAACTGTAATTTTATTGACGTCAAACAGAGCCACATTATGGGCCTAATTTGAATAAATGATTTGAGTATTGAGTATTGAGTATTGACGCGGCCGTATTTTGCGGGATGAATGTGGAAACAGGAAATAGTTCCCGTAAAAAAAAACTTATTTTACTTATAAGGTAGATACTAGCTGTCCCCCGCGGTTTCACACGCGGTAATTTGGAATTTACCGTGAGAATTTCAGGATAAAAAGTAACCTAGATGTCACTCAGAACTACCGTAGCTAGTTTTCAAAATGGGTTCAGCAATGGGCAATTACGTAACTTTTCTTGCTATCATATTTCAGTTTCAATCAGAAAAATAGCGATTTTGTGATTAATTACCTAATCATGTTTAGAAAACTTAATCTTTTGAAGTATGTTTATTTTGGTTGCTTGCTAGATATTGTAGCTGTCAAAACGTGCATATTCGAATCGCAAAACCGCCATGTTTTTGATTGCAACCGAAAAATGATAGAAATAAAATTTACTTATTAGCCCCTCAGTGGATCCAGAGATTACCCCTACAACGTCACAAACTCATAAACTTAACCTCTTTATAATATTAAGGTACTAGGTATACTGTAAATGTATAGATTACAGTTCAGGTAGGTACAATTATTAAAAGCTAACTAAAAATTCAAAATTCAAATCCTAAAATTCTTTATTATGTAGCTACTTAGGATTGGTTAGTAAAATCGCATAAAATCGTAAGCAGGCTCTTAAAGCAGACAGTTTACAAATTTTCATGACGATCATTGGCAAATTATTATTATAGACGCCATTATTAAACAAGAAGAAGAAGAGCCGTTAAGGCGTGATAGCGTAACAGACAGACAGACAGATAGACAGACAGACAGAGTTACTTTCGCATTTATAATATTCGTAGGGAAGTAGGGATTAGATACGTAAAAAAAGGAAAAATACGAGTCCAATATTTTGTAGTAATCTACAAGACGGACTACTGTCTTAGTAATATAATATATGTACAACCTAAGTAATAATCCCACCTACATTCATAACATCGCTAATTTGCAATTTTTTTATTTATCTCTCTTTCTAACACCGTATATAAAAAAGAGATACAACACCGAATAATAATACTTAATAATAATAATTTTGGCCGCGCTGAGGAGACATCCTACGCCATCTTTTCCCTCGAGAAAAGACGGTCAGTAGTGAGCATCAAAAATAATAATAATAATAAATTTTATTTGGCCTAAAATAAAAACAGTAGATAAGTAGGTAAGTACCTACATTAAAAGATAAATTAAATAAAAACTAAAAAACAGTACTTACGTTTTCTCGATTAGTCGGGGTAGGTATTTAATAGGAATTGAGTTACTATAAAATTAGTGTTTAGTATCCAGCTATTCATCCAAATACTACAGCTAAATTTTCATTGATACCAACTCATCGAAGTTCAAAAAGATTTGGGTTAAGAAAGTTTGGGTTCGCGATCTACCAAATATTAATTTAGCTCAACTCCATGACTGATGTTTATCACTTGAAAAAGTTCATAGACAATTTAGCAAACTCAATGCGTTGAATCCTCTCGGGTATAGGTAGCTATTGTTTTGCGGCGGCGGCGGTGGCAGAATTTTTGAGGAGATCGTTAGGGAGGCACCTGGGGGAGGATAGGAAAGGGAAGGGTGGGTAGTATAAGTACCCCTTTTTCGAGTGTTGTTCCCTGTAAACGTCGGAAATGATCGTAGCCCTGAACAAAACTGCTTATAGCTATGAGGTGAAACGCGTATGTGTAAATGTCAATTAGGTACGTAGATATGTACCTACTGTTCAACTTATTAGAAAAGTCGCGTGGGTGGGTAGGTAGGTACCTATTCCGTTTTATGCGGAATTTGTGATTGTTCGGTGAAATAATTTCGCGCTATATAGCGTAAATAACATTGAATCAGTGTTGCTACAACTTAAAACGTACCACTCTGAATCCAATGCTGTTCTTTAGGTAACATGATGCGATTCAAATATACATTAAGGTTTGTAAAACAGTTTTTTTTGTATAGGTAGTTAGCAACAAAAATATACCTACGTAAATGAATAGTTTAGTCATTCGTTGAATATTAAAAATAATAAATACAGTCTTCAAAAAATTGTAATCACAATAACAAATTGATTTAGTAAATAATTAATAGGTCTAATAGGTTATTAATCTCGATGCTTAGGGCCATCAAAAATTAAGTATCGCGTTAGTGGATAATTTTTTTTTAATCGACTTCATTTGGTCCAGAATTATAAATAAAATTGAAGTGTCTGTTTGTAATTCCAAATTAACAGCTTTTTACTAAATGCATATGAAAGTATATACCTACGGTACCTCCTTGCATAAAACAAGTTTTAAGATTTTAGTCTGTCTGTCTGTCTCGGTGTGTTCCGGCTATTCTCTGAAATGGCTGAACCGATTTTAACGGGACTTTCCCTGCTAATTAGCTGAGGGGCTGTAATGTAACTTTTGTTTCTATAATTTTTCAGTTGCAATCAAAAACATGGCGGTTTTGCGATTTCAATATGCACGTTTTGACACCTACAATATCTAGCAATCAACCAAAATAAACATACCTACCTACTTCAAAAGTTGAAGCTGTCTAAACATGATCAAATCACAAAATCGCTATTTTTCTGATTGAAATTGAAATATCATAGCAACAAAAGTTATATAACTTAGCCCTACTGATGTTAAAAGGAGTAGATAAATTTTCTATTTTGAAGCTCACGTGGATGAAACCACGGGGTACAGCTTGTTTCAATATAAAGTTGTTTAAGAATAGGTAACGTTTAGAGTTAGAAATCAAAATAAACTCAGGAATCTTAATAGTTTTTCAAGTGACAAGTCAGTTTGAAATTTAAGGCTTCATTAATCAGAGATTAAACTACTGGTATAAGTCGTCCTAAAGTGTTCGGATACATGGGCGTTGATTTCGTCCGAGAGGATAATTTTAAAATTATGCAATCAAATATTGTTTGTTGGTAGGTATACTTTATTGAACATGAACAAAATGTTTACAAATTGCTAAAATCTTCATAATAGTGAGTTGGCACTTACTTGTTACAAGCTTGAGCTACTAGTATAGTATTATATTGTGCTTGAGCAAAATAACCTAGATAGTGGATTGTAACTAGTCAATCGAATTTTTAGTATTTAGTTTGTCGACCTTTTCATTTGGGACTTGGCTGACACACCACTGGGCGCTTAGAACTTTCGGGTTTTCGATCAAATAATATAATAGGAGGAGTGCTACGCCGCGATACCCCTAGGCTCGAGCAAGCCTTCGCCTCGTTGAGCCAATGTAAACCAGCCTACGGACTGATTGGTCGACTAGTTAGCTTATAAATATTTCGCGGAAAAATAATAGAGTTTAGTTATAGCTTGTAGTATTTATTTTACTAACTGGTATATCAATTTCAATTTTATATGTAGCTTGTGTTTTAGATAGTAGGTATGTTACAAGCTGAGTTACCTACAAGTTGCAATTTATACTAAGCAAGTTAAGAATAAGTAAAGGAGAGATATTGTATTCTTTTTAATTTTCAGGCTTATGTTTACACTTTCAGGCCTTAACGGCCTCATGAAATTTTGCATACACGTTTTCAGGGGTACAGAGAACGACATAGGGTACTTTTGTCCCGGAATTCCCACGGGAACTCCGAAATTAATGCGGGTGAGACCGCGGGGAACAGCTAACTTCTTACTATAATCACAGATAATATAATACTATAGCTATAATAAAAGAGTAGACGCCGTGATTCTGTACATTGAATATTTTTAAGAAAAATTGACACGGTTCGATAAAAGAAGAGTAACCAACCACAAAAAAAGAGTTTTTAAAATTCTTTTCTGTCTGTCTGTCTGTTCGCGATAATCTCCGAATCTATTTAACGAAGTGTCATGCGGTTTTCAGAGGTAGATTAAGCTTAGCCTGGAGCTACATTATAGGCTTTGTTTCATTCAAATCGGATGTCGGGAAAAAACCGCGGGGCACAGCTAGTATTTAATATGAGAATAGAGTCGACGTATCAAAGATGTTAGTGTTTGTAAGTGGTTCATAGATGTCGCTCAAGTCTCAAGCCATTCATGATGTAGAGTCGAGTCGCCCGATTGGTAACTGGTCTATGTCGCCGATATAAGCATGATTTCAACCAAAATTTCAGGTACCTAATTGATTGGTTAACTATAAGGAAACTCTTGGGGTAGTAAAAACAATTCAATTTATTTTGCTAAATGAGAAAGGAATAGGAGAAAATGTGACTATAATTTTTGTTTATCGCATAGGTACACAGTTGTAATTGCACACTCTATCAACATAGTCAATACTAATTCTAGGTCAATTTTCTACCAAGTAAAATAGAATCAGAAAGAAATCCACTCTACGAATATTATTATAGCGAAAAATAAACTCAACCGTTCAAGCAATAAAGTTTAATTCTGCATAAAACAGCAATGTCTCCAAACAGGTAATAATAAAATAAGAGATTACATCTTCGCCTAACCAACAATGGGGTCCTTTTATTCTGCTACACCAATGTTGTTCAATCAAAAATAAATCTTATGTAAATATAATAGAGTGTATGTTAGTTTGTGAAATAATTAGGTTTGGTCGTAATAGAGTTGGATTGTTTGATAGGTAATCGGTTGTTTAATACCATTTAACTGCAACAGCCACCTGTTATGTTCACTACAATTTGTTTGTGACGTTGATGACAAATTTAAGTAAAGATTTAATGCATTATGGAGTTAATTAAGAAATTATAGAAATATTTACACGATGCAATAAATAATATGAGAAAAATTGTAAATATTATAGAATTTTTGGAGATTTTGTGATACCTCACTACTTCAAGTTCAATATAAATATATCCACTTTAAGTAGGTAGTTACATAAGTATCAGTTTATAAAAGCGTCAACTAGTGGATACCTACTTATAGATTTTTTCAGAGTTTTTTAAAAATATACCTATTATTTTTATAGAGAGTAACCTAGTATTAGTAATAGTATAGGCAATAATAATAATCATCAGTGTATAAAAACTTTTTTTTTGTATTTTTTTTATTTTATAGAGCATAGAGCATTTTTTGAACTATTCCAGATTGTTTTACTAAAAAGTATCATTGAAAAATACGAAGTAAATCCAACCAATAATTTTATAACAGTGTAGAAACAACGTTTTATTACTTATTTATTTACTTTTAAACGTTATCTCACGATGTTCTGAAAAATTAATACGTGCTACATGACGGCAACAGATGTCGCTACCAGTCTAAAGTTGCTACCCAGTTGATAATATCCGTAGATATAGCTTCAGAGCTATAACTATAATAATATGCAAAATACATATTACTTTCATTACTTACAGAGAAAACGTACGCGAGTAACAAGCATTTTGTAACCGCGGTTAGATGTCAACGAAATTCACATAAGTTTACTGTTAAATAATATTCTGCCTAATCCTTACTATTATAAATGCGAAAATGAGTTTGTTTATTCATTTGTTTGTTACACTTTCACGCCTCAACGGCTCAACCGATCGTCATGAAATTTTGCATACACGTTATCAGGGATACAGAGAAGGACATAGGGTACCTACTTTTTATCCCGGAATTTCCGCGGGAACTGCGAAAACAGCTGTTATAATATATATGTATAATATCTCAGTTGAATAACATTCAATTGGGTATTTATTATTATTATATTATTATTAATATTAATATTCCTAGCTGGTGCCTGTGGTTTCGCTCGTGTTAGGGTAGAGTTTGTCAATCAATTGTCTATCCCTCTGGAACTACTGTTCTCTACCTTACACTGGTAGATACGTAGGTCTACGTACTTTTTTGTATACCTCACGACGTTTATGCGATGTTCCATGATTATCGATTGAGTATACGTGAAAGCGTAACAACCACACAAATAAGCCGACATTCGCATGTATTTCAAAATTTAGTTATAACAAGTTTTTATTCGCTATTCTCGAAAAAATTACAAAATGAAATTATGGCAACTGCAACTACTGCGGTTTTAATTGAACTCAAATAAGAAATATATTAAACATTATGTATTTTTTTAAACGGTGTTGTTCTTTAATTTGAAAAGTTATTCGTCTTTTAGCTACCTACCGCTACCTACGTCAAACAAAATTTAGGTTAGTTTTTTATTTCTAATCGTATAGAAAAACAAATATGAGCATGGATATTGTGGAAAGAAAGATAACAATAAAAAAAATAAAAATTTTGATTATTCATTTCAAAAGTAGTGTATGTGCGTTTAAAAAAAAATTGGAATATAAACAAGTTTCAGTCATGATTTTCCAACTGTCTTAAAGAATGAAAAATAGAATCGTCATTACTGTTAATTGTAGGGAACGCGTGTACCTAATTAAAATACCACAGTTAAATATCTTTATGACGCCGCATTCAATGACCTAATAAAGGAGCTTCGACACAGAAGTTCAAATGTGAACTAAAAAAAAGTCAAACTTTGGTTTAACGGACACAAAACGAGTGAAGAATGCACTTCGATACTGATGTGAGTCATTCCATCATCGGCCACCACGAAGATATTACAAAACCATTCTAAATGCACATTTAGTGCAGACAAAACTAAACCTTGCATCATAGGTATCAAAGACTCATTGAAAGATCGTAAATTAATGGTTCTTGCACAGGCGTCGACAAACTTACATTTGCAGTCCAGCAAGTAGATTTAGCGAACCAGCTGTTGGAATTCAAACTCAATTGCAAACAAATAAGATTAATAACAATCATGATTAAAATTAAACGAAGCTAGTTAAGAACTCGGTTGATTGTATAACAGAAGTTTAGACTACATTCCGTCAGTAATAACAAGCAATATCGTATTGTACTGAATGTGGTTTTAAGATTTCCCTTCTTTGTTGTAATCTAATTTGATAGAAATTTTGTATTTCCTCTGGCCGGAATACCTACTTCACATCCAAAATGTTGATCAGCTATTTTAAATTAATATTTGCGGTTAATTCCTATATTAAGACTAAAATAACTAAAGAGGTTTGATAGAATCAAAAATGTTGTTGTTGAAAATATAAAAAATTAGCAAGTTTTTCGGAAAATATGTCTGTTAACTGTTTGTTTGAACGCGCATCACCACTGAATGAAATCTGAATGAAGTTTGGTTAAGTAGGCAAGTAAATTATAAGTATAACTCGATTTAACATTTAGAATAATATCTATCCCAACACAATACAGTTCTTCATTAATCCCGAAACACTAATTGTGAACGGTTGCATCGCGTCACAATATTTAGACCCCCAATAGATGGCGCTATGGGCGGAGCGATGGTGGTGAGTCTGTTTACGATTGGGCAACGAACAACTTGCTTGGCCGATTGAGGTCATACTCGTGAAATATTATTCCTGTTAAATGTTGATACTTTTAGTCCATATAGCTATGTTAGAATTTCCCGAGGTAATCCCAATATTGAAGAGGGAGAAACAGCTGAGCAGAGCTAGTATGCAATATTTTTTTATAGTAGGTAAAGTGGTCTGAATAATAATATAGGTAGTAGATTGTGGTGTCCAATAAAATGTTTTTCAATTAATTCATTCATTCATTGACTGTTAACAAAATTGATATTTTTCGGTACAATTGATTTTCTGCATGTATGGTCTGTATTGGATGGCATTGAGCTTGATATGAAAAGTCATTTCAAGTCAGGCAAAATACTGAGTATGTCGTAGGACATATTTGTGTGTGTGTAGGTATCACTGAAGATACTTCGCGCCGTTCCAATGCACACATCGGTTGGTTTTGTGCTTTAATTGAGTACGGTGCTTCGAATGAAACTATGGCTTCTATGGATTCTTTCACGTGACTGACTGACTGACTGTACTTTGAGCGACGCCCTCTTGGAAATAATTTATTCACTAACCGCCGCACTCAGAGTCGACTTTAATGATAACTTAGTTAAGTATAGATTTTTAAAACAAAACTGGCGCAATCAGACAATTTTAATAAATGAAAGTTAATTGGCATTTAACTAATTAAGTTACATCTCATTAAATGCCAATTAACATTAATTTACTGAACGTCTCTGATTGCGGCAGTTTTGTTTTAAAAATCTATACTTAACTAAGTAATCATTAAAGTCGACTCTGCGGCCGTAAGTATCTGATAGGTAGCTATAAACTTTATTTTTTGTTAATGCATCCGAAAGATTATAGATACACTTCACTTCTTTATTGTGTTAGACAACTTTTAACATTAAAATATAAATACTACTTGAGTATTTCTCTAATTTTTTTTTTTAGATCATGATACAATCTTTGAGATACCGACTACTGTATAGAAAGTATCTGACAGGTAGCTACTCTCTACAGCTGAACTCGAGAAATCATAGGTACTTACTAAAATTAAATTTAGATTTTGTAAATTTAAAAAAGTAAAGTGAACTATTAAAAAGCGTCTTTGAAATCGCGCTTAATTTTATTTGAAAGATCATATTGCGTGTGAAATAAAGAAAACAAAAAACAAAAATTAATCGATTGAACAAGACAGATTAAGTACGTCATGCAATTTGAGAGGTCTAAGCGGTTTACCGCAATAATGTTGTCAATGTCAAGTTTTTTTCTTATTAAATGCTGTCAAGGATAATGATCGATATTGTCAAATTGTGGGATAATAAGCCATGATCTGCGACGCGCAAAGGTCACTCAACTCGTACTGCATCGATGCATCCACGCTCTATGTGACTCCATGGATGTGGGGACAAGCCGAGGAGCTATTTAGGACCGTTTTAGTTATGACTACTAGGGTGACTATGTTTTATTCAATTGAAATAAAATATTAAAGAAAATTAAATACATGTTTGTAAACTGATTCAAAATTGTAAATGCTTATAATAAGATTAGGTTAGGTATTTATGTAGGTACTTTGTTTTTCCGAATACCTACTGAATCTATTTACAAATTTATTTTTTAGAAACTGTATAATTTTTTTAATAATAACTATGTTGGTCAACTTATTTTGAAACAAACCAATTACCTAAATTCTACATTTTATTGTAGTTTACGATTCAAATCTACCAGTAACAAGTTTATATCTGTTTCATTAATGTCGCAAAGGTTTATTTATTAAATTAGTGTGAGTTAAATTTTGTATAAGGTGATAGTACCCGCGAGCGCGTCGTGTGTCCACCCTACTCATGGTTCTATGGGGTATCGATTATTCCCCTGCCCCCTGGCAGCCGCGCCCCGCGCGCGCACCGCCCCGCGCGCCCCTCACCGACACTCACCTATACAATATACATCGTATGTATCCACTTATTCCGGAACTTATTTATTGCACAGTAAATAGCTTTTACACACACACACTTTCGTAAACTCTATCAAAGTTGTCTTACTAAATCTTTAGATGTTATTATAAGCTTCTGAATCAAAAATTGTTACACTAAACTGATTTTACTTTTTGTAAGGTAAGTGATCAGTTTAATAGTAACTTCGGATAGAAATATAGAGAGAAAGTATTTAAATATGCCAGTTTAGGGCTTACTCTACATTATCTACCTAGTTATAAACACCAACCTAGTTATAACTCACTCACTCATAACAGTTTTATTTGATTTTATTTGTTATTTTTTTGGATGTAGTTTTTATTATTCACCTTCACAAAAGAAATGAGTTTCGGAGACAATTTATCTGACGTATACTATTAGCCATCTATAAAAAAAATTATATCAAGAAAAAATCTCATGATTTCAAAATATATCGTTTTTTTTTAATTTAATCGCCGATCGCGATGCTTTGTCTATCAAGTCACACATTGTCATTGGCACAATTACTTAAAAGTTGCCATTTAATAAAAAAGAATAAGAAGAAGAAAACCCAATAATGAATTGACATTTGAAATGTAGATATTGTCAGAAATGGACAAATTAGAGAAACTAGTCCCTGCATAGTGCATAGTGCGTACAGCCATAGTGTTATCGCAGTATAAGTAAATACAGTAGACCAATGCCTTTGATCTTGATAGAAAAGCCAACCAAGATTAGGGTTGTCACAAGTAAACAAATCCTATGACAGTAATGTGTTTACGCGAGTGCAGCATGACATCCCTTCAATACAGCTCCCTTAGTAGACCCTTCTCCCTCACTCCTCCCCCCTATTTATCGCACCATTGTTCAATCTGGATCTCCGACAGCTTCGTAGAACTTCTGTATTACTGATAGGTTAAATCATTACTTTGTTCAATTCTTTATCAACACGGACACAAATGACGGAGCCGACGCCTGCAGTACCTGTCAAAAGTTCAGAAAGCGATTCAATACCTACTTCTTACAATCCTCGTCTATAGCCAAAATATACTTACTACAAATTGGATTTGTAGAGTCAAATTTACAGCACATTATAAAGGCTGCTCGCAAGAATCAGAGAACTTTTGTATTATGTGTAGCTGCACTATATAACGTATTCCTACATACACTTATTTTGCTTACCTACTTTTGAAGCTGACTTTACTACCGCGATCGTTATTGACTGGATACTTATTGAGTCTCCAATAAGTAGAACGCCTTAACAACAGGTGGGCATAATTTTATCCTTAGATTACAGCCTCGTGCCTATTATCGACTAGTTGTTGCCCGTTGCTTTGCTCGTATGGTGTTTGAACATGCCGTCGTTGGACTGTCGCCGTTTGAACTTTATCACCAGTACCTAAACAAAGTCAAAGTAAAACATTTATTTTGAACATTTAGGCTACCAGTATACCTACTCTTGCACGTCAGATATAGTATTTAAGTAAATCCACTTATATAAAATTGCATCGGAATGATCACATTAAATTTAAACTTTATATTTCGTCATCTACCTATTCTAGTTTTTAACTAGAAATAGCTTAAAAATACTTTATAATTTAAGTTGACAACCCTTGTTCCGGTTATCATAACTTTTCGTTCTTAACTCGTCACCAGATTAAATTAGATATTCATTTGAAAATTTTGTCGTTTTTACTGACATTTTGCTGTCACCCGCCAAACTATAGGAACCTGCATAGTACAGGTAATTTTATATGGATATTTTTACGTTTTAATTGTTAACATATCTTGAATATTCAATATTTCAATGGCAAACTTTCGTAAAAAGTTTGAAAAGTTTTGAATGGTGTAATGATCGAACAGTGATAGATATGTGTGTCAAGCGATCTGAGACATTGACCTCGCGGACCGATGCGACGCGACGCTCGGGTCTCCGAAACTGCAAACTCGACGGCCGGCGCGGCCCGACCGCGCGACCGTGCCAGCCCTATATTCCGACTGCGAATTCACATAAAAGATTAGATTAGATAAATATATCCGTGTTTACAAATATTGTGTCCAATAATGTGACCAATAAGAATTATGTCACAGAGAATGATTATAACGATCGTTAAAGAATACTAAAATACACCCATACCTACTTTCTACATTGATAATGTCACAATACGATGTTAATTTAACATAATCAGAAGATATTAATAAAATAAAATAACATTAAAATATTTAAGATTCAAGATCGACCAATATTTGCTTAGTCTATTAGTTTATTGTATTTATTCTAAAATATTACATAAAATCTACAAACAAACAGAAACCATATTATCTAAGATTAGCAATCACTAACATGGATAACATCATGTTCTACATAATATTATGTATACTAATATTATAAAGAGGAAAGATTTTATTTTTTGTTTGTTTGTTATGATTTAACTCAAAAACTACTGGACCGATTTCAAAAATTCTTTCACTGTTAGAAAGCTACATTATCCCTGAGTAACATAGGCTATATTGTAATCCGGAATTCCCGCGGGAACTCCGAAATTATCGCGGGTGAAACCGCGAGGGACAGCTAGTATAATATAAGGTTGTTATTATAATTATGTCCCACGTGCATTAGTGAGTCTAATGGAAGTTGGAACTGAAAATTATAAGAATACAATTACCTACGTATGTATCGGCGGTTGAGATTAGATTAGACACATGCAGCTTAGCAATTCAGAGATTGCCTAGTAGTTGATACTATAATATGATATCTAAAACGAATCTGAAATAATTAATATCAGTACAAAGATGTAGTATATATTCACTTCTTATCGGCCATTCGCAATTCTTGTCTCCAACCAATGAGTTTTTTCTAGAGGTCGATCGCGCTACCAAAACAAAACGGAAAAAGGTAACAAAATTATTTCGTAGTAGCTGTTCCCCGCGGTTTCACCCGCGATAAGTTGATACGGGAATTCCGGGATAAAAAGTACCTGTCCTTCTCTGTACCCCTGACAACGTGTATGCAAAATTTCATGGTAATCCGTTGAGCCGTTGAAGCGTGAAAGCGTAATAGACAGACAGACAGAGTTACTTTCGCATTTATAATACACATTAGTAGGGATTTGGTTTTAGTTTTATTTTGGTCATCTTTCAAGTTCGGTCAAACATTATTCAACATCTTTCAAATAATAATTCAATCGTTATCGTTAAAGTAATACCTAAATAATCGCTAACCAAAATAATAACGGATTGTGCTTAACGTAATATTTTTAGCTGTGGTCTTGTTTTGGTAAATCCGTACCGAAAAGCACGATCGACCTCTTAATCAGTATAAATCAAAACGATTACCACTGGCTGTGGAAAAACCGTGACGCACACATATAGGTATGTATTAGAAGCGATTCGGAAGCGTACCTATGTTAAGAATAGGCCCGCTTTGGACTATCTCAGCGTTCGGGTAGGCCTGTGCCTAAAACAGAGGGGCTATTATGTAACTTATGTTTCTATCATTTTTCGGTTGCAATAAAAAATATGACGATTTGCGATTACAATTTGCACGTTGTGACACCTACAATATCTAGCAATTAACCAAAATAAACATACTTCAAAAGTTGAAGCTGTCTAAACATGATTGATTAATCAGAAATAGTTTTTTTTCTGATTGAAACTGAAATATGATCGCAATAAAAGTTACATACTAATTGCCCTACAGGGTATCTTAACTTATTGGGTTATTCTAGTTAAGTAATCGAACAACAATGTTGACAAATAATAATAATAATAATCCACTTCACAACACACAGATCTACTTGATCCCACACTAAGCTATGAGCTTGTGTCGTGGATACCAAGCAAACGTGGTATATACTACACATTTTATTACACATATATTACACTATAGAGATATATATACACACCCAGACTGGAAAATGGAACCGTGTGTTCATCACACAAAGTCCACCCCCACCGGGAATCGAACCCGGAACCTCTTGATTAGTGGGCAGGCATGGTGACCATTGCGCCAATCGGGTCGTCTCAATAAATAGGTAGGTACATATAATTATTGTAATCCTTATTGTTTAATTCGGCTTTTAGGTGAACGTAATTATTTAATGATTCTTACATTGTACGGTAGGATAGATAAAGTTTGATTAATAAAATTATTTATTTAAATATTTGAGCTGTTCCCATATAAAGTCAGTATATTTATTTATTATAATATAATATACGAGTACGAGTAGGTATTAATGAGATACTGAAATTTTATTACACAATAGTTGTCATTAATATTTGCGTTCGTTTCGTCCACACAAAATAGTTACGTATATTATATGTAGGTATGTTTAATGATAAACGATTTGAAATAATTTCTATTTTTCATTATACAATGTACAATGAAACAAAATGAAACGAAAACTTATATGCATACATATTTGAAATTTCGAACGCTCTCATGTAGGTAGGTATATAGGTCCAATTAAATTTTGGGACTATAGATACCTAAACCTAGATTATGTATGTATAATGGGTTAATTTCGACCTTGTGAGTCAAGATTCAAGAGCAGACAGTTGATATTGCGGTTGATATAATCAAACGGCTTTCACGTCACGTATTGAAGGCATCAGAAAATAAAATTACTCTCGTGTCCCATCGTCTCGAGTATTTTGCCCAAACCAAAGACATAGATACCTACGGAGCTCACTTCACTAGAGCACTAGCACTGAAAAAATCATAAAACTTCTAAGATATTTTTTAGTAGTGTATACTTCTTTTTTCGTACTGACTGTAATCTGTTTTGTCTTCTTCTTCTTGATTTTGGCTTTTAATGTTACATTATTTTTTCGATTACTCAATTTATTTTTAAATGGCATAGGTATCTTAGAAGATATGATTTTTGAAAGTGAGTTGAGCTTAATTTACCGCTGTAATAAGGATCTTCCTTAGTTAAATTGGATTTACCACGCTTTCTACGAAACAGATGCTTTGAAAGGTTTAAAAGCTCTTCTGAGGACCTAGATGTTACAAGAATAATTAATTCTTGTGTAGATATATTATTTATTATTAAAAATCATTAATTTTTTTATTAAACATCATAAGTATGCTCGACTTTAATGAACCAGTATAATATTTTCAAAATACGTTTTAAATACATAAATTATTTAATATTGATTGAGATAACTTTCCAAATAATCTTTCATATTATTATTTTAATTTGGTACCTACTTGATTTTGGGATTTTCTTTAGAAACTCGTAAATGTAGGAGAATATAAATTATAAATATTATACTAAGCCATTCCCTGACGTTTATATTGGGTAAACACTTTACAGGTATGCTTAATCCTACTAATATTATAAATGTGAAAGTGTGAATGTTTGGATGTTTGTTATTCAATCACGCAAAAACGGCTGAACGGATTTGGATGAATGATGATGATGATGTTAGGGGTACAGAGAAGGACATGGGGTACTTTTTATCCCGCAATTCCCGCGGGAACTCTGAAATTACCGCAGATGAAACCGCGGGGCACAGCTAGTTAAAAATAATTTAAAGAATTTTTATCAACACTAATGACACAGTGTCTAATTGTGAAACAAAACAAAATGGGCAACAGATAAGTAGGTTTATATACTCGTTTTTCCGTTTCGAGTTACTCCTACATTTCTAATCATTAATAATATCAATACGTTTAATTACAAAACAAAAATTATAATTGAAGTAGATTAGTACGTTAGTTTTGGTGTTAATTGGTGTTGTTTTTATTTTTTTTTGTTTACTACGAATATCAATAAAGTTTTTGTCCGCTGTTTATCCATCGATCTGTAGGTATATTCGTCTGTCCGACTGTCCGAAATCATTCACCTA
This sequence comes from Zygaena filipendulae, assembly GCA_907165275.2. Taxonomy (NCBI): domain Eukaryota; kingdom Metazoa; phylum Arthropoda; class Insecta; order Lepidoptera; family Zygaenidae; genus Zygaena; species Zygaena filipendulae. The sequence continues at coordinate 8,571,273 of OU015664.1, forward strand.
CCTAATTCAAAAGTCCAAAATGTTGTACCTAGGGGAGACCGGGGCTATAATTAACAATAATTACATTTTTAGTTGTATCTCCGAAATTATTCAATATTTAGACCTGTCAATATAAACGTATATGGAGCACATTTTCTTGAAATTACAAAATATCTGAACATGAACTAAAACCTTTGTTTGGTTCATATTCAGATATGGTCAAAGTAAGTACTTTGACCATGCTTTGAGGTGTGGTCAAACACCAAGCCTGTAAACAGTAAAAAAAAATAAACTGGGGCACCTAAGCGTTAACACGTTAATACTAACCCCGCCGATTTGTTAATTTCATCCCCAAAGGTACATTTTTGGTTTTAAAAACCGTAAAAAAATATTTTTTTAAAAGTTAGTCAATTGAATTACATAGCAATATTAAGTATGAAATATTCTTCTAGGAAAACAAAATATAATAATAAAGCCTTATATTTTGAGCATAAATCAAAAAATTGTTAGGTTAATAAAAATAAAGAGGCCTGATTCACAGCTCAGTCATATGACGCGTGGTGGACATCTGACCAGTCCTGAGTCATGTGGCCTGATCTAGGAGGCGCTCGCTGGTGTGATAAACATAGATTTAGAGAAATTTGCTTGTTAATACTTACTTCTGTTAATTGTAGCCCCGGTCTCCCCTACTCTTAAACCTCACGTTTGCAGACCGGGATCAAAATTCTAAATACCTATTCTATTCGAGAATCCAACACAACGCAAAAGAACTCGCGAGCATAATAAATAAGTAATTAACCCACAATCACTGCAGATTCTTATAAATCCTAATTAAATTTCATAAACACGAATGTGAGTTTGTTTGTTTGTTAGGTAATCTACTGATGATTATGAAATTTTGCATACACGTTATCTCCCAGACAAAAAACAAGACATAAAGTACTTTTATCTCGGAACCCCGTGGGAACTCCGAAATTAACGCGGGTGAAACCACGGGGAAAGCTCGTAAACAAATAATTAGCCCACAACCACCGCAAATTCTTATAAATATTAGTTATAAAACCAGTAGGGCTAACATATTTTGTGTGGAAAACAACCGGGGATTAGATACTTCTCTCCCGCCGTCATCGCTGAATCGTGCGATCAATCGTCCAACCAGTCGGCCGACTGGTTCACTCACACTCACCATACTTCGCCTATACTACACCCAGTGTAACATGATCCACCCCGCCTCTCACCATGTCCAGAAAAATAGTCACATTAAGGGGTACACCGGTAGAAAATTATGGATCAATGGACATTGGAAGCGAAAAGGACGGGTGACTATAAGATTTTACGGAAATGAACTCGAGGGCCACTACATTCTAAGCCAATCCAATGTACCTATGAGGTTTAACAGATTTTGGTTGTGGTTTTAACTTCTATGTTATTTGTGTATTTAGAGTTATTGAAAAACGTTATATGAAATGCAGACTTAATGCCTGCACTCTCAGCTATACAACTTTTGGGTATAGGTATTAAATTAATTTAATGGGGTTAATTTAGCGGTGTATTAAAAACGACTATCGTTACTTAATTATTTTTACAATTTTACCTGCCTATTTACTGTAGAAAATTTAAAAAAATCCTTACTAATATTATAAATGCGAAAGTGAGTTTGTTTATTACGCTTTCACGCCTTAACTGCTCAACCGATCACCGTGAAATTTTGCGTACACGTTTTCAAGGGTGCAGAGAAGGACATAGGGTACTTGTCGTCCCAGAGTTCCCGCGGGAACTAAAAATTACCGCGGGTGAAACCGCGGGGGACCGCTAGTTAATTAATAATGCTTCGATAGAATTATAATTTTACTGTTTTCGTTTTTCGGTTCGTTTAACTCTCAAAACATTATAATCTTTGATCATAAATTGTACAGACAGAAAGTTCACCAACTTTGACACTGACCGAAGATGGGGTATAATGGCAGGGAACAGCTGGTCGCGTGCAGAAAGGGTGACAAATACCCTCGGAGCTGATACCATTTTCAAAAGTAACTACACGCTGTCAGGGTTGTAGAAAAGGACATATTATAGGGTACTTTTTGTCCTGGAATTCCTGCAGCAACTCCGAAATTAATGCGGTTTAATTTATAATTGTAAAAAATATATCTGTGATACAATAATTATATTTTTTTTGCTATTCAGCGCGGGAGTGCAGTCTCACACCTTTGTACCGGGAACGGTCAGGAGCGGGTTATGAATTGATATTTGCGGCGAAATTTTTGACAGTTAGATAAAATAATTTAATTATAATAAAAAAAGTGTTTATTTGTGGTTAACAAAGAGTTCTTAGCCTATACAAATACTATAAATACCTATAACATACCAAAAATTCTTATTAAAAGAAAGCTTATTATTAGTAGGGAAGTAGAACAGCCATAGGTTGGTGACCTGAGCGCTAAACTAAGCGAACTTGTATCATAGATCGAGCCCAGGGACCTTCCACTCCTACTTAACTGTTGGTGATACATAACTACAGCCTTATGATGTGATACATAAGCAGCCTTTTTTTCAAACTATATTGTAACTTTATAACTATTGTTTATTGTATTCATATGATAAGTTTTCATAGAGCGTACTTCAAGTTATAGTGCGTGGGGTCGCGGTTGAGGAGCCGCATTGCTACTTATAGTGGCGTAATGTGCCTCAAGTATAGGTATAGGGTGCCCGGTGCGGGCGGCGGCGGCGAAATGGGATTGAACGTCTGGGGTGTTGACACCACCGGCACCCTCAGTCAAGTTGACAATCCACAATCCTTGACGCATAGAAAACTAAGGAATGGAATCGTTAACGCAGAACCGCGGGGTCAGCCAAGTTGATTTTATAATTTCTGAGGCTTTTATGAATGAATTTTATGAATCTCTAAGTATGTTGTATGTGGTCAAAGTAATCCCAACAAAAACATTTTCATGTAAAATGTTGCCAAGACGAGACCATATACCAGCACTTTCAAAAAGTTATCAGATCTTATGTAGAGCCAAGCTTCTAACTCTACAAGGTCTAACTTCACAAACTCTACACCTTAGCCAAAATATGTGGCTTGGCCATTTCGCTACATTCACATGGGCCTAAGGTGAAAAATTGGTCCATTTTTCATTACTTTTCTGTTATATAATAATAGTTCTTTGTAGTAACGAAACGGCCAAGCCACATATTTTGGCTAAGGTGTAGAGTTTGTGAAGTTAGACCTTGTAGAGTTAGAAGCTTGGCTCTACATAAGATCTGATAACTTTTTGAAAGTGCTGGTATATGGTCTCATCTTGGCAACATTTTACATGAAAATGTTTTTGTTGGGATTTCATTTATTTTTGTAAGTCAAAATTTCAGAAGTCTCATACAAACTTCCATCCCCTAATTTAAGGGGTTGAGAGATAAAAGTTACAATTTTTATAATTTTTTTGTTGTTTGTTTACTAATACTAGCTTACATACCAAATTTCAGCTTTCTAGGACATTAGGAAGTACCCTAAGAATTTTGATGATCATCAGTGAGTCAGTGACGAAATCGGGGTTTTTTAGATATCAATAAAATCTAAAGGATGGGAGCTATGCAATTAAAACTTAATATGTTCAATAAGTCCGCTATTGACAATATATCCCGAAAATTTTGTTGATCTAGCATAATCCAAACCCAAGTTATGAGGGTTCAAAAAAACGACGAAGCGCTTCGAGAAAAGGTAGGTAGTGCCCTTGCGCTTTGCTGGCTCGTCTTGGCGGGGGCACTACCGTGCCCCCAGATTTAGGATCTTTAGAGCGAACGAAATGCATTCTTCCGTTATGGTATTTGAATGCGCGAACGCAGTTCATACATACCTATAATACCTACTTAATATGTCGGGAGTTCGGGACTCAGGTTCATTCGCCACATCTCGTGAGGTGAGTGACCGCCGTCGGATGTTTGCCACGGAGCCTCGCGGTCGCGGGTTCGATTTCCGGCCCGTTACCGCTCCGAGCAGATGGGGACGCGCCCTTAGTTGCCATAGGGCACAGCATTATGATGAAAAAATCGCGTTTAAAACTTACCTCAGTTATAAATAACTAGCGTCTCCTCTCGCGATTTCGGAATTCCCGCTGTAATTCCAGGATAATGATTATGTTCTCTGTCTGTTCTCTGTACCTTTGACAACGTGTATGCGAAATTTCATGGTTATAGGTTGAGTAATTGAGACGTAAAAGTGTAACAAACAAACTCACATTCGCGTTTATTATACCTATAGGTACTTAGAGTATTATATTACTGTATTCATAGTAAGGTTGTTGTAGGTAGATGACGTACCTATTTGTTCGCTATGGACATGTGACAATATTAAATGAATCGTGTGTGTTATTTACATGTGGTTGTATTAAAACTTCTTTGACATGATTATTATATACATATTTTACTAACCGACTCCGTTTTGGCATGTGGATTACTGAGTAGTAGGTATAGGTACCGAATGGATTAAAAATTTCGCTTTGAACGTTCCTAGAGTTACCTACTTTATACTTTACCTGCCAAGCTTATAAATTATAAAACTCGTTGTACATAATATAGGTAATTGTATATTATATTCACCATTCTCTCGAACGTTTAACTACTTCTCAACTCGTTTCTGAGTAATTTCTAAGGTATATAATGACTATTATTAAGGTTAGGTAGGTACGTATGCAATAGTAACTTTGTAACAAACAAGTTTACTTCACTATACAATGTTATTTTTAGCGTACCTGAAAAATAATTCGTTCAAAACCAGCCATCATGCCATCATACTATATCCTGCCTCTATGATGCCCGATGATGCCATTCGAGTGAGTGAACGTCAGTAGCTCCCGGCGGCGGCGTGCATTCAGTGGTAATCTATCTATAAAAAAATTATTATTACTAACTAGATACCGTTAAACGAGAAATTCTTGTACATATAAAAATTAGAATCTCGGAAACGGCTCCAACAATTTTCATGAAATTTAGTATGCGGGCGGTTTCGGGGGCGATTAATCGATCTAGCTAGATTTCATTTTTAGAAAACTTTGTTATATCCGTGTTTTCAGAACATGAAAAATGAGTGTTTAGTACTGCAGTATATATAGTATTATATTATCTGTGGTACTGTTTAAGATATCACAACGAGCGAAGCTCGGTCGCCTAGATATTGATAATAACAATCGACGCCATACCTACGGCGGTCATAATTTCGTGCCATTTTCGGGGATAACGATTTAAATAAATAAATAAATAAATAAATAAAACTTTTTTAATATTTTCCCTGTCCAAACTCACCAAACAGTGTAACATGGTTTCAATAAAAAAAAAATCGTTTGCCTTCATTAAAAATGATATCTACCTATGTCGTACTATATAAGCTAAGCTGTCGCCTCGAGACTTTTTAAAGTTTTTAAAGTACCTAAGTACATAATACTATACTATGGTCTATGAGCAACATAAGGCACCTAGTAAACTTACAAATCATTTATATTAAAACTAAATCATTGGACTAGTGCTTAACAAACCTGATTGCTACGCTGGCGTCACGGGTTTGAGTCCCGCGTCTGGGTGAACATTTGTAAGATCGTTGTTAGCTGACCTATAAACTATCTACCTGCTAAACGGCTTCATATTAGGTCAAGTGGTTTTCGTGATTTCGTGTTTAGTCAGTGAGTCAGAGAGTCAGTGACCTTTCGTTTTTATGTTATGCTAGCTGTCCCCCGCGATTTCATCCGCGGTAATCTCGGAGTTCCCGCGGAGGTTGCGGGAAAAAGTACTCTATGTCCTTCCTTGTACCCCGACAGTAGTTTACTGTGATTAGCTGTTCCCCGCATTAGTTCCCGCCGGAGTTCCCGCGGGAATTCCGGGATAAAAACTATCCTATCTTTTAAGTTGGCCCATATTATAAATGGTTACAAAATTTTATCAAAATCCGTTCAGTAGTTTCGGAGTCCATCGCGCACAAACCACGTGACACGTGATTTATATACATTAAGATTATACAAGTTGTGCTCCGCGGTTTCACCCGCGTTAATTTCAGAGTTCCCCGGGGAATTCCGGGATAAAAAGTACCCTAGAAAGAGTAAAAAACATCCATCCATCCATCCATCCATCCATCCATCCATCCATCCATCCATACATTCTTACAAACTTTCGCGTTTATAATATAAGTAGGATACAGATAGAAGATTGAGCACTTAAAATATCTATTAACGATACTAAGTATCTACGGATAATTAAGAGTCTTCTAGCAAAAGCAGTTGAAAATTGGCTGTATAAGTGTATAATGACGTTATACAATAATAAAATATGATCGCTAAATAAAATTCCAACTATCTCTTAAACTAAAAAGGACATCACCAACAAAGTGGTTTGAAAATCAACTCGATATAATATTATGTATACCTAACGCAAAGCGACTTCTTACCGCCTGCCTACAAAAACATCACAGTTATGAAAATGAGGTAAACGAATCACAGCAACACCATTGACGATTGTGTACGTTTATTGAAAACATGAAGCGAACAGAAAAATCAGTGGAATGCACGATTGCGGCGACGTTGCTGGATTACGCATGCGCTTTAAAAGTAACGAGGGCACGAGGCTGTTTTGAAGTGAAACGTAAGAGATTGTGATGTTTATGATGTGATTCGAGAGAATGTGTTCGCTGGGCGTCGGTCACATTCGAGCGCCGACGACGCGCACGTGCACACCGCCCAATATTAATAAAACAATGAGCGCCAAGTACGTTCCCGATGCGTATCGAAGGTTCCGTAAACTTTAAAACACGTAACCTCTTTTTTCGGATACATTTCTAATGTTACTATCTCATTATATCAAATTGCTAATATCAGAAACAGACTAATTGTCAAAAATATTTTGACATTGTACTAAGATATGAAGCGGATAAAGTCAACTATATGTTGATATTGTTGTAGCTTATGATCAGTTAATTGGATTTAAACACAAGTACACAATTACTTACTCGACTGTGATAATAAGCCAGTTAAATAGTATTAAATCACTTTTTAATTAAGATTGACGCTGGATGAGTTCTATAAGAACACAGATGCACGTAAGATTTATTACACGTAATAAAACACCCTAGCATTTACTACGTCTTTGTTTTGTCGTCGAATTTAAAAAACTTACCAGTAATACATTTACCAAAGAACGAACACGTGTTCCTATTTTAAAAGTTTTAGCGCTTCATTGGCACTTGTGACGTTTTGCTAAGGAGTCACCCAGGTGCAGTTAAATAAGTAATGATGATTTGGTATAAGAATTTTCACGAACGAAATCTGAGTTTTGTTATTAATACTTCATGTTGCTAAGTGAAAGGCTTGTTCACTTGCTTTTGTTCACACAACCTTGTGTTGTCGCCACTTCTTCCACGCGAATGTACATATATACATACGTACCTATATGTGAATACTTAGTAATATTACGATAGCATTATTGCCCCACTTCTCCGCATGTGCGAGTGTATTAAGGTGCTATGTCGACAGAAAAAATAATTAAATGGTGAACAGGGGATAGAGAGATATAGATATGACTGCAGGCGAAAAAATTACATACATACAGCAGAATGAAGAACCTGCTCCTTTTTCGTAGTCGGTTAAAAAGAGATAGGTATGACAATAAAACAAACATAATCATTGTGATTTAGTATTTAATAAATATCAATACCATTTTATTAAGTAAATCAAGTCTCGAAATTAGGCTATAAGTTACAAGCATTCGGCTAGATTCGGTTTTTTTTTCCATTGTAAATACTAGGTAATCGGAATCGTGTTTTCGATTTAATCTGAATCAATTATACGTTAAATAAACATAGTTAATAATATAGTTTATGTATATATGTATCTGAAAGTTAAACTCCTAAGCTTTATGATTTTCGGGGCATTTGAGATCGCGTTTTATTTACATAGCCTCTTAATACACCTTCGAACAATCACTGAGCAATGAGCATGTCTCTACAGTCTACCTACCTCTATGATGTCATGTTTCACACAGTTATAAGATATTTATGTAACCGTAATGTTATTAATTAGCTTTAAGTTACTTTTTCGTAGTCTGCACTCTTGTTTGTTTGTATTGTATTACAAAAAAAAAATATAGTACTTAACACAAAGTCATTATCCGCCCCATTCCGTGTGTCCTCTGTCCGCTGGGTACAAAAGGTATGTTTGGCTATATAAAAAAAATGTTCAGCTTTTTGGGAAAAGGTCCCGACTAGTATAGCGCTGAGGCTGATCTTTGAATTTCGACCAAAGCAGGTAGAGCATAGTATTTATGTAGGTTTATTTAGCTGTAATTTCTGACAATTTGTTTATTAATTTATTCTTAACACATACGGTATAGGGCCAATTACAATAACTAACAAATACTAGTAGGCCTTACATACAACTCCTTACAACTCACAAACCTTCAGAGACACAGACATGATGATCATCCGAGTAGTAAACGCTTAACAAACAAACTCACATTCGAATTTATAACAGTAACGGTTATGCGTCATATACTAGCGGTTCCCCGCAAATTCACCCTGTGATTTCACCCTCATTAATTTCAAAATTCCTGCGGAAATACCGGATTGAAAATTATTTGTAATATTAATTAGGACTCTATTATTAAATCACCTAATATCGGTACGGCTAGATATCCCGATACAGAGGTGAATCAGAAGCAAGCATTCTCGATTCTCGGTAATAAGATGTGCCCAGTTTAATACAGAACAAAATGATCTGTTCTAAAGACTATTTTCAATGGTGTTACAGATCTACATACTTGGTTTTGAAAGCAAATAATCGTAGAAAAAAAAATCCCAAGAATTTAACAGCATAACAATTATTATTATATTACCTATACTTAAATTCTAGGGATCTTCATTTCTGAGAGTCGTTTAGTTTGTTCAAGAATTATAGGTGATATCATAATAATAGCTAAGTATTTGCTTATTCGGTTGCTTTCATAGATAAATGGTAAGATAAATTACTTGTTTATTTTCTCGTCTTATATATTTTTACCTCAAGTCTTACTGAAGTTCAACCAAACGTATTACCTACTTAGTTTAAGGTTAATTTCAATAATTATTAAGATTCACTTACTAGGTACTTCATAGATCCGAATAATATTATTCCTAATACCTATAAAAAGTTCCTATGGGAATTGGGAGTTCTGAAAGTAACACATAATTATGTGTTTGCATTTTGATGCTGAACAGTATTTTGTACCTACACTTTATTTTTGTTCAACAGTAAATAGTACAATTTAGTGAAAAACAGTATAATACTGTATAAAACAGTATAGTTGGCAACTCTATCTGAAACTGACGCGGGTGAAACCGCGGAGCAACAGCTAGTGTAGGTGTACTTAATAAAATAAACAAAAATTTCATAAATAGCTTCAGCAAAGTTAATTAAGAGACATTGTACATAACCTAGAAATTTATTTTCACGGGATCCGATTCAGCGATGCCATCAGTTATGGAAGCTTATATTCAACAGCCGTAGCTTTTAACTAAGCTTTTATGCCACAATGTCGGGGAAATGTAATCGTTTGCGTAATCTCTTCTCAGAACGATTAACATATTTTGTTAAATAACTATAAATAATCTATGAGTAAATGTTATATAACAATAAAAATGCACGTTAGGTATTCGAGACAAACCGATCCAATAGTTTGCTTACTTTGCTTACTAGTTAACAGTAACTTTGTAATAAAAAAATATTATCAAAATGTGTATTTCTTTTTACATTTCAACTAGATATTGCCCGCGGCATTATCTGCATGTACCTGCCTAGTTCCCTTGGAAATTATCAGCTGCAACATTCCTTTTTACCTAATGATTAAAAATAAGAATCCTAGTAAAAATAATAATAATACTAATGTTATAAATGCGAAAGTGAGTTTGTTTGTTTGTTACGCTTTCACGCCTAACGGCTCACTCGATTATCATGAAATTTTTCATACACGTTATCAGGACATAGGGTATCTACTTTTTATCCCGGAATTTTCCCACGAGAACTCTGAAATTACCGCGGGTAAAATCGCGGGAGACCTAAACATAGGGCTAGCTGTACAATCAATACATGCAATCAATACATTTTATACGGTGGAGACAAATATGGGCATTTCTACCGGGCTTACACACGGATGCATTGTTGTTAAAAACCGAATAACACCCAGAACTTGGTGTTTAACCCAATCATCGAGTTTATTCCGGTTGAATACTTTGCACCTAATCTCAATATAAAGCTCTCTTTTTTGTGTTTGAAATAGCAATACGCGTGTAATTGAGAATGCTAAGAGATTTTATCTTCTGCCTACTGCTGATGGTGTTATCGAGTCGGACGGGGTGCCTTCGTCACTTTTTAGGATCTATTTGAACTTTTCAGTGAAGGCCCTTCACCTCCGACTGGAGGCCGGCTCTCGGCAGTTAACCTCTGTTGAATATTTATATTAATTCGCCCGCCGTCGGCCCTCCTCAGCTCTAACCAAGCTGTACTTGCTATCTTTGTCTTTCAAAGCTCTACAATTAAACATAGACTATGCAGGCGTTGCTTATCATAATACTTTAATATTTGAATACTGTATAACTTAGGTAAAAATAATAACACCGGGCGGGTTAGTTAGAAAAGGGTTGAAAAGCAGTGAACCTTTATGAGTATCACTGATAACTAAGTGACTATATTACGATTTACCTACCTCTATATATGTGTTATTTTCTTAAACATTTTACAAAGTAAAACTAAACTCTAAATACATACCTACATACTACAAAGAGCGTTGGACAAAAATTCATGGTTTTCTAGGTATAATTTTTAAGGTACCCAATTTTTACAAATCTGTTAGATTATTCACGTGATAAGAAGTGATCAAATCCGTTTTATTCTAGAATCGGTTTTATTTTGCCATCTTTTAGAAGAGTTGGATTGCTAACTAGTGGATTCTACACAATTGGATATTAAAATAAAATAAAATTGAATAAAACATTAAGTGAAAAAAATAACAACCTATCTACTAGATTTAGTAGATTCTAGTAGACAGGTATAGTCCTAAACTTTGTCACATTAGTTATAGATAACGTATGCATCATAATATAAAAGCAATATGTTGCCGATAAGCCACATGTTAACCCACAAAATTAAGTTATTGATAAATGATATAGAACGCTTTATTGAGAGTTACCTATAGAACGTTTTTTAATTATGTGCTTACCTTATTACATTGTTTAAATACCAATCAAAAGGTTAAATATAAAAAAATGTTCACACAAAATGGCGCTATAATTTTAAAACAACATTTATTCAAAATTTCTCCAGTGTGGCTTATCACACTTTTTCTTATCTATGTCCAATTGTGATTAATCATTAATGAAGAAGTTCGGAATGTCATCTGGTCGCTCTTCCCGGGTGCAGTGCGATCGTCAAGTAATATAAAAAAAACCTTAGTGAACTGATAATAATTATTATGATTTTTTAACCAACTGCATTTATATTATTTGAGTCAACATGACGAATGTACAAAGATAATAAACTTTTTGTTGTTGTTGTTGTATTTATCACGTTATGGGTACGTTTTACTACCTGCTAACGGAAAGGCGTCCATGCTTGTGTGTTATTTCACGATAACGATGGCTGACACTTTATCCATAGTGATCGTTTATTTTATGTACTACTTAAAACCGGTCGGCAGTCAAATATGAACCAATCAACGATTTTAATCAGCGACCAATACGCTTAAGTAGTACTTTACTTTTTTTTATCATAGATAAATATAATGTAATGTTTATTATGCATTAAGTAAATATTAGTACGCACATGACACACACGACTGTAACATTTGTATATTTTTATGCTTCTAGTATGAGATCTTTAAGGGCTTAAATTATAGTTCACGCAAAGCAAAATACCGGGACGGTAGACTGTTTGGTTATTGGGACGCACCATACTTACATTACTCCTGTGATCCTAGTATTCTCATTGGTTACTTTAAATATTACCGGTAAATCTTGTTTAAATTAAGTTTAAATTAGTTGTAATAATGTTAAAAATCAAATGCCTTTCCTTTCTTTCTTTAAACGAAGCAAAGTCACGAATACGCAGGCCCGTGTTGGGCCAACGTTTGTCAAACATTCTATGATGATGACGTATAAAAACGGGCACACGACGTTGTACAGGCGGCAGCAAAATAAAACAAAACATGATTATTATCAACGCGTCCGCACAGATGTTTGACTCGCGGTTCCATTAAATATCAGCACAGTTGTTTAACTATGTTCGTAATAGATAGCTAGTTATGTGCACAAACAGTTGGCTCGACTTCAATGAAAACCAGCAATGGATAAAAAATCTTACTCGACTACAATACGCTTGGAGATACAGTAGTGGCGAGTCACTTAACGCTAACACTGAAATGTAGACGACACACACAAACGCGTCACGCCCTTGCTGGAGAATGAAAGAAGCTATTTCAACAAAGATAAATTTGCCGATTGACAATGACAAATTATCCGTTATTTTAATATATTTATGGTCGAAATTCTCGTGCACACCGATTTGTGTAGAAGTTTAAATTATTTGATAGTGATTAAAACGGAAGGGCGTTTTAGACGGTGTGGGTAACAACTTTACTCAATTTTATTTAGCTGACGATTATACCGCTCTTTATGTATTTAGATTGTCGTGAGATTACTATTTTAGAATAAATAATAAAAATAGAAATATTTTAAGAATATACAAGACATAATATATCTACATAGGTACTTACTCTGTGGTATTGAGATGGCATGGATTTATTTATTTACATCCTAAAAACCGAGTCGCCGACTTCAATACAAATTACCGAAACAAAAACAAAAAAAAATCAGAAAAATTTATGTAGGTATGATTTGGCTCTTCTTTATTTATTTAGCTTTTCAAATTAATAAAATTATACTTGGATAAAAGTTTAGGAGCGTGGTCTCGTAGTGTCATATGCATGTAAAAACTGTACTTGCTTGTGACGTCACGTGACATTTCGACTCTACGTATCTCTGTAATTTTTTGCTTACGCAAAAAAAAAGAAAAACTACGTCTCTAATATTTTTTATGAATCTACAGGTGGACTAAAACAAAAATTTTGTCAAATAGTCTAACTTTTCAAACCGAAATTCAAATTTGATAAGGTACACAAAACAAATAAAACAGACATATGCATTTTTATATATCTGATCAATTTTTAACTGGTTATGAAAATAAGAAAACTCAATTGAGTTTTAGTTTTAAGTGTTTGCATGTTTTGTGTGTGCTAAATAAAGTTAATTTCAATTTCAAAATAAAAAGCAAAAAATATATATTTATTGAATAGGCATAAGAAACGTTCCACAACCAAAGTTAAGTACCCAGTTTTTGAAGCCTCGCTCGAGTGGCGAACACATTAGCTTTTAAAGCTAGCATAATATTGGATCGTCATGTTATTGTTAAAAGAAATGTTGCTGAAAACCGGAGATTAATTTCATAAATTCGTGCACAAAACATTTTAGGGATAATTCGTGCACAAAAATGCGTACGTCTCTACACAAATCTATTCTATGACCAGTATTTTTTCTCAGAAGGTCTTTTGCTCATTCATCACTTACAGATAGTTGAGCGTTATCTTTAAAAAATATGGCTTTTTTCTACAACTAAATATCACGATATCTATCTATGACATTCAGCGTTCCATTGAGAATTTTAATAACTTTAAACCCTACATTCTAACATACTTCATAAATAGTAGGTAGGTATTAGAGAAAGGACAGTTTTTCGATAATAATCCATTTTCGATAGTAATCCATTGCGATATATAACCGATATATAACCAGTATCTTAAATCTTTAAACAATTGAAAAAAATAATAATTCGAGTTTACAAAAGTTATCGACCGGCCGCGGTCGAATACCGGCCGTCCTTTGTCACACAGCACACAGGTAGAGTTTCCGCTGTCTACGGATCAGCTGGCGGTGGTTTTATTCGTCGGTGTGACAGGCTGACCTTGGAGAATATGACCGAATTTTGGGCTATCGCGAAATTTCGATTCGAAACGTAAGTTCCATTGTGATAGCTCTATAGCAACTCGATTTCATTGATATTACTTATTGATAATAATTAATTCTTAGATAAATGATTGGTCTCCGCTGCGCTCCGACCGCAGCGGAGACCAATCATTTATCTAAGAATTAATTATTTTTTTCGGTAAGTGACTGTTGCCCGCTGCTCTATGTATAGGCTACTAGCGATTCCCCGTGGTTTTAATCGCATTAGTTTCGAGATTCCCTCAGGAACTCTTTGCATTTAAATAAAACATACAAACTATAATATTGTAGGTAACATAAAAACTTTCAAACTTTACATCTGTAGATAATGGCCACTGAGAAAATATCCAGTAGCGCGCAACGGTACTTATATTACTGAAGTGTACGGGTATTTCAGCAACCCATACAAATTAGTAAGCGTGTAATTAATATCTCATCAACAAAATTTCAAGATTGATTTAAGTTCAAATAACTATTAATCTCGACGCATTGAAGTCAACATAAATCGTCCAACTTCCAACAAACGAATACCAAACTTAAATCATACCCTTAAAGTACAGTTTTGTTAGACATTTTAACGAAATGAAAAATTCAATACACGTTGATATTCAATCTAAAATAGATTCTATTTTTAGCTAATAAAGACTATATTGGAACACAGAAAACAAAGGCTATTGCCACAAACACATGTAAACATATATTTACACAGCCGTAGCGCTCGACCAGCCGAATAGGCCTGCCTCGTGGCTCTCTCTAACAGTAAATTCAATACTGAAGAGGGTAACGGTTTGACAATCAGGGGTCTTTTATACTGGGCGAGTTCTGGAGGCCGGGTGGCGCAAAAACGGAATCAATGAACTCACTCGGAGTAGACCGACAAAAGGACGCTTTGGCCCGTGAGGTAATTAACTAATATCAGTGTGTTTTCCAACTAATAAGCACGCTGCAGTTCGGTGTTTTATAAAGATAATGGTGATTTGAGAACGTAGGGTTCGAACTTTGACTCTACCTCTAGCCACATGTGGTACGATAACGCTGCGGACGCATTTCTTTGTTCTAAATACATCGAGTATTAGCTGCTCGGTTTCCCTACGGTTTCTCTTGCGTGAATTTAAGTATTCTACCGGTAATGAATTGTTCGTACTGGGGCAAAGATGATCGTGACATCAAATTCGTTCAGTCTAGATGCCTGATTGAGTCATTCTTCCAAACATCCATTGAAATTTAGGCAAAACTTTCATTTTATATTGAGGGGAGGTAAGGGGGAGGTGGATTGTGGCTACCTTTTGATGCATTAGCTAAATTAATATATTCCTTCGGACGTAAGAGTCCGGAGAAATGCACCCATCCCTCCAGCTCCAGATAATATACGTGGCTAATTCAATTTATAGTATTTCCCACCTCTATTAATATACGTAGTAAGAAGTAGAAGGTTATAGTAACAATGAAATTGTTGGGAGTTATATTTAAAACAACACTAACCATAGCAAAGTAAACGATAGAGTTTAGTTCCAACAGATTCCCATAGATGTCCGTACCTGTACGGTTGAGTGAAACACGGAAATTAAAAAAAGGGAAAGTGGAAATAATTCTATATTCGAGTGTATTAACTTGTTTCGATGGTGTAAATCAAAATGTGTGCAGTTTTAGGTACCTACCTAGGCGTTCTATTTTTCGTATTTTACTTATTGCAACATAATGGTATAAAAGATAAGTAATAGAATCCATTTCATGTGTGCGTTTATAAGTAAGATACTTACGCGTATTAAGCGAAGCTATATGACAATTTTAAACTGAAAGTAATAAAGCTTTAATAGTACAATAATAAGCTTGGATATTATCACAAAGCGCCATTTACCTACTCGTAGTCTTAAACTAAGCAAAACTTCTGCAGTGGACTTAGGTATACCAGACAAATCATATAATAATTATTCTAAAGGTACTCTATTTAGTACTAGCTGTTCCCCGCGGTTTCACCCGCGGTAATTTCGGAGTTCCCGTGGAAATTTTGGGATAAAAAGTGCCCCATGACACTCAGGAACACTGTAGTACCTACCTAGTCTATTGGTAAAAGAATTTTCAAAATCGGTTCCGTAGATCCAGATATCACTCCCTTCAACGTCACATGCTCACAATTCACAAACTCACCAACTTTGGCTCTTTATAATATTACTAGCTATACCCTGCGGTTTCAACCGCGTGAGTTTTGGGATCAGGAACCTTTGCGGACGCAGGCAGAACAACCCGTCAAAGTTTCATCACAGTCACGCCAATGATTTCGAAACGCATTGAGGACAGACATACAAACATTTATTTTTATTTATAAAGAATAAGATTAGTAAATTAGTATATACTCCTCCCGGTTTCATCCGCGGTAATTTCGGATTTCCCGCGGGAATTCCAGGTAACGATATTGAATTGAATTGAAAGAACTTTATTTGACACAACACATGGATAGTTACAACATACATTAATTTAAAAAAGTATGTATTGCCTAAGACACTCACAAATAACATGGTTTTCTATTGGTAAAAGAATTTTCAAAATCAGTTCAGTAGATCCAGAGATTACCCTCATAAGCTCACAAACTCACAAACTTTACCTCTTCATAATATTAAGTACACATTATAAAATTACTTTATTTAGTAAATATATACATGACATGGATAGTATATACATGACATGGATTTTATTTGTTATCTTTCAACTGTAATTTACCTATTATTAAAGATATTTGAATTTTTTGCAATGTACATTTGTGCTCACAGACATACCTACGTCTACTACATCTATTTTAATGTAAGCAGGTATAACAGATGTAAGTGCATAAATTACTTCACAAGTAGGCAAGCAACGAGTTAACATCAGAATAACAGCAATAAAATTGTTGTAATTTATTGTTACAAAGTTTGCTTTTTGTAATAGAACCAAGACAACCCGCTTTTTCTTATTATTTATTTTTATAATATCTAACGGTGAACAATTAGGCTAAACCACACTACAAAGAGCTTCGCTTATTGCCAAGAGCTAAGAAACTCGCCGAGTGACTAATCCTAGTGAACAGACATATTATCAAATACTATCGCAGGTGGGTAACTACTTAATTAGACATAGGCACCTATCTTCGGGCGTCGCTTGCAGTGTGGCCTGTGTGGCCAGCTGCGATAGTGTGCAATATATCTGTGCACTAGGATTAGTCACTCGGCGAGTTTCTTGACTCTTAGCAATTAGTGAAACTCTTTGCAGTGTGGCTTTAGACTTACTTATCGGCAGACACTGGGAGCAGTGTTCCAAGAGACAGATCGTTGACGAATATTTGGTGATCATCATCGGACCGCTGGGTCCAGCTGCAGCTCATCTTGTTTCCAACGATCCTATCTCAACCACCATATCCCGACTCAGCTTCAGAGAATACGTCTCTATACTATTTAGGAGATGTGCGGGACGTCGATTGTTCCGATTTATGGTACAGAATAACTTTCGAGAAGTAAACGCACGTTTTATTTCGAACGAACACCAATGTTTAGATATATGTCTCTATGCACTCGTATACCTTTCGTTGGATTGAGATGAAACTGGTTGGTTTTACTGCGCGCTGGGAAAGATTAGTAACGAAAAAAAAAAAATTTGCAACGCCTTACCTACTCACAGGCTAGCAGGTATTCAGCGAAACTATTATAATTTGAAAGCTAAATCTGATTTCTAATTGGATTTTTTGCCTTAGCGAGTCTTGCTTTTTAAAGCAAATTCCGCGTTTTTCTAGAAAATTTCTCGCCAATGTACCCAACGAAGATTGACAACCCTGGCATGGCAGGACGTTGTGGATAGCTTTGCCCAGCAGTTGAAGTCTGTTGGTTGTCATGATGATGAGGATGATGATGAGGTGTCTGTATTTTTTTCAAACTACCTTTTCGACATTTCAATTTTTAAAGGAATGTTTAGTAGACGAAGTAGCGAAACTTGTGAAATGACCCATTAAAAGAAGAGGTAACAAACAAGTGATCAATAAGTAGGTTCCTAAAGTTAACTATCTATAATAATTGTTGACCTGATTCTTGAATTATCTGATACAGTACTGAGCATTTCAGTAGGTACCAGATAAAGCGAGACGAGCGGTGCAGAACGGTTTGTGCCTTGTGCGCAAGAGTATATCAAAATTTATCGACGAAGAATAATTCCGGTGTAAATGTGTTCAACAGTTTTCAACTTTCACTTCTCTATATAGGTATCTACCTATTTCACGTAACGAAGATTAGTTATATCATTGATTTTGACAGCTTTCGGCAGATGAGTGCTTCCAAAATGTGCACCATAACAAATAACAATGTAACGGAACAATATCCGATACATCATATTGTAATATTTGTAATATATTACAGGCCGAGCGAGTGGAGCAGTGTGGAAACAGCATTAAAGTTTACAACATCGTTTGTTGCACTGTGACGTCATTTATAACTTGTAATTGGTAATAAAAACATCAATTACATTACATATATGAGTGTATTTATCCTTACTCACTTCGATTGCCATTATTTTACATGCAAATGTGTGTTTGTTTGGCTTCCGCGTCGCAACTCAGTAACCATTTGAGATTCGATAAGAAACCCCTACTACCATCGTACATTCTTATGATAACATTAAGAACATCAAATTTACATCTATTGTAATTTTAACTTTATGTGCAGTTTGTAGCGTCGACATTTCAATAGACTTACCACCAAGTGTTTATGTAAAAATGTCGAAATTTTGATGGACGAAGTTTCAGAGTTGTATGAAGTGGATAGTAGACCCCTGAAGGTCGAACCTCTGGACAGTTTTGTCCAGAGACAATCCTCTCTGATGCTTGAGCATACCGATGTATACTGAACTTCGAACCCGTTGGTGGTTTAGTTTTACATGCTCAACAATCGAGGGAAAAGATATGAACGTACGTATAATGGTACATTATACAGATGCTGATGCTGGTCTCATGTGCGACCATCCACCCACTACAACACATTTTCTGTCCTCAGCATTTTACAACAAGTTTAATCCGAAAACTACTGCGGGAACTCCAAAATTATCGAGGTTGAAACCGTGGGAAACAGTATATACCTAATATTCCATTCGCTAAAACCATATTATCAGTATTACCATGCAAAGCTCAATCGTTGTACAAAACTTTGATGTAGGCACGTCCGGTTCCGTTGAATCGGAAACGATCGATGGCAAGTTGGAGTCACCGAGAACCGTTCAACTTCGCCGTCCACGACTCACTTTCTTTATTTAAAAGAAAAAAAAATGGTTTTCACAACGACAACATAGAAACAGATAACTCAAACTTAAGTGCTATTAGGAAAGACATTTGCTATCTAACTGATTAGAAATAAAATTGGTGTCTTTCTTTTACTGTTAGTTAAAAGAATGTTTTTTATCTTTCAATTGAAAATGAGCAATCTGAAACTTTATACAAAACTTGGTCGATTTATTAGCTTTGCCTGTATAGTGTATATAATTTATGTAGTTATCTATAAATGTAATGGAATGTTTCAGTTCAATTTTTAAACGGTTACAGTACCTATTGATCAAGGATTCCGACCAAGTTCATGATTTCACAGGTTAGAAAAGTAATCCAATCATTGTTTAACAGATGGCGCTAGGATTTGTTAAATATGAATAATACCTCAAGTATAGTTTTATATTATCTGTGTAATACGTAATTATAGAGAGTTTCATTAAATTTATTTATGGAAAAGTAAAACGAAGGTAAAAAATATTTGCTCTCGTGTTATTATCTAAGGAGAAAATTTAACATGGTCCTCTATTTTTTAGTTAATTTGCGTACCTACGAAAACTTCTTCAGAATTTCAGATATTATTGGCTTAGAATTAGATGAAGTGAAAAATTTCTTCTGACAAGGAGCTAAGGGATAATAAAATGTTTCGGATGACGTAAGCGTGACGGAAACTGCAATCGTATCAGTTCCCGCTCGATATTATGAGTGACTAAACAACGTCATAGATATTTGTCACAATGCCGAAGACGTTTTACTTCGACCGCACGTTAAGATATAGTATCTATACGTGCCTATTTTTTTTCGTAAATTCCAGGAATACCCATTGTAGGTAAATAAGAAAAAATCTTTCAAATAAGCAAATATTTTTGTAATAATAGTTTAGAACTATGAAAAACGTCCCTTGCGAATGACGCCCGAGGAGTCGCTTTAATGTGTCTTCTACTATCCCTTGGTCATCTTTTTAACTTGACCGTGCTAAATTATAAATAACTAGTTGTTCCTCTGGGATTCACCCGCGTTAATTTCGGAGTTCCCGCTGGAATTCCGGGACAAAAGTAACCTATGTCCTTCTCTGTGCCTACCCCTTACGACGTTATAGATATTTATTACTCTGAGGTTATAGTACGTAAAAATAACAGGGAATCCTAGTTTAGGGACTGGTGCTCCATTATTGTATAACATTGTTTCTTATGTTCAATAAACGCTATTTTGATTTTTCATTTTCTTAAAAAATCTTCGGGCTTAATGCCTGTTTTCCGACATTTCCAAGAATTATCGTTATATTTTAACTAATTTACGCAAAACCTTGACAAATTATATACCTCAACCTGCCTTGTGAATCACTCTATCTATTGGTGAAAACCGCATGAAAATCAGTTCGATAGTTTTTAAGTTTATTGCAAACAGACAGAAAGATAGTCAGACGCGGCGGAGGATTTTGTTTTATAATGAGTAGTGATTTCAAAAATCGATATAAACAATTATTGTTTGCTGTCCGGAATGATTTAACTCAAAATGTACGAATGCTATTGATTTCACGTCAATTAACAACCTTTGCATCATCATAGGTAGAGTCAGCATGAGAAATGTGTATAATAACTTTCCATTGTCGTTGAATCATATTACAAATGTACGTAATAAACAACGAAACTGTTCACATGGTTTAGATACTGACTGTACCTGCCTACAATAAATTTTTAACTGACTTCAAAACAAACATTGGAAAATTTAAAAGTTACGTTACGTTATAGTGGAATTTACTACATTTTAACATTTATACGTGACAAAACATGTGTCTACTTTAAGTTGTCTAATACCTCTACCCAATAGGTACCCATATATCAAGCTTTGCTTAATTTGGAACCAGGTGTGATACTAAACATTATTATTATTATTTTACACATTTGCATTTTGCGTGCATTTTTCCAATTATTCTCTTCTTATGAGGTTCTTATAAACCTCCTCCAACAATTATTATAGATAATATAATATGAAAAAAATAATTGCTTAACAGGTCCAGCCGTTTCCGAGTTTTGTCAGTAGCAAAACATTTAGTCATTAGCCATTCATATCTATTATGATATATGATAATTAAAATAAATTGCTAAATGTATATAGTTAATCCCATCCGTGCCCGCGTGAATCTCGTTTTTAATCCTAGAGTTCTTGTGGGAATTCTGGGATAAAAAGTATCCTAGATATGTTACTCAAGAATACTGTAGCTTCCTACACGTGAAATATTTTTTAAAATAGGTCCAGAAGTTTTGAGTTTATCGATTACAAACAGAAAAACATCCGAAAAATATTTTTTTCTCCTCTTAATAATATTTGTACAAGAACTTTTAGGAAGACCAACAGCACAATTTTTGTATTTAAACTAAAATCTTAAAATAAAACAAACTGCTAATGAATTCTTGCTATGCTTTCACGCTTTAAATACTTGACCGATCGTCATGAAATTTTGCATACACGTTGTCAAGAGTACAGAAAAGGAAATAAGGTAGTTTTTATCCCGGAAATCTCGCAGGAACTCCAAAATTAACCCGAGTGAAACTACATAAAATTGTGCATACTACATTTCGTTAGAGGTACAGAGAAAGAAATAGGGTAGGTACTTACTCTTATCCCGGAGTTCCCACGGGATCTCCGATTTTATCGCGGAAAACTTCTAGTCCATACTCCATACTATAAATGTGAAAGTTTGCATGGAATTTGGCACAGAGATAAATTCTAATCTGGAATCTAACGTATTATACTTTTTATTTCGGAATTCCAGCGGAAATTCCGAGATAAAAAGGCGGGTGAAGCCACGGGGATCAACTAGTATGTAATTATAAGTTACAAGTAACCAATGAACATTGAACATACATTAATATAACTAGCGACACGAGTGTTTATCAGTGTATCGCAGCGCGCTAACCTATATGGGTTACGAATAGCGTAAGGTCATTAGTCACATAATTATAATAGTTAGTATTTAGGTAGGCATTCGTCAGAGGACTGTTTAATTACCTATAAATGTCGTAATGTAATTTGTGCACTGGGCTCTTTAGTCAACTCATCCCGCTCCAAACTTAGCCCGCGGGATGAGTTTACTAAATAATTAATTCAATTCAATTCAATTCCATTCAATTTTGTTATTTTTCTTTAGTAAACTCATCCCACTTAAAAAAAACGAGTAAGTATATGCTTATTTGGTGCATTAAATAGATATAGGTACCTACTTATAAAGAGAAAAGATTACTTTTTT
The DNA here is from genome assembly GCA_907165275.2 of Zygaena filipendulae. NCBI lineage: Eukaryota > Metazoa > Arthropoda > Insecta > Lepidoptera > Zygaenidae > Zygaena > Zygaena filipendulae. The sequence goes on from OU015664.1 coordinate 8,593,836, forward strand.
GTCTGTAATGAATAAACTGAAAAATACTTTCATACATAGAAACTAGAAAGCTGCAGTATTCTTGTGTGACACTGGGTTCTTTTTTTTAATAGGTAGGTACACTACAAAAAAAAAATTTAGGCAAATCCTCGTCATAATTCTGTTTCAATTTTGCTATGATACAAACCATAAATCATAAAAAAGAACGTTTCATAATATATAATATTTTATGTAGTTTATTTTCACTTTTTTACGGAACAAAGGTTATTAAGAAATTCAACCTCTAAGAGGATGAGGGGATGAATTTTTGATAATTCAACTGTAAAGGTGAAGGGGATGAAATTCGAATGAACCCGGGTTCCACAACAAGTGAATAATTTCGCTGCAGTTTAGGTATGTACCTACTTATGTATTCATAGAACACATAGCTCATGTTTCCGCATTCTTATAAAAAATCTAGGAAGACATTGTCGATGGTATAGGTACTTGATATAAATAATCTTGGACCTAACATTTTAAAAAGGATATCTATTACGTATACAAAATAAATGCGTGTACGATACAATATAAGAAGCAATCGACTGAGGTTTCGTGTTAGCAAGAACCACGCCACGGCAGCAAGCGTCACTCTTTTGACATTGGCCTTTTTTTGCGCTCGAGTCTGTAAATTCCTTCGTCGAAACTATTAACGTGTGTTGTATTTTATTTTTGAATAATACAATGCAATAGAATAGAACTAGCACGATCATTATATGCGCCATTTTTTATTTAATCATGCAGGAACAAAAAATAGAGCCAAATAGAGTCAAATTTTTACACTCCGGGATTCGTTTATCGATGAAAAAGGGATTCGAAACAATCGATAATATTTAGTTAATTATTTGGAAGAATTGTTAAAATCAGTGTTCTTAAATATTCTAGAACGACGTGATATAGTTGCAAATATTCATATCACCCTACAACTATCCTACAACCGACTAGCAGAGAGAAAACTTTTTTGTCAGATGCGCGGCTCGAACCCGACCCCATGCTTCATTCAGGCCAATAAACTCACACTATCCACGTGCAGAGTAAATAACACTGAATTATTTGTCTAAAAATATACCTTGTTTTTATGTTTTGTTCAGTCACTTAACGAAATGTGATTTTTAAAAACATAATATTATAAGTACCTAATATAATAATATAACATGTGTTTTTAGATTATAAATAATAATAAAAAAATATTATTGTACTAGTATACCTAATCATCTACATCTTAATATATATAAATCACGTGTCACGTTGTTTGTCCGCGATGGAGTCCGAAACTACTGAACGGATTTTGATAAAATTTTGTAACCATTTATAACATGGTCCAACTTAAAAGATAGGATAGTTTTTATCCCGGAATTTGCGCGAGTACTCCGGCACTAATGCGGGGACCAGCTAATCACCGTAAAATACTGTCGGGGTACAAAGAAGGACTTAGAGTACATTTTGCCCCGGAATTCCCGCGGGAACTCCGAAATCACCGCGAATGAAATCGCGCGGGACAGCTAGTATTATTATATATTTGATACTTCAAATCTAATTTTTAATCCAAGAATTTGATTTTTTACTATAGGAAAGGTTATATTACGCATTTTTCATTAAATCCCATGACGAAACAAGTCACTGATTTGAGGTTGAATGAAACACGATTGAATGTGAAGGAATCCTAATGCATATCTAACTATCATTTATTCATAAAAAATGTGAAATAATGAAGATATACTTAATTACGAGGGTAGGTGCTCATTACACACAACACCTGAGACGTTTTTAATTATCGAAAGTAAACATCCCGGAATCTGTTACGGGACTTCATAAATGTAAATTGGAGGCGCGCATCCCGTTTAGCGGGGCTGCCCCCCACCCGCGCGCCCCGCCCCCCCCCTGCCCCGCGCGCCGCCGCGCCCCGCGCACTGCTCCCGCCGAGTGTGAGGAAACGGGGACGCGTCCACGAAACGTGGAGCGCCGAGCGCGAGGCGCGAGCGTGGTTACTGGATTGCGGTGCGCATCACTACGACGCCGAGCGATGTACGATACGATATTATACCTACCTACGTAGTAGGTATGTGTCGTTTCACTCACATATTAAAGTTAGTATTGGACGTGTTTAGTATCACATTTTTCCACCGGACTATTTCAAAAACTATACTATGGAAGATTTTTGCTGTATTTTCTGTGAGTAGGTAGGTAGGTAGGTGTATGTCGGACGTTATTCGCGAAAATATTTAATTATGATATCCTTAAATTGGCATAAAATGTTTTAAGTCGTTGCCTAACTAAATAATTATGTAAGTAAATAAAATATTTTTTCATTACTCATACTCGGAAAGTAGGTCTGAAGTTGCCTGAGAAGCGGGTTGAAAGTAACCCTTTTCAGCCCTAGGGAGAATCGCTTTCAACTGACAGCTGGATACTGTAGAAACTCAAGTTTTTTTTTTTATGTCATAGGGGGCATACTTACTGGCCAGTAGCACACCTAATTTTTGTAAAATAAAATTCACTCATTTTTTTCTTTAGCTAATTCCTATTTTTATTTTGACTTTCCTTGCATTCGTAATGAAAAGCACAGTGTTATCCTCGGGAGAAAGACTTATTTAGTCCCGAGACGGGGTTTCGCCAATAGATCGAGTTACTTTCACCCCTAGGATAACAATGTACTATTGCACATACAAAAAGACAATAATAGTGATGTTAGATGACATTTTCAGTCCATATTATATAGACACTGACTGATCGAAGCAGACTAAACAGCGACATCCCTGTTAGTTTCACTTAAGATTTAGAAAGTTAGCCAAAAGATGTAACTCTATTTCTATATTTGGATTTTGATCGAAGTTACTGCGAGTTCGGATACTATAAATAAACAAGGTGTTATCCCCATTTGTACAAAAACATGTTTATTTAGAATTTTGTGTAAATAACCTTTTTTCATCATAAAAATAATTATTTACGTACCTATCTACTGTTCATAGTACTGATCGTGGGTAAAGAATGGCTCATAAAGTATTATTTCAACGAGTGTTAGACTTTACTACTATTACAATAAGAATCAACAACTACTTTACAAGTGTTAGGCTACTTTTGAGTTTGAAGTGATTGAGAAGTCTGACAAAATAAGTTAAAAAAAAATATACCTACGAAAACAAAATAGGTACGTTTATTAAAGTTATTACGCTGTGGAAAGCTTGAAAAGCGAAAGTTTGTTATAGCGAGCGTTAATATTGCTATTTGCTTACCTACTGTGTGATAGGAACAATGAGACGAAATGTAAGATAGGTAGGTAGACACAAAGCGCACAGGTGCTGCTTAGCATAATGGATAATATCTACTATAACGTCTTTAACAGATTGCTGGCAGTATGTCAGTGTCTACGCAACATTACTTCGGTCATTTGAAATTTTAACCGTGTCAAACTATGAAAGATTACTTTTTAGCATTTCTGATTTGTACTGTTGGTATATACAATAGGTACTTACTTTGGTTTAAACTTTGATACTCAAAGTTCAATAGGGTATTACACATTTTTTTGATAAAGCTTTCAAATTAATCCTGAGATCGTAATGAACCAGTAGAATTTTTATTGAAATTTTATAAAACCGCAAAATGCCTTAAAAACGATTTTTTATTTATGATTTTTAATTTTCACGCGGAAACCCTAGCCGCCATGCTTTCAGCTCGTGTCGTCCCTCCGTTAGTAAACAATATGACTGCGAAAGAGATAGTGTGTTCCGATATATACTGCGAGCACTGTTCAACGAACGGCTTCGCAGTTCGCAGTATGCAGTATACTAAATTGACTTTATACCTTACAGTGCTCGCAGCGCATATCGGAACACACCCTAGATTGTTTACTAACGTAGCTAGCGACGTCATCAATTTGGCGAATGGAGTTTTAAAACATATGAAAAAAGACGATTTAAAAAATTTAATTATATATTATTTACATTGCATTTTTATGAGTACTTACCTAAATATTGACGTTTCTCGTGAATTTTTTTCGAAATCTATCATAAACATGCATTTTTAAATTTTATTCTTACATGATGTAAAATACTCTATTGTTTTTATGCGTTATAGGACAAGATAAATAAATGAACTGTAAATTGAGGATGTGGGCTTACAAGTAAGTTTTAGGCTTCTGCGAGGCAAAAGTGAAGGTTTTAATTGGTTGAAGAGTAACACCGTGGCGTAGTCTCTATTACCGCTTACCTTCAAGCGGGGTTATGGAAAAATCTTGATCTACCCATGTAGAGTTCACCAAGCAAAGGATTTTGAGGAGCGTGTGATATTAATAGTAGTAAAGTCTGTTATTTATCAGGTTTATACAATTCCTGTGAAGTATTTACCTATACCCATTGATATTATATCAATGCCTATAGGTACCTACCTACTACATCTAAATCCTAACTACTATTACTTATATAATTTTTAAAAGGTAAGATTAATTTTGGTTAACATATCTCAATTTTTCATTCCAATGTTTTAAATAAGAAAAATTAAAATTAAAATTTTGTTTCACTTATTAGTGTGATATTTCAACCATGTAAGAAAGAAGTAGGTTCTAAAAATTAAATGGCGCGGCGTCATAAGAAAATGTGTTTCTTTCAAATAAACTTACCAAACAGGAAACCTTTAAAGGTAGTAAGTAGGCATGTATAAAAAAAGATATATGTATATGTGTTTGTAAATGTATCCTTTTTATTTCCGCATCGAACTAAATCAAAATAAATTATTTTTAAATGTGAAAACGAAGTAGAGAGGAGCAGCGTAGTATTATACTCATGCGCGGCCTTGTACCGACTACCTACATCTATCTATGTTCTCGCAATAATAACGTCAAAAAATCGTGATATGACATCATCTATCATCGATACGTACCTACCTATGTTATAAAACACTAAGTAATCAGTTTAGATAAAGAAAAACGTATTTTTGCTGTTCACGAAAATTAATAAATAATTACATCTATTTAGGACACCAAGACTCGATGTACGTTGACCTCGGGCGGGCGAGTTCGCGCCAACCTTGCGCGCGACCGTCGTCATGGCGTCGGGCCGCGCGTCGCGTGTCGCCCGCTCGCCCGCGCGTTCCAACTTACAATATTATTTCATGTCTAGGGTTTGAATTTGGAATTTTAAGTGATAACTCTCTCTACACGTACTCCGGTCTTCGAACTTCGAACTTCGAACGATGTGATCTACGAAAAATCCCTAATCTCGGGACTCCGGGACTGCTGAGTCTTGCACGTCACTATAATTTGAAATAAAATATTATAGTAGAGTTTTTGGTCAACCAAATACACTCAATTTTCATTAGTCAGAAAAGCATTTAATTTTAGACTTATTTATAAATACACTAAATAGTAGGTACCTATATCTACCCAAAATTAGGTGGTAGGTAGGTGTATATGTAAGTTGTAACTAGTATATAAATCAAATGTAACTCTAGCATTTGTCTTCATAAAACTAATTAAGCTATTGTAGAGATGAAAGCTTACATGTAATTAAAATGTAATTAAAAGTAGATACTACTTAAAACGTAAATAGTCTATATAAAGAGTATTCCGGCCTACCCCTGACTAGAATTTAATTATAATATACGTTTTAATTTAAATTGACTTATTTGGTTTAATTCTGTTTGAAAATCTAAATTTTGAAAACTATGCGTTTTTAATTCCTTCTTGCTGCGTGAAATGTGTAATTTCCCTCAGTCAAAAATCACAGATTGGACTTGGATAATGCATGAGATCGTGACAGATATATTTTACTTACCTATTACTTAATTACCTTCTTTTTGAAAACCCAAAAAAAATTACTTGTTAATTACTTACTTTATTTTTAAAAAGAGAACCGCCTTCAAAAAGTAAACCCACTTAAAATCAAATAAGAATTTTATAATCTGCACCCCTATTATGTGGGTAGATACCTATTTACTTAGTTTCTAAAGTCGGTGCCAAACTAAAATTTTAGGATAACAAAGAACGCATTATTGGTTAGCTTGATAGATTCGTAGTTGTAATTTTCAGCGTTCTGAATTTATACTTGTTTGTTTGGTTAGTTTGGCACCGACTTCAAAAACTAAGTAACTACCCATAATTAATTTTTTTTTGTGTTTTTCAGTGGGTTTACATTTTGAAAAAAAAAGGAAAAAATTAAGTAATCATTTTTATTTTAAGTAAATACCAAGATAATAATTAAACTTACCTAAATACGTATTTCGTGTTCTGTCAATGTGTCAATTTGAATTTGAATCGATTCTATATTTGTTTGTATTCATGGACATGTTGCGAACTTGTTCACAAATATTAAAAACTAGCTGTGCCCCGCGGTTTCACCCGTGTGAAAGGTTTTTATACAACAACTTTTTTTCCCGACATCCGATTTGAATGAAACAAAGCCTATATGTAGCTCCAGGCTAAGCTAAATCTACCTGTGAAAACCGCATGACACTCCATTCAGTAGATTCGGAGATTATCGCGAACAGACAGACAGACAGAAAAGATTTTAAAAAACCCTTTTTTTTGTGGTTGGTTATTCTTCGTTTATAGTCCCCTGCAGTCAATTTTTGTTAAAAATATTCAATGTACAGAATCGCTGATTCTACTCTTTATTATAGTATAGATATGTAGAATTTCACCGTTGAAGTGAAGGAAGCAAATACTTATAGGTACCTATCTATTTATATCTAATTATTAAATAAATATTTTAATGGCTTTATCAGTATATGCACGTTGAATTGTTGACACACGAAATATTATCATGATTTGCTGTTAAAAAAAAATCGCGAAGCGTGAAGCGTGAAGTTTTGCATAAGAAATTTTTAGCAGACTTCAAAAAAAGGAGTCTCAGTTTGACCTGTTTGTATTTGTGTATGTTTATGCATGACTAACTCACGTTGGGCTGAACCTGCTTTGATGCGATTTTCAGGTAAGTATCGGTTTCATTTTGGAGTTTTAGTATAAAATTTTCATGAATAGATTCAGTATTTTCAGAATCCTGAAAAAACTGAGTCTGGATACTGATTAACCGACTTAATTTATTATTTTATCTATTATTAAGTATTTCATAAGTATTTCAACCGTATGTAGTAATCAGGGCAAAAACTAAAATAAATTAACTACTTACTTACCTATCACTAAAACAAACTTACTAAATAAAAGTAATAAAAGTAATTTACTTAACCCAAAATATAAATTAAAAAAAAAATGTTGAAATCGTAATAAAAGTCAATTTACTCAAAACCTAAATTAAATAAAAAACCTGTCACTATAAAGTATAAAATTAAAAATTAAATAACAAAATTAAACCAAAATAAAAAACCTAAAACAAAAATGATTGTACTTTTTCAAAAAGTAAATCACAAAAAGCATTATAAACCCCATCCCTTCTCTGGGTAGTTATTTAGTTTTTGAAGTCGGTGCCAAACTAAATTTTATTATAATAAACTGTTTTAGTTTATTAGCTATATTTAAACATCAATACCATATTATCTTTGAATACAATATCATTTTAATATACTTAGGTAGTGCAAACTGCAAAGTGTTTAAAATTATTGAAACATTAATGTTTTATTTGTATTTCTCGAAATCCTGTAGACTTTTAGAAGTAAGCCAGAGTTAAAATTAATATGTAATATGAAAGTTTTATTTTTTGTTAACCGACTTCCAAAAAGGAGGAGGTTCTATGTTCGAATGTATGTTTTTTTTTTCGTGTTTGTTATTAGTTCTGTGTAAACTATAGATACTTAGATAGGTATCTGATTACTGGATTATTTCACTGTTACTAACACGTATATAATTAATTATGTAATACGATTACTGCATTTGCGTATAAAATTCAGTAGGTACGTGCTTTTTTGTTAATCAGCACACAAAGCAAAGAATATTGAGATCTATGTGATCAAAGAACTTATTAAAGAGATCTTACATTTTGTCATAAATATCATATATTTTTACTATAGGACTTGAAGGACAAATATCCGGGAATTAATTTAACTTTTCTTTTATACTTGCGACCATCTTGCGACTTAAAATGTGCTGAATGATCAACGACCCCAGAGGAACTTGATAATGAAAATCATGGTCATGGCAAAACGCCGTTTGTCCTAGAGTCAACGAGACAGCAATGTTAACCGTCATAGCAAAATAGCAGTTGCAAATATCAACAGCTTAGATAAATGATTGGTCTCCGCTGCGCTCCGTCGGAGCGCAGCGGAGACCAATCATTTATCTAAGATCAACAGCATCGCTAATACACAGCCGAGAGCCGTTCGCACGGGGGCTCATTCCACAATCACGTCACAACTCACAGCCTTAGGTCACAGCGATTTGGGGCAACTCAAGACGTCGCGCCCGCGCCGGTGCGAGAAAGAGAGAGTGGATGAGGAGCGAGCACAGGTGTGCGCAGGGGCAGCCGGCGCATCAGCTGTTCGGGCGCTCGTGCCGTTGCTCTAGTGAATGCGGTGCAGCCACCAAACTCGAAACTGAACGCTCGGTGAACCCCAGTCCCCAGTCCATGTCGGTAGTCGTTCGCGGACAGTCGTGCGAGCGACTCCACGCCGCCCGCTTCGTTTGCCCGCCATATCCCGGCCGCGTATCCCCCAACGCTGCCCGCCAGTGTACAGTCACCGTACACCGCCGAACAACTCCACTGCTCGGATGTGTATGTGTGTACACACATAGTTATACACGTTTGTGTATCGTGTTGTCACTGACACGGCGGCGGGCGATCGCGAGCTCTTTGTCTAATTAGCAGGTAGGCGAATGCTTCAATAAACTACTTTTTTTTTTGTTTGCTTACCATAGATACAGAGCTACAGAACACAATCGGAGCGAGTTTTCGACGCTTTTGTTTTGTTTCGTAATTGATTTTCAAATTTCGAACACAAACGCATTGCACAGATATTAAACGATTTCAACACAGTTCGAAAATTTTGTGGGATGGAGGCCATGGAGCGTGGATGCGGACTGGGCTGCGTGGCACTTCTCGGTTAGAACTCACCGCGCATAGATATAAGCTGTTCAACAAATTAGATAATTCCCATTTAGAACCAAATCGCTCTCGGAAACCATGTACGATCGAAAGGAGCGAAACAGGTTTCGCTGCGGCGAGCCATCTGGCACGCACTTAATTGATTTAATAGCATCAAATGACGTCTGTAATTATGGCGATAACAAATGTTGAAATGAAAAGATATTGTAGTTGAAATTTGGCGCTTCGGGATGTGATGCCAACAGTTGACTGCGAAATGAGAGAATAAATAGTTGAGAAGTAACGTTCTGCGGAACATAATTAGGTATATTAGGTACTATAGAGTATAGACTTACCGCCACACTGAGATTCGACTTTAATGATTACTTAGTTAAGTATAGATTTTTAAAACAAAACAATTTCAACAATCAGACAATTTTAATAAATTAATGTTAATTGACATTTAACTAAGTTACATCTCATTAAAAGCCAATTAATATTAATTTACTGAACGTCTCTGATTGCGGCAGTTTTGTTTTAGAAATCTATACTTGACTAAGTAATCATTAAAGTCGACTCTGAGTGCGGCCGTTAGACATTAAGCGGGTTATGAATACTGAGCTAATTGGAGAAATATACGAACGAACGTAAGCAACTACAGCGATCATATTCATAAAATGTGCGTATTCTGACTCGAGTTTCGATTCACACACGTCACTGAGTTAAGACGAGTTCGCCTGGTAACAAGTGAATGTAATGCTCTTGTAAAAAATATAGGTTATTAAATAGTTAATCGCTCAAAGTGATTGATAAAGAAAAGAGGGCACCGCTCGGGTGGCCGCGGGGGAGGAACGGCGGGGGGTGGCGGGGGTGAAGGCTGCGGAGGTGGGAGGGGCGGGGTTACGGAGGGAGATCCGTGACGGCCTATGGGCTATGATGTAACCAAATTGCTATGCGATATTGTACAAGAAGAAGAAATATTGCTGAATTGTGCGTATTTATTGTGTAATAAATACTGAACAACACGACAATATCTATTTTCAGAAACTCTAAGGGTCAATTGTCTAATTAATGGTTACTATGCACTGCTTGCAGTGTGTTTCTATTTCGAGTATCTAAAGCCTAGTTTACACGAAATGTTTTTTTTTCACAACGAAGTTCTTTACTTTACGGATGGGAGTAAAAATTCACTTTCCGTCACGACGTCATACGGCTAAACAAAAGCAATCTCTATGGAAAAACAAAGCAATCGTCATTTCTTTTTTAGTTTTTTGCCTCTTTTCACGCATAACGGACGTAACGGACTTAATGTAGTACATAATATAGTGAATTATATAACTTCGTTCTAACCAAGTGTTTCACGACACTCACACATTTTTTTCGCACATTTTTATGAATTATGTAACTCGTCAACTAAACTTTAAACTAAAGATAACTGTAAGTTATGTATGAGTATTAATCTAGCAGTAAAACGTTCATAAGAAATAAATGACTGTCGACAACAAATAACAATACGGATAGCCCATTATCTATATAATAATAACAATAATATATAATATAATAATATATATAATCTTTTGTCCTGAATGACTGATGGATAAACGCACAGCCTAAACCGCTGATCGTAGAGACCTGAAACTTGGAGTGCGTGTTCTTTGTATGACGTAGGCATTAGATAAGAAAGGATTTTTTTTAAATTAAACCCTCAAGGTGATGAAAAGAGGTTGAAGAGTTTGTATGGAACAATTCCGCGGGAAGTTCGAAATTATCGCGGGTGAAACCGCGCGGGACAGCTAGTAGGTTATATAATTAAAATAAAAAAGTCAAGTGCGTGTCAGACCACGCGTTGTGATGGGTTCCAAAGTGAACTCTCAGCGTTCCCTTTTAAAATTCAAAGTTAGTAACTGTGAATGCCGCTCAGAGTCGATTTAATTATTAGTTAATTTTAAGTAAAGATTTTGAAAAAAAAAATAAACTGCCGCACTCAGAGACGTTCATTAAATTTATGTTAATTGGCATTTTACTAAATTTAACTTAGTTAAAATTCCAATTAACATTAATTTAAAATCTTTACATAAAATTAAGTTATCATTAAAACTTAATTTTATGTAAAGATCGAAAGTAATTTTTCTTTTAAAAATTCCGTATTTTAAACGACTATTAGTTTTATAACCTTGTTTTTTTTAATTTTACACCATAAAGTTGAAAATGGAGAGGGGAGAGCGGGACACTGGGGAGAGGGGTTGAATGTTTTTATGGAAGTAGGTACCTACTGTTAGTTTAAAATTATTTTCAACTCAGTTTTAGCCCCAAATAGTAGGTATAGAGTCACTAAATTGCGCTAATTGATGCAGCTAGTTAGGAGGCTATGTAACAAAAGTTCTTAAAAACCAAAAAGAATAAAAAAAAAATGTTTTAAAAAAAAAATATAAATGAATAAGATTATGAGTTTGATTTTCTACTATTATATTAATTAAGTGTATAATTGGAATTCCAATTAAAACCGAAACAGCATCTAGATAAAATAATCCAAGTAGCATCTGTTTATATCGCCGAATGTGTGCAACGTATAAGCGGTGAATTACAGAAATTCGAGACTTGATTTAACAAAAACCTATTTATAATTAGTACCTACTAGGTGTTCCCCCCGGTTTCACCCACGATAATTTTGGAGTTCTCGCGAAAATTCCGGGATGACAAGTACCCTATGTCCTTCTCTGTACCCCTGACAACGGGTATGCAAAAGTTCATGGTGATCGATTGAGCCGTTAAGGAGTGAAAGCATAACAAACAAACAAACTATCAAACTCACTTCGCATTTATAATAATTAAGAAATGGCAAAGCCAGAACTTCATTTCACTAAATAATATAGAGACAAGTTTGTTATTACGTTTTTTTTTTGTTTTTTCATGCATCACCTAAACTTGCATCGTTATAGCCATTTATACCATTTATACAATACTTTTAGGTATAAAGTATAAACCCTTAATGCTACTGTCCTATCTACTGTCACGTAATACTTAGTCTTCGTTTTTTTATAAAAATAGTAATTATGAAGTAGTTAATTACCATCTGTGCCAGTACCTAATATATACTAACATCAATAGTAGCCGTTATAAGGCAAATTCCATCACAGAAATAGGTATAGGAATTTTAACTAGCCAAATTTTCACTAACCATGGAAATAACTTTTTACGTATTATTAAGTATTGACATATTTATGTACAGGGTAAGAAAAAATCAAAAGGTCATTTTGAGGAGGAAGATTTGAGGTTTGCCTTTAGGTACCTGATGATCCTTGGCCTGATGACCTGCAAGATTCATTTTTTATTTTACTTAATTTTATCTTAAGTTAGTGCATGATGAGTGATTGATCATTATTCATTTGTTTTTGTTTCATTATTAATTTATTCTAAAAAAGTTTTTTTTACATATAGGTGGGTACATAAAAACAACAACTACCTATTATAAAAAATTTCAATGTAGTTAAGCTATCCATTATTATTATTATCTACACTAATATTATAAAGAGCAAAGTTTTATATTTTATATGTTGGCAATTTTTATGTTTGTCAAAAATTACAGGACCGATTTCAAAGATTGTTTCACCTAGAGGAAGCTATGGCAGTCCTGAGAGACAGGTTGCTTTTTATCCCGAAATTCCCAAGGGAATGCGAAAATTAGCGTAGGTGAAACCGCGGGAACCGCTAGTTATCGATATACCTATTGCTATAACGACACTAGCTCTACATAATTGCTTTGATATACCATTTATGATTTGTTTTTTTTTTTATTAATATTGATACTGAAAAAGTTATCAAAGTATATTTTTGTGAGTGCGTGTTTGTTTATGTTTGTCACTCCTTTATACGGCAATAATATTTAGGTACTGATGAATAGAACTGAAGACTCTATATGTATGCGTTTTATTTATTTAGTTTTAGTATCAGTGTTAAGAGTTCACGATTACGGCTATCGGTTATCTACCTTCAATAATGTTTATCATTTATATAGTAGGTAGTAAACCAGTTCTTTATGCAGTTTACAATTTACACTAGAACCGTACTTTTCATACGATCTCTTATTATAGTATAAAAGTGTATGCAAGTGTATATAAAAAAAATCTATGGTAGAAACGTAGGTACCCATAATATATGATCTTACATGATGATAAAGATTACCTAACTAGTTAGATTCTTTTAAAGATCATATTGAGGGATTTTCTTTTGAGGATTATTAGCGGGTTGAACTCAAACCGCTATAAAAAAATCGTGCTCCCCAAGATATATCATTCAAAGAGAAGTCGATGTACGAAAATATACTGTAAAAAGGATTATCTTTTAAAGATTTTTTATGACATCCTTGTCCTCGGCCAGCAAGTAAACTAAAAAAAAACTTAACCAAACAAAACCTGTGAAATTAGACATGTCAAATTCATGGATACAGAAACATATTACGTATATTATACATATAGCATGACATGAAGGAAAATCGTCGTCGATTCACAAAATATTATTTACATTTTTGTAGTGCACTGTCAAGGCTTAAGTACTCATTTTAATACGTAGGTACTTAACATGTATGTAATGTATTGTAATTCAACAGAACATGACGCATCATTGGTGTGTGAAATAATATAAAACCGCAGCGATCGTCGTCGGCAATATAAACACAATTCGCCCAGTCCAGATATTATGAGCCGAAATGAATACAAAATGGCATCAACAAACTACAAAGTGCTGAGGGGACATTAACGACTGCGTTCTCGCATTGCCCGCTTACTTTATTCACTTCGTTAAACACATTACATAGAAGAGTACTAGTTATGAAATTGATCATTTTGAAGTAACTTTTGCTATGTCACTAAATTCATTATTTTGAACAATTTTTGCAATGAGATTAAATTCATCATTTTGAACAACTTTTGCTACTTATAGGTTCAACTCTGCGATCTACAAGTATAAATTTGTTCCTATTATCATTAATTGCCATAAATATAATCACTGACTTCCTTAAAACTTTAATTCTACCATTCTATAATTAGATATGAACTGTAAATTTAGTTTTAAGCCACACTAATTGTATTGTATTTTGGTACCAGAGAAACTTTTATTAGGTATTAATGTGTACTTATTATTTATTATCAATGATATTAATATATTTGCTTATCTATTATTAGAATGATAGATATCAAACCTTTTTTTAAATTGGGTATATTTTATGTAGGCAGACAAATTAAATTTTCATACACTGACAGTGTATGGTCACTATTTTATTTACTTTAATGTCATTGACAATGATGGTCGCTTTGTTTTTAACGGAGGCTAATAATCCCTGACCCCACTGGCCACTCGATGACCTCAAATGTAAACACAACTACACAGCTATATGTAGAGTCGAAATTTTTTTATTTTTTTTTCCTGAAGGAGGTAAATCATTATAATACAATCTAGCCAATCTACTAATGACTAATAAGTATTTTAAATTTGACCTAAACTTCTTAACAAGACTAAACTAAGAATGTGTCCAATACTTTTCTTATTGTCTCTATTAAGGGGAAGACACTTTGTTCTTGTGTTCTTTGGATACAGTACTCGAAAAAAGTCGAAATAGCATAAATTTTGTTTTCATCAATCTTGTGCATTTGAAGATAGCTGTTATTCAAATAACACATACCTACACCTATTTTAATAGCTCTACCGTTCATCCAAAATAAATGAATCTTTATAAATATATTTCTAGTAAAATTTATGCAATACTAGCTGTTCCCCGCGGTTTCACTCGCGGCAATTTCGGTTCATAATATAACCTATGAGACTCAGGGATAATGTAATATTCTAATGGTGAAAGAATTTTTGAAATCAGTCCAGTAGTTTTTGAGTTAAAACGTAACAACCAAACACACAAAATCAAATCTTTCCTCTTTATAATATAAGGATAGATTAGGATCTAGATTATTTCACGAATGCTTTTATCCCTTTACGTATTGTTACCACCTTTCTGACTACCTAACATTAATTGTCTTTATTTTTTCTGGCTCGTTTTTCGATCGCTCGCGGCGCAACGTCGCGGACTGGAGGGGAGGATGGGGTCGACGGGCACGCACGGGCGTTGCTTTAGCGATATTGTAGCGAGCCGTAGCAATCAACATCAAACGGGATTAGTGTGCGGTGCACATAATATTTCGTGAATATTTTATTGGGCAGCCTCGCACGAGACGAGATAGCGTGTTTAGTTGTTACATATTTTATTGTAGAATCACAGCTTAAGGAGGAGATAAAGTACTAACCTTATTCTAAGATAATACACGATTAGGTTAACAAAAAGGTGATAAAGCGTGTCTCTGTGTATGTATAAATGTTTTAGATTCTTTCCAAACGATTACTGACTGTTTTTTTTATGAAATTGCCCTATTATATTGTTAGATTTAAAAAAAAGTTGTTTACGGAAGTTAAGTGTCCAAACGCCCATGGATCTGTTTTTTATTGTCTAAAATAAATAGACTGATCACGTTTATGGAGTGTCGCAGTCGTAGATCGACACTCCACGGTTTATGACGAAGTTTTTAGCTTAGAAACTGACGTCCGCATGCACGCGCGCACACACACACACACACACATACACACACACACACACACACACACAAATAAAGATTTACAAGATCCTTACATCTAATTCTATATATAAATCACGTGTCACGTTGTTTGTCCGCGATGAACTCCGAAACTACTGAACGGATTTCGATAAAATTTTGTAACCGTTTATAATATGGTCCAACTTAAAAGATAGGATAGTTTTTATCCCGGAATTCCCGCGGGAACTCCGGCGGCACTAATGCGGGGAACAGCTAATCACCGTAAACTACTGTCGGGATACTTTTTTCCCGCAACCGAAATTACCGCGGATGAAATCGCGGGGGACAGCTAGTATTAGGTATAAAGCAAAGTCCTCCGCTGCGTCTGTTTGTGTTTGTTTGTCTGTCTGTCTGTTTGCATAAACTCCAAAATTACTGAACAGATTTTCATGTGGTTTTCACCAACATAAGTAGATACAGTTCATCCCGGAATTCCAATGGGAACACCGCAATTACCGCGGGTAAAACCGCGGAGGACAGCTAGTTATACTATAAAAGAGATTTGAGCATTGTGTACCTAACAATATACCTACAAGTTAATCTATGTCGAGTGTCTACCTTTTAGGACTGATTGACTCACCATAGTGAACTAACTACATAGGTTTTAAATACAATTTAAATTCATCAGAACGATATTAACAAGTCTAACAATGTCTTTAATCTATGCTTTACAAAAACATTACAAATGCGACGCTAAATATCAATGTATTCAGCAACTTCCGGTGAATGACGTTGAGTAGTGATGGAAAAATTAGCAGCTAACACAAATGTGTGATTATATTACTTTGGTGGTAGAATGTCTAAGTGTGACCCAAAGAAAATTTAACGCTAGTTATTTTATTACAAAAATCTGAATAATGAAATATGGAAAGAATTAAGATTGTCTGAGTGCCTATAGTTAAGCAATCTTGCCTTCGTTTCTAAGCAAAATAATGCTAACGCTAAATTAATATCTTTTATCATCCATTTCCACCACTAACGTTTGGGAATGCTTGAAAGTTGAACTATTTGTAAACATGAGCTACGACCTTGCACGACTTAGTAATGACGAAGATCTTCGATCCGGATTCACATGGTTCCAACTTGAAACCACTTTAACGTTGGCAACGGCATTAATTAGTTGACACTTGATTCTGACTGCTACTCCTAAGCGGCAAATATAATGATTAAATCAGTACCCATATTGAACCTAATTATTAACGTTAAGCCGAAACGGTGATAAAATATTTGATAGTAGCCTACCTATAAAATATTTGATAGTACCTTGAAGGACCTCTGTTAACTCTTCAATGGGATTCCAGAGCGTACAATGTTGATAAGGTTTTCCCTATATACATAATTTAATACATAATTATCTTGAACACAAAAGTGACTTTTTTGTTTCCCTTTTTGTATTTTCACAAGATTTTACACTTTCCTTAGGGTCCTGTGCTGTGAGACATTTTTAAAGTACTAGGTTATGTATCTTTTTGTTGTATGGTAAAATAATTATTTGTTACGTTATAAGTATGACAGTCACTATAACGGTAAAGACAATAAAATGTATATCCCGAACGGGCGTAGTTTTGTTGCTATACTCCCACAACAATACCAAAATGACTGTGTGTAGAGTCCCGAGCCAACATTTTAGTTGCGTGCATAGAGACTAATTTAATTTTCTTTTAATTGATTTTTCTTGTAACCAAACGTTGTATGTATCTAATGTCTATTTTTTATGGTAAGTTACGCTATAATAATACGCTGTTATTGATCGGAATCTATTTATGTGACGAAATCTTTCAATTTACTACTAACACGCTTCCAAATGCCTCAAAAATTTTGAATTCTGCTGACATAATATTAACTTATCACAATTTTTTTTTTCAATATGGCACACCTGTGACACTATACAAGCGTACTGATTTAACTCCCTACTACTAGTACAGGCGGGTGACTTGTGTACACACGTGCAGTATGTGTGCGTGTGTCGCAGGGCTCGCGCAGGGGCGCGGCGATCGACGGAGTTTGGGTTCTAAAATCAAGTTGATAACATTGTCCTATGTACTTACACATACAGCAGAAACAGCCGGCCCCGATATCACGTCTAGACTCGCCGCTACGTCGTGGCGGAGCGTGGGGAGGCATGGAGTGGTCGGGGAGCGGAGAATATCGCTTCTTTACGTTCTTTGACTATGGTAGTGGCAATATCCTCACCAGAGTCAAAAAAGGACACTAACAGAAGTCTAATCGACTTTTAAGAGATATAGTGCTAGGACGCATTTTTATTTCATTCGTTGTCGTTTAATTTTGTTTTACGACTAAAATAAAATAAAAGACTTAAAGTAATATGACCGAAAGCCATAAAAATAAATGCAAATAACGAAAAAAACGAATGTTGCTTGAACTTGACTTTTTTTTCAAAAAAATCACATCGGTGTAATTATTACATCTATCGGTACCTAAGACTTACGACTTTGATTTATCAGAAATAATAAATTAGATGTCTTTTTTTAATCTTTGCTTGGTACAATAAGTAAGTAATTACAAACTAAAAATAAACCAAATAAAAATTATAATAAGAAACCTTACGTATTTTTATTTAGTACCTTTACGAGTATTAGGGTGGCTGTCGAGTGTACAAAACAAATTGTCTTCCTTAGGTAAGGGACCATCCATAAAGTACGTCACACGTTAACGGGGAGGGAGGGGGTTGACGAAATGTGACATTGTGTGACAGGGGGTGGGAGGGGTCCTGAGTTTCGTGACGTCACATTTTAAAATCTCATACATCTAAGTGCTAAATGCCAAATTTGAAATATTAACGAAAAACTTAAAAATATTTTCAACCCTTATCTGTATATTGTTGGCGAACTAAGGTTTTAATTGTTTTGTCGGAGCTGCTGTTTTAATTTCATAATTTATAAATATTAAATGTAAAAATTGCAAAATATGTAACGTCACACTAGGGACTTTTCACAGATGTGACCAAGGGTGACAAGGATGGGGGAGGGGTCGAAAAATCACGAAATTTGTCTGATGTACCTTATAAATGACCACCTAAATTGACTTTTGCTCAAATAGATTGTTTTTTTGGGCGGGATAGAACTCCTTAAACAGTAAACCGCTGTTTGAGCTAGTAGGTGAAAATAACAAAATTTCCTATTCCATAGTCAAGTCAGGTTTTTTTTCCCATCAAGTTAATCAGCGATCAGTATCTATGGAGGTCACAATATTTAGGTAACAGAAGCTATTTTTGTTCGGTAACTTTAAATAAAGAAATATTCAATCGTCCTTTCTATTTCTAAATAATAAATACGTCATAGAAAAGGTTTTCTATGACGTATTTCTATGTTGTTTGTGTTTAATATATTGTAGGAAGCAAGGCGGTAGCGACCTCAGTAGATAGTGTGACGTCACGATCTGTCAGAGGCCGCACCGCTCTCTCTCGTCACAGCCCTACTGCGTAATCGGGCCTCCAACTACCTATACATTACTTTTTGTACCTTACCTCTACAACATTACCTACCTACTTATCTACGTAGGTACATTATAAAGTTATCAACACCGTATTCTGCCGTCACCTACTTAATACTTGCTGCTTGCAGCGGTATCATCATCAATGACAATATAATAAGATGTTGTAGAGTCAACAAAACAAAGCAAAACAAAACATAACCAAAAAAAAAAATGGGGTGGAAACAGGCGTAGTTTTGAAGTTGAAGTCATGGAAATCGTTATTTGAATTTTATTCTTCTTTTCAAACAAAGAAACACGTATTTTAGGCTTTGTTGTATCTAATTGTATCTGCAAGGTTAAAAAAGATGAGTCGTGGGCGGAAACATGATGGGAATGGCTTGTACTTAATATAATACTACATACGTTTACTATCTATCCTTACAATTTTAGATATAGATATTACCCGACTTCTATTACAGCAATTTTTCTTATAAAAAAGAACGCAGAACATACAAAGTTATAGTTAAGTTAGTTGCTCTAATTCACTTGCATTTTTCATTTAAAAAGTTGATTACCAAGCATTTGTTTGGAGATTGATTGACTGAATAACAATGGCATTATTGCTATTGGATCTCTTTGTGTCCAGGAGATTGCTTTAAATAGTTTTTTTTGTTTATTAAAAACCAATAAGTACAAAATAAATTATATTAAATTAAATTAAATTATATTAAATAAATTAAATTAAATATGTATTACAATTTCAAAAACTTCAGCTTCTGTATCACTTTCTTACATCATAATAATTAGAGTAATAAGAGAATTAACTAATCATAAACACTGTACCTACTAGGTGTAATATTACTTTTTGTTTTATAAACTCACAATCAGTTCGACATTGGACAGTTTGTGACGTGATGGCATTAACCACTCAACATTACTTTCTAGGTCTTAATGGCGAGTGAAAGTTATCAGCGAATTCCATACGGTAGCGAATAGCGTTTTGAGTTTGTCAAAATAATAATTATTATTTTGGTATATAATAAAAATTGTAATGGATGGACGTGCAAATGTTAAAATCAGATGGTCACAAAAAAGTTTTCTAATAGATTCTGGTCTCTAAATTAAGAAAGTATAGACCCAACCCAAAGTGATTGAAGAATTTATAATATTTAAGTGAAATTTAATAGAATATCATCTCAATTCAGACTTCTAGAGTTAGAGTGTAAAAATATTGAGCCTACAGGGACGACCATCATCATCATTTCATTAACAGTCATATTATAAATCACCTAACATTGAACTTTCGTCCCTTGTTTCATGTGAGTAAAGTTCAAATTAGAATGGATGAAATGATGTAAGGTAATAAGATTGTTAAAGAGATTGTGGTAGGGGAGCTGGAAATCAGTTCTTAATTGTTGAGAAGAATGAAGTATAATTCAGTAAGTATTAAATTTTTACTCGCAATCAAACTCATTCAGCGAAAGATCTTTGCCTCCACAAGATGTCATCCTCAATCTTTACCGACCTACTGAGGATCTGGTGAAGATTGAGGACGGAGGAGGCGAATAATTTTCATGGAGATTCTTGTGAAGTTTTTTGTCGAGCAGTGAATGTCCATCGCATGAAGGTGTATCTACTATCGAAGATTTCATCACAACTACTCATGCTGAAACTACACAAAGAAATGTAGAGTTCGACTTGTCACTGGCTAAAGTCTGACTGACTAAAGTCGCGTTATCTGGAACAAGTTATCTGGGTCTTATACTAGAGTTAAATTTTATTTGTGTTTGTAAATAGTAGATTTTACAACAAGTGTACAAAACGAATCATTATTATCCGAGACTTTTAGTAATATCGAGGATAATAATGGTTTTGTGGACGAGTTATAAACTCTGCTTTTCACTTCGATTGCGAGGAAATAAAAAAGGAGTATAACATAACATTTCTCTAATTAAAATTCAAAGTAAAATTAGTACAGTTTTGAATACTGAAGGAAATGGTTTTTCCCGGCATATTGTTCTCCTACTAACTATTGTTACCCTAGTACTTTCAAATTAAGAACAGAAAGTGCCGACTCTTAAAATGCAGTGGAGCATTATTTGTTTTGCGCTTGAATTTCGAACAATATTATTTTGACTGAAACTATCGCTCTAGAGTCTAGGTGTATTTCTATGGCGACCACAAATTCTATCCATGAACTTCTAATTGTGTTTAGCTGTATATGGATCATTTTCTTTGCCTTAGGTAGATACATTTATTTATGAGTAGATACATTAATGCCCTTGTGCGCAAAATTCGATTTTGTGCAGCCTATCCTGCACAAACAAGCATTTTCCGAGCATGAGAAGTGAAAAGGTAATTTCAAATCACCAGTCACCACCCTCCCTTTGCGTGTTTCGCGCCAATTAAAATGGCGACTATAGAAAAAAATAACACTTGAAGAGCTGTCAAGCGCAATTTCGATTGTGTTAGCGGTTTTAAGGTATTGCCATCCGTTGAAATAATGTTATATCAATTAGTGAATAATATTACGTCATGTAGTCATAGATATTAAAGTTCCAGGAAAAAAGGGATATTTGATTAGTGAACTCTCTGCTTTTATAAGGATGCTATGGATATAGAATTTCTATACGTTTTCGATATGTGACATTCATACACATCACATATTTTTGGATCAATTCCAATTTAGATCAATTCCATACTAGCTGTTTCCCGCGGTTTCACCCGCGATAATTTCGGAGTTCCCGCGGAAATTTCAGGACAAAATGTATTGGGTAGTTTTTGTCCCAGGTATCCTTCTCTGTACCCCTGACAATGTGTATACAAAATTTCATGATGATCAGTTGAGCCGTTAAGGCGTGAAAGCGTAACAGACAGTCATTCGCAATTATAATATTAGTTCGGATTTTAGGTTATTTTTACTAAAAAAATTGTAGTTAACGTTTTTATTATGTCCTTTTGGTTTAAAAAAAGTAGGCTTTACAGTTTGAACCTTGTTCAATGTTTTCTTAACAATGCTATCTTCCGGGACTATAACGTTACCTTAAGATACTAATAAGTGATTTTAAGAAATAATAATACTCTTAGTTAAAAGAACATAGGTTTTCAAGCGTTTTTTTCTCTTTCTATCTTAGCACAGCTGAACCAATTTTTAAGATTCCCTTTGTGCTTTTTAATTTGAATTTGGTGAAACTCTCGTTGAAAATTTGAGGCCCGTTTTTACTTCCGTTGCAAAAGTGATTATGTTAAGTTACCTACTCGTCTCTTCCTCTTTGAAACTACCTATATATGTACAAGCTATATGTAGGTACATACCTATATATACGATAAAATGTAGCACCCATGCATAAAAATGAAAACGCTAAGAAGAGTGGAATGTAAATTCATAATTTTTTTTTTGAGAACTGCCCTTCAGGCGTCATTAAGGAGAAAACGATCTGTTAGGTTACCTATTTAACTTAGTAGCACCGACTACGATGTTATCTAAGCTTTATCAAATTTATTTCTAAAGACATAATTAATATTATATTAGTTGTTCCCGCGGTTTCACTCATGTTAATTTTGGAGTTCCCGCAAGAATTCCGAGATCAAAAGTACCTTGTGTCTTCTTTCTCTGTATCCCTGACGACATGACATGTCATACATTGTATGCAAGTTTCACGATGATCGGTTGAGTAGTTAAAGCGTGAAAGCGCAACAAACTCACATTCGCATTTACAATAATTATTATTAAGGTTTAGCTGTTCCCCGCGGTTTTGCCCGCACTAATTTCAGAGTTCCCGTGGAAATCCCTAGATCTAAATACATTATGTCCTTCTCTATACCCTTAAAAAGGTGTAGGCAAAGTTTCATAATGAACGATAGAAATCCTGACAAACAAACTTACATTCGCATTTCTAATATTAAGGATAGGATTGTTGATTGTTGCTTTCGGTTTGTAGCAATGTGCAAATCGAGCGTCACGTTCGCGGTACGTTCCGAACAAATAACAACGTTTATTTATTCAAGATAAGAGCTCGGCACTTGCATGCACATGGACACATGTTACTCGCGCGCTGTGGGGCTTCATCGATTACTTCCATCTTTGCCGTGAACGTTGCTTTTGTTTTGACATTGATTTTCGCAGTTTTTATTGTTTTTCTTTAGGCGTGGTAGATGAGAAAAAATTTTACGCTACTTTGCACGTCACGTTTTATCATTTCCAATTTTTGGGAGGTCATTTTGTTTGATTGTTAACGGCCTCCCAACTGCCGTCTCTTAAACAGTCCGATTAAAAATTTACATCAAATTTTCGTCCATTGGAATTCCGAATTTACGTAGATACAGCTGTTTCTCAATGATCAAAGTTTCGTTCTAAAGTCTATATTTTAAGACTTGTTGTTAGAGATGCAGATGGCCCTAGTAGTAGCTTTTAGGTATACCACGTTCAGTTTTCGTGAGTTATTCGTAACTTAATTCGTTTAGTTTTTAACAGAGGCGTTTTAAGTTAGTATCTCCAAAAGTTTTACATCTATTGATTCATCTGTTTTTTTTTTTGGATGGACGTCTGCTATTATTCGTTATTTCTCGTACGACTGTTACTCGAGTCAACCACGTGTTCAAGGCTACAAAGTGAACTCTCCAGTACGATTGTCTTTTGTTATTGTAATTGTTATGATGCTACCAGCTGTTACACCAATATTTATTTACATATTATTTTATTTTTATGATATTTAACTCTGCTTATTATTAATACCACATACAATACATACATACTGCTTTACATGGTGCTACAGTTTCTTTAAGACTAACTCAAAAATTATGAAAAAGAACACTTACCTAAAAAGCAAATAGGTTAGTTGACTAAATTGTGGTTTCAAATCCGTCGTATAGATTAATAAAAAAATATTGGATACGTATTTTTCCTTTTTTTAACGTAATCAAAAAATAACGGCGATACATTGAGTGGAAATGTCGCGTGGTGTCACTATCCGGTGCCGTTTATACGAGGCTTGGAGTTAGATACCTAATGACGTCACGAGCCCCCTCCTAAACTTTAATGCGCTTAACCTATGTTTATTTTCATAAATTCGAAAAAAAATATACGTGTCTATTATTTTTTATTTTCAATAAAAAACTGGCAATAAAAAACTGTTGCAATCATATATAAAATAATTGCAACAGTCAAACAGCAGCCAAATAATTGCAATAGTTTTTTTTTCATCAATATATGGTAATACAGATTATGCAATAGAGATTTTACCTATTTATTGGAACTTAGAAAATATTTAATAGATAACAAAAACAATTCTGTTCGTACACTGTATACAACTCTATTCTGCATATTCAACAATCGATTTCTATTTTAAACAAAATATCCTAGAATTACCTACGTTTCTTTTCGGTGAGTAAGTATATAGTGCCTCCCTGACGGCTATAGACGCCTTTTATTTAGGTAATTAAAGTAGTTTAAAGTGTTTCTCATGTCCGAAGTAGTCGCATGTCGTAAAAAGAAAACAAATCGTGCCTATTACAGATTTTGGGCTTAGTTTTCATAATGATTGGATTCTGAAATTTAAACTTGAATGGCAAATAAATGTTTTAACTGTATTTATACATTCATTATTCGTCTTCCGACCTGTTTCAATCTCTTCATTAGCGGTGTGCGGAATGGACAATGACTTCGAAGAATGGGAGGAGATTAATTCTTTGTTTATACACTGGCCCGTATTTGAAATTGATGCGGCTCAATTTCTTTTTTATTAAATACTTTCCTCAATTCCCCACTTAGTTGCAAAATAACTAGCGATAATTTTATGCAAGGTTATACCACTAACCGCCGCACTCAGAGTCGACTTTAATGATTACTTAGTTAAGTATAGATTTTTAAAACAAAACTGCCGCAATCAGGGACGTTCAGTAAATTAATGTTAATTGGCATTTAACTAATTAAGTTACATACCATTAAATGCCAATCAACATTAATTTACTGAACATCTCTGATTGCGGCAGTTTTGTTTTAAAAATCTATACTTAACTAAGTAATCATTAAAGTCGACTCTGAGTGCGGCCGTAAGTATACCTACTAGATGATATTTTGCGTTCGCATTAAATGTTGCTATCTCCCACATCGAATGAGAATTAAAAATACTGACCAAGTTCAAATCGAACGCGTACACCGAGATTTTTTTCTTATGTAATTACAAAATTAATCTATCCGTCAAATGTTAAAAATATGAACCATACTTGTCAAAATTAATAAAAAATTCTAAAATTCTAAAATCTAAATTGTAAGTTAGACATAGATAAGCAATAGTGCGTTAACCCACACTGCAGTAACTATTTTAAACAAATCGCGTTTTAAAATTATAGCGCTATTTTGTGTCAACATTTTTTGCATTAAACATTTTATAGGTGTTTAAACAATGTAAAGGTAAACACATTAAAAAAAAACTTTCTCTAACTCCCAATAAAGCGTTCTGTATCAATTACTTACATTTTTGGTTAACATTTTTTTTAGTTATCGGCGTCCAGTTAACACCCAATAGGAATATCCAAGAATTAAAAATTATTGTACAGAGTACATCTATAGGAAAGAAATTATTAAAATAATTATAAACATAAATTATATAGATACCTACAAAATAAGAGATAGATTCAGTCAACTCGTTAACATCGTCACATCAGTAAGTACCTAGTTCATAATTTTATCTTTACACTTTGATAAAATAAGTACTTACTCACGAATACAGACACAAATATGACGCGTTTATGTCTCACGTGAGTCAAAATCTGTAAAAAAATATTCAAAACTATCAATCTAATTCCAATTTATTGAAAAAAAAAAATGAAAAAACGCTTAAAAAGAAATGTGTCGGTATATAGTTAAATTGTTAGCAGTATTAAGTAGCTTTTACATACCAAGTACATATTCACCGCTGCAACAATAAATGGAACTTACCAACATATCGTTTCAAAAACCTTAAATGTAAAAATTGGCCAAGTGCGAGTCAGATTTTATAAAAATGGCAAAAAAAAAAACATGTGTGTTGTATGGGAGCCCCCCTTAAATATTTGTTTTATTTTAATTTAATTATTTGTTTTTAAAGTGAATATAATTATACCTAACTAAATATTATATACATCATCGAATAATGATATAATTATATACATCATCGAAATACATCATCCGTGAAAATTTCAACTATCTATCACGGACCACGGTTCATGAGGCCTGGTCACAGACGTACAGACGCACGGACGGACGGAGAGCGAAGTCTTTCTTAGGTCCCATTTTACACTATGGATACGGAACTCTAAAAATTATTTCATCCTTAAAAATAAGTCCTGTGTTGCTTTTCCTGAATATCTAAATATTGTCTATGTCTATATCTGCTTTTCATCCGTTGGAATTTAAGTTGCAATACTATTACCAATTACCATACATCGGTTTTTATTCATTGAAATTTCGACCTTACACCAAGTGTGCAAGGTCAAAAAATTAATGCCCCAATATTCGAATAGCGGCATCATTTTAACCTTACATCCCATCCGTTTTCGTCACTTGAAATTTTGACCTTACACGAAATGTGCAAGGTCGAGATTTCAATGGTCAAATTTCAATGAAGATTAAAGCAATATCGCATTCAAAGATAGTAGTAAGCCCCTGACATTTGAGTATACAGATTATGGGATTCTATAACTAGCTGTTGCCCCACAGTTTCACCCGCGTGAGTTTCGGAATTCGCTGTACTTAACTCCATTTAACATCAGCTAATTAGCAGTAAAAGACCCGTCAAAATTGGCCCAACCGTTTCGGAGATTTGGAATTCCCGCAGGAACTACAAACTTAATTTATTCTTCTTCTCCTTACAATAGGAAACACAACAAAAAAAGAATTAGCGATTTTGATCCAGCCGTTCACGCGTGATGCCGTGACCAAGGGAAATAGGGATTAATCCTACTCAAATTTTTAAAAGAAGCACTACCCAAAAAAAGTAGCTTTCTTTATTAAAGTTAGCAAAAATTACTTGTTAATATAATTTACCTATCTATCTATTTGATTACTGAACCAATCGATTTCCTGGTAGTTGCTCTTTATTCTAATTCAACGGAAAAATGCACTTAAAAGTTTTTTGCATGTTCTTTAGTCTATTTCTGTATAAGTAATACAATAAAATTCAAACTGAACTGTTATCATGATGTAGGTCATAACAGTATTTTTTACAGTTTTTATGTGTCTGTCCGTGCACGCATCGGGTGGAGTACTTGCTGGACGGATTTGAACGAAACTTAGTGCGTAACTTATATTGAGGGTCAATTCTGAAGATTTTTATTTCGCTATACAAAAAAGAATTCCCGAGGGAACTCAAGCATTCACGCAGGTAAAACAGCGGGCTTTATAGGTAATAGCTGTATCGCTGAGTAGCCACGGCTGGCCTTGCATGTTTTTATCAGTAACCGACCAGTCAATTACAGAATTGAATTGCAACAATAATAAAAACGACTTCAATTTCCAATGCGATTATTGTAGTTTGTTTGTAATTGCTTACTCGGCGCGCAACCTGGCTGTTTCCTAATCACACAACTATACAGAAGTCTTAAACTGCTTAAAACTAACTGCAGTCATCGGGATTCTTTCGGAAACTACTCCTTGCGGAATAAAAGTATCCTACGTTACAGAGTTATACTGTACCTTGAGATTATTAAAATTTTCTGCGGACTTACCAACTATGAGCTCTTAAAGTAGAACCCAAATTCAATTGCACTGCTTTATCGAACGATAACCACCTTTGAGCAGGCTGATCTCAAAGCAATAGGCTAATTGACTACTTTTTTTTCTAAATTCTATTTAGTTGTCAGTTAGATAAAAAAAATAAAGGACACGTATTTTTTGCTTTTTCAAATTAATGAAAATATTCCTGGATAAAGAGCATTAAAGTTTAGGAGTGGGGGCTCGTAACGTCATACGCAGGTAAAAACTGCGCCTGCTTGTGACGTCACGCGACATTTCGACTCAACGTATCTCCGTTATTTTTTGCTTACGTAAAAATACGTGTCCAATACTTTTTATGAATCTACAAGACGGACTAAAAACAAAAATTTAGTCAAATAGCCAATTCAATTTAGGTTCTGCTTTAAGAGCTCATAGTACAGAAACAGTTCAGCAATTCCAAAGATTACATTTGCTTTTAATCTTTTTATTAGAGGGTGTAGACGTAGTGATCCTGCCTCTGATTTGCATCTTCGTAGCTTTCTTTATTTCTTTATTGTTTTGTTAAGCCATTCATAGCTTAGCACACACAAACTGCATGAATTTGCATCTTGAGAAACTAGTACGTACCAATGTACTTGTATCTTTAATCTCAACTAACTGTTCCCCGTGTTTAGTTCGGAGTTCCCGCGGGAATTCCGGGACAAAAAGTAGGTTCCCTATCTCTGTACCTACCCCTGACAACGTGTATGCAAAATTTCATGATGATCGGTTGAGCCGTTGAGGCGTGAAAGCGTACCTAACAAACAAACAAACTCACTTTCACATTCGTAATATTAGTAAGGATAGTGCAAATGTGAGTTTATTTGTTTGTTTTCAACCTCTATCATCATACACATTGTCAGGGGTACAGAAAATAGGGTACTTTTTATTTAGGAATTCTCGCGAGATCTCCGAAATTATGAGCTAGTTATGATATTATAAATATGTAGGTAATCGAAAACCGACCACTCGTACAGTCATTACTATCGGTGCGCAGTTTAGGAGCGCGAGCGTGCGATAATACGACATTTCTTAATACAGCGGCCTTGCCCGAGGCCAGTTCGTATTGAAACAACAAAAACGCCTAATATAAATTATTTGTATGTACCTATCATGAACGCTGAGTGGTTTTAATGTATCGCGCCTGCAATTCATTGCGGTTTCATTTAGGAAAAGCGATGTTTGTGCACATACGAAACGCGTTTTGAATAGTAGCTATTTTGTTCGGTCGTTTTTGATAGCGGAGAGTATGTGACCACGAGAAACGACCTACAAATGGTAGGTACACACCTAAAGTAGGTCGACCTTACGAGCAATCGGTGTGCCGATGTTCCTCGACACAGTATCGGTTGCATTTTTGTTAATGTAGGCACAATATATAGGTACAATATTTTGTTTGAAACGCATGTAAGTACTTGTGATATAATTGTGACTTACACACTGTACCAAACTAATATACTTCACCTTTTAATATACCAATCGAGCGTAACTAGTTGAACAATGTTTTAATTTATATGTAGTAGGTACATACATACATAGATAATAATTAATGTTCTTTATTGAAAAGAAAATCGAATTGCTGCTTATCTATTTTAATACAATAACTATACTAATATGGTATTATAAACAGACACGAACTGATTATTTAGCAGATTTAGCATGTTTTTTTGTAATGAATAAACTCTAAAACTACTGAGCAGATTTTAAAATTTTACATAGGAAACGTTTTGAAGCCGTGGGGATTGACCTAATACGAAATTGTAACAAACACAGTTAGTAACGAGTTTTGGAATAAGTATCTGGGGGCACGGTAGTGCCCCCGCCAAGACGAGCCAAGCCAAGCGGGAGCACTACCAATCTTTTCTCGAAGCGCTTCGTCGTTTTTTTCAACCCTTACAACTTGGGTTTAGATTATACCAGATAAACGAAATTCTTGGGATATGTTGTCAATAGCGGACTTATCAAAAATATAAAGTTTTAATTGCATAGCTCTTATACTTTAGATTTTATTGATATCTAAAAAACCTTGATTTCGTCACTGACTCATTGATGATCATCAAAACTCTAAGGGTACTTCCTAATGTCCTAGAAAGCTGAAATTCGGCATGTAGCTCACATGCCGAATTTACACAAATAATAAAAAAATTATAAAACTCCTACTTTTATTCCCCAACCCCTTCAACTTGGGGATGGAATAGGGGTTTGTATGAGAATTCCGCGATTTTGACTTACAAAAAGAAATGAAATCCCACCAAAAACATTTTCATGTAAAATGATGCCAAGACGAGTCCACTGTCAAAAAGTTGTCAAATCTCATGTAGAGCCAAACTTATAACTCAACACACCCTAACTCTACAAGGCCTTACTTCTCAAACTCTACACCTCTGTCAGAACATGTGGCTTGGCTGTTTCATTACTGCAAGAACCTTTGTATAACAGAAAAATAATTAACAGTGGATAAATTTTTTACCTTACGCTCATGTGAATAAAGCGAAATGGCCAAGCCACATATTCTGACTATGGTGTAGAGTTTGAGAAGTTAGACCTTATAGAGTTATAAGCTTGGCTCTACATGAGATTTGACAACTTTTTGACAGTGAACTCCTCTTGGCATCATTTGACATGAAAATGTTTTTGGTGGGATTATTTATACAGAATGTAAGGTTAAAGGAATATTGAAGGGGGCTGATTGCGTCTGAGAGTTGACGTTGAAGATAGTCTATATGCCAGTAGGACCACGGGTCGTGATTAGATATAAAATATTTTATTACCTGTGGACCCCCTGTCAGCGTTTTTCTATCGAGGGGGTCCACGGGGAATAAAAATTCCCCGTGAACCCACTAGGGGAACTAGCCAGGAAGTCCACGGGTCGTGCCTCATTGTCTATCAGATAAAATTATCGTGTCAAAATAAATATATATATTATTATTCTAATTAATACATGACAGATTTACATAAATTTACTAAATTAGAAATAGGATACTTTATACTTGGAAATTTGTCAATTGTCCAGAATTTCATTTCCGAAAATCATTCATATAATATTCCCCAAAAGATAACGCAAGTTTCGCAGACAACAGCTGCAGCACAACATCTCTTGTTAAATATAAAAGGAACCTTTTGCTTACAAATTAACAAGAGTCTTAATAATTTCGCAAAATATGAATGATAAATATCACCATTCACTTTCTTTCGTCGCGATTATGATCGTGATGACATTCTGTCACGATCGTGCTGACTTCTGATGCAAATAACTATGGTGGGGGGTGGCTCGGCGGGGTGGGACCCGTGGCGCGGGGTGCGGGGTGTGCCGCGGGTAAAGACCAGCGCGGGTAACGGGGCACTCGAAAGTACAGACGATAGTGACGCGGGTAAAGCACAGCACACACCGATAAATATAAGCTTAGCTCACGCAGCTTAGCTCACGCAACTGTGCAGGCTAAATTAAGCTATTGGACCTAAAATATGTGCTCCCTTAACCAAGTTGACAATCTATCATCGTTAATGCTATGAAAAATAAGGAATGTATTTTCTTGTCACGTGGTCACTTAAAATCGTTCAATTAAAAGTACAAATTCTCGTATCGTCTTGTAAAATTGTCTTTATTAACGACAGTGATCAGTCTTCGTACGTAACTAGTTACGTTAAAAGAAAATTGATTCTTTCTATGAAACCTGTAGTTATGTAGAGCTGGTTTCGTAGGGGACTGTAACCCAAGTATGAAAAGACGTTGCAGAACTTGCAGCTAAATGAGCTAAGCTATACTACGCTTAGCTTGCGGTGTGGTTTGCCCTTAATACGAGCTCTATACCGTCAAGTGGTCACTGTAATTCTATGTCACATGGTTACATTATAGTCACAACTTTATTAACATAAACAACCAAAACCTAACTGTCGGTGGATTATTATTAACACTTTTGTTTGTTAATTCTTTGTTGTACCATAAAGAAACAATAAAAACTGAAAAATCTTTATGAACACTTTATTATAAATACAATTTCTGTATTATGTAGGTATATTTTATATAATTAGGTACTTATTAGTTTTTTCATAAAGAAATAAAATAGTTTTAAATAAATTTTATTTTTGGGGCGAAGCCTATATTCAAGAATCCTTCTTAGAGACTATATTATTATGTACTTACCTACCTATTTAAATATAAAAATACAGCACCCGTATGTTTGTGGTCGCAAAACTCGAGAAGTACTTATAGTCGATGGAATAACTTGAAATGTTGACAGACGAGTACAGGTACATAGTCTGTATCCCGCAGTTCCTGCAGGAACGGCAATAGTTATTTTTTCATCAAATATTGAAATAGCGACCTATGTAATTATGTATGTAATTTGTTGTTATGTGCTGTGGAATTTTGTTGAATAAATAAAAAAAATTGGCTATTTGTCTAAGTTTTTTTGGACATATAAAATGCGATCACTTATGCATGAGTTGGAGAATCAGTTGATCATGGGACGGAGAAGCGCTTCAGGGGTCGAAGTCGAACACGAGCCGTGAAAGTATTGTAGAGGCAACACGGGAAACTCCTACAATGATCTATTGAACTGGATTTGAAATGATCTATTGATCTCTACGCGGGACAGGAGCAGAAGGTCACATTACATATGCTCACGATTCTCATTAGTGAGAGAACGACAAAGAAGAAGAATATATGATAAAGTCACAGCGAAGCCAGGTTTAACTATTTGGCTTATAAAAAATGAATCTGTACCTATACCTACATGATAATATACATACAATTATTCCACAAGTCAAACTAAAACCTGAGGTGAAATGCGTAAATGAAGTTAAAATACATAAGTATCTACAATAACTTTTCGGTTATGCGTACATCTATCTACTTATGTTTATATTAAGTGTAGTACGCCAGGCACAGGGAGGCTTCAGGGGGACACCCCCACACCGCACCCCCGCGCCACCTCCGCCCCGCCGCCGCTCGTGGAGTGAATAACAAAATCAAATCCTTATTATCCTTGTAGTTAAAGTGTTTGTTCTAATTTTTATCTATATAACTAAAATACGCCTAAATATGTAATTAGTTTAACTTAACTGCAACTGAGGATTAAGTTTTTATTTTCTCTAAAAATAACTTATATTATAGGTACCTACAGAATTTAAGTAGTTATCGATTGATTAGACAGAGTTAATGTTATTCAAATTTGTCTTTTCCGTGACTCCAAACTGATCATTTGCAATTATTAGTATCGTTTTAAATATAAAATCAAATTAAAAATATCCTTATTAGGAATGCATCTGTGAGTAATAGTAACAAATATGTCCTCGAGTTTTTAGGTTGTGTCTAACCAATATAAAATAGGTACAGATTAATCAGGCAAATTTATATTTTATTTACCTATCGAATCTCGGTTGAGTTAGTAGAAGTCCAAATTGAAATTGAATTAATTTAATATTTTCAATTTACGTACATACTTACTTATCTTCTATTGCAATTTTCATCAATGAAAATTAGTACTATACATGATAAGTTGTCCTTAAATAACAAATAAAAAAAAACTAAAACGTAGCCTTTATTAATACGAAGATTAAAGTAGGTATTTATAATTCGCATCGCTTCGCATTTATAATAGTAAAGATTAATTATAACGTTTACAAACTTTATAATTTTCAAGTACCTATTTTCTAACAAAAAAAAATTGAAAGAAAAATACGTACAGATTAAACCTACTTATTAATTATTATAAAGAAGAGTGTATAGTTTATACTCATTTTATCAGTTGTGGGAAATAACACATACAAGCTCTGCTAGTATAAGTTTGGGACCGTGTAGCGACGCAACGTTTGAGAGTGTGCTAGCATTTATTTCAATTTATTACTATGGAACTTTTACGCGGCATTCCATCCTCTGTATTCACTTGCGATCGGAAATCATACGCTCAAACCACAGACATATATTCAGGTCTTTTGCTTTAACCCTGTCAAAAATATATCCCACGGGGAGTTTAGGAGCAAAAAAGAGATTATTTATTTCTTCGAGGCATACTTATTACATATCGGAGAGGAAGTATGCAAATTAACAGTTCTGATTTTATTTTGGTCTGAGTTTAGTTTGGTTATCAAACGCAATTTTTTTTTCTGAAAGAATTTATAATTATTGGCGTTATTCAAACGTAAACTTGCCATTTCTATAAAATAAACACTATAGGTACACGAGTATCAAATAATAATATACAATTTCATTTTATACATTTCAAGTTCGGTCGATCATTGACTAACGTAACCAAAATAAATAGGGGTTAAAACATTTTGTTGACATAATTGTGCGAGCTAGTTAGGTACTGACTTTAATGTAAAAACTTTTTAGGCGGTGTTTAGTATATAAATGACCTGTACAATATTGTTTTTTCTTGTTACTTGCCGGTCGCCTTCCCTCGTCACGCCATAAACATTTGTCATTTTGTACCTACACAAAGATTCACACAAAGCTACATGATATACCTGCGTGGTAGGTAGGTACTCTGATCAGCCTCATCGTGTGGTCGGGCGAGGCGAGTTGAGCTACATACACTAGGTATCTATTAGGCTACGACGGACTCTGAGCTGAGCCCTTTGCGGACATAATTTACTAAAAGAAAATAAAAAAGCCCGCATTGTTATAGAACAATTCGCGAATGAGTGTTATTAAATAAATTTTCTACTTTATTTATATTATCTTGCAGTTTAAATTTATTATATCTTCTATATACACTGAGTTCACTTACTAACTGATTCATCAAACTCCCAGATCAAAAAGCTGGATCTAGAAATTTGAAAGCAAAGGAAAATAGGTCAGTGATTGAACTCGTCTTTTCGAAAAAAGAAACACGGGCTTTTTTGTAAATAAACCCTAAGTTTCAACGGGTGAGTCTGCGGGAAAACAGTGAGTTTTATAAAGGTTGGTAGCTCGCTACCTATTACGTACACTTTGACCAGATTAGGGTTTCACTCGCAAAAGCAGCTTCAAATTTACATTTTAATGAGATCTGTTTGAGTTCTGTTATTCCATACAGCAAGTTGGTACTTGTGTGCGAGTATTGGCGAATGAGAATTCACAATGTCAGTGAAAATTTGTCGGATACTTTTTGCAGAGATATAGAGTACTTATATCTCGTTATCATATAAAATCACTTGACAAATGTAATGGGACCGGTACGATAAAATGAACCATTCTATAATTTTTGCGATTTTACCTTGTTTGATTGATCTCTACACCTCAACAGCAATAAATTATGCGTATATATTACAGTAGCAACAAGTTTTCTCTCAAAAAACATTAGGCTCATAAACACTACGATATTTGTATGATTTGCAAAAAGTTGCCAGCCCTCGGAATGACTGATAATAATAACTGGGAATTTTCCCTGATCCAAGGACGCAATATGCCTATATCACATGCACGTCACGTAATTAAAATGTTACGATAGCGTAGTAATGTGAATTCCATAGAATTCACAAAAAAATGCGGATAATAATTATGATCCCCATTAAACAAAACCACTTAAATTAAAATCATGGAGATTTTATTTACTTCCAATTTCCATTAAAGTTGATACGTCTACCCTAGATTAATATTATGAAGATCCCAAGTTTATTTGAATGATTGTTTGTTTATCGGGGTACATATAGGATTTTGAAACCAATTCTATTTTTTTTACACTGATTTGAAACTACAGAAGATAGGTATCCTATGTTAATAGGATACTTTTTATCCTGGAATAAAGCGGTCCCAAGAGAGTCTTTACAGCGGAAATATTTGGTACCTACTTATTTTATTTATGAATAAATAAATAAAGAAAAAACCGCAGGGAAAAGCTATTAAGTTTATTGCAAAACTACATAATATGACGGGGCATTCCGTCTGTTTGTGCAGGTATCAAGAGGAAACTACAGCACGGATTAGAAGGTATAAGTAGATTATATTCCGGGAAAATACTGTCACGGTGTAACAAACACTTCCCCGGGCTAGTATAGTATTATATTATCTGTGCCCGGGGTATCTCAAAATTCGAGAAAGTGAAACCAAGGACAGTAGATATATCTATGATGTTACGATTTAGAAGCGTTTTAATTTAGTCACTGTTAATACCCAGTCTCGCCGAATTTACTAACGGAATGATAAGTAATGTTGCCGATGATATCCCAGCGATCTGAAAACATTGAAGATGGCGAATTAATTTTTCACAGAACAATAAACCAACGATTTGTAAATAGTTTATTTATTTATTTATTTAATTTAATTATTTTGCACATAAAATAACAATGTTACAGTAACCTAAAGAAAAAGGAGAAAGCAAATGGCGGTCTTATCGCATAGTTGCGATCTCTTCCAGACAACCAATTATGCGAAAGGACAAACAAAAATACATAGACACGGGTGGTTGGGTAAAGCATTCCAAACATTATACTAAATAAAATAATTTTTTACCATAATAAATATATACTAAGTATATGCTATATAAATACATAAAATACTCAATACATGACAATACTTAAACATCTAAAATAAGTTTAGTGAGGTGATTACCGCCACTCACCACTCGAGTTCAAGTGCTTCATCTCTGACTCTGCATTAGATCCTGTTTGGTTCTCATGTGCTCTAGTTATTGTTGTTCAAGTAGCGATGTCGATAAAATTAAATAGTACCTATCTAGCCTAAAATTTAGCCTCAAAATTAAATTTTACTAGCTGTACCCCGCGAGTTCCCGAGAGAATTCCAGGACATAAAGTACTTTATGTCCTTCTCTGTACCCCTGACAATGTGTATGCAAAATTTCATGATGATCGGTTGAGCCGTTAAGGCGTGAAAGCGTAACCCCTTGGCCACAGTGGTAGACTACATAGTACATACGAAGTTGGCCACAGCTATTAGCGGCGCGAGCTGTGGCCAACTTGGTATGTTGTCTACCATTTGTTTTTGCCGCCGAGTCTGCGGCCAAGGGGTAACAGACAGACTGAGTTACTTTCGCATTTATAATAGTAGTAGGGATTATTTATATAATTATATTAATCAGCATTATTCTTTTGATAGTTATATATTAAGTTATAACACTGTGAAGCTCCAAATATGCAACAGAAAAACAAGTGACATTATTGAGATACCTTTTGTCACTATATATAGCCCCACAAAACCGTGCAAACTTCCAATCTACTCGGCGAGGGCGACCGACGGCGTTAAATGTGCCCCTAATTTTAATGCTATCCAACCCCTTCAAACTACAATCGACTCTATTCCAAACCACCTAAGGCTGAAATCGAACTGTAGCAGTCGAGAGCACTATGAACCATAACGCCGAAGGGTAGTTTTTCAAATAAACAAATGTAAAGGGATTGCGGTTATGAACCGTCGGCAATCAAATTATGCCATATTGATTTAACTTGTACTGATTCCATAGCCTTCCGCTAATCCGGTTTTAATTTAAAAAGAAAAAGAGTTCATTTGGTGGAAAATTTACTATATAAATCTTTATATTTCACACCTTACAATCCTTTTTAAGGGTCGGAAGACGGAACAGAAGTAGGTAATAGGTATTATGTAAATATTATTTTATGATCATCATGTATTATCAAGGATCGTGAATGAAATAAAATATTGAGACTTTCAAAAATAAAGATACTGGCTTTAAAAATAACGAAAAACTTAAATTCAGGATATTAAGCAACTTATTGTAACGCTGACAAGCAAAAAAAGAATCATCCAAAAACATTTTTTTATGTACATTATAAAGTAACTGTTTTCATGTCTTACTAC
Source organism: Zygaena filipendulae (assembly GCA_907165275.2). NCBI lineage: Eukaryota > Metazoa > Arthropoda > Insecta > Lepidoptera > Zygaenidae > Zygaena > Zygaena filipendulae. The sequence goes on from OU015664.1 coordinate 8,631,381, forward strand.
ATAAAAAAGGAGTGAATATAACTACAAAAAAAATACATTTGTAATGGCCGATAGAACTGTTTCTGTGGACGCGTTATCGGCGAGTGTGATAACGAACGGTGAATGCCTCCCGACCGCGTTGATAACACATGGTTAAGTGTGTCCAACTCTCCGACTTTATTATAATACGTCGTTTGCATCGCCTAGAATAATAAAACGTCATTCGAGACACTCAGCTATTAGGCGCATTGTAAAATATAACTAGAGATAATGTAGAGCTATGTAGAGACTAAAAAACTTTTTATCTTTCGTTTAGTATCAATCAACGGATAGGAAAATTTTAAGAAAGTTAATACCTACATTGGTATAGTATAGTATAGTATAGTGGTTAATTTTTTAATCGAATACAATCCAAAAATTTCTTTTTTATTTTATATTTTTTAAGCATTACAGCTTTTCATCTTTGCAATATCTTCTACGATGTATTCAATTAAGAATATTTCTATGATTTGGTCATACTTATTATTCGTACTGTGAAAACCGACGGACCTTTGGCAGCAAGTTAGCGGGCGGCTAAAGAGAGAAACGCACTATATGACACAACCTATATCGCGACTCGCGACTGATGTCATGCGACTTACGTGCACACAGCGACGATATCGGAGGAGCCGGAATCTCGTCAGGACCGCGTCTTATTACTTACTAGTTGTTCTTTGCGGATTCACCCGCGTTAGTTTCGGACTTCCTGTAGGAATACTGTAGCGTCCTATAAGTGAAGGGTTTATAAAATCGGTTAAGTAGTTTTTGAGTTTATCTATTACGAACAAACATCAAAAATCAAATCTATTATCTTTATAAAGGGTCTTTCAATAAGGACGGGTCGATTTTGACATGAAATAAAAAAGGCCGTGTGTGAGATTTTAACGATTTTTTTTTTTATTTGAAAGAGCTATATATGCCATTATGTGTGGAAAATCACATCGTTTAAATGTCCGCCGCGGCTTCTCACGGTGGCACGAATTCGAGTTGTCCAATGTTCAACAACTCTGCCGCATAGTTCGGGTTGAATTTCAGCGATAGCCTGAGCTATGTTGACTTTAAGGGCATCGGTCGATTGTGGCTTATTGGTATAGACCTGCGACTTAAGAAAACCCCACAAAAAAAAGTCTAAAGGTGATAAGTCGAATTTGGCCACCAAACGTTGGAGAGTCGACTTTGAAGGACCACCTCGTCTGCCGTAAAATGGGCGCAATGCACGTAACGTTTGCACTAACGAACACTCATTTTGGTAATACATTTTTAACATTTGGACGTGTTGCTCAACCGTGTAACTTGCCATGGTGATTTGGCATTACTAACTGAATAAAAAAATATAGGTTAGAAAGACGACGTTAAAACAACATGGCCGCCACAGGCTGCCAACATCGACCCGTCCCTATTGAAAGACCCTTTAGTATTAGTATTGACTAGATATTCCCAGCGGTTGAAATTTTGTTAATTTCGAGGCTCCCGTTAAGAGCTCCGTCGTATAAAGTACCCCAATTTTTTTCTGTGCTGACAGAGTGTATGCAAATTTCATAAAAATTGGTTGAATAGTGGAAGCGTAACAAAAAAAGAAACAAATTCACATTCGTATTTTTAATATTAGGATCTACGTAATGCTACGTATATTTTCTAGATACAGCGTAGGCCGCGACCGCAAGTCGCGTCATACAGTGTGTTTCCCGCTTAATTTGTTTCGTTTATTGTGCACCGAGTCATTAAACTTGCTAGATATGCTGCTACTGCTACACTGCATAACGGTGCGCGGCGCGAGGTCGCTACTCTACTCGCCTATACTGACCGAGCGCCGACGCCGCCGCCCGCTTCGCACGTCGACCACGCCGACCAAAGAGAAAAGAATATATTCACTAGAGAGGCTATGCAGGCGGGGCAGGCGCGCCATGCACGCAAAGGAAGTTAGAGCGTTAGCTCTTCTTAACTTTCCCAAGACCTCCTTTGCTGGCATACCAAGTAGTTCTAAAACTGCTAATTTTAAAAACAGTGACTAACGGCCGCACTCAGAGTCGACTTTAATGATTACTTAGTTAAGTATAGATTTTTAACACAAAACTGCCGCAATCAGAGACGTTCAGTAAATTAATGTCAGTTGGCCTTTAATGAGATGTAATTTAATTAGTTAAATGCCAATTAACATTAATTTATTAAACTTGTCTGATTGCGGCAGTTTTGTTTTAAAAATCTATACTTAACTAAGTAATCATTAAAGTCGACTCTGAGTGCGGCGGTAAGATATTAATCAAATGGCGTTTAATACATCTCTTTGCATTAATGAGTTTTATCGTGCACGAGGAATAGTTTTGTGTACGAAAATCACTCGGTGACACTGATTTTTTATACCAAACTGAGTTAGTTGATGTCCCTTCTATCTGTTCTGTGACGGCGGCCGACTCACCCGTGACGTGACGCGCGGGAGCTGTTAACTTTTCAATACTCAAAAGCTATTCCAAACAAATGCCGCCCGCCTCACCGGATCATAAACGCAAGATTGTTGACATTACGGTTACTTACCTATACCTACCTACTATAGTGTGAGAATCCCATCATGAGGTTTTGCTTCTGGTATCTAGTTGGGTCGTTTCACGTTTATTTTGTAAAAGTTATTTAAAATACGCCTTCGAAACTATTACTACAACCTGGTTTCGATGGCGGCCGAAGTGACGTGTACTAACTGGTGTTCATATTTGATGTAGGACGCAAATTGCGTGTCAACCAAGTAGATACTTGTATGACGCTATAGCATTCCCCATCTGTCATTTTTTTAAACCCGCGGACACGATTACAAATTTGGCGAATTTCTCACAGCTGCATTTGGTTGGCTTCGTTTGGTGGATTATGGTTGTTTAATTAACTTTGAGATATTTACAAGTTTTGAAATGGGTATTTAAACAACAAGTTACATATTTGTATTACATTAATACATAATTTTATTAAATACTAGTTCTGTTTTCTTTTCGTTATCAACAATTAAAAAACACCTTTAATTTTACAGGTACGACAATATTAATATTATTCCTGATGTAAAAGAAACAACAAAGATCTGTAAGTACATCTAGACTGTATGAATTGTTAAGATTAGGCTGTATGTACTAAAAATAATTGAAATACCATATTATTAACATTTGACGTTTAGATGCAAACAAATTCTTGATTCATTAGTTCCATAATAATTTAGATTACATGTGGAATAAACGGATCGCTTTAATGTCTCTAAGGGAAATAGAGAACAATAGGTAGGTACATTACATGTGATCGAACGATGGCAACTCGGAGTCACCGAAACGCACGCTCGAACGCACCGCAACGCACCGCGGCGCGCCGTGTCGCCGACTGTATCGCAGATTGTGGAGAAAGCGCTACGTTTCGATACACTCACAGTGCAAGTAACGAGTAACGTTACTACGCATGAAGGGCGCTTTTACTCCGCATTTTACATTACACACCGCGACTGATTACTTGGCGTTCCGCCAAAGCCGACCTTTTTATTATCTATCTGTTGGTATGAAACAACAACATCGTTTCAATTAACCGAACGGTTACACAAATTCGTTACAGTCATACTGATTTATTCGAATAGCCCAAACTACACTACGACAAGTTATGAAATCGATAACGTTCAATATTATTTTATTAACAGTTAAAAAATACCTGGTAATTTATTATTTCATTATACGCTATGATACGTGCTCTATTATTTGTAATGAGTACGCGCCCCACTTCGGTCACCGCATCGATTTTAAAAATAGAACTCGAGTTGGTGCGTTTTCGATGTACACTCCCGGCTACCGTGAACTGTTCTTATGATATTGATACAAATCGATAATGTCTTATAATAATGAATGTAGAGTCGCTTTTCGTGTGCGCATCAAATTGTGATATGGTGCGTTCTGTTTGGATCGGTAGAGCGATGCGGTGGAATGGTATTCCATACTCTCCTACGTTGTTGAATCTTGGATTCAAACAAATAGAATGCTCCATTAGTGTGTTTAAGGAATTACGATAATATGACTGAGATATTCTGAACTTATTTAATATAGTTTTCTTTCGGTTTATTAAAGTTTCAGCTACTAGCTTGTCCTATGAAAATATTAGCCAGTAGATGATTATAATCGTGATAATTGCCTTGAACTAATTCAATATTTTATTTAAACAAAGACTTGATTGAGTCATATTAAATGGATGAGGTAATTTTAAACAGCTCAGTACCAACACGTTGCTCCGTCTTCTGTAATTAATTATTATTTAAAAGCTATTCCTTAGAAATAATCATGGCGCATTGTGATGTTACAAAATATATTTCTAATAGTTAGGTATTAAGAAGGTCATCCAATTTCGCATTATAGCTGACTTGAGGTTAATGATATCATAATATATGACTAACTACAAAGTGCGTATAGTCAAAAACGTAGAAATACAATACAGTGTTGCGACCTGATTGGCACAAGGTCACCATGCCTACCCGCTAATCAAGGGATTCCGGGTTCGATTCCCGGTGGACTTTGTGTGATGAACACAGGGTTCCATTTTCCAATCTGGGTGTGTTTATATATCTATTGTATAATATATAAGTAATTCTATGCAGTATATACCACGTTAGCTTGGTTTCCGCGACACAAGCTAAATAATAGCTTACTGTGGGATCAAGTAGATCTGTGTGTTGTGATGTGGATTATTATTATTATTTATTATTATAGAGTGAAAAAAGGGTTTCTTAACAAAAAAGTTCTCATAAAAATACCAAATATAGGTTCTTTTTCTTTCTCTAAGTCTTAGAGAAGTATCTACACTGCACACCTATTAGATGCGATAAAACATTTTTTGCTTTGAAGTGAAACTATTTTAGGTGCGATGAGAGAAAAATTTGAAGATTGAATTCGAATGTAACCTTCCTTACATAATACGGAAAACAGCTGGACAAAGAGATAAAAAGAGAAAGCTTTATAATACAGTTAGTATTTATAAATACTAGCTGTCTCGCGCGGTTTCACCCGCGATAATTTGGGAGTTCCATACCAACTTTGTAACCCCTTTTCACCCCTGGGGATAAATTTTCAAAAAATCCCTTCTTGGTGTACACCTAACGGCCGCACTCAAAGTCGTTTTAACGATTACCTACTTAATTTTAAATGAAGATTTTTAAAACAAAACTGTTAATTGGCATTTTACTAATTAAGTTGAACTTAGTTAAATGCCAACTGACATTAATTCAATGAACGTCTGTAGTGGAAATTTTGTTTTAGAAATCTTTACTTAAAATTAAGAAGTTAATCATTAAAACGACTCTGAGTGCGGCCGTAAGTCACTTAAGAAATATTTGTGCAAAATTTCATGGTTCTAGATCCAGCGGTTTCAGTTGTGCGTTGATCGATCAGTGAGTTAGTTTCTGTTGTTATAAAAGATCAATTTATTATTTTTTATCCGCAGCCTCCAACTCGTTTGTGTAGAATTCTTCTGTATGAAAAGTACCTCATAATTTCCTTTTCTGTACCCTTAACAACGGCGTGTAAAATTTCACGATAATCGGTTGACTAATTGGACGCAGATAAGCAATAACATGTCAACCCACAAAACAAAGTTATTGATTTAGAACGATTTATTGAGAGTTAGAGAACGTTTTTTAATTATGTGTTTACCTTATTACATTGTTTAAATATGTAACTAAATATTAACTTAACTAAATATAAAAATATTGAAACAAAATGGCGCTATAATTTTAAAACTTTAATTTACTCAAAATTTCTCCAGTGTGGGTTAACACACTATTGCTTATCTATGTCCAATTATGGCGTGAAAGTATAACAAGCAAACAAGCTCACATTCACATTTAAAATTTGAAAATGCTAGACTCGTTATAGATATTCTCCTTTTTTATTAACACGAAATTTCGTTGTTGTTGCAATATCTTTTTTGTAATAAAACTTCTTTAGACGCGATGAGAGCAAAATAATTCAAGGTCGAATTTGAGTGCAACGTCTTTGAACGAAACTTTCTGACGCACGCCGTGACTTCTGTCACGTGTGCTTATTGAGTTTACAGCCCTCTTTTTTACTTAGGGTTGCAGAATACACTTATTGTGTTTTGCTTACTGTAGCGTACTGCGCAATATTATTAGAGGAACTAAGAGCGCCTATACCTTGCCTGAACTTCAGTAATTGTAGTTTCGAAAGTAGTTGTGAAGTGCGCAGCCTATACTGTTTCGTTACTCTGCAACCAACGCGCCATCCATCATAAGCTGACAGGCGCTGCAGACGGCCACGCAACGCAACCGAAGCTCTGTGCTTTACTTATTTAAAGACTGGTTTTAAAACCAACTATTTAGGTCGACCGTTTGTTTTGGACCACAGTGAAAAGGGATTTTCATCGCTAATCGACAAGTTGCGGATAACCTTAGATAATTAATAGATAGCGAATGTACCTATTTATTTCATAATAAACTTAGCGAGTATTTTAAAATTACGTAAGGAAAAACGTAACTATTCGAAGGAGATGGTTTTCGCTATTTTGTTTGTTATAATTTTCGCGTTGCGCTTGGGACCTAATTCAGAAAAAGTACAGAAAAGTTACAAACGGATGTCACAATGCTTAGAAATTCGTATGTGAGCGAGCGAGACAGAGAACTGTGAGTTGTTTTCTAAAAAAAAATAACTTCGATTAATGTCAATTCAGCAAGTACACGCGATAAGTACCATGTTCCGATTCACAGGTGGGCACTCATATCGGTTCGTGTGTACGCGGAACGCGCCGTACGCGATACCTATTGATGTAATCGTGGTGTGGTGATGTTACGTTCGAAAAAACTCACTAGAGCGGGGAAAGTGACGCGCCCGAGCCGGCGGCGGCGGGGCTCGATCTCGCGAAAGGTGGAACTTCGCTCGCCGGCCCGCGGAGACCCGTTCGAACCCACCGTTTGTTTGCGAAATACTCCGCCATGTTGTTTCGCTGAGGATCTCGTTTGTTTGGACGCGTCGAGACTTACGACACTAGCGTTCGGAATTCGAACTACATTCGCGTAATTTGTCTGCAGAATAATGGAGCAGGGACAGTTGATGGTTAGCAATGTCTTTTAATATTAAACAATATTGTATTTGTGCTTTAGAAAAGTAGCTATATTTAGATACTAATCTATGTATTTCAAGATCAATCCTCATGATCTAAAGAAATGGTAGGTACCTACCATAAACATAATTATAAAGCTTAGAAAAAAACAATTGCTATCCAACATCAATCCAAGATCAAGTTGCAATAACCGATTTTCGTATGAGATTTTCTGCTCTCACAATATTTTGTAGTTACGTACAATGGTATAAGGGTGGCTGGGTAATAATTAATTGTACTGCGATGCATGGGGGCTTCACTAAACCCTATTACAAGAATAAAGCATAACTACCAGTAGTTTGCCGTCGATTGATTCTGTTTTAATTAGTGAAGGTTGAGCTTATAAGATAGGTACATTTTGATTATGCGCACTTAACAAAAGCTAGGTAAACAAACTTGACATGCGTAGAAAGAAACATAACAATATTATAACTGTATTACTAGTTAACCTAATGCGTAGAAAATTGTAAACAAACATTTTTAATATTTCGCATTGATTTATCGAGTTATTTCGTGTACTTTGACTATCAAACCGTCACTAGGTTTCAAATTAATACATACCGATCATCAATTGAGTCTATTTTCCCTCAAAATAACCCTACCTGCTCCACAACCCCCAAACTCGGTTGAGCCGCCCCGAGCAAGAATCTATGAAAGCTATAGAATCTTGCCAAACATTCAACCCGACCGGTTCTCAGATGTCACCGCGAGTCGCCGGATCGCTCCACTTGTTGTGGCACGGACAAAGAAAACAGATTGAAATCCATACACGTGCGCGCCGACTGATCCGTCAACACGTCTCGTAACGACCGCGTCGCTTCACCGGTCGCCCGATCGGTCCGGCTTCGCTTCTGTACCTACCTAGTTATGTATTACAGTGTTGAAGTGACGATAATAAGTGTTATTAAATTTGCTAAAATGTTGCCTCTTTGAAGGTCTTTTTTGTCATGTTCAAATTGTGACCTGTCTAATGTCCATCCTGCGGGTTAATGACTTACTGTATATTGGGGCATAGGTACTAATTTTTGTAAAAGACAAACCCATCCTTTTCCGTACAGGTATAGGTAGCGTTATATTATCTATGGTACAGGTATGGCGCTCGATTGGTCGTTGCGTATTGAATTTTAAATAAGTCGTTGAGTTGCCTACATATAACTAATCGATATTAATTCATAGTGTTTAGTAAATACATAGATAGTAAATATTATTTTATTATTATCTATGATAAAATCTCCCTGCGATTTCACTGGCATCAATTTTGGAATTCCCTCGGGAATATCTTGTATTAGGATAAAAATTACCCTAAAATCCGTCCCAAGATCTAAAGCACTCGTTAATACATAATAAATATACCTTTTTTCTGCGTTTCGGGAATTCCTTTTTCCGAGATAAAGTGAATATTGAGATTTTTTTAAAATTGATCAAGTATAATTCCAAAGTTTCCCCTACAAATAAGAAACTTTCCTCTTTGCGGAGTATAGATGAGGGCAACAGAATAGTCGCACCGTGGCACACAATATAGGTACCTATGTTATGAGTAATAATATACGATTAAAATTTAAACAAGTACCAAACTTGGCGCCACATGGAATTTAACTGGCACTTAATTAGCACCTAATTCACTGAGCATAATATATGACGTCGCGTTATGATAAAAAAATTCCCCTTAGTGTCTAAAAGTTTTGCTTAAAAAATACATAGTATATTATGTACATATTTAGACAATGCGTCTCATGGCATAGGTACTATAATGGCATAGGTGTAATATACCGTCTGTAATTGTGTTTGAGGTAATATGGCCAGCAAAAAGGAATCTTGTTGACCAATAGTGAATTAGGGCCCTGGGCCCTGAAAGACTTGCTTTGTGTGCGTTTACGATTCGACAACACACAAACGACACGAGATCGGACGATTCCATTTTGGTTACGGTAACGGCCAGCAGCGATGAACGTTGAACGGTTTTTTTTTCTTTTGCACTAGCCAACGAATGAAGACCACACCACGTTGCCATACTCTACCGCGATCCGGGCGTCGTGCGTGATCGTCTAATGTGGAATTTCCCATCGGATCAGTGGCGTCTCTAGCCCATGTAGCGCCCGTGTGCAACCATTACCCTAGCGCCCCCTAGTAAACGCGCGGTCAAAATGGAATGGGTGCAAAGTACAAGACGAACAGCACATCAAGTTAACACAACTTGTCTTTCCCCAATCGATAATAAACTTTATTATTTGAAGATTTTTGAAGAAGAAATTTCCGTAGCGAGCGGCGCTCGGCGCCCCCTAGGGCCGCTGCGCCCGTGTGCAACGCACACCCTGCACCATAGGTAAAGACGCCTGTGCATCGGATCGCTCTCGTCTTCTAATGAACTAAACAACTGCCATACTTATTCTGTAGTGCAGTGATCCCGCCCAGACACATATTAATAACTAAACTGCCTTTCATATTAAAATAAACTTCCAACTGAATTAGGCAAAGTAGGTAGGTCCTAATTCTAAGATTTATTTATTTATTTATTCGTTTATTTTAGAAAACAAAAGGTTACAAATAATTTACTTAAAGAGCATTAAAAGTATCCAATAATACATTAACTAATATTTTCCACTATTATGTAGCCTGTACTTATTACTTACATAAAACTTTATTTACTTATTTATTTATTTAAGTTTGTGAATACAGGTAAGTTATAATTGTTAATGTGGTGTTAATATTGTGTTAATATAAAAAAATTGCACATCTGCATTCTGCCAATGAGGCATACCAACCATATTCTTATACCTATATAACATTTTTTTAAACATTTGCGATATACCTACCTACAATCCATATGTCATAAAACTTTAAACTACCTAATATTTTTTGCGCTTTTTCTTTTTTCAATGCGTTACTAAAAATACACTAATATAAAGTATCTCTGCGATATTACTTATAAAATACGTAATAGTAGAGACTTCATTGGTATATGCAATTTCGGAGACTTCATTTGTTGATGTACTATTATTGTTTCAGATGTAACCTTTTGTTTTCCCAAATAAACCAATAAAAAAAATCCTCAGACTTTGTAGAATCAATGTTATTTATTATTATTATTATTATGAACAGTAATATGTATGTAGCGGTTTACGGGTAACGATCAGGTAGGTACCGACGCTCCGTGGCCATGAACTCACTCACCCCTGACGAAAGGACTTCCGAAGAGTCCGGAACGTGTCGAGCCGTTCCTGGCAATTAGCCCGTGAGTGAGCCACTATCGATATTAGTGTTATATCTTATAATTATAATACTCTTCAATCCCACAAAACCTGAAATTCAACAAATTTATTATGTTGTTATTTACCGCAAAATCATAAAACATTACCCTGAAAAATAAACCGTTCAAGAGCTCATACATTCTTTTTTGCTGTTAAAAAACAAAATGGTCGGAGGCAAAATAATACTATTTTGATACTGACTAGGTTTTTATTTTTTATATACTTAGACGAAAACCATTTTGAAGTAGGTACCCAGTTACTTCTTATAAACGTACTATACATTTTTATTATATTTTAACTACCTATATTTTAAACAAACTTCACGAGACCCAACTAAATATGCATAGTTTTTGATAATATTGTAATTAAAAGCTTTAAAATTCGCTTCGGTGAGTATACCTACCTACCTATCTACTGAATGCTTTTTGAATGCGTCGAAGCCGTGTACTGTCTGGCTCTATATAATATAATATATAGATCATTGCAAGCAAGCTCCTCCAGTCGTATGCAAATTGTCAACGTAATCTGTGGCATTAAATACATGCGCATTGATGTTACTGTACTTAAACATGTATGTCTTTAGCTTTTAAGTGAATTGAATATTTAGATTTACTGTTGAAAAATAAAAATTCCATTAGATGGCATAGATAAAGGCTAGTTCCTAAATTTCAGTTTTAGTCTGTCTCGTAGATTAATAAAAAATATTGAATACTTATTTTTCTATTTTATACGTAATCAAAAAATAACGGAGGTTTAAGTCCAAATGTCGCGTGACGTCACGCCGTACTGTTTATAGCACGTTGTGACGTCACGCGACATTTCGACTTCGACGACCTAAATAAAATTTTGATTTTTATATCTCGGAAACTACCCTAACCATAACCTACAGTCATTGTACCACTAAATATGCAGAAGAAATTTTCCAAATGGATGGATGGCCAAATCCGAAACTATACGGGAGTAGCGGAAAAAAACTCAAAGAACTCTCAGAACCGATTCTGATAGAAACGTTTGCTATTTCCACATTTTCCAACTACTTGCTGGTCCAATTAAGATAAAACTTGGCATATTTATATTACAATTGGTTCAGTGACAATTCGATACTAGGGTACCTACTACCTACCATCAATCTGATCTGATGATGGAGCCAGAATGTATATAAGGACTTTAACTAGTAGTACAGTCGAGTTTATTTTATTGCCATGAGTACTTTTCATTAGATATGATGACGAGGGTATGAAGATAAGCTGGGAGATTGTCACTGGAATTCCCTAATGGAAACTGCAAAGATAGTCGTGATTGGGCTTATTTGTTTATTCTAGTGAGTACCTTCCATTATTTATTACATAGGTACTTTTCATCACTATCCCCTTTGCATAAATCTTTATTATTATAACTTTTTAACAATAATATGTACCTACTATTTTTTTTATTGTATAGTTATAAAATTAAATACTGCCTGAACTAAGCAAACTTAATGATCTATTTGGAATTTTTATTGTTTCCGTTTACGTAATGATTGTTATGTACTTACACACAGTAAAGAATATTATTATTAGCTACTTAAAAGAGTCAACAGGCAGGTACCTGTATTTTGTTAAGTTAAAGTATGTTGGGTATGCAAGATCGAATATCTATTTCCATAATCAGCTTTAATAATCTTTGGGCCTATTGTTTTTCGTTTACTGTGCCTCACGGCAAAAATAACACTTTATAGACGACTTCAGTGTGAACTAAAAAATCAAAAATTATTGCGAAGGATGAATATTTATTACGCACTGCAGTGTTTTTTGTGAGGAATTTCGGTCTTTGATGTCTTTTTTTTGTAATCTTAACATTTCTAAGTGTTTTTACTTTCCAAGTTGTTTTTTCAACATAAAAGGTAAATCTTGTTTTTATGCCTCGTAAATATATCCAGAAGTTACTGTTTTTATATCATTATAGTTTATTACTATTTACGTATAGATAGACATAGACATTCTACATACCTACCTCCTTAGTTTATACAATTGGGTATTTTCCGGGTCCCGGTTCGTCAGTTAGAAAATACAATATTATAGACACGTATTTTTTGCTTTTTCAAATTAATGAAAATAAACATAGATAAAGCGCATTAAAGTTTAGGAGTAGGGGACTCCGGACTCGTGACGTCATTATTCGGTATACGAACTATACCGGGTTGTGATGTCACGCGAAATTTCAACTCAATGTATCGCCGTATTTTTTTTAATTCGTAAAAAAAAATACGTGTCCAATATTTTTTACTAATCTACACGACGGACTAAAAAAAAAATTAGTCAAGTAGCCAAATGAGTAAAAGTAACCAAGTTATCGTAACAGAAATCCACCGATACAATTGGCAGAGTGTGCTCAGAGTATGACATTGGTAGAGATCTAAAAATATCTCTCGTATCTGTACCATATACATAATTTTCTTTGATTACTGTATTTCTTACGTCACCCTTCAAGAAATATATTCGTACATGTGAGCTAAATAGATTTTTCTACTAACATGTGAGTTGAATGTTCTTACCCGGTTAGTTTGAAGGTGACATTGATTTTGTCCTATTATGTTACAAAGTTATTTGGAGTTAGAATTGAGGTACAGAATCCAACAACACTGCTCATTACAATAGAAAGTACACTAGTAAAGTATACTAGTACGTAGTAGGTATATATTATTACTCTGAGCTGGTATACTGTATATGAATAAAATCAATTTCCACAAGTATGGCGGAGCATCACTTGGGAACGGCTTTCTGTTTTGTGTGAAATATAATAAAATTTTAGAAAAAGCCACAGGAAAAAGTTTTTCGAAATTATAATCGTATGCGTTCCTAAACGATTGAACTGATTGTGGTGAAACTTTGGTGGGTTGTTCTGCCTGTATGCCTGCGAAGGTTCCTAATGTAAAGAGTTCCTGCGAGAATTCCGAAACTCACGTGTTTGAAATCTCGAGGTAGTTACTACTAGTATATCTTTACATACCTGCATCGTAAACATTTATGTTTCTACATTAGTGTGATGAATACAGTTTTCACCATCGTTTGGAGAACTTTTCCCAGAACAGCGTTCTCGAAGTAACCCCGAAACTCACGGGATAGGACCGGAAAGAACAGCCGCCAAGTAAACTTATTATGCCATATTCTAGGGCCTATGTAAAAAAGAAACTGTTCCTAGAAGCCTCAATAATAATTATAAAATACTAAGATTAGGAGTTCTATAGTAAAGTTTTTGAGGCTTTTACGAACCGTTTTTATGTTACCTGAGCAGTCGTAAAAATGTTTTTTCATCAATGTACCTGAGCATATTATAATTGAAATTCTAAGCCACGATTGCGATAAATTTTCTTAATAAAAAAAGATCCCTAAAAGGTTCCCTACTCAAAGGGTGAAACGGGACCCAATTATTAAGACTCCACTCTCCGTCCGTCCGCCTGTAACGTCTGTTTGTACGTCTGTCACCAGGCTGTATCTCATGAACCGTGATAGTTAGACAGTTGAATTTTTTACAGATGATGTATTTCTGTTGCCGCTATAACAACAATTTACTAAAAAAGAGAATAAAATAAATATTTAAGGAGGCTCCCATACAACAAACGTGATTGTTTGCCGTTTTTATAGATAATGGTGCGGAGTCCTTAGTGCGCGAGTCCGACTCGCACTTGGTCGGTATTTTTTATAGCAGAATAGGCTAGTTTCCTAAATTTTCTTTTTTAGTCCGTTTTGTAGATTATTAAAAAATATTGGACACGTATTTTTTTTTTTTTATGTAACCAAAAAATAACGGAGATATATCAAGTCGAAATTTCACATGACGTCACGCCTCGCTACAGGCTTTTTTATTATCTAACTGACGGACTAAATAGAATTTTGATTTTTTTACCCAGGAAACTAGCCTATTGTTGCAACTTAGGCACAAATAGTGATTTGCAGAAATGTTTACTCTAAGTCGGAGAGAAGAAAAAAAGTATGAAGTTCCCGCGAAAATCCGGGAATAAAAATTACTCGTCTTATAGGATTGTACAATGTACATATACCTACTAATATGTATTTAAATCAAACAAATAGATTCAAACAAATAGATTGTACAATGTACATATACCTACTAATATGTATGTATTGAAATTTTAATAAATAATCTAAATTTTGCATACACGTTCTCAGAGTTACAGAAAAGGACATGGAGTTATTTTTATCCGGAAATTCCTGCGGGAACTCCGAAATTAACGCAGGTGAAACCGTGGGGAACACCTAGTAAAGAATAAATGTTACTTTATAATCAAGGATTCGGGTGATCGTCATCGGGCGTCGACGTCAACACTCCACTCAACTCAGTCAACCTCGCTCGGGTACGTCGACTATTTTCGTAGCACGTCGGCCACTCTGGCTCTCGGCTCTCGGCCGACCTACCTCTTGCGTCTCTACAGTCTACACTCCGCTCGATGTTACTGTTTTTTGTTGTTGTTTGTATTCGGAAATTGCGCGTTAAGGATTGCCCTACAGACATGCTTACAACTTATAAAATTATAAAACACCAGCTGACCCACGCGGTTTCACCCGCGATAGTTTAGGAGTTCCTGCGGCATTGGTCCATACAAACTGTGCAACCTCTTTTCACCTCCTTACGGGTTGAACTGTCAAAAATTCTTTCTTAGTGCCCACCTACGTCACTTACGGAATATTTGTGCAAAGGAGATTGACAGGGTATGGACCAAATGCTGCCCAGGAGTAGGACTACCTTGACTGAGTTCCTTGCATTACTTTATATTGAAAAATTATTTTTTTTTCAAAATCGGTCCCGGAGAAAAAAAATTAACGTCAGTTTTGTTTGTACGTTTTATATAGTATGTATGTTCCCCGATTATTCGAAGACGACTGGACCGATTTGGAAAATTCTTTTTTTGGTTGAAAGGGTATACTTCCGAGGTGGTACCACTGTCATAAGGTCAGGATCTGATGATGGGATATTGGAGAAATGGAGGGAACTTATCAAATATTATAGGCACACCTACCAATTTTGGGTATTTTTTGGAATATTTCATGTATTTGCTTTCGGAAAGCACCATTTAGTGAAGTGAAACTAATGATGAAGACAACAGATGACCAGCGGAACTACTCAATAATAGGTATTACACAGGTTGCGATTCGATTACTTTAAGGTGCATGTGGTGAAGTGGAGCTGATAGTGTGTATCAGTAAAACTCGTCAAAAATATACATCCATCCATCGGGAAAAGCATTTATTTATTGTTATTGTAATTAAGTATTTATTTTTACCCAATAAATAATACCCTTTTTTCCCATGACCCCTAGGATGGAATTAGACGCGCTTTATTTTACTGACTACTACTACTCTTAGGAACATATTGTACTATGTCTACATCCTGGGCAGCACTTGGTCCACCTTCCATGAATGTTTATGGATTCCCAATAAATCTCAACAAAAACTTTTTTTTTCACGACTCCTGGGATAGAATTAGGCGCCCTTTATTTTAAAAACTACTACTATCCTAAGGAACATAATGCACTATGTCTACATCCTGGGCAGCACTTGGTCTACCTTCCATGCAAGTTTATTGTTTCCCAATAAATCTCAACAAAAACTTTTTTTTTCACGACTCCTGGGATAGAATTAGACGCCCTTTATTTTACAAACTACTACTATCCTAAGGAACATAATGCACTATGTCTACATCCTGGGCAGCACTTGGTCTACCTTCCATGCAAGTTTATTGTTTCCCAATAAATCTCAACAAAAACTTTTTTTTTTCATGACTCCTGGGATAGAATTAGGCGCCCTTTATTTTACAAACTACTACTATCCTAAGGAACATAATGTACTATGTCTACATCCTGGGCAACACTTGGTCCACCTTCCATGTAAGTTTACTGTTCCCCAATAAATCTCAACAAAAACTTTTTTTTTTCACGACTCCTGGGATAGAATTAGATGCGCTTTATTTTACAGACTACTACTACCCTAAGGAACATAATGTACTATGTCTACATCCTGGGCAGCACTTGGTCTACCTTCCATGCAAGTTTATCGTTTCCCAATAAATCTCAACAAAAACTTTTTTTTTTCACGACTCCTGGGATAGAATTAGATGCGCTTTATTTTACAGACTACTACTACCCTAAGGAACATAATGTACTATGACTTTATTCTGGGCAGCACTTGGTCCACTCTTCATACAAAGATTGGCATTGTCCTTTCATGGTTCTAGACCCAGCGGTTTCAGCTGTACGTTGATCGATCAGTCAATTTTTAACTGCATTAAGTTCGCCATTTGTACTATTTTGTGCAAGAAGAATAAATAAATAAATCAGTTTCTACTTATATATATATCTATATCTTTCTATATTATTATTACAAAGAGCAAAAGTTTGTGAGTTTATGACGTTGTAGGGGGTAATCTCTGAACCGATTTTGAAAATTCTGTTACCAATAAAAAGCTGCAATGTTCCTGAGTGTCAAGGGGTATTTCTTATCCTGAATTTCCCGCGGGAACTCCGAAATTACCGCGGGTGAAACCGCGAGGGAACAGCTAGTATAGATAGAAGATAGATTAGTATCTATAGATAATTTTCTATTGATGAAAATGACGTAGACGTTATGACTTATGACGCTTAACAAATAAGTACAAAGGACTTGTTATTGATTTTCGTTTTACACCCTCTTATAATGCTTATAATCTCAACATAGGGAGTGTCGAAACAGAGTGCAAAATAAAATTGTACCTACTCATACGTATTTATTTGACATCGATAAAATGTGTTTCCCTTTAATGGGAGATGCATTTTTTATGGGACATGGATCTTAACACAGTCGTGACCTAATTGCAATTGACTTGTATTTAAATTCTACTAACGTTACTTTATTTACTGCTTCAGAATAAAAATCAGTTACCATAACATAACTCTAATAATTACCTACCTATACCTACCTACGTCCATATTATGTGTTTTGTTTTTTTTTTAACATCAATAAAATATTATGCTGCTATTCGACGCGTCGTTAAGTATTTAACACATATTATTGTTAATTAAGCATTCAAAATACATAAGGACGAAAAAATGAAACCGGCGAAGTGCGAGTCGTACTCGCGCATGAAGGGTTCCGTTATCCGTACCATTATCTATACATAAACGGTTCTATCTAACTATCACGGCACTATACAGCCTTGTGACAGACGGACAGACGACGGGTCCCGTTTTACCCTTTGGTTATGGAACCCTAAAATGTCCTCAAAAAAACCATTTAAAAATCTATTGGAAATACAGCTATAGGTTGTATACAAATTTTTTGTTTATTTAATGAAAAGTTGCGACGATTGGTTTTTTCAATATCAATTTATGAAATGACGTTTGCAAGGAACCGAGAACCTGGTTGAAACGTATTTTGCTTTTAAAATAACACTCGATGATAGCTGCTTTTGCAAATAGCCAGATAATTTTGCTGATTCTACCTTAAACAGTAAACAAAGCTTAGTATGTACCTACCTACATAAAGAACAAAAATACGTTGGTATATTCTCTCCGAATGAACGCAGCTCGCGTGGGAGCGCGCAGTATCAGCTAGCTTCATAACGCGTGCCCACGTGGAATATACTGGCGACCGCGACCCTAAGCGGAGAGACCAAGTGTGGGATGAGCGATGACGAGTTCACGGCATTTTAGCGTCCGTTCGCCCTTTTATTCTATTAGCTTCGATAAAAACGATGGAACAACACTGTTGTTATTTTCTAGATACCTGCTACCTACACATTACTATCATATTATGATAATCGCAGAAACGATATAAGCACAGAAACTCAATCAGTGCACGGAGATTGTTGCAAAACGGGTGGTTGAACCAGCTTACTACGTCTCTAGGCGCCAACTTAATTTTGGATACATCAATTATTTTTGTGCTACAATTTCGAACCTTATTATCCGACCGACGATAAAATTATGACTTTTTCGATGGCAAATAATTTTATTCAAGGGTCAATTACTTAAATTTAACTAATGTGCTTTTTTTATAGTTTTTAAACCTTAATATTTCGATGGCTATTGCCTGGATGGCTATTGATCTTACTATTTTTTTTAAATCCAATGGCTATAACACTTAAAAGTTAAAACTTAAAGCTACTATAGCCTACTACTGCAGATGGGTAATGCAATACTATACTAGTCAACTACTATGCTACCGCGAACGCTGAGATGAAACTGAGAGGCTATTGAACGATTTTCTATGAAGTCCTTGAAGTACTAACCATTAGGTAGGTATTTATGATTGTGCGCGTTACGTCGCGCAGCGCGCGGCGCGCCGTCATCGGGCCTTGTTGAAAAACATACCGAGATCACGACTGCGTATTGTTTGTGTTGAGGAAATTCTCAACGCAAAACAAACGCGGCTCAAACGCTTCCACTCCTCAGCATCAATCGAGACAATTATTGCATGCAATTATTATTTCACCACTAGCTGTTCGCTGCATCTTCGCCCCCATGAACTTCGGGGCTCCCTGGAACCTGGAACTCTTTTTTCAATGATACAAACCGGTCTAAGTTCATCAGGAATAATATATTATAATCTTTTCCAAATTTTATCTAAATCTATCGAGCGTAAAAAGATAACAGAACGGGTATAAGTACTTTCGCGTTTATAATATTAGTATGGGTCACTTGGTATGATGTATAGGTAAATCACAATCATTCTGTTCATCAGTTTTTTTTTTAATTTCAGACTACCTACTTAGATGCTTCCTGAGGCTTTGCCTACGCGATATTCGGTATTCCCTCAAGAACCCGTCCTTCCGTTTTATACCCTTTGGGTACGGAACCCTACAATATTACGAAAAGAATGATGAATTTTACCAATAGAATGCTATACAGTGTAGACTTGTAGACTGTCATAGGGTACTTTTAATCCCGAAATTCCCACGGAACTCCGAAATTACCTCGGGTGAAACCACGGGGGACAGCTAGTAGATGATAAAGTGACAGAAGTGTTTAAATATTTTTGATGCTGCCTGTATTTACACAGTAATGAAAGAAGAACGCGACTATAATTATTAATAAAGTTACTTCAATTTAAGTTGGAGAACTCAACGCGCTCCCCATTGTTTGTCAATGCCCACTGATCTGATGATAGTGTGTTATCAGCAAACTGTGAAGCACGAACGTCACTATCGTTATTACAGTCATGTTGTGATAATATAGTCATATTCAGTTTTTGTATAGTGTTCACCTCGAAATTTATCGGTCGTTGTCTTTGTGTTTGCGGAGGTTTACAGAAAAACGCTCGCGTCGTCATAATTTTGCATCATTTGGTAGGTAGGTAGGCATTACTTATAACAAGCTGACACCCCTCCCACGGTCACAGATTGGTTACAGAGGAGTCAATTTCGTGATTCCCGCAGGAATTCAAACAAACAAACAAATATTCTTTAGTGTCACCAGAAATAAAAAATAAAATAGGTACATGGTGTGGAATACAGGCAAAAAATGGCGGCCTTATTGCTCAAAAGCAATTTCTTCCGAGCCTATAGGCTATAACACATTATTATATATACATTATGTATTAACTCATAGGTAATTAGAAGAAAAAAAAAATCTTTATCTTATCCATGAGTCCATGACCTAAAAAACTTAAGGAAGTTTATTCTATTCACACTGTTTTGTACATTTCTTATTTTGTTCACCATTAAAAAAATCATGAATTTATTTTCCATTTTTCAAATCAAATCAAATCAAATATTCTTTATTGTCATCAAAAACAAAAATATAAAAATACATGGTGGGAAATACAGGCAACAAAGGGCGGCCTTATTGCTTAAAAGCAATTTCTTCCAGGCAACCTGTACATATATTAGTAACATAATATAGGTACCTACTTAACTAAGAAAGATAAAAAAAATAAGTATAGTAAGTGAAATTAAAATATATTTTTACATTTCATTTTTTACTATATTTTTAAATTTACATTTTTATCCATAGGCATTCAAGGTCTCTCTCTGAATCATTAAAGGCTGAAATATTATGAGTAAGTAGGTTCATTAAACACATACAATAGTCTAAAGAACTAGGTATGTATAATTGCTTCGATAGCAATATCTTTCAAAGTAAATATTAACGTTTGCAAGATTTTTTTAGTCAGATTAACATATCACACACTGGCAGTGTTCCACTCTAGTATTATTTGAGTCCGCAACCATCATTTCTATTAAAAGCATCGATTTAACGAGCGTAATAAGACGGTACGCACTGTGTTCTGTGTACGTACTCACTGTGTACACACTTGGTACACGAGATACAGAGAATGTGGGTCGGTCAGGATATCGCGCCGCGCTGTAATCACCACAGAGAAAATAATATACTATTATTAACTAGAGAGGCAATGCATGCCCCACGGTTGCAATGAAATTAGGGGCAAAATATACTTTAACTCTCCCAAAACTTCCGTTGCTGGCATAACAAATCTTTTATTTCTGTAATTTTTTAAGTAGCTATAAGTTTCATTTTAATTATTATTTGCACACCATACTCAATTTATTTTTCTCTCAACCCGATGGTTAACTGGTAGTGAATGCCGCATGGCATTAAGTTTGCTATTTGTACCTTTATAGTTGTGCAATAAAGAACAAATAAACAAATAGATATATTTCCACGGTATTCCTAAAACTGTAAATTTTGAAGTAAAAACCACATATAATATAATACGTTGTGGGTGAAGTATAATTTTTTTCTGTGGGAAAAACACCCGGCGACACTGGTTCTCATTTGTTTACACACTAAACTGTGTTGACGTCCCTTCTATCTGTTCTGCACCCATTGTCAAGTCGACAAAATCTGTAATCGTATAACGCATAGAAAAGTAAGGAACAAATCATCAGGTCACGTGGTCACGCAAAACTGGACTTATATGACGATTTTACATGACCACGCCACACGATGATACGTTCTCGTAGCTTTCTATGCGTTGACGATTATTATTTATAGATTGTCAACTTGACTATGGGAGCTGTAGTAATCACCGATACGCCAGAAGGTTCGGCATCTCGGTGCACTGCCGTCCCACCGTCCCACCGTAGAGGCGTGAGTACACCAGAGGTAGCGCGCGCTAAACCCGGTAATGAAATAACAAAACGTGAAACTCAACACTCCGTTGAACAGGTTTCGTCTAAAACGCGACTTATAAATTTGACTGAGTCGTTGCAACACACTAGAGTGGCGAGGTCATCTGCAGACGTGTAGCCGAGAGCTACACGAGGCTGCCGGCTCCTACGTCTGTTAGAAAGAAAGGTTTTGGTTAATAAAGATTCGACTTCCAATGTCATTTGTGTCCAATGTTTATGTTCACTGCAACCGAGATAAAGATGTAACAGATGTTGTTGGTACTGTTTATCTATAAAATATAATGTGTTTATAACATGAGTATAGTATAGCTTATTTCAAATATGAAAACGTCGATAATCAGATATCTATCGCTCTACTTTTGGTTAGAAAATGTCGTGTTGATATTTCGTCAAGTCAGTGATTACGTAACAGAGTGGCTTCGAAGTAATGTCACTGCACCGGTTACTATTCCGAAACTGCGGTTGAAAAAGTGTCGTATAGCGGATTGGAGAGGCGATCGTTTGGTCACACGCGCGACGCTCCATGCAAGTGAACCGACTACTACAGGCGGCGCGGCGGGCTGGTGTGCTGCATACGTTTTTTGTCACGTGTGCAATTGTGCATTTGTCGTAGGGCTCGGGCCAAAGTCCGGCGAGTGACGAAATTTTAATTTGAAATTCAAGTTGACACTATCCAACCTACATCAAATTCAAATTCAAAAATTCTTCATTACTTGGGATTGGTTGACAAAATCACTTATAATCGTTAGCAGATTATTCTTAGAACTAAGTTGAAATAACTGTCGGTTTGGAACGCGTCTTTTACTGTGAAGAACTGACAAGAAACTCAGCAGGGTCCTTTTTTAAGATTTTACTCATAAAATAATATAGCAATTAATTTCCAAACGTTATCGTTTAGATAATCTACTAGTTACTACACTATAATATGGTTTATCGCATAATTTGTGTTTAATGTAGGTTTTAAACAAATACAGTAGTGACAGCCTACGCCGCTATCATAATCCAGGCTTGCCGCTACGTTGTGTCGGGGCTTAAGGAAGCGCGATAATGGCGGGGGGCGAAGAGTATCGCTTCTTTACGTAGTGAGAGTATTAATTGGTGCTTATAATGTTCGGTGGCGTTTCGTGGCACGAGCGAGGGGCGGAAGTGGCGGCGAGCGGACCGGCGCGACGCGGCACTGCCGGCCTTGGCGGGCCGCAGCCGCACTCCGCGGCCCAGCGAAGGTGAAAGTCTTGACGGCCCGCAATTATTGAACCTCGACCCGCCGTCCTCCTAATTCGGGTTACAGCGGCACGTTGACTAGTCACTGTCGCATACACGCGTCGCGTCGCTGATACGGAGGCTCGTTACTTCCGCCAACTGCTAGCTCGAATTGGGTTGCGGCATACAAACGTGTGTGTTTTGTGTGTTACCTATTTTGTTTTTAGGGCTAATTTTTCAAACGACAGATAAACAGTTTTTTTTTCTGAAAATCATCTATACAAAACTTGTCTCGTTTTTTAATTTGTTCTCACGCTAGAAAAGTTATATAATGAAATAGATTTAGTTACAATATGGCTTAGGTTTAATTTTCCTTATTACAACTTAAGTTATTGATTTAATTACAAATAATGCACACAAGAACAAAATAAACAGAGATTACAAAAAATCGTTCAAAAAGAGTTATTATGAACAAGGTCATGCTTATGCTACGACGCTGAAATTTCATCCGCCAGACCCGTAACAGGAAAGTATAATATTGTATCCGATAATTTTCCTTCAGATTATAAGACCGAGGAATCAGCATTTTTGTAATTTTCATTCGCCTATTTATCATCTGGGATTGGGTCTTGAAGAAACATTGTGGACCGTCGTGCATGATTGGATACAGCTATTTGAGGGTTAACGCTGCAGCTGTCCGTTTGGCACCGCTTGGCTCTAATTCAAATTCAAATGTATTCATCTACCCAGTGTAAGCATAATGTTTACCACTTACAAGACTTCTACGGGTGTTTGTTAGATTTCCATCATTTTTTGTTGTATCACAAATATTTCAATCATCTTTTTGCTTTTGGATGGTCGTTGGTTAATTTTCCTTAACAGATTTAATCAATCAATGAGGTAGCTTTTTGCTCTGTCCTTTCTTTTTATTGGTCAAATTCTAGTGTGTTTCTTGTGCTGCTATGAAGCATAGTTGGTATTTGAATCTTTTTTGTTTTGCAAAAAATTATGTCCGCTCTTATTGTAGTCATTGTAGCTTCGTACGTTTACTTACCGACTGCTAACTCCGGCGAAAGTTTTTCTTCAATGCACCCGAGTTGTATTTCGGGCGCAGGCAGGTATAAACCACCATGGGCGTTCAAAGTTTTATTGTTCAAATATGACTCAAAGCGTAGCGTGTGCCTAATGCCTGGTGTAATTTAACACTTTAGTAATTTGGTTACCAATGAATTGTTTAATATTATGTGTAGAGATGATATTAATGTTACAAAATAGATTTTAAGCCGTTTAAACTGCATTATTGTATCGATTAGTAGATAGTTAACATAACTAATCGTCGTCGTTATGGAATGTAAATTCTTTCGTTCTCTAGACTCGAGTATAGCAATTAAAAATGTTCCTATTTTAAACAACCTTGATATTTATTACGATTTTATTAAGATTTGTAAACGTTACTACTGTATCTTGAGTTAGGTATGTGCGTTAGCTTAAAAAAACTACAGATATAATGTAATTAACGAAACGTGTAATGCGTTTTTGTTACTCGGTGCCCTTGAATATTAAGCAATTTTAGTGATCGCACATTATCGGTCGGCATAGATTGGAAGTACGGACAGGTTTTGTTTCATCTGTCGAGTGACGGGCAAAGTCAGCAAACCAGCACTACCTACGGACAGCACTCACTAAGACTAGCAAAGTGGAGCCACGGCGCTTCGCGTCCTACTCACGAGTCCGTTTGTTTTCGTTCCGCGCTAACATTTTTAATCTTTCCCCGAGCTCTTATATTAAAGCGCTTCATAGCTCTCTTTTGGGATATTTTTTTACGAAACTAAACTTTGTGTCGTAAACCATTTTGTCTACTCTATCAATTATAATTTTCACTAGTCTTATGCTTATTATAGGACAATGAGACGAGACCTATGTTAACTTATAGTCCACTACATAGAGTAACTTTCAGTATGAGACAAAAAAAATGCTGTCAGTAAAAAGATATGACCATTTGAGAAATATAGTAGTGACTATAGTAATGATATAGTTCTTACCTACTTATAATATTTTTTTTACTTCACTATTTATTTTAATACAATTTAATTGTGCGCAAGATTCATCGAAAACCCCGCGCAAGTTGGAGATAACACTAGTTTTATCGCTTTCGCTTTTAGAAACAATTCATACTGTCTGAATTTTACAAAGCATATTCCCTAGCAAGTAATGCATTTTTGCATTCGCTGAGGTCAAAACATGACTTTCATTCAGTCATAATTTTTTACTGACAGCATACCTACTTTTGTTCTCAGTATTCTCAGTATTAGTATTAGACTATAAGTCAACATAGATCTCGTTAGTGGTGGACATTTGGATCAAGCTCCATACATTTTTGGTCATTGTCCTTTGTTTTTATAAATTACCCATCTAAAAAGAATACCTTTTCAAAACGGATTAAATAATAAAATATCTATGATTTCTTTCTTATTTATTTGTTTTTGTTCTACATTAAGACTTCTTTAAGCTCTTCTTCCAATTTTAGCGTCTAGTGGGTAAGTCTCAAAAAATACATTTTGTCCTAAAAACAAGAACGGTCAGCCATTTTGTCTATAGGTAGCTACTTATTGTTTTCTTACATGGGTATAACTTATTGGTGTTAAAAGAAAGGCTAATCAATCAACTAATTAGAACAATCTAGGAGATTCAATTAGCAAAGTAGATTAGATAGAAACTCGTCAAAATTGGAATGGTGATCGGAAATGTTTGAGAAAAGGTCGACTCAACTGACACCCCATAAATAAAATTATCAAAAGGCACATGGATTACAGCAAGGATAATGAGGTATCCTTCGCAAGGGAAGCATCGGCAGGCAGGGCCACGTCCCCCGCGCTGCGCGCCCTCTATAAATCACCAGAATCACCAGTATAGCATAGCACCGAACCGAACCGTAGTTTAGTTTGGCGCGAGACGCGGTGAGGGTTATACGTGTTGTATTGTATGAGGACAATATCGTTTGAGTTTAGTGACAGCGGCGCGCTGCTTGCCAGTTCAAACAAGTGTTAAGTTGATGTGATACAGCTCGTCGAGGTTCGCATTACGTTCAATTAACCGTTAAAATATTTATATTATTATTGTTGTGGTTTTCTTTTTTTTTTGAAGTGACACAAGTTTTTTTTTGCTGATCTTTCTTGATGACAATGCATGGTCTTGTTCAAATACCTGACTTCCAGGATTTAAAAGTTATTGCTTTATTGGATTCATTATTTGAGTAAGTAGTATATTTTGTTTATTTTTTATTTATTTTAATACTACGTATTATATAGGTGTGTTATTTATTTATTGCATGTTAATTTATATTTTACATTTTATTATGACTTTAAAAAGTATATAAATTGGGAAAATAATAAGAGTCTAATGATTTACTTCAAATGTCTTTTAAATATTCTATCAAATATTTTATTATCTTGCCAGTTTAGGTAGGTACCTAGTTAGTAGGTAGGTAGTTACTTCATACACAATCACTGATAGGTTAACGCTAATTACCTTTAATGTTTTAACATGATACATAATTATGTTAATGTTTAATAATTATTCTTGATTTTGTTGCTTGTTTAAGATCCATAATCACTCTAATCATAAAATCGTTCTGCAAGATAAGAACAAAGGCTAGGGTGCAATCGTGGTTTATTTTGTGCTCTGTTAAATAAAAATATGAGTTAATTTAAGGTTCTATTATGATCCTTTACTGCCTAAGCTATATTCTACCTGGGTCCTTTGAAATTGGTTCGCTTGTCGCAGTTTCATTCTCTCTCTTTCTTTGACTCTTCAGCGTGTGAAAGGGAAGGCAAGTACGGATTGGTCTAGGATTTTTTGATAGAAATTCATTGGTGTTTTTTTTACCGATTTACAATCACACAGCTACACAGACAATATGTTGAAATTTTTGTAGGTAGTTCTTTTCTTTTTTTTTACTAATTTTTATGCACTAATATTGAATAATCTCAAAGTTAATGACTTTTTTTTATAATTAGAGGTTTTATTTGCGAATCTTTTTTCAATCTCACTTGGTGATAGGCAGGTACCGGTTTGCTAACAGTCGCCAGGTGGCTATGCTGGTTTCCAAACTCCACTTATATAACGTTCTACTTACTTAGTTTTTTGAGTTGGCTCATTAAATTTCGCAGGTAAGAAGCTGCACATCTAGAATAAATGCTATTTTACCTTTTATAAATATGTAGTTCTTATTCACTCCACTGTCGTAATAAACATATCTTTTGATAAATATCTACACAACATAGACAATATTACTGGTACATTAACCAGCAGAGCCGCCATTACAGTTTCACAAATCTAGATTGTCTATTACTGTTTAATGAGCTCGAAACATGTTCAAAATGGAAAAGCTCAAAATGTGCGCTCACCTTTTTCATACCCGAACGCTAGATAAACCAAATCTACTTTATAATTCAGTCACGTAATTTTTAATTAAGCTGTAATTGTTAACTTTCTATCTTTGCTTAAAGAAACAAAACGGAACAACGTTATGTTTGTGGATTTATTGGACCTCCTTTTAATGTATTTTACTGTAAATGGTCGACAGCAGCAAGTTTTTAAAGCTGGATTGTAATCAGAACAAAAGGTTCGTATTATACTACCTAATTGCTACAAAAAGTTGGCTTGGGTTTTTAAAGGCTACCTGCTAACTTACGTAGCTATGTAAAATTACCTACCGGTATAAGATGTAGAGTTTAGTATTTAGCTTGGTAGTATAATTTAAGGGACTCTATCCATCAGACTTACGCCACTCGCTAAAAACAATCATACCTTTCTCATAATACCTACCTACCTATGTTTCATTTAAAAGAAATGGAGAAAATTAAGATAAAAACAATTTTTTATAATACTTCTGCATCATTTAAACTTGTCAAACAATTAGCTGCTCTTGTCTTTTTAATGGAAACTACTACTTTTTTGTAAGAGGTTTAGTGGAAGCTCCAAAAACACAACAAAATTATCATACTCACATAACAAGTGACAATGAATGTGTTACAAAGTAGACGTATAGCATTGAGATTTGAGAAAATAACAAGTCTAATAACCAAGTGGACACAGCATACTGCGACATGCAAAAAGTCATTTCAAAGTTTATGCATTAATGCAAAAATTTGTGTCTTACTTTTCTGCATATAGAAATATTTTAATCCTAGAATCTCCATAAAAAAACAGAGTGCTGCCTTGGATAATATTCAATATAAAATAACAGTTATTTACACCTTCATCTAGTTAACAAACTTAAGACGTCACTGGTTCCAAGGTTAAGATAGATCTGAAAGGTTTCATTAGAAAACTAATCTGCGATTTTTTAATAACAGGTTTTTTTCTAATAAGTCAATGTATGAATTTGTTTCTTCAGCCATTTGCGGCAGTAGGTTTCGATATCGCTTCTGAAATGACATTTTGTATAAATACTGATTCTGAAAAAAATGTATTCTTGATATATTTTAAAAGTTTTTTGTTTATTTAGTATAGTTGTGTGCTGTTAATTAAAAACTAACAATAACTTTGTGTACTACCTTTGAACTTCAAAATTACACCGAGCATATTAACTACTAGCTGTGATAAGAAGTAGGTACCTACCTACCATATGACACTGCAGCATTCTATTGGAAAAAAGATTACCCCCTACAACCTTACAAACTTACAAACTTTACCTCTTTATAATATTGGTAAAGATAAAACTCTCCTGTGTTTGATCCACAACTTGACATTATAGTAGTTTTAACAGCATACAGATACGAGTGTATAACTAACTATATGTATATTACCTATATTTTTCTTGTCTGAGACTTGGACTATAAACGTTTGCAGGGTCAAGCAACCCTCGCGCAGATGTTTATAGGCGTCGAACGCACGCCAGCCGTCAGGTGGACAGCCTGTGGTTCAACCTTTACGCAATAAAAAGTAAAAGTTTCGTCTATGAATTCTAAATATTGAGAAAATTATTACGATCTTAATGACTCCCTAGCATCTGTTGAGAATTGAGATATTCATGAATCAATATAGCGCGTCTCATATAAACATGTCGCACTTAAGGGGCTACATCACGTATTCATGTCACACTAGCGTACACGTCGCTTGCTAAAAAGAACATCTAAAATATCCCATTTAAAGTACCTACCCACAGTAAATACAGAAACCGCCAAAAACAACCTTTTTTGAATTTAACGTATCGATCTCTTTTTTGTCGAGTTTAAACGAAAGGAGTATTTTAAAAAAATAGTATTTACTTCGTGTCCACATCGATATTTTTTTGTTATAGAATGTGAATAGAATGAATTTGTCATGTTTACACACACACACTAACGCCATCTACATACTTAACAAGAAGACAGATCACGGGTGGCACTGTGGTAGATAAAAGTCAAATAGCATTCACATATTATGCAAGTTTCATCCAGATAAAAGCTTGGAAATTTAGCATTACCTTTCTCTTGACTTGGGGGTGCTAACTGGCAACTGTTAGCTAAAAGATTATTTCTATAACTACCATGTTTAAATATTTTTTTCTAAACAGTCGTTCTCTACATTAAAAACACATATATTCCTCTGGGAACAACTAGTTTTACCTAGTGTGTTACAATTGAGATATTTAAGACTGACAATTGACGTACTCTTTCTTTATTCTGAAATTACCGTTATTTGTTAGAATTACTGTAAGTACCTACCTACCTACCAAGGCTTTGATTGTGTCAAGCTTGTTGCTTAAAACGACATTCGGTTCTCTCTACAATTTTCTACGGGTAAATTACTTTTTCGTATCTCAAAATTTCTCTTTGATATCAATAGGTGTGGGTGTTCCCAATTTCCAGGTGTCGCGTCGAGCGACCGAGACGGGGAGATGCATCCGTCTCTTTCCCACGGAATTTTAAAACTAACCAAGTTACCGCTCCTGGGAAATGTGCCAAGAACGATCCATTGCTCAGTTTAATGTAGGGGTATACTTTAATAACGTTTTGGTGTTTAGTTATTCCAATTATAGTTCGTATCGAAGAATGCTGTCTTTTATTCTGAAATATAGGCTATCTAATCTTTGTTCTTTAAATATGTAGGTAGGTAAATATAAGCTTTATGAACGCCAGCGGTGTAGAGAACAAAAACAGTCAACTCGATTAGTGAGTTCTAAACGTTTATAATCGACTTATGGTCGCTCTTAGTAAAAGTTGAAGTAGGTATCTATAAATCAGTATCTAGCACAATGTGCGTCTGATTTCTCGCAAAATAGGTACCTACGAGTACATTATGAAGGAATGTTACAAAAGGATGTTCCTAAATAGGTACGTCATATTATTTAGCGCGTTCGTGAATACGTTCAACGTTACAATAAGTTCAAAGTTAGAAGTTACTTGATTCATTCGTGCAGTGATAAGTAAAACTGACTGCTACGCCAGGTGTTGCGGGTTCGATCCCAGCATCAAAGTAATCGTCTATGTTATTGTTTGGGTTCCACTTTCCAGTCTGGGGCGTGTTTATATATCTACTAGCTATTCCTTGCGGTTTTCCGGAATAAAAAGTACCTACCCTATGTCCTTTTCTGTATCCCTGACAGCGTGCAAGCAAAGTTTTCATGATGATCAGTTGTGCCGTTAAGGCGTGAAAGCGTATCAAACAAACAAACAAACTTTCGCATTTATAATATTAGTGTGTCAATAAGTACGTGTTGCTAGTTTATAAGCATAGCTTAGTGTGTGATCAAGTAGATCTGTGTGTTGTGAAGTATTATTATTAATTAAAAAAAATTGAAGTTAAAAAACTAGGAGTATTTTAAGGAGCATTTTATATGTACTATATTGTTTACATGGTATGTGCGCAGTGCTTCGTCATTGCCATAAGAATTACCCATCACGTCACTTGCGTCACCATCCGCTAAATAATAGATAACAAAAACATTGTGACGCTCCAACGTCACGTCAGTCGGTTATAATTTTTCCTCAGATTTCGCAAACTTACTCAACACTCAAGATCGAAATACGTAACAGAATATTTATCGGTGTACTTAGGTGCTCCTACTAAACCTAAGTTAGCTTTTCACTAACCAAATACAATCCATCAGTTGGCATACACCAGCGTCACTCGAACTAAAAATTGCTAAAATAAATCTTCATACTAGTTTTGGCGGTAATTCAGTAAATTTCTTTCTAAACATAGAATGTCATGAATATCTTTTTAATAAAAAATACCCAAATCGCTATAGGTGTGCCTATAATTTTTGAAGAGTTCCCTCGATTTCTCCAAGATCCCATCATCAGATCTGGACTTGGTGGCAATGGGACCTAATTGGGAGTAAACCCTTTCAAACAAAAAAAGAATTTTTCAAATCGGTCCAACCGTCTTCGAGTAATCGGTGAACATACATAAAAAAAAAAAAAAAAAAAAAAAAAAAAAAACATACATACAATCGAACATAGAACCTCCTCCTTTTTGGAAGTCGGTTAAAAATAGAGTTTATTATGATTTTGCTATCGATGCTGGTCCCCCGGAAATTCCACCCGAGTCAATTTCGCAATTCCCGCAGAAACTTTTTATATCTGCATAAAAGTACACTATCTCCTATTCCAAGACCTAAATTACTCGTAACTATACACATCTGCTCCGTGCTATACACCAAATAGCTGTTCTCCCCGCGGTGCCATACCCATAAATTTTGGTATTCCCGCGGGAACTCTATGTTTCGAGATAAAAGTATTCTATGTCACTCAGCCCTCTTGGCCAAGTTGACAATCTATCCAAAGTCCAGTTTTGCGTGACCACGTGACATAACGAACCCGTTCTTTGTTTCTATGCGTTAATAGTTTTATAGAATTGACGCTTGGCTAGCTTGATCTTTGTGTAAGAAGTTTTAGAATCGATTCAGTAGTTCCAGAGATTATCTCCTACAAACAAACCTAATACATAAATCATGGGAACGCAGAGTTAAATGATTTCAGAGTTTATTTATCCATAAACTCGGTCTGGTTCAATCACTTCCAATTTTTATAAACAGTCAAACACGTGATAGCCCCCTTGCACAAGTGACACAAAAATTGTTTTAATAAACCAGCAAAGAATATAGGTCACAAAACAACTTGTTGGTTTTACTGATATTTGCAAACCTACATATTGTTTGAAAGACAGATATTGTTATTGTATACCTGCTTTCTTGTTATTCATTACTCGTCTTCAAGTAGCGCCAGGCGGCAATGAAAGCTATACTGACAGAGCGTCGCACGTCGCTTCAACAATAAACGACAGTTGATTAATTTTTGTCACTTTTGAACTTTTTATTTTCATTAGTAATCGTATTGATCACGTAGTTAGATTTTCATTATTTGAAACATTGTCATTGGCAAATTATAATTATAGACGCCATTATTAAAGAAGAAGAAGAAGAAGATCACCTAGTTACTGTGGAATTGATGTGAGATTTACCTTTAGTATGTTGAATGAAATTAGGTACGAAACTTCTAAATCAACGAATGATGCTGAATTTGCTCATTGAATAACCAAAACTCCACATTTTATATTATATTAATTGGAAAATTTTCCTTGTCGAACATGATTTTTGTGATCCGCCAAGATTTTGAAGATGAATATTATTTATTTATTTATTTATTTAATCCTTTATTGCACATAAAATAACAATGATACACTACCTAAAGAAAAAGGAGAAAGCAAATGGCGGTCTTATCGCATAGTTGCGATCTCTTCCAGACAACCAATTATGGGATAGGACAAACAAAAATACATAGACACGGGTGGTTGGGTAAAGCATTTCAAACATTATACTATACATATCATATACCATAATAAATATATACTATGTACTATACAAATACATCAACTACACAATACATGACAATACATGACAATAATATAAATAATAATATAATAATGTACCTAAATTAATTTCTTAGTTGACGTTCTTTTTCATAACTATCTATTAGAGCCTGAATTATTTCGAAAACCTTATTCAAAGAAGACAAACTGAAATGGAATACCAAGCTAAGGTTATATAATTAAACTAGCTGTGCCCCGCGGTTTCACCCGCATGAAACGCTTTATATGACAACTTTGTTTCCTGATTTAAATGATGCTTGTATGTTGCACCAAGCTAAGCTTAATCTACTTGTAAAAACCACATTACAACCCGTTCAGTAGTTCCGAAAATTAGCGTGAACAGACAGAGAGACAGAAAATAATTTTAAAAACAGTTTTTTGTGTTTGATTACTCTTCTTAGTTCTTTTATCGCCCTCTCTCGACTTTTGGTAAAAATATTCAATGTACAGAATCGCGAATTCTCCTTTATTATAGTATCTAACTATAGATAATAATTATACTTTCATAAACTTCTTATAACAGAAACGTGTGGGGTATCAGGTACTTATGTACAGTTTTAGCGTTAAAAACAAGCGATTGAGAGCCGTGACCTTTTCAGTAAAATTCAGGAGTCATCGGTACTCTATTCCGGGAAATGGCGGTGATGTGTGCTTCGTTCTATCCCATAGGCGGCTTCCCACGACTTATATAGGTATCTACGATATGACCTTTAAATTATATTTATCAAAGGTCTCACTTAATTCTATAATCTATCATTTTCTTCGGGACCTCATCGAATTTGCTTCGGACGAAATGATCTAAGTTATATTTATGTAATATGTACGCACCTACGAGGTTCTAAAATTTACAAGTAATAACTAAAGGCCGAATCGCGCCTACGCCCTAAGACATCTATTGCCATATTTGAAAAAGAAGATACCAAATCTTTTTTTCTTCTTAATGGGCTTCGCACAAAGTGCATTTGCCAGTGTCGTGTTTTTTGTTTTTATAAAACTTGAAAAAAAAAAATATTTATCGATGCCAATTCTATACATTTAATATCCTATATTTTGCTGATATCGATACTTAATAAGCCATAAAAAGATACAAAAACAGCTTCTACAAAGATATCAACATTAATTTACTTAAATTGTTTTAATTTTGTTTTACTGGTAGTATCAACTTCATAAACTACACTTCGAAGAAGACACAAGGATACGTAACTTTGTGTCGTGTATATTACACATACATTAAATAGGCAGTGCTTCTTTTAAAACTAGTTGGCCCACCATCATGAGTTCATATTAACATAGATTTCCATCAGTCAACTTCGCCCGCTTTGATATGTCATTTTTAACAAAAAGTCCCCCGTTTTGAGCACATCACTGGATTCACGCTTAACACTCGTGTAAGACAGAGAAAAGAAAGTGTAAAGCCGTACTATGAACATCTATATCGGTGCGAGTTTCACCGGGGAAAAGAGACGACGCTATGCCGACGGTAATAGCCTATCCCTTTCCCCCGGTCGACTTAAGAGTTCATAGTAAGGTCTCAGGTAGGTGGTAGTTCCACAGACGAGTGAGATTTATTAGATCGTAACTGGCAGGGTCGACAAAGCCCGGCCATAGTCATCGTGCTTGCTTGTAGGAAAGCAAAGAAAAAACACGAAGTTTTCGGTAGTATTTATTATTGATATTGCTAATCCTTAACAAATATGTCTTCACATAATTATATTACAAGTAATTCCATTTACCTAATAATAATCTACTAAACTTATTTAATTTAGTAAACGCCTGGATATTAATATGGCACTTATCTACCCACCTGTTGTAAACTAACTTGGGTGTGTCGCCCGTTATATAAACATAATGATGTTTTAAATTTTTATAACTATGTACTTTATTCCGACTGCGATGAAAAATACTTAAATGAAAAATAACATTATTTTAGTTTCAGCTTACTAGCATTTAAATCTTTTGTGCCATGTATTTTTCTATTTTCAAAGAGTATAGTTACAGTTTTATCATATTATAATGTATAATATCTAGTATCTACAATCTACATATAGATTATAATATTTTCTTTTTATAATAGCGATAATTTTATAACAGAGATGTTTATTTCCAGCGTATACCAGTTTCTATACCTTATAGGTTCGGAAGTTGCAATATCGTTATGTTTTATATCATAGCGTCTAGCTAGGATCTAGTTTGGTTTAGCAAACAGACGTTTTAGAACTGAAACACGTAGCAGGTAACGTCTTTTCGATAATGAGATCGTGAAACGTGTTCCAACTATACGGGAAAATATAATGTGTATTGTGTATGTATATTCAACGGTAAAGTGTCACTGAAATACTGTATTTCCTAGATTTTATTATCATTTCACAAAAATTTTAAATCGTACCTAGTATTTAGGATGGTTTGTAATAAGTACTACAAGAATGTAGTTATCGTTGAGTATAATATTAAAATAATAGCACTTTTTTGTTTCATTATGGATTTAATTCTCATTCATCGTAGTGTATTTGTTGTAGTGTCACCTGTAGATATTATAAAACAAAATCGTATAAAAAACATCAAAAGTAAAAATAATTTTCCTCGCTCTGGCTGAATGTATCGTAACGTATTTTAAAGGTCGGGATTCGGGAAAGTTTCCCGGAATCACGGATGTTATCGGAGATTCTTGTTATCCAGCATTCTTTTTTAAATAATATCTCCCAAATATTGTCTGTAATTCAATCACGTGTACATGTAAGTATGTAGTTTGTGGATAAGTTACTCGCGTGTTTGGCCTTAACGAACGACATTTGAAGGTCGGCAGTCCGTTGATTTAGAAGTATGAAGCCGAAACAAAATCTTTGGATGTAGCTATACAATGTGTTAATGAATTAACTGAAAACAAGAAAGTAGTTTGCTCAGAATCAACCAGCGAATCGATCGCACTATGTTTTAATATAGGTTATATTTTTTAATTTTTACTAGCCCAGGTCTAAATTATTTATAATACAATACTTAGCGCATATGCGGCCCGCAGCAAAAAAATTCGAACCGGTAGGCGCGGGCGTAGCGCATGGAATTTCGTAGATAGGTCACCTCCAAACTAATGTTGAATAACTTTTCAAGTATACATTTTTTCGACATAAAATATATTTTAATCATATTATTGTATATTTTTTTAAATGGGGTGTATCAGGTTTTCAGTTAATTCATTAACACGTTGTATATTATTTATTGCTCTGAAGACTCATAATAATGTCGTTAAAATATTATTATCTACCATTGTTTTGGATTTACAACTCGAAAGTATCCGTAAATGGGATCAAAGATATTTTTCCTAAAACGCTACCACTAACTATAACCAAAATTGTGTTTTGTAAAATGCATTTTGTAAATCTTTATACCTAGGAAGGTATACTAAGTACTTAAAAACTTTGTATATAACATAGATAACTGCTTGTTTACCATGAGGATAATGCACTAATTGTCAAATTTTCCTTCTTTGGAACAAGGCTGTGATGAATTTTTCTGAAGATTAAATTTCTATCTATTTTAAGACTCCCCGTGATTCTGTATCTGTGATGCTCGCTTCTTCGATTATGTTCGGAAGTCAGCGGTCATTAATTGGAATAAAAAATGTTAGTTTACTGTATTTCTCTCCTCTCTCCTTCTGTAGTTCTTCTTCGTTTTTCTCCTCAAATGCCCAACTAGTATTTGGGAATATTTCTTTCTGACGTCCGCATCCGCGGGCATCCTGATTGGAATTTCCCTTTGTTCCTGTTACTTTTGCCTCATGTAGGCTGACTCGGATAGCGTTCGGTTCGGTATGACGGGCGGGGCTACGTCATCTTCCTCTACAGTTGGAACGTACGTAGCCGTACTCGAATGACGCAATTCGACTTTTTCAATGTCTTATCTACAATGAAGTGTGTTGTCATTCGCCGAGTGACCGCCGCGCTGCGCGCACGCCGTCGCCGCAGCTCGTCCCGTGTTCCACTTTAGTTTTGCTTTTGCTACTCTTGTGTTTCTTTTTACTTTTTAGTCGCCAAGGACAAAGCGACAATTCAAACGTTTACATTTTAGCCAGTTTGAACTTATCGGGGCGAGGCATCGCGTTGATTTCGTTTAGTGTTTGTGATTTGTTTGCATACCTAACATCCAAAATGTACATGTCGGGTTTTTTTATTCTCTCTCCTGAATTATCTTACAGGTGGGTGTTATCTTGTCCTAATTATTTCGTGATGTTGTTATTCTACCAATCTACTGTTAGTTTTGATTATTTTGTGTATTTGTTTTTGCAGAAGTTTTATTTCTTTTTATTATTATTTTACGACTTTACAACTAGCAGCTAATTAGCACAAGTTATAAACCTGATTGAACCGATCGGTCTCTCCATTGTTATCGCTATTAGTTTCAACGTCAGATGTTGAATACTAGGTATTACACTTATCTGTAATTTACTGATATGTATTCAACTAACTGGGATCACCCACATTACATGTAGTCGATTATTTTTTTAAATTTAAGTGTGAAAATATCTTTTATTCTTTTGTTCTGTATTATGTTTATATTAGTATGAGTTGTGTCTTTTATTTGGCCAACAATTTACGTAACTATCAGATCGTTAATGTGTTCTTGCGTTTGTTACAGAATGACTCCTCAGGAGGAGCGGGAGAACGCGCGAGGCGCTGAGTTGGCGGACGCTTTCGAAGACGACATGTTCGGCCCGCCCCGCACCGAGCCTGCTGCCCGCCCAAAGCTGTCCATGATCTCCGCCCGCCTCCGCGCTAACGAGGAGCGCAAGCGGGTCATCGAGATCTGCTCGCAGAAGTTGGAGAGCATCGAGGACCCGGCGCGGGACCTGCGCCGCTCGGTGTGCATCAACAACACATACTGCCGTCTCAGCGAGGAGGCGCGCAGCGAGAAAGAGGCGCGGCGGCGACGCGCGCGCGACGAGTGCGACGACTCGTGGGCCGGCAAGCGGGCGCGGCGCGACGTCGAGGACGAGTGCCTGGCGCTGCTCGACGCCATCCCGGAGCTGGGCGACGCCAACCTGGGCTGCGCGCAGCTGGCGCGCCAGGAGGCGCCGCTGCTGCCCGCCGGGCTGCTCGCCGTGCTCGACTCGTGACCGCGCCGCGCGCCACATGCGCACGCGCCGCTGCGGTGCGAACGCTTCGATTGAATACGTGAATATGCCGCGCTTGCGTGACCCCGAGTCGCTGACCGCGTCGGTGACGAACGCGCTCTATCCCGCCGCTGATGCAGATTCCAGGGACGTACTGAGTGCGGTCGTCGATTGCCGTCAGTCCGTCACATGGGACGTACAGCTGACGGCTAGCTAATTCTTTGTTGTTCCGAAAAGTACTTATATGTTATTAAATTGTTAGCATGTGTTATATTGTATTATTTAGCGCGAGTTGCTCAGGCGCTGCCGATGGGCGCGGTCCAATTAGTGTTCAATGACTGTTTTCTTTTTTTTGGATCGAACTGAGGATTCGGAATGTGTTTTATCTGTACCGCTGTCGAACACGGAGTGCCGTTGAACAAAGATGTGAGTGAAAGTATAATGATTTAAATTGGAGCAATAGTTTTAAGCGATAATTACTATGTTAATAAATAAATTGTACTATAAATAGTTAAGAATTATAGTTCGTAAGTGATAGTGCAAACCACTGGGAACGGTTGCGACACAAAGATGCTCAGAGTAATAATTATGTATGTTTCTTCTTTAGTTTTATCTGAATAGTATTTTATTTTTATTTTATTGGTTAACTCAAACGTAATGTGATCAGAGAATATTTAATCTCCGACAGTTCTTGTTCGGCAACATACCTTATAAACTAGACTTTTCTAAACATCCGATGCCAACAGACGACGTGTCGACGTCAGAGTGTAAAACTCACATTTTCTTGTTGTTAATTATAAAGTGCGTAGACATATTTGCACTTGAGAACGTAGGTACTCTTGAATTCGGTATCAAATCCATGAAGAGAATAAATGGCACGGATAATTCCTTCGTCACAGAGACAAAAGAATCATGTTATTGTTGAAGCGAGCGATGTGCCGGTAGTTGCCGATGACAGGAGTTGATGAGATTTTCGTTTCCTCGCGATAAAATATACTGGTGGCTGCTATACCTGGTTCAGTGTTGGCCCAATGTTTGTGACCAACGTTCCAATACATTCATACAATACCGTGCATTTTAACAAACAAGTCTGAGCTCTTACGACTGAGTGTTGTTGGATTTGAATTTGTCAATTTGTTTTTAATGTATTAGCTAAGTAATTTTAATTTTATAAAAAAAATGTTACCTGTTTTGTCACCATTTTTTTTATGTTTTGTTACCATTAATAATGATTTAATATTGGTTAAAATTTCCTAGTAGAATGAATTTCTTTAATGTGAATTGTGTGATTCGAACCATTTAAATTATTGTATTATTATTATTATTAGTAGAAATAATTTATTAATCAAATTTTATAGATCTAGGCACTTCAAAGAACATGTTCGAAGTTTAAAACAAGAAACTTAACGGAGTGCATTGCCTAAGTGCAGTTACAAAAAAGTTTTTATTTCTTGTCTTTGGAAATCTTAGTTGTCGCAAAATATATCGTAGTAGAAGCCCGTTTCGCCCCCTCTGAATGGTGAATAGCTTAAATAGGTACCTGGCCATTGCGGGGCGGCGCTCGGCCGACTGCCGCAGGGAGGGGAGGCCGGGGGTAGGCGGGGGGTGGGCGGGCGGCGGGCGCCCCGCGCCGTTCCCAGCACTCCTGTGATATTAGCCTAGCCTGTGTGTCGTATTTGTGCTAGTTTCCCTCTACCGACTTATTTGGATGTGCTGTATATAAGTATATAATATAGACGAAGAAAAAACAAAACACAGCTTGGAAATTAATTGATTCCATTTTATTCGCCCTTTGATAGATACCGGTCATCCGAAGTCGATTGTACAACGGAAGTAGTGTTTAGAAATTTTTGCATTGTAAAGTGAACAAGTTAGTAGATTTATTTTTTTGTTGATTTGTGTTGTACGATATTATGATTTTGTAAGGTTGATACAGATACCGATAAGATTTTGTATTAGCTGATGACAGTCCTAGATAATACTGAATTCTCGTGGGGCACTACGGCCCGTAATATATAAATGATACCTACTCAAACTTGATATTTGTTGCGCTCGCTGGAAAATGAAGAATCATAACTTAAGAGCGTATCAGATTTAGAAGCGTTTATTCATACGGGCCAGCGCTACCCGTGCGACACGTTGTTAAAATTTTATATGTTGAAATCGATTCCAAAATGTAAAATACAAATTTTACTGATAAAACGCACATTTGTAAAAGTAGTTTTCGTCTACAAATGTCTATCTTATCTATCTTATCTATTCTTTTAAGTCACGTTTGAAATTTTCCCGATGATTTTGTCTAATGTTACGAAATAACGACAAATCAAACTAATTGTAAGCTAATGAGCATCGTCAAGAATTTATCGGTTAATGTGTTTCAAGCAAGTAATTAACTAAGTACCTACCTATCTATCTAATTACTGTCTTACTTTACTATCGGAACCTCATATCAAAGTTGTATTAATGTGGAAACTAGTTTTATTATGTTCTATAAAGGTTCAAATATTTTTTGCAAAATTTACTATTTTTAAACGTGACTTCAAGAAATATTGTTCTCATTGACGAGATGTGAGATTTTTTAGATGAAATAAATCAATTTTTTTATTAAACCTCTAGTTTCAGTTGTTACCTATAATAAATACCATCAATCAACTGCAAATCAACCTGAATACGTCAGATAGATCTACAAAGATTTCAAAATATAGTAGGTACCTAAGTATGTAGGTACTTACCCAATAACAAGAAAGCAAAAAAGTGAAAAGCCAAGATATTTATAGAACTTGATAAAGTATTACTGAATCCAATATATATTTCATCTTGAAAAACAATATAGAAAGAAAATGACATGAAATCCTTTACATAATATCTTATGGTACCTATCTATCCACCTGTTACTAAGGAGGATTTTAATACAAATACTGCATGGACGAGGTCAATTTTGTTACAATATGCCTGCCTACCTAGATAAAAAAATCCCAGTTGCCACCGCTAGGAACATTCGACTCAGTCAGTTGGGAATGACCCCATGGACGTTGGGGCATTTTTGATAATGCCGAGGATAAAAAAAACCTTGTAAGTGCTCCCATATCGGAACTTATTTATTTACACTGCAAGTACCTACACGTTCATTCCCAATAAATTATTTACTTATTTATTTATTTACTAGCTGTGCTCCACGGTTTCACCCGCGGTAATTTCGGAGTTCCCACGAGAATTCCGGGATAAAAATCACCCTATGTCCTTCTCTGTACCCCTGACAACGTGCATGCCAAATTTCATCCAAATCCGTTCAGCTGTTTTTGCGTGATTGAGTAACAAACATCCAAACATCCACACATTCACATTTTTAATATCAGTAGGATTGCACATCCATTAAGTAATAAAAGGTGTTAAGATAGTAAAAGAATTCAAATTCGGAGAGAGTAAGATGTATCAGGTAGGTACATACATAGTGAAATGGTCAGATTGCTTCAGGAACACAATTGTATTTCCAAATTTTGCAGCAACTTAAATGGCAACTTATATGACAATCTGCCAGCAAAGAGGCATATCTGGCGTGTGAAAAGAATATTGACTTTCTTGTTAGTAGTCTTCGTTTTTAGAGTATTTAAATCAAAGGAGAAGCCATTGATGGACGATGCCGTCTGTGAAAAGTAAACGAGATCGTGTCTCATGCGTATTGATATAAAGTTTGGGTTATTTGTATGCTTATTTTCTTACTAGTGACCAATGAAGCGGTTCAATGATAAGTAGATTTGCGTTATTTCACCTCACCGCTCAGAAGCTGTAAATGCGGCGAATTTTTTTCTCATCCTCAAAACAAAAAGAGATTAATTTTATAAAACTTACGGCCGCACTCAGAGTAGTTTTTATGATTACTTAATTTTAAGTAAAGATTTTAAAAACACAACTGCCGCACTCAGAGACGTTCATTAAATTAATTGACTGAACACTGACTGAAACATTAATTGAATGAACGTTTCTGAGTGCGGCAGTTTTGTATTTAAAATCGTTACTCAAAATTAAGTAATCATTAAATCTGAGTGCCGTCGTTAGTAAAATTATTTTTTTCCTAATTCGGGAAAATTTCCACCGTGGTAACAAAAGACCACAATGTAAGTGTAATTAAAGCATATAGGTAGTTCTCTTTCTCTTTAGCGATGTAGCGTTCGTACAGGTATAGGTACCTACTTTCCGTCATTTTTGCGACAGAAAAGTTCGTTATAAAACACTTCTAAACATAAATAAACTCGTCGAGCCCCAAAAAGTTTTGCCTTTAAAAATTACTAACGCAATTATTAAAAATTGCCAATGAATGGTACAGTAATTTTTTTATCTTATTTCCATTACTAGATATATTTTAATAACCTTTGCCACAACCCTTCCCAAGTGTGATGGCTCTTTTGCACCCGCATTCACTATTAAGTTCACTAATTAGAGCCTGAATGTGTGTGCCACGCACACAAGTCATTACAACGATGATCGCCGCTACTCGATGAGGACAAACCGGTATTCAAATCATTACTGTATAAATGTTCCGTCATCAATGTGATATTTGGTGAACTAGTCCGGGATGACATAATATATTAATTACTAGTTGTGCCCCGCGGTTTCACCCGCGTCAATTTCAGAGTTCCCGCGGGAATTCTGGGATAAAAAGTAGCCTATGTGTTAATCTGATGTATAAACTATATTATTGTAAAGTTTCATTTAAATCCATCTAGTAGTTTTTGCGTGAAAGAATAACAAACATCCATCCATCCATCCATCCGTCCATCCATCCATCCATCCATACATACATACGTACAAACTTAGTTTATAATATTAGTAGGATTGTAGTTATATATATTCTGAATCACTTTAACCTCATTAATAAATGAATTATTGAAGTAAGTAATTCAAAATTGAATCATTAAAATATAGGTTCAGTTAAAGTTTAGGTAGGTATACTACATATACAATCTACTATTACATAGTTCTAAAATATAGAAAACCTTTCGTTATAACAATAAGGATGAAGACAAACATAGTCTATATGTGTCTATAACTGCGCCCAATTCAGCTGTATAGAAGTTTCATTACTCGACAATCACTACAGGTATTGGCTATAAAAATAACGTTCTCTTAGCTTTGATATCACAATTTTGTGTACCTGGAATGACTGCGTTCATACTTCATACCTACATATATGTATATACAGCACGGTAAGTAGATACAGAGTTAAGTATGAATTGGACATTTTTCTAACTCGACCACACATAATATACTACTCGACATAACATACTGTAACACAACAATAATATATTGCTGAACTAGAACATAGGAAACTATGTATATTATAACCTACACAAATGTG
The DNA here is from genome assembly GCA_907165275.2 of Zygaena filipendulae. Lineage (NCBI taxonomy): Eukaryota > Metazoa > Arthropoda > Insecta > Lepidoptera > Zygaenidae > Zygaena > Zygaena filipendulae. The sequence continues at coordinate 8,674,402 of OU015664.1, forward strand.
TAGGTACAAATTCAAAATATTATGTAGGGTGTTCATAAAAAAAACAATTCCTATAATATATAGACAATATTTTATTATAGTATAAAATTAAACGTAGGAATTCTCCAATTTTCTAAATGTTATCATAATTTTATTGAATAGCTGCTATTTTATTTATAAATATTTTCAATCTTCATGATAAGACACTAAATAAACATTAAAGATAAATATTGTACGGTACAATAGGTATGTACTTTTATTTAAACACCTTTCAAAACCTTCGCCAAAAAAGGAGAATCAAAATATCTAGAACGTATTTTGTGGCAACTTCGAAAAAATAAAAAGTTTAAAGAATTTAAGGAAACTAAAAATATCAGTGGATTTAGGTACATGATGACCTTTCACATTTATTTGAAAATTAATAAAGTGGGTTAAGAAATAGATCCATGCACCTATATACCTAGTGCTGTCCGACGGTGTATAAAAGTTAACTTTGATATCGTGAGATTTTCATTCAAAAGAAATAATTTAAATAAAATGACAATTAGGTAATAGGTATGTATGATAAATTCATAAATATTTTTTTAATAAAAACATCATTCCAATATTTGTAAAGGTCACAACGTGGCGCAGTCAATGACAAGTTCTGATAAATTGATTCGATTCTCTGATCAATGCGGTACTTACAACCAATACTTACCTATCTCAAAATGTTATAACTTATAAGCATATTTTTGTGAGAGTAAATTTCCTTTTTTTTTTTGCAAATTTTTTCGGCAATTTTCGTCTAGCGCAAACTTTCTCGAGTATGTCTGACAAGTGAGTTGTGCCCCCTTAGCCAAGTTGACAATCTACAATTGTTAACGCATATAGAAAACTAAAACGGATCGTCATGTGATGTGGCCAAGTAAAGTAAGTCCAACCAAGAGTCCAATTTTGCGTGATCATGTGACATAGCGATCCGTTCCTTAGATTTCTCTGCGTTGACGATTATATATTGTCGACTTGGTTAAGGGGGCTCGGCTTCAAAGTCTAACTGTTGCGCCAACGACCGGTCTGGCGCGATCCGTAACGACTGGCAGTGCTACGAATTACTTAATTGAAGACACTCGTAAGTACGAGGGCCGTGCTATTTATTTTACAGTTTAAAAAACGCTTTTAAAGTTTTAAAAACTGCAATAGCCAACAATTGTGGATTCCTAAAATGTACACGCATTGTCAATTGTAATGTATACCTAAGGAAATACACAACGCACACACAAATCTACGTGCGCGCACACATGCACACACGTTATATTATAACTATACAGCACATTATAATAATAAATACATAAGCGGGTTGCTGTTATGCACTCGTAACAACGTGTTTGCAAAATTTCATGGTGATCGGTTTAGTAGTGAAAGATGTGAAATGGTAACCGACAAACAAACAGACAGAGTTACTTTGTTATATTTTTTAATTTTTTCCTAGCCCATGTTTGAATTATTTATAATAGGTATAATATTCGGCATGTACGCCGCCGCCCGTAGCAAAAAAATCGAATCGGTCATTGGCACGTAGGCGCGGGCGTAGCACTTGAAATTTCGTGGATAGCTCACCTCCAAACTAATGTTGAATAACTTTTAAACTATCATTTATTTCGACATAATTTATATTTTAATCATATTATTTTTTTTTTTTAAATGGGGTGTATCAGGTTTTTGGTCAATTCATTAACACGTTGTATAAAGTATCTAGGTAATTTATCACCTGGTGCTATAATAGATTTTTATTTTTTTAATAATCTTTTTTTAATAATTCATATTGATTATGAGAAAAAACAATTTCTAACCCTATAACTCTTAGTAACTCCACGAAGCCTATAGCCTTTACATTAAAAATCATTGTGTGAGTATTCCAAGTGCGAGGTAACTGTTTCATGTTAAAATACTTAGGTATACATATCCAATAATAATATCAAAGTTAACAATAGAAACAAAAACTAGTTATAAAAATAATATAGATAGAACAATATTTTATGACCGCAGCAAAAGGGAGGTGAAAGTCTCTCTAAATATATACATACATGCGGTGTTTGGAAAATGGTTGATTCCTACATTATTCGTTACTTTGAAAAACAATATGACATGTATGTCTGGAGTCAATATTAAGGAAACTTTTAAGGTTGAAACACAAAGCCTTCGTGGTGGGACGTCGTCCTCGCTTCAACCTTTAATCTCTTCATTATCTCTTCTTCTGTTTTGTCATAAAACTGCGGGCATCGCTAGTATCTACCTATTAGGTATACATTTTTAATTCCATTATAATATTATACAAAGAAAATATAAGTGGAACCATGTATGAAATGCTTATTTAATTGCCATTTTTCCTTTTCTATTCTGCGACATAATTTTCGTATGCGAACTTACCTAGTCGTGTTATGCAGTAATTCACTTTTTTACTCTTGAGCATTTTTCGACTGAGACTTAGAATAAAACATTATAAAATAGTTTTCATCGTAAATAGTTTAAAAAAAATGTTATGAAGTATGATAATACGTATTATCTATCTACGTTGGTAATAGGTAGTCTTATCGCTTTATTAGCAATCTCTTTCAAGCAACCTGAAGGTGGACAAGACTTTATACAAGTGTATATAAACTAAAAAGCAACACGTACGTATACCTATATTATTGTGATTAAATAAATATACATGTACGAAGTACGCATTAGGATAAAAAATATACTTACAATTAGTACAATATATTAGATAAATAAAAATATACCTAATACCAAACGAAACAAATAACTACAGACTTGGTAGTGAAGTTTTCTAAATATTTAAGTACACATCCAAGTATTATGATACAAGTGAACCCGACAATCTCCTCCCGATGCATTCCCGCAATCTTGCCCCTGCAAGGGCGGTGGACCCTTTGCACCATCCTTTGTGTTGAACATGGGGTTACTTTTATTGTCCACCATTATCCCTTGATCTCCGACAAACCATTCTATGCATCAGGTAGAATGGCGATAGTTAGGCGAGGCCGGGGGCAGAGGTGTACCTAATAAAAGTGGTCACCGACAAGTATCGGAGTTACATGTGATTTAATGGATCGCCTACGAAATTGATTTTGTGATGTAGAATTGTACTTATTGTTATAAATAATTACGGAGAGAAGTCCAAGTCATTTAACATCTGGAGGTAGTGTAGTTAACAAGCCGGAGGAATGAGCTGGATTAATTTTGTACCGACACCAAGTCAAAAAGGAGGTTCTCATTTTATATTTTTTTACGACTTAGAAGATAACGTAAAGATTCTTAAGTAGATATAATAAAAATATTTATTTTTAGAGTCTTTATTATTTCTCAATTTCATAGAGGCAATTAATATACTTCCCCTTTCCCAAACAAACGATTAAGATTTTAATTTAATAACTCCAAACCCGATTCTAATTAGCTTTTTTATGTATCAGCGGATAAGCATTAGCTAGGTGTGTTGAAGTGAATATCACTAAACCATAATTGCACTTCTATAATATACAAGTAGCTGGCCACAATTTGAGTACAAATGAACTACAGAATTTTGATCACAAAACAAGTAGTAAAGTATTCAACTGATTCAATTTATGTGATTAGAACAGCACGTTTTATCAGATCGGCGTTTTTTTCAACATACTCGTTTAATCAATATTCAAAATAAGGAAAAATTATTAATGTAGCTGAATAAATTCACTCCTACTAGAAACTTATGAAAAAAACGCACTTTCACTTTACACGCATTTCGTTTATTGCAGAACGAAAAAAAAAAACGAAAAAAATCTATTTTATTTTTCTAATCTCACACTCGAAAAATATGCCGCAAGTCATTAAGTTTGCCATTTTGTGCAATCCTTACATAATATTATATTATATATTATTTTCACGATAAACGCAAAAACTACTGAACGGATTTTCATGCGGTTTTCACCAATAGATAGTGATTCCAGAGTTTATAAGTATAGTTTCGTAATATATAAATAAAGATGATTTGTATTAAAAACAGAGTTACCTAAGTTCTATTTTGTTTTAAGTAAATATTATGTACAATCACAGATACAATACTTTTATAATCACAAGCAGAAAAACAAATATGCTTTACTGCTTGTGATTTCTCCAATTATCTCTCCTCCTATACTATAAGTACATACGGTAAAGAGGCTAAAGGAGGCATGGAGCCGGTATCAATTAATTAACTGACACACATCCTGTTTAAACTGACGTGACGGTCAAGTCTACCTACATATTATAAGGCCTACTGCACTTACACAAGCGGTTCAATCTAGTTGGATTATGAATTTTATCAGAGCTAGTTTTCATACGAATTTCACTCGATATGTGCATTTATTATTATACTAGCTGTTTCCTACGGTTTTACCCGCGGTAATTTCAGAGTTCCCGTAGGAATTTCGGGATAACAAGTAGGTATATGTCACTCAGGACCAGTGTAGGTTCCATAAAAAAATCGATTCAGTAGATCTAGAGATTACCCCCTACGACGTCACAAACTCACATTCCACAAACTTTACCTCTTTATAATATTATAATTATAATTCCCATGAGAATTCCGGAATGAAAGTATCCTATGTCATTCACGAACACTGTAACTTGCTATGAGTGAAATAATTTTTTAAATCGGTCAAGTTGTTTTTGAGTTTAATCCATTAAAAATAAATAAATAAAGAAACATACAAAAGACCAAATCTCTTCTCTTTATAATTTAAATACCTATAGACAAGAGACATTGATAGTATACTAAATAAAATTTTGTTTTTTTCAATGCGTAGGCACTACATTTTTTTTCGTTATCTTGCCAACACTAAAAATTCATGTTTAAATTATTTTAAAAATACCTATTCTCGCGAATACAATTTACCTACAATATTTAACAATAAATTATTGGTATTCGCGAGATAAATATATTTTTTTTGCATTTTATAATAATGGCAAGTATAAAAAAAAATAGTAATATCTGTACATAAAAAATGCGCCTGAACGAAAATAAAATGCTTTGCCCTGCATGATTGACTGACGGATCAACGCACAGCCTAAACCGCTGATCGTAAAGACCTTAAACTTGGAGGGTGTGTTCTTTGTATGACGTAGGCATCCGATAAGAAAGAATTTCCGAAAAGGATTTTCAGGGGTACAGAGAAGGACATAGGATACTTTTATCCTGGAATTCCCGCGGGAACTCTGAAATGGATATAGAGTACCTATACATAATCGTCCCAAATTCCAGCGCTATATCTCGGGTGAAACCGCGGGCATCAGCTAGTAGTAAAATTAAAAAGCAGCCGCTGTACGAGGAGCCCTGACGATCCACCTTAATTCAAGTGGCTATCTAAAGTAATACCTACCTGGGTCGGTGAGGGACCAATCTCACTAGTTTCGATTTTGTTTTAGTTTTACTTCTATTTTGTTTTTGTTTGATTTAGTTTATGACGTAAAACTATCGAATTTCGGTATTTTTTCTATACGATTTATTCGTTGAAATTACCCAACCTTTACCAAAGTTAACTCGTTTGGAGCCACCGATGCAGATGGCGAGTACCTTTGAATAATTTTCGTTATGTTTTTGATAACACGGCCCACTTTGATCAATCTTTTACTGACGTATCTCTTCCAATTAGCTGAAACGTTTTCGGAATGTGCTAAACGTAGGAGATGTGTGTAGTTTTAGTTCATTCATTCCGCAGTCAGGCAATCGGCCCCTTAAGAGAGAAGTTCAAAAGAAAGAGGGAGAGATTTGGATCAAAAGCCTTCAAATAAACAAGATTCAGGTAGCTCGTTTGCACGCAATGTCGGACGCCACGTCGAGACACCGAGGTGTTGCATAGCCACTTAGCCACGAATATGAAATGTTAAAACAGATTAATTCGTTGAACTTGAATTACTTTGTTTTCCTCGGGAGCTCTTTGTTTTAGGATTTAGATTCTGGAATAAAACACCCAATAACAATATTACGTGTATTTTTGTATTTATCTCTTGTTCTTTATTCTCTTTTGAATTAAATCAGCACTTAGCTATTTTGTCATTTTTAGCTTTTTAGTTCTGTGTCTTTGGAAGTCAGTTTTGTTCTCTTGTGTGATTATCATCTGGCTCTCAAGTTAGTTTTAACAAGGTTCTATTTTAATAATTAAGAATACATAATGTCATACGTAATAACTCTTTTGTGATTACTGATATGTGAGAGAACGCAGTTTTAGCTTATACTATATCTATTAGGGATGTTGACTACTATTGAAAATCAAAATTGTAATTAGTCCGTCAGTTAGAAAATAAAAAAACAATAGACACGTATTTTTTGCTTTTTTAAATAAATTAAAATATACAGAGATAAAGCGCATTAAAGTTTAGGATGAGGAGGTCGTGACGTCACTAACCACAAAACCGCCATACAAACTGTCAGAATAGTGACGTCACGCGAAATTTCAACTCAATATATCGCCGTTATTTTTTGATTAAGTAAAAAAAGAAAAAATACGTGTCCAATATTTTTTAATAATCTACAAGACGGACTAAAAAATAAAAATTAGTCAACATGCCCATTCTAAGCAACTAGCTGTTCTCCGCGATTTCACTAGCGTCAACTTAGGGATAAAAATACCCTATGTCCTTTCTGTATCTCTATAACAACTTGTATTCAAAACATGATGATCGGTCGGTTAAGTAGTTAAGGCATGAAAGTGTAACAAACAAATTCACATTTATAATAATTTGAGATAATAGAAAAGAAAAGAATTTTGATAATGATTGAACGTTTTTAATAACAAATACTTGCATATTAGGTGTACCGTACCTACTGCGAATGTTATAGGATTAATCCAAAAAGGGCAAATGTAGTCGTGTTATGATGTTAGCAAAGTTAGAATTGGGTAGACGACGATAGTAGACGATATAAAAGGTATTTACCGCTTATTCAGAATGGTGAGTGCCTACTTGCTACAAGGTACAGCCTTCGACGGCGGGCGGTGCGCGATGAATTGGAACAAAATACTTGACGGTGAGTACCTGCTATCTGCAGAACACAAGGCGGCCTAAAAAATGTGTATTATTATTTTTTCTTATTTCGATAGGCATTCCTCTTAATTTGCCTTATGTAGGTACGTATAGGTCTATATTGTGCCTTGACTCACTTACATCGTATAGTTTACACCCTAAAACATTTTTATAGAAAAATTGTGAAATAACAACCTTACGGATGGCAATGTTTATGCAATGTTTAATTTTGTTATTTAAAAACATAATTAATTGTCATAAACAGCATTGGGTTCACGCAGAGGGATTCTATCTCACGGATGGTAGAACCAGCTTACTATAGCAAGAACGTAGGTAATTCGCGCACACATTAATTGGTTATGTGCTTCAATTTCGAACGGAATTTTGAATTAAACTAGTAGGTACTCTACGTGTAATATCTCTATGCTATGCTATCTTTGATATATTTTTTTTTTGTGTAATTAGCTAAAAAAAATATCTACTATTTTATTTCTTCGGCACAAGAAATTACGAGCACATTTATTCAACTAACTCGATGATAATACCTACTTATAATGTCATTGGACTCACCTCTGACTTGGACAGATTTTTGTTTTAATGCGGATCTTTGCAGGAAAATAAGGTCTTAATCACATGAACAAATAAATATTAGATTCCTACGCCCACTGATATACCATTTACTCAAGATATCTAAAAAATGTTATTAATACAAGCAATGATTATAATATTTTAAGTATTTGACAAAATAACCTGTATTTTTATTAGTACAGTTTGGCGTGTGACATTAATAGTCTTCTTCTTCTTCAATTATGGCAATCTATCGCGATTTATCGCATTCAATTTTGCCAATGCATGTTGCAATTAAAGTAGATAATTATGGCGAAACGCCAGTGAAAATGTTAGAACGTTCTCCAAAATAAAACACGGTTCTATCTCGAAAACTATTCTTCATTTTTGGAAAACAAAAATAGTAACTAAAAGTGACGAATTATACTTAGGATTTATACCTAGAATATAATTATACTTGTCGACCACACATTTGTATGGAACTGTGAAGCTCTATACGCCTTTTTCAACTAATTAATTACGCATAATATTATGTAAATTATGAAATTGAAAATAATGTTTTGCTTAAATACTCATTGTACAGATAAGCATATGAACTGAGACGGGGAAAATACCAGATATTATAACCATTAGGTATAATTAGGTACCAATTGTTAATTAATAAGTCAGCGAACCTGAATAACCCACAGGCTAGGTACGTATAATAAAGTCATGCACTAGATTCTAGAATGACATCATTTTGCGAAACTTGAGTCATATTTTAATGAATTTCCTAATAATATATGTAGGTATATTAGGTACCTATACTAATAGATATATAAACGATGGCGTGTGAATGTGTTCGTTTTTCATTAATTAATCTAACCCTGAAATTGTTTACTAAAATGTTTAAAACAAATTAATTATTTAAATGAACGCAAAATCTTTAGTACAAAAGGGATCCGATTTCTGAACAAGGGCAGAAAAAGCGACTTTAAAAAAATTAGAAGACATCTATTTAAAAAAAAATATTTCTTATTTTTTCCCCATAAGAATGCTACATTATATCTAAGTAACATGGCTATATTGTGGCCCGGAATTCCCGCGGGAATTCTGAAATTACCGTGGGTGAAACCACGGGGAACAGCTGCTCTATGTTAAATAAAACAGTTTTTATTAAACGTAGGTACCTAATTTGAAAAAATCATTCTTGACTCATTTGTTATTTTAGGTTATCGATTGGTGAAATGACTAATTTACCATGGATTTTCCCTAGCTAGATCGTTTTTGTTAATTTGGGTAGCTTTTTCGAATACAATAATCAATCTGTATGATGATAACGATTTTTAACCGACTTCCAAAAAGGAGGAGGTTCTATGTTCGATTGTATGTATGTTTTTTTTTTTTTTTTTTTTTTTTTTTTTTTTTTTTTTTTTTTTTTTTTTTTTTATGTATGTTCACCGATTACTCGAAGACGGTTGGACCGATTTGAAAAATTTTTTTTGTTTGTTAGGGTTAACTCCCAATTATGTCCCATTGCCACCAAGTCGGGTTCTGATGATGGGATCATGGAGAAATCGAGGGAACTCTTCAAAAATTATAGGCACACCTATAGCGATTTGGGTATTTTTGATAGTAAATCGTTCATTTGCTTTCGGAAAGCAAAATTTGAAGAAGTGGAACTGATGATGAAGACCACAGGTGGTCATCGGAACAACTCAAAAATAATACGTATTTCACAGGTTCCGATTGAAGCGATTTTGAAAATTAATTTTTTGTTTGAAAGGTGATACTCCTAAATTGATTCCATTATCACCAAGTCGAGATCTGACGATGGGATCTTGGAGTAATCGAGGGAACTCTTCAAAAATTATGGGTACACCTATAGCGATTTGGGTATTTTTTATAGTAAATCGTTTCTTTGCTTTTGGAAAGCAAAATTTGAAGAAGTGGAACTGATGATGAAGACCACAGATGGTCATCGGAACTACTCAATAATGGGTATTTCACGGGTTTCGAATCGTTAACTTTAATATGGATTCTAAACAATTTATGCCCGTCACAATGTATATGGTGAAGAAACTGATGGTGATGTACTAGGAGAACTCCTCAACAATTAACGTCCCTGCGTCGGAAAAAGCAATATTTTGTAAAAGGTGATGAGAAGTTGACGTTAGGCTATTGTAACTTAGAGAAATTACGAACTAAGTCACTTAAAAGCGAGAAATAAACAAAATTTTAACAAAAAAATTAAAACCGACTTCCAAAAACACAAAACTAAAAACCTAAAAATAAAAAACTAAAAATAACAAAATACCGATTTAATCCAAAAGACAAAAACACACGTAATATTATTATTGGTTTGTGCTACCACTGATCGGTATGAAGTCGGTGACAAGTCAAATATAAAGGGGGAAGATGGGATAAGTCGACTCCCGCCACCAGCTCTTCGTGAGCAGAACAACCCAAGTGGGCAGACACCAGCGGGCTTGTCACCGATTCAAACCGATCAGTGGTAGCACAAACCAATAATAATATTACGTGTGTTTTTGTCTTTTGGATTAAATCGGTATTTTGTTATTTTTAGTTTTTTATTTTTAGGTTTTTAGTTTTGTGTTTTTGGAAGTCGGTTTTAATTTTTTTGTTAATTCCTTATAAATTACTTATTGCATTTAAAAAGAAATCGGCCGTCAGATAAATATAGGATACTTTTTCTATCTATACAATATATAAAATGCTTTGTCCTGAATGACTGATGGATCAACGCACAGCCTAAACCGCTGATCATAGAGACCTGAAACTTGGAGGGTGTGTTCTTTGTATGATTGATGTATTTTGATGTATGATGTATGTTCTTTTTGAAAATTTGAATTTTCAAAGTTTCAAACTTTGCAAAGTTTGTATGAAACAATTCCGCGGGAACTTCGAAATTATCGTGGGTGAAACCGCGTGGGACAGCTAGTTTATTATAAAATACTTAGTTGTTAAAAACATGTTCAAAAGCACAGACATATTGACTGATTGTGGGTTTCCACTCCTTGGCGGCAGTTTTTGCTAAGAATAGGTGAAGAGTGATTATCAAATGTAGTAAGTAAGTAAGTACATATAAGTTATTACTACTGTTTAAACAGCGCTTCCTGTTGGAAACATTAATACCTAAACATAATCTATAATACTAGCACCAAATCTTTAAGTGTTATTTTAACCTTATATCGAAATTTAATCCATTGTTATTTCGATTTTGTACATGGTGTGTATAAGGTCGAAATTTCAATGGTTCAATAACCCTGTTAAAAGAAACCGTGCTAAGGCCCCTGACCGCGTCTAGGACAGCCTACGTGGCGCGTGCGTTCAACTCGCGCATACTGATTATGAATAGGTATTATAGGTAGGTACTATTGGTACACTTGTTCATCAAATAGTACAACTGCATAACTTTGTCATAATACCTTAGAAGCATAATATATGACCAACAACATTCCTTGTTCGTAACGCGCGTCCCAAAAAAATCAATCTCAAACGCTCCAGTTGCCAAATTATTCGCTCAGATTATTAGTAATTAATATTCTGTATTCATTGTTTTGGATTTTTGAAATATATTTTTCTAGAAGTAAAATCTGTTTGAGCGCGAGGGAAAACTAATTTTTGTGGCGCGTTATCATTACGCGACGCGTTTTGGTTATAGTGAATAAGGGCCCACAGGTTAGGTGTTTGACCACAGCTCGTCTGATGTTATGTGACGGTGTGGTCGAAGTTAGTGAACACATCTAGCCTGGGATGGGAACTGATCTTCAAAATCGCTTTATTCAAAACAATTAACTTCCATATTATAGTTTAAACGATTTTCTTAATTTTAATTTCTCTAAAACTAAAGCCTTTTTGATGGTTGTGAGTATATGTAACAACGTCCGTTATGCGTGAAAAGTGGCAAAAATACCAAAAACTAAATTCGAAATTGCGAAAAAAATTACAGTTGCTTTGTTTTTCCGTAGAGCAGCCGTGTGCATAGTGGGAAAAATCGTTACAAGTTACACTTATTAGAGTTATGCTTCGTACGCATGAATATGTGTTTATATGTATAAAAGGTTCGCACTAATAATACACAACACCCTTTTTATCGATATTTATTACCGCGATTCGCGGATCCTCGGGAACTCTTTGTCCCGGTTTAAAAGAATTATTCTATGACGCGTTTATCCAGAACATATTCTGAAGGTGAAAAATTCATATCCGGTCATCCGTTAACATGGGCGATTAAGTCACAAACATCTAAACTTTCACAATTACGTATTTATATTACATATTACGTTATTATAATTAATTTACAATAGTAGAATTTTAATCATATAACATGTTAATTTGAAGCTTCATTGACGCTCGAAAAGTGAAGGAACTAAGCACCTAACTGTCTTGCGAGGCGTTTCTGTGTGAGTGCAAATTCATAATAATTTTTTATTCAGTGTGTATCCAGGTGTATCCCAAGTATTTCTTTTTTTAAATGAATTTTATTTCTTTTTTTTTTCAGTTTTTATCTAGGTAGGTACATCTATGTCGGACTCCCTGCGGAAATCCTGAAATATTCCGGGTGGGCATCAGCCTTGTCAGTAATTAACAAGTAGATCTATATCTAATTGTTTTTAAAGTGGGTCATAGGTATTTATTATGATTGCTTACTTTCTTACTTTACCTCACTAACACCTTCAGAAGTGTACAAACAGCAACAGAAATATGTGCCTAAACGATGTCAGTCATTTATAATAAATCTCAAAGACTGACAAAAGTGTATTTTTTCATATTTCTGCTACTGAGTATACTGTATAACTTCTTGCACAAAGCTTACATAACTAGAAATACGTTTTTTCTTTATTAACTTCGCAGTAATCGAACACAAGTAGCAACATATTATATAGGTAACAGATGACCACTAGGTTATTTCTATACAAAAGCTTAAACGCGACTACAGCGCCATCTATACACTGTATGAGTTAACTCGAGATTAAAATGCTGCCATCTACAGTTTTGTATCAATGTTATTTGTCACAATTGTTTTTGCTAAAGTTTAATATTTTCGCGAAGTTGCGTGTTTGGATTGTGTGAACACAGATATTATTCCTGAGCCCTGTTGGTTTTCTGGATAATGAATAGATGGCAGATTTGCTTGATCGTCCTTCAAGACCTTTTTGATTATGAACAAGTTTTGCCAAAAAGTAAAATAAACATAGTTTTGCATACAGAGTGCTAACAAAAGTACCTAGTATTTCTAGATACAAAAGTAATTAAACACGACAACGTTGAAAACCATTTTTGAGCGTACTTAAATCAGTGCATTTTGTAAGTTTAGGGAGGGACTTTAATCATATAATAATTTATTTTATAGTAGATGGGATTTGGTAATTACCTACCTCATGCTGGATCACATCACAGCATTAAAATTTATTAAATACTAGCTGTACCCCGTTACCCGTTACCCGCGTTAATTTTGGAGTTGGGATAAAAGTACCCTTTGCACCTACTTCCCTGTACTCCTGGCAACGTGTATGTAAAATTTAATGGTGATCGGTTGAGCTGTTAAGGCGTGAAAGCGTAACAAACAAACAAACAAACTCACTTTCGTATTTATAATAGTAAGGACACAGATAATATAATACTATACTATAAGGATTTTTAACTTTCCTTGAATCTGAGATTGTGATGTGACCAATTGGGTTAAAAAAAAATTAAACTATCAGTCTTTTGAATAATTGGTGGTGATTTTAAATTAGGTACAGTTCTAAACATAATTCCTACTCATATTTCCTACTCTTTTTATGTTTTCCTATCGATTTCCTTTTAAATAAAATATATCAGAGGATATGACTTTTTATATTTTTTTATTTAATAATATAAATTCACTTTGACCCTACACGTCGCGTTAAGATAACGCCCAACAAAAATGGTTTTTCCCTCGTGATCAATGAAGTTTAGCTCAAAAAAATAAGTTTACAACGTGTGTTTCTTTTGTTCTTGTCAGAACTTAAATTTTTGATATTTTGCCATCTTGAGCCTAATAGGGATTGTTTTTCGGATTTGCGTTACCTATGTACAAAGAATGTTGTTGGTCATAGTGAATAAGGGCCCAGCTTATTTATCTACAGCAAGGTTTATCTGTCCTGTTTATCTGCAAGACAGATGAACGTAATTGAAGTCAATTAATCGGCAAAAACTACTAACCTTCTGTGAATAGTGATTTAGGTATTCTGTACTAATATATTAAAATTGATTAATATTATTATGATTCTTATGCTATGTATTGTGATTCTTAATTTAAATAATTATACCAATGTTTATTAAAGTGATTTAAATTGCATTTCCATGGCCAATTCATATTTAATAACTGGCAACATTGTGAATTCATAGACTGTAGAGTAAATAAAATGTTATTTGAGATAGCGGGAAAAACGCGCGGGAGAACATGTTTACATAATGGCAGCAACAAAGGATCGGGTCAGTGGTGCTGGTGATTTCCTAGATGGAAGACATCATAACATCGAAAGTTAAGTATTGGTAGACAGTTTTGGCTCTATTTAATGCTTGTAATAATAATTGTGATTACTGTATTGTTCTCATAAAATATACTGTTCAAGCTTAACTTTAGCTTCAGAGATTTGATTACTTTGTGCGTAACATGTTTTGAGATTCCTATTGCTTATCTATACTGGCTTTGATTATTATAGAATTTGATACAAATTATATCAAAGAGTTTTTATTATAATTGGTAATACAGACACAAAGGAATAGTTTTGTTAAAATCAGGTTGTTTTATTTACTAGGTATCCTTACTAATGCTAATAATTTAACATTTCAGAAGTGGGATTATTAAGGATTCAAGCAGCCAAAGCATTCTCGGAGTCCTGTTAAACGAAACGACGGTCATGGATCAGTTCCAGATCCTGGGCGCCATGGCGGCCTAGAGATACGCCTTCTCCACGGGCCGTGAGAAATAAAGAATCTTCACAACTGGATGATACTGGTAGGATCGCTCCATATTATAGTAACGTCTTGGTTAAACCCGTATTTTTCCCGAATTCGATTTTGAGAAATCGGAATTGCCGGTATTACAATGGCTTAATAAAATCTTGATAAAATCGAACATCTAAGGGCAATACATGGTTGGAACGATGATGGAAAAGTTATTATGTGCAGTCACGTTTGACTACTGGATTGGCTAAGTTGTGGCACAAGACTTTGCGTTCTTATGAATTTACATGGCATAAATAGAAACAAAAGATTTTAGAGGCATTCCCTGACAATATCGATTACACGGGTTAATTTAGATACTCGAGATTGCTCGCTAAAACTTGTCTTGTTGCTTCCATCAGATATTTTTGTAAAAGGTTTTGGAGGTAGTCCAATAAAAGTATGAAGGTCAGGTGTCGATAGAATTCGTAGTAAATGGGTTTGAAGTCCTGGAGATTTTTTTCTTATAGGAATATATCAATGCTTATAAGTCTAAAAATGTGTGATTATGCGCGGGTATTCAATTACAGCATTTCTTCTTTAGTGCGCTTAGTAGCGGAGTATACTCGTGGTTATTGTGGTAGCGGTAAGTCTTTCTTAATAATTTGTAGTGGAATTACACAATATTTAACTTGATGTTAATTAATGCAGTAGTAACTCTATTTAACCATTGAGCTTTTGAAGAAAGTAGATAGGTAAAGGTACTTTCTGTGAAATTATTCTGTAATCCTCCTGTAATTTAAACAATTTAATTAAACTTAATATGCATTTGTATAACACATTAAAAGGTTGCGATTCAAGTGTGGTCTCTAAGTACCTATTAAAATATCTGTTTCCCCGCTGATTTCCCAGCGTGAATTTTGATATTTCGGCAGGAATTCTTTGTTTGGAAATGGAAAGTACGTGTCACTCCTGTGCTGTGTCAGTATCTTTTATAAAGGAATTTTAAGAATCTGTTCAGTAGTACCAGAGACTACCCACTACATCCAAACTTACAAAGTTTGCAAACTTATATAACTTTACTTCCGTATATTATCTAATAGGCGCCAATAAGGACATAAGATCCATTTTTGTTTATTTCCTTGGTTGTTTGTAATGGATAGACTTCTTTCTTTTCTTCAACTAGAACTTGTCCATAAGGTGTCAAAGCATAGTCAGATTACATACAATTGTTCTAAATAGACTCTGAGACCGATACAATCTCGACAGACGAGTCAGGTGAATAGCATAGAAGAATTTATAGTTAATTTTGGGTTTGGTGCGCTTGCGATCTCCCGGTACGTTTCTGATAATGTCAATTTAATCTAGGTACTTGAGGGAAAAAGAATTTACTCTACCAATTGTGTAAGGAATAACTAGCTGGTTAACTAGTTAAAGCGATTTTGATTATTGGATTTAATTACTAATGGATTAGGTACAAAAATTAAATACTGGAATATATGGTCATGTACCAGATGTACCTATACTAAAGTAATGGTTAAAAGTGGTTGATAATCTAAGTGATGAATGGTATAAAAGTAATAAATGGAATAATTAAATGGATCTCTGGTATTAATGAATAAATTGGACTAAATGAATAAAATATTGGTAAAAATGGAATTACTTGAATAATTGGATAAATTGGATAAAAAAAAAATATGGTCGAAAATAAAATGGTTATAAATAATGGAATAATAATGAATGGTTATAAATTATGGTTGAAAATAAAATGGTTATAAATAATGGAATAATAATGAATGGTTATAAATTATGGTTGAAAATAATGGAGATAAAGAGTGTGAAATAAATTTATTTATTTATATATTTATTTATTGATTACTAGCTGTGCCCCGCGATTTTGCTAGCGTGGATTTCGGAGTTCCCGCAGGAACTAATTTTTGGAAATAAATGTAGCCAAGTTACCCCTTATAACATCAGCTAGGAAGCTGTGAAGGGTGGATGTTTTATGGGTGTTGTCATAATAACTGTAATTATGTTGACGTCAAAGAGTCATATTATGGACCAAATTTGAATAAATGATTTGACTTTGACGATTTGCCAGTGAAAGTCCAGTTAAAATCGATCCAGCCGTTTTAGAGATTACCCGGAACAGACAGACATATAAGTAGGTGCCATATTATAATTATACTTATTTTCATATTATGCATTTATTAAAAAGCTGTTAATTTTGAGTTACAAACAGACACATAAATTTTATTTATAATTATGTATGTATAGATTATTGTATTTTTATATTTTATTTTGTTATATTATTATATTTTCCAGTCTGGGCGTGAATATATAATATACTATATCTATAGTGTAATATGGACATATGTAATAATATGTAGTAAGTACCTATAGGTATACCAAGTTTGCTTGGTTGCCATGACACAAGCTTATAGCTTAGTGTGGGGTCAAGACGCTTATCTGTGTGTTGTGAAGTGGATTATTATTATTATGGGAATTTGGATTTTTGAATTCTTCTCAGCTAGACCGGTATTAATTGGCAACCACGGGCCAAAGCCAAGTGGAGGTTAGTTTAAGTGGAAGTATTAAGAGTTGTGTGGTCATCAGTTTGGAGGAGTTTGCGGACGATTCGACATGTATTTAGTATTACCGCCTTCTGCATAATAATGTAAGTGTACCTAGGTAATTGGAGGGTAGCGAAGGGTTGGTGCAGTTGACAAGGGATTTCAGATGGTGGTAGTACAACAGGGATGAAGGTAATATTCTGTAATTTCCACATTTTTTGCTATTTCGTTTTGAGGTCAATATATTTTGTAAGCTTTCAGATATTGTGCTCTACAGCCTGTGGGTTGAATTCCCTAGAACGCTGTCAGGTATGTATTTTTAATAAGAAATTGGTTCATTCGTCCTCAGTTTAGATTTGCTTGCAAGTTTCTGATGAATAATCTTAGCAACCTGGTCGTAGCGGTGTTTATAATCTTTTTGTACTATTGACTTGCAGACACTTATGAGATGCTGTATCGTTTCCGGAGCACCGTTACATTTTCTGCAGCTGTCATTTGATATATTATGAACTTTTAGTATATGCTTTTGGTAGTTTCGTGTTTCGATGGCTTGGTCTCGAATGGCAAGCATAAATCCTTCTGTTTCGGGAAACAGTTCACCCCAAGTAAGCCAAGCATTGGATGCTTCTTTATCGACGTTAGACTTGCACAAATTTTGCCGGTGTTGTCTATGCATACCCTTTTGAGTCCACTCTTGTATTTTTAGTTGTCGATCTGTTATTGTTTAGATTGATTGAAGCCCAAGTACTTGTCTCTTTTTCATTAAGCGAAGGTATCTGTTGGCCAGTCTGCATCTGAAAGGTAATATGACCCGACGTTTTTCCTTTGAAAAAGTTTCCGTAAGATCAGCCAAATAACATAGGTCTTTCGTGGTGGCGTACAATTTAATATCATCCATGTAGAGCAAATGGTTAAACTTTTCATCAGCTGGTTCATTATTTCCTGCAGCATAGTATTTTGAGAGATTTCCCATTTTCGTTGAATTTAAAATAGGATAGAATACTCTTTATTGTATACAAGAATAATTTTAGTGTGGTAACAAAATAAAAATTTATAAATAAAGGCATACAAAAGGCTATCTTATCGCTTTACTAGCGATCTTTTCTAGACAACCTTTGGGTGGACAGGACAAAAACAGTAAATTTATATGTTGATTTGGTATATTATATGTATAGGTGAAACGAATCATAAAATAATATAGAAGAGACACATAGAAAAGACATACACAAAAAATGGATATACATAGATACACGCATAGATATAAAATATACACATAGAAAATATTTACGTACAATATTTATGGGTATAAATACTAATTTTATAAATGCGTTTAAACACAGATGCATACTATAAATAATAAGGTTACACTACAGCGAGTCACAATCCATGAGTGAGGTAGAAAGTCTTCACCAGGCTCTTAAAGGTGGGTAGTGATTTGGCCTATTCGCACCTCTATAGGTAGCGGATTCCACAAGCGGACTGCTTGTACAGAGAAGGAATAATCATAAAAGTTGGTTCTAGGGGCAGGAATCATAAGAAGTAAGTTCTGGGATGATGGAACAGGCAGGTTATGGGAAGAAGATTGAAATACGAAGAGGTCTTTTAGGTAGTTGGGGGAAGGTGGATTGAACAGTATGCTATATAGAAGGAAGAGGACATGCGCATTCCGGCGAAGGCAAATCGGAAGCCACTTGAGCTTGGTACGAAATTCGGAGACATGGTCATATTTGCGTAGACCAAATATGAACCGGATACATAGATTCTGGAGGCGCTCAAGTTTATTTAGCTGCTCCTCGCTAATGTCAGTAAAGCAGGTATCGGCATAGTCGATCATTGGTAAAAGGAGTGATTGTGCTAACGCAACTTTAGTAGCAGTTGGAACTTGGAAGAAAATTACGTATCTAATCGTCTAAGCGAGTCCGCAGATAAAATATTTGATAAATGGTTCAATGCTAAATATTATTATTAATATTATTGGTTATTAAGGAATAAAATAAAATCTTATTATGGATAATGGATAGAAGTTAAGTGGAAGTTGGTGGAACTTAGTAACATGGATTGGATAAAAAAAGAATCATGGTTTGAATTTGTGTTACATTTAGATAAAGTGAAATTATTTTTACAAAACCTTTTTACTTTGCAGGGTCGCAAAGATGTCAGGATGGGCGAGTGTGAATAGTGATTTAGGTATTCTGTACTAATATATTAAAATTGATTAATATTATTATGATTCTTATGCTATGTATTGTGATTCTTAATTTAAATAATTATACCAATGTTTATTAAAGTGATTTAAATTGCATTTCCATGGCCAATTCATATTTAATAACTGGCAACATTGTGAATTCATAGACTGTAGAGTAAATAAAATGTTATTTGAGATAGCGGGAAAAACGCGCGGGAGAACATGTTTACATAATGGCAGCAACAAAGGATCGGGTCAGTGGTGCTGGTGATTTCCTAGATGGAAGACATCATAACATCGAAAGTTAAGTATTGGTAGACAGTTTTGGCTCTATTTAATGCTTGTAATAATAATTGTGATTACTGTATTGTTCTCATAAAATATACTGTTCAAGCTTAACTTTAGCTTCAGAGATTTGATTACTTTGTGCGTAACATGTTTTGAGATTCCTATTGCTTATCTATACTGGCTTTGATTATTATAGAATTTGATACAAATTATATCAAAGAGTTTTTATTATAATTGGTAATACAGACACAAAGGAATAGTTTTGTTAAAATCAGGTTGTTTTATTTACTAGGTATCCTTACTAATGCTAATAATTTAACACTTCCTAATAGGTAGGTACGGGCCTGAGTAAGTATAATAAATAAGTAATAAAGCGTCAAGGAAACAGGGGGAAAAGTGCCTAGGCTGTTAGTCATGTAAGTACGTTTAAATAACAACACTAATATATTTTTTATTTCTATTTATTGATTCAATTTGAACTCACAATAAAATGCAGCACAATAAGTAAACACAAAAGTCATGAAACCATTTATTTAATTATGGAATTAAAACACGTGTAACAGTGACAGGATAATAGGTAGGTACGGAACCGAGTCTACAATGAACATCGATTGTTTACGAACAACGAATAAGGAATCCAAGTCGACAATCGAATTGGAAATATCGATATTATGAATGCTATTTATTATAGGTAATTTCTATCCGATACCGACTGAATGATGCCTGATTTTGAGCAAAAACTTTTGTTAAAAAAATAAATGGTCGGCTTGTTTTGATTCTTTGCTTTTTTTAAATTCTTTTTATTAAAAGTTTTATTTATTATTAAAAATACACAGCGGTTAGTTGATGCGGAATCGATTAAACTTACTTTTATTTATAAACAGTGATTAAATTACATCAATGCCGTTCAAGCCACGAGCGCGCTCCTACCCGGCTGCCTTTTCAATGCCTTGCATTTTTTGGTAACGCCATCTGTACGGGGTATGGAAGAATGCGTGTGCTGGTGAAGCACAATACATTTTTCATAGTAAAATTACTTTAAAAAGTATCTTCTTGTGTTAATTTCAGAATATTATTTTAAAATACAGCTGTTATAATCTAATTTAATTCTGGTTAAGAAACGTTAAGAAATCCCGCGTTCGACCGAAAAATAAATACACGTCATGATATTTTACTACACCCTCCCTCCCCCTTGTGCTAATGCGTAATTTTTTCCCGCTTTCAAGTCTCACGAGATTAATGGCCGACTACTAATATGTTTGATTCCTGTTTTACCGATAGATCACGCGACTTTGGGTTCCATTTTAATATTTTGAAATTCGAAACAGAATTCGATTTGAAATCTTAATTTGCAATGGATGTAACATATTACATCACATCAAAATGGCAGCGAGGAGTGACGCGCCGTATCTGATATGACTTCCACCAATTACGCCCGTAAACGATAAGTAATAGTGTATATTATAAATTAGCTTATGTAACATAATAAGCTTACATTATATATAATACTGAGGCAGAATTACATCTTAACTACGGCGTAACATTAATTGTGGTAGGTACGTGGGATTAGATGCGAGCCGCAAGCTCTTAATTTAATCGGACGAATGCGATATAATAGATAATTATTATAATTAATAATATTTTTTTTTGCTTTACATCTAGATGTATCTGACGCTAAAACATCTATAATATAATGTATTACTTTTTGTACATCTACTTATAATATAACCGTACATACACTTACTAAGCTTATTTGCACCGCACATTTACGAGTACCCAATGTGTGCACACAACCTTTACACAAAAAATCCAATTTCATAAATAATATATGTTTTATTATTATGATATAATAATATGCATATAATGTACTTAAAGCATATTTGTTTTGACTAGATGATAGAAGCTACAGATGTAACGTTTTGAGATTATTTGCGAATTAGGTGCCTACCTAGGTTAGGTACCTACTTTATTTCCTCTTTTGTCTTTGAAACACACGTTGAGTACCTCCACGGCGCTTAAAGATAACATCCTCCTTGGAAACCATGAGTATTGTCCCGCGGGTGAACCAAAGGGAGATAGGGGATACCATTTTATAGGAGGAGTAAAAGAAACAGATATAGTTTTGTTAGTGACTAGAAGGAGACTAGAAGAGCGTTATAGCGTTCACCCGCGCCACCCTAAGTACACACATTTAATTAATTATTATAAAATATAATATCTTCGCACTTTTATTACATAAAATTCACGTTATGTTCTAACTACGCATAGAAAAGTAAACAAAAGCGGGCTTTAATTATAAGTGTTTTAGGTTCAAATTTGTACGCAGAGCCTATGTACACAGCGTACCATGGACGTTTGTTCCACTGGCTAGGGTGACAATGTTTCAACGACGTTTTAATTTTAATAAAATAAAAAAAAAACAGCTGATACAAATTTACTCACGATAAGTAAAGATATAGGACTATACGATTGAGATCATTGAAAAATGCGCTTTTATTTAATATATTCCAAAGAAAAAAATGGTGTAATTCGTAAAAACATAGTCACACCAACCGCGGCATCGAAAACTTATTTTTTTTAACTCTACTACAAGATGACACTTAATCTAGGACGTAATGAAGGAATAAATTAACTTACAATATAAAAGGTAAAATCATTAATTTTGGTGCAAAAATCATAACAACAATATTATAATATAGAAGTAGGTAATTATAAATATTATAAATTAACACCTATTCTTAAATTACACAATTATAGAATGATACTGCAGTGTTGACATTATGGAAATTAATTTAAATATGGCCACTAATCACACAAGCTTTTTGTCTAAAATTATAATGAAACCATAGAGCGAATGTTAGTTTGTAGTCCCCTCCCATCGAGCGTGACCAAATAATCTTAAAAATGTATAACAAGTACTTAAAAGAGGTGTAACAAACACATTCATTCCATTAATAATTCTTTATGGGATATAAATACTGTGAGGTGATTCTCTACGGGATCTGACATTCATCTTTGAAATACACAAAAAAAAATTCGAAATGTCCAAAACAACATATTTTCTCCCTTTCGTTTTCTAACGATTCTACGACGACAAAATCGGCGATAAATTCAAGATCGGTCGTGTAGCTAGGACGTTAGAAAGAGAGGGAGACAAGTCAGGCTCAAGGGAGAGAGCGGGAGGGATGATCTACTCCTTGACTTCGAAGTACTTGTAGGTGGGGTTTTCGTAACCGTTTATCTGCATGTTGGCGACGTGCCGCTCCTCCGGGGTGGGAGCCGCCGCCCCAGACTGCTCCACCTGATCAAAGAATATCAACTATTAGGTAAGTACTATACAAAGAAGAGACATTCTCGTTCGACTTCGTTCTTCGCCACGCCTCGCCATGACGTAGCGGCAAGGCTAGAGTTTATAGTGGTGTAGGCTTTCGCTGCTGTGTGTGTCAGACAGACAGACAATATCCACTCGAATGTGGAACTATCCCCGCCACTCGTCGCGCCCGACGCGAACCTTACGTCATCCGCACACGAAAGTGCCGTTCGGAAACATTTTACACCGGAGTACACATGACAACCCTACATCTTTTCCATCGAAACCCTCCAACTGAAGGAGTAGCTTTCATGGCCATGTAATAAATTAAAAAAAAAACCATCGAAACCATGGGGTCACACAGAGTGTGCAGTTTCGGAACGCAACCTATATATTGTCAACTTCGGGGGTGCAGGGCTGCAAGTCATACGTCAGACACTAAAGAGATGCTTCCAGAAGTTCCGGTGAAACATCCAAATGCGTTTCAATGTGAACAACTTCAAAAAATAAAACACCTCAGACTTGGCTGTATGGACTTGGAATCCTTTGCCTTCTGTCAAAGGGGAAAAACGAAAAGGCCAAGATGCGACATCAGCTGTCGCGTTGCTCACCTGCACGAAGCCCTGCGCGGCGGGCGCGCGGTCCCGGCGGCGCGCCACGGCGAGCGCGACGGCGGCGGCGGCTGCCAGCGCCGCGCCGCCCACGCACAGCGCCGGGTACAGCGCGCCCGCGCCGCCCGCCCCGCCCGCGCCACCCGCGCCCACCGCCCCGCCGCGCACTGTGAAGCCCTGCGACAAACACACATTCCATTGTCAAGGAACGAACAGCATACCACTGAGCAAATAATCACTACGTTATAAGAGTCGGCACTTTCATACTTATCGCTGAAACCTATGAAAGCATTTTGTGCCAACCTTAACCTTAATGTAAGACTCGGTCAGGGGGATTTCGTTAGGTATTCCAAAGTTGGTGAGGAAATTATTGCATAAAATCCATAGTAATTATTGCAAGGCAGTGTCGATGGGCTGCCTCATACTAGGTGATCAATTTTTTAAAATAACGGGGCCCCCCCTTTAGTTTTCATTTACTAATTCATAAAATATATTGTTTTAAATATTTTTTTGCAACATGAAGTTAATTAATACGAAAATAGTCTCTCTTAAAATAAAGTATGCATTTGGAAAAATCTGACGTGAGATTAGGGGAGGAGGTAGGGGATCGAGCAAAATCTCACGACATCTCACCAGGGGGAGGGGCTGCCGAAAAATCTCCTCACGAAATGGAAGTCCCTCACTAACTGGACTGACTACTTACCGGCTGCGAGTGCTGCAGCTCGTGCTTGAGCGCGTGCGCGGGCGGCGGCGGGGCGCGCTCCTCGGCGTGCTCCAGCGCGGCGCGCAGGCCTTCGCCTTCCGTCTGCGGTTACAACGATACGACACACGTGAGAGCACGCACCTAGTATTGTATTCTTTGGCAATACATACCACCCACAGAACAGATGGAAATATTTTTTCTGTTTGCAGAAAGATATAAAATGGAAATTGGAAGCACAATTATTGACATTCTACAATCACCAACGCACAGAAAACTAACGAACGGAATCGACAAATCACGTGGTCATGCAAAACTAGAGTTTTGACTTTTGACTGGACTAGACTTTTTACTTGACCAGGTGACATGACGAATCTTTTATGTGTTAACAATTGCAAAGTGTTAATTTGGCTAGAGTGGCTGCCACAGAACAGAAAATAACGGATAGAAGGGACATCAACTTAGTTTAGAATGAAAACAGATTAAAACCAGGGTCACCGGGTGATTTTCACACATAAAATTATTCATCACGCACTAAAACGTTAGCGTAAATAAATGTATTAAATGCTTTATAGTTATGTTTTTACTTAGTCACTGTTTTTATAATTCACAGTTTTGGTAATATTGTGGTAAATATACTTGGGATGGCAGCAAAATAAGTTTTGGGCAAGTTAGAGCATTCACTCTAACTTCCTTTGCAACGGTAGTGCGCCTGCCCCGCCTACATGTCCTCTCTACTTAATTTATTTGCTCTGTGGTGGCTGCTTATAGAAAGAGTGATATTTTCTCACCTCGCTGGTGGATCGCCGGCTCGAGGTCTCGCTGACTTCTCCCGTCTCAACAGTCTCGCTCTCCGGCGCCTCGGTCATTGTGCTGGTGATCATTTCCTGAAGAAATACACGCCTCGTCAAATACACACCGTTTCCTTTTTACCTAATGAGCAAATGTTTTGAGCAGTTCTGATTTTTCGTTATTTGGCATATAATGGCAGTAAAACTTTTTTAGCATTGGAATAAGTAGGTACCTACTACCTACAGTTAGATGCCTCGCAAATACACACGTAAATTAGAGTACAGCACAGCAAAACGAACTTGCAATAATTTCAATCCATTAGTCGACGCAATTAAAATCTTCTAGGGAGGAAATCGAAATAGCTAAAAAGAATTAGGATTTTTTAATTCATCACCAATGTTTTGTTTCATGCCAGATTCAGTCCACCTCGTATATGTGACTACACCAAACAATATATGTTCCAGGGAATTGTCGATATAAATAGACCGAAAATTTATTTATTTAGGCGTGTGTTTGAAAAGACAAAGGTTACATCTGTTTTACATTTACATCATGAAAATAATAATAGTACATCAACCAATGAAGTCTCCTTTATTAGGTAATACATAGAGTTACTCAGCGACCACTGTGTGGTCGTTAGAGTAACTAAAATATTTCGGTTTCCACTTTTTTAGTGCGAGTGTAGATTTCTTCAAAGAACTGCAGGTCAACCCACCAATTTCAATGTAGGGTCATCGATTATTCCTCTTTCCCAAACTCACCGTAGTAGTAGTTTCGGGTGTGTAGGCTGCCCTCGTGGTGACGTCACGAGCGGTCACCGAGGAGGGCGAGGGCGCGGGCGAGGAGGGCGGCGAGGGCGGGGGGCTCGCGGTGGTCGGCGCCGCCGTCGTGTCTTCCGGCTCGTTTACTTCGCTCGCCTCGTCGTCTGTTTCCTCGCTCTCCTTCACGTTGTTCGATATCTAAAAAAATAATAATCAACCAATCAAATTTTTTTTATAGTATTTTTTTGGCGCGTTGACAGTAACATTTTATTTTTAACAAGAAACGGAAGTGGCAACGAACGGAATTTCGAATGTCTGCGGAATATTAAATTCTTCTGTAACAATTGATTTAAAAAGCTTGTCGGCTTTAGGCTATGTTAGATTTTTATTAGGTAGGCTTAAGAGATTCAAGAAGGAAGAGCAAGAAGTCGCCACAAGTACAATTTGGAAATATATGTACTGTTATATTCTCGTAAAATAGTGTATTTAGTCGAGCGATACATTCAAGGACCCTACAGAATGCAATGTTGGAGATCCTCACCCTCTCCCGCTCGTTCTGTATGTCCTGCCGCTGGCGCGTGCGCTGGTCCTTCTTCGCCGTCAGCTGCTCCCGAGCGGCCTGCTCCCGCTGCACCTCCGCCTCGATGCGGTCCAGCAGCAGCTCCTCGGCCTCCGGAGTCATCGACATCAGGGACACCGCCATGTCGTCCTTGGATTGCATCGACTGGAATGGTGGGTGTTTTTATTAAAAATCAACTAGTTTAGTGTCGAAATAAAAAATCAAAGATTAAGGTGTTGAAATAAAAAAATATGTTGACGCCCTTACAGGGCTATTAAATCATATATTTCCTAAAACAAATCGAGGGGAGATTGAGTTTCAGAATTTTTTGATGATATTTCTACAGCGTCTAGGTAAACTTTATGTCAAAATTTTAAACAAAAAATCTCAATTGACACCTTTTGACGGCTTCCAATTAAACTTTTCATAAAATAATAGAATTACTGCAGCAATATCATAGACTTCTTTTTAAATGAAATATCTGAGCTAAGTGAGGTATTACGACGCTGGTGTGATTTAGTTCTCAAGATTCTTTCTTGTGAATTAAGCTGACCACTAAGCAATAATGTCGTCCGATTTTATGATTTCTCAAATAGAAGGAGATCAAAGACTAGAACTGTCATGGAAAAGTTTTGGTTACCTGAACATAGTCTTCGATAGCAGTTCCAATGCTGGCGTAGAGATGGGGACGTCGTCGCAGAGCGGTCAGGGCGCGTTGGAGAGCTCGGTCGGCATCCTACGTCAACAAAGACGTGGGTTCAGCTATACCGACTTCATAGCCTATTGACTTTCTGGACTTAGGTTAACCTAATCAAATCATTTTCAGCAACGACCTATACAATTATAGGTCATTGCTGAAAATCATTTGGCTTTGGCTGAGTAAGTCACTTATGTCCAGTGATGAACCCTTATCAGCACTGACCTGCAAGCGGTCGGCGGCGCTGGCCCGCTCGGCGGCGGCTGCCTCGCGGCCGGCGGCGGCAGCGCGCCTCCACGCAGACAGGGCTCCGCCGCGCTCCGCGGCGAGCGCTCGCACCAGGCGCTGCAGGCATTTCTGTACGCGATGGGCCTAGACGAGACAGGATTTTGGTTATTCTTTTGTAGATGCAAGTCAAAAAAACTATTGGTCATACAACCACAAAACAAATACAAGTATAACAGAACTTACAGTACAGCCCTCAGATCTAGCGGCTATGTCAAAAGGAGCCTTTAACCACTCACCAAGTTAGAGAAAAGTTCCCTACTACCATGCTGTGTTTTCTTCATGATGAACTATGCCTTCCGACACGTGATCCGAACGTACCAAATATATAAATCATCGCTTATCGCAGCAACTTCTATGGGCACAGTGGGGATTTTTTTTTTAATAAGTTACACCCATAACACGTTATGCTCTGTCCGCATGTAGGTATACTTATGTGTTTATAAAACATTTCTCTTCGTGCTCGTGTACACGCCGATATTACACAACACACGCTTTGTTTATGTTCACGCGCGCCCTGCGCACGCTCAATGAGGTGGCAGAGACAGTAGACATACTTACCTGTTCTCTGAATGAATTCACAAAAATAACTTTGTGTGTGTTAACTTGTAAGCCAAATACTTAAAGTAGACATATAATCGCATTAGGTTAGCCTGTAAGGATTAGGTGGTTTTTGAAATAAATAAATAAATAAATGTTTATTACCCTGACCCGCGGTTCCCTCAGGAATCATAACTGTAAAAAACTTAAAAAGGTTATGTAGTGGTCAGTGCTCACGTTGGGCGGCGTGTCCCGCAGCGAGCGCGTGTAGCAGGAGAGCGCGGTGCGGCGCCGCTGCGCCAGGTGCGCCAGCACGCGCTGCTGGTGGAGCGCGTCCAGCCGCCGCCGCTCCGCCACGCCCTCCTCCTCCAGAGCCTGGGCGATACAACACCGAATTCATAGTAAAACACTAAATACTGGCTACGATTCCTTGCTGGATCACAATAGTAATGTGTTGGTTAGTGATTCAAAGATCAAAACTTATTCACACTCATACGAGTAAACAGTTTGGCTTGAGGAGGTAGATATAGTGCCCACCCCGTGTTAAATGCTGCGAGTGTCATTACCTGTACGTTCGCCTGGAACTTGGCTGTCATGCGTTGGCGGAAGGTCTGCGCGGCGGCCGGGTCCGACGACATCATCTGCTGGTACCGGTTCTCCAGTTCACTCCACTCGGTCATCACCTTAGTGATCTGAGATCGTGAGAAAAATAGTTATCATCATCAATGTGTGCTACTTTGGATGTAAACACCTATTTGAGTCGTCTACATGTGAAGACTTAAGATTTTAATTTAACTCTGCTGCTAGTCTTCCTAATTAGTAAATTCTATCAGCCGAAGTACGTCCACTACTGGACAATAGAGAAAGCGATTAGCTGGTCTATTCTGACAGTATTGCTTTACCTGGCCAAAATGCTAAATATTTCGAAGTTTTGGTGGTCTATTCCATTCAGTTCTATAAGTAGAATTACTTGGAAAAAAACATCTACTCTGTTTAACTGAGACAAGGCGTGGAAGAGAATGGAATTTCTCCTTCCATATAGTTTGTCGACAATTTTAGAATTACTAAGAAGAAAATTTCCAATCTGTTATCGTGCGACGATAGATAAAGAGCTTTTTATGTAGTGCTACTACTAACCTTTTCGCGATGGCTGTCTTCGAGTCGTTGCTGGGCATCCTTGAAGCTCTGATGCTCCGTGCGAGGGTCGAAGTGAGAGAAGTAGGGGTCAGATGTTGCGGTGGAAGTCTGCAAGTGAAAAATATATTTTACTGTCAACTTTTACAATACCTTACAGAGCACTTGATGTTTCTGTGTCTTTACTAAAACTCCCCATAAAGTTCCCTGAGCGGCCTGAGCAGGCCTGAGCCCTCCTATTATCGACGAATTTTTTCTTCAGTCGTTTACCACATTACGAGTCCGTAGACTACAGGGTATCACAGGGTCCGTAGACTACAGGGTATCACATTCACAGGGAATCAGACGATTTGCAAACTGAACGACTGGACCATTTGCGAATTGGACGCATTGAAATGCACTTAAATTGTCTCGGGCCCCACAACGTTAGTCTATACCATCCAGTTCTATTGATAGTTTTACCAGTAGAATGATGATACTTTTTTATGTCATAGGGGGCAAACGGGCAGGCGGCACACCTGATGGTCAGTGATTACCGCCGCCCATGGACACCTACAACACCCGAAGGCACTGGTTTGTTGCCGACCTGCGGAGCTAGGATGCGCAACATGATAAAAGTTTATCGAGCCATTTTATCGATTCTCGTCGACATATTATATCGTTTTGTCTACCGGCAGCACAAAATGTTTAACCGAATCTAGTCTTCACTCAACACCCCACTACTGCACTTTTTTGCTTGACGCCCACAAATATTTGTCGTGTCGACAATTTTATCTTTCGTTCGATAAACATATCGTGGCGCGCATCTTAGCTATGCTGGAATGGGAATGGGAAAAAAAGAAAACTTCCTGTCAGCTCACCGTGGTAGTGGTGGTGGTGGTGCTGGTGGTGGTGGTGGAAGGGGAGGCGGTGGAGTCGGCGCGAGGCCACGCCATGTCGTCGCCGTCCGTGTAGTCGTCGTCGTCCGCGTCGTCGTCGGGCGACAGCTCCGCGTCTTCGTCGTCCATGTCTGGAATGTTCGCAAAACCTGTCAACCAAAATGCCTCATCCGTGTGGCGATGGTACCATATAAGCCGATTCCCACCGGCTTCCCTTCAAAAGTTTGGAACACAACCACTCGAGAGAGTGGTAATTGAGATACCGTAATTGAGAAATGTCAAAATCAGTAATTTTAAAAGTATAAAGCAGTTACGTCGACGTACGTGTAATTAAGTATTTAGAGTACTAAGTAGATTTCCGGGTTACCTTTCTCAATATTTCACCCTTCGCCACTGGTGGCTATCATACATTCCAAGTTAGGAATCTGTATCAGAATTATTAGTTTTAGGGTTCAGTGACAATTCGTCTGAAAGTAAGTAATTTAGAAACTTGAAGAAATTGTGTAATGACAGATTTGGATTAAAAAAAAAAAACAAAAACTTAATAGTTCAGTTTAGTACCAATAGAAAAAGTTCAAATTAACATAATATCAGGTCGAGAGTAAAAGAGCTGTATCTAAGCATTTTAAAATAAATGGGTTTAGTTGTCTTAATGATAAAGCTAGAATACATGAGGTAGAGCCAGCAGCAGAAAATGTAAACACTTTTGACTTCTATTCAATCTTACTGCAATAGCAATAAAGTTCAAAGACTGACCGTCGTCAGCGTCATCGTCGTCATCGTCGTCGCCCAGGTTGACGCTGTCGTCATCGTCGTCATCGTCGAGCGCGTCGTCGTCGTCGAGCAGGTCGTCGTCGCGCTCGTCCATCGCAGCCGACGCCGCCAGCATCTCTTCCGCGCCGGGACTGACAGGCACTCCGACCTCCATGGGCTTATGCATTTTCACGTTTTCTGTAAGAAACATAAGAAAACACTAGACTTTTTGGCGGGAATCGAAGATGGTGGTGCAGTTTATTTATTTTTTACTAGCTGACCCGCGCGGTTTCACCCGCGATAATTTCGGAATTCCTGCGGGAATTCCAGGATAAAATATAGTTATAAACCTTCCTCATGAATCACTCTATCTATTGGTGAAAACCGCATCAAATCCGTTGCGTAATTTTAAAGATTTAAGCATACATAGGGATATAGGGACAGAGAAAGCGACTTTGTTTTATACTATGTAGTGACTTACGTCTACAAATAATTTGTAATAAATAAAACAGTCCAAATGGACTTATTGGTGTCGCATCTGGCTTTGTATTTAGTGAGATTAAGTCTGTCGCAAAAAGGAGAGTAACATAAGTATCCGAATACCCCACTTCTGATGTAGGGAATAAAGATAGGAATATGAAACTATAATAAGCAATTGCACCAACATAGTTATAGATAATACAGCATACCAGATATCCGTAGGGAACACGGAGCAGTGCCTGGGACTTGCGACCCAGGTGTAGGTTTAATGGGGCCCCTTTACAATGCATGAACGCTCACCTCCACTGCCCGTGCTCCCGAATTAAGCAAACCTCTGGAAAGTATTAGATGACACGGCACACGTAATCACTATAGCCACTCTAGATTGATACGACACTGATACGACACTATAACTGCACTGAACCGAACACAAAGTAACAATGAACCGTGGCTTACGCATACCCGCGTTTTATATCAAGTTCTAACAAAGACGAGTCGGGCAATGGAGTGGAGCGGGGGAACGAACGAGTTACGACAACTATACGTCGGCGGGAAACGTTATTGATAACGAAACTACCCTCACGCCGACACGGCCATACTGACATGCGCACGTCCTCGGGCGCTAAAATCACAGGAAGAAATCCGAGATAGAAAACTAATACGAACGCTCGTTCATCCTGACATATCTCACTCTCAACATCACTCAATAACACTCGTACAATCTAGCTTTCGAAACACTCAAAAACTCCACGCAATTAATTATTCGAAACACTCAAAAACACTGGCACAATTTAACTATTAGAAAATGATATCTAAGTAAAACTGGATTGAATCGTGCTAGTCCGAAGTAGTAGCTGCAGACACATTCTTTTTTCCGGGTTATGCTAGACCGGACGCATTTTTTTTTGTCCCTGTAGCCACCACACATTTTTTCAGCACAAAATTCAATCACCAAATTTTTTTTTCTTTCTTTTTTTGTTTGTCTTTCTTCTTGAGTTCACTAACTACTGAGTAACTTTCAACTTTCATCATATCTCGCCGACACGCCATCCTCGCTATCACAAACTGACCTTAACAATACCAGAACATAGCAACCCCTGATTTCGGGAATAGTCATACTCGCAATTTAATAAAAAACGTAACTTGACAGAATCCCTAAACTATCTTATCAGAATACCGTATACCTACTCAGCGACGTTTATGATCTACCTTGCGATTAGAAAAACGATTCATTCTAAAACCATCTTAATTATCTAGAATTCACGCTCAGACAAAACCTGAATAACGACTGCTGGGTACGTGGGTAGTTATCAAATCATTACTAGAACAACTTGAAATTTTAGAATTCACACGCATCGAAATTCTAATTTCTATAATTAACTACTGTGGGTAGATTACAAGTATCTCCCTTAGACAAAGGATCAAAGTTGAAACTTGCAAGATTTCAACTCCGTGGTTGGAAAATCAGTAGTAGGTAAGTAACGATCACGGCATTTTAAATTGAGTAACACCACTTAAAGAACACTGTACACATCACATCGCGAAACAGTTCGGTAGATATATGACAACACTTGATGGACAATGGTATCGAAACCTTTGAAATTAAATCACAAAATCACATTTCTCACTTAAAGAGGCGATGACAATGCTCCTACAAAGACGACTATCGCAACGTTGTCAGGATTTATGTAAAACATAATACTTGACCGAGAGAAACCGACGTAGGAACCTTAACGGCAATAATGTGGACGCAAGTATAATATCCCAATTCTGATGTCGCAAAAAGGAGAGTAACATAAGTATCCGAATACCCCACTTCTGATGTAGGGAATAAAGATAGGAATATGAAACTATAATAAGCAATTGCACCAACATAGTTATAGATAATACAGCATACCAGATATCCGTAGGGAACACGGAGCAGTGCCTGGGACTTGCGACCCAGGTGTAGGTTTAATGGGGCCCCTTTACAATGCATGAACGCTCACCTCCACTGCCCGTGCTCCCGAATTAAGCAAACCTCTGGAAAGTATTAGATGACACGGCACACGTAATCACTATGGCCACTCTAGATTGATACGACACTGATACGACACTATAACTGCACTGAACCGAACACAAAGTAACAATGAACCGTGGCTTACGCATACCCGCGTTTTATATCAAGTTCTAACAAAGACGAGTCGGGCAATGGAGTGGAGCGGGGGAACGAACGAGTTACGACAACTATACGTCGGCGGGAAACGTTATTGATAACGAAACTACCCTCACGCCGACAAGTCTATAAATTTTTTGTCGACAAAAACAAGAGATGGTATTTTTCTGTATGAGTTATCAAATGTCTGGCAAAACAATAAACTGAGCCCATACTGAGCCAGTAACATTTTGGTCCCAAATGTCGTATTCTCTTTGTTATTATTATGTAATATACAAAAATCTATGTTTGTTTGTTTGTATTTTATGCGCTACCATATCGTTGCCGTGTTGATTGCGATCAAACTTCGTCAAGTTATTGCTTGTACTTGCGCGAAGGTTAGAGGCATAGTAAATTAGGATTTCCAGAGGGAACGCCAAAATTTTGGTGGTGAACCTTCGAGGGGAACAGCTAAGTATTTGGTATCCTTGGAACTGCTGACCAGATTGTTCAGTTTTTCGCTTCGAGTACTTCCATTTTGGAAAGATACTATGAAACATAAGATATAATGAATTTACTAACCAGCCAACCATTGATGTTGATTGAGACGAGAACTTCTAACGGGTATATCGTCATAACTCACCTTTGAAATGTTTAGGACAGCAGACGAATTCAACGCCAGAGAACAGACTGATGCCGCAGGGCAGAAGCATTGCAAAGGTCCTGAGGCGAAGCCCCCGTTGCGCGCACGCTCGGCCCGCGGTCGAGTTCCAGCGGGAGAACTGCCAGCACCGGCTCTGGTTGTGGATGTGGTCGAAGAGGCAGCTCTCCGGCACCAGCAGCGCGTCCGATTGGAATGGACCTTCTGCCAAAATAATCTATGTAGTTAACTTTTGACCGCTAACAATAGACATGTTGTCGGCGTCGGAGTGTTTTAAACAGATTCAAAGGTATTAACTTGTTTTAGCACATTGAAAACCGATTAATTTATTACTGGCTTTAATATTTCAAAGAGTTTAGATTCGTATGATTTTTTGTTCGAGATATGTGTAAATATTCCGATTCTCGCATTTTTATGAGATTGAACTTCGGTATTCCTTCGAAAAAGAATCTTTTCTTAACTAAAGTCTACTTACCATAACTAGCTACCCGCAAATTTTAGCTTCACACGTCGAGTAGATAGTTACACGTAATAACTATATTATGTATTATAAGAATTACAATCGGGATAACATAGGATTACAAGTTGTTTTTATTTATTCCCACCGCATACTATCCAGCCAGTAAATGCCAAAGTCTGAATATACACCTATCGAGTCAATATGAAAGGGGAGCGCAAAGCGAAGGCATTCTACAAGTCTCCAATTTAATAGAGTACATCCTCAGGGGAAATGTGCCCGACACATAACAATATTCCCTGACGAAGTTCCTTTACCATTGGATCAGCTCTGTAGATGCTATACAAATATAACTTTATGGTGTACACCAGTGGTGAGCAAACTTTCTTCATGGTGGGCTAGAAAGTTTATAAAATTTCGGAGGAGGGCCATAATCATAGAAAAAATTTACGCAACTTAACTAGTCTAGCTGATTCCTTTACCTATACATGATCGTCAAAATTTAATTACTATACATTTCGAAGGAAGGAAGGATTAAATCCTTTCGCAGGCCGGAGTTAACCCGCGGGCCGTACTTTGCCCACCACTGTTATACACGGTTCATAACAAATTCGTTTGAATCTTGTTAAATTTTCGCTAGTGTTTCAGAACACGTCATTTTTGTTAATTTTTTTCGTGTTTCTAGGATACAAGAAAGAGGATATATTCCTGTCCTACTAACAACTTACGTATATCTTTCTACCTCGAATCCAGAGCCTCGTGGTTTATAAAAACTAGGATAAGACTGAAGAAATGAAGAGACTTATGTAAAGGGACGTTTCAATATAAGGTGATGGTTGCGATACTGCAGTATAGTCCAAAATTGCATGATATACAAACTTACTGAAACTTCTTCTAAATTTCATGCTTATTGGAATACGGTGGGGTAAGCTCAAGTTTAATTTTCAGTTCAATGTGACAATTGACATGATACATACCGAGACAGCGGAAGGGCTTGACCCATCGAGTGACCTTGCATTTGGCGGCGCTGCTCGTGCCCATCTTGCACCAGTTGCTGACCTTCACGTAATGCGACGCCTCCACGATGTTGGTGATGTCATGGCTCGGATACACCTGGTGGCATCATAGTCCTTGCTTATCACAACTGGGAATGTGAGTTTGTTTGTTTGTTACGCTTTCACACCTCAACGGCTCGACTGATGATCGTGAAATATTGTATACACATTTTCAGAGAAGGACATAGGGTACTTTATGTCCCGGAATTCCTGCGGGAATTTCGAAATTAACGCAGGTGAAACCTCGGGGAATAGGTAAATAATAGAAATAAACCTTTCATGAAAACAAAAAAACGATACTTCTACAGACAAAAGCTCCAAAAAGTTTGGAGGTCACACCTTTTTCCGCGCTGCATATGCATGAATTTCCTTTATCACGTCGCATCGCCATCTTTGTTCTCGTGTCGGCCGTGACCCGTATGAATATTGCATGTAACGCCGCGCTCGTATTAAAAGTTTACCCGCGGAATGCTTGCTTTACCTTAGATCATATAGAGCACAGCTTATATTGCACAGCTGTGTAGGTACATCCAATGGTTCCACCTGCATTAGGTTCGGAGTTCCCATTGGAGTTTCGGGATAAAGTACCTACCCTATGTACTTTTGTACCCCTGATAACACGTATGCAAAATTTCATGATGATCGGTCTAGTAGTCAACCCGTAAAAGCGTAACAAACAAACAAACATGCACATTTGTAAGGATACGAGTAGGTATATTCAAAGAGCTTTGTCGCATACCAACAATGTTTTCGATAAGTAAAACAAACACTAGCATACTATGGATATCGAAATAATAATAATATAACCGGGGTAACTAAAACTTTATTATCGTTCATCAAAATTCAATAACTGCAATGAGTATCAAAAATCAACAATTGGGTCATGTCCTGATTAAACCCTGATCCAATCTGTATAATAATATTTATTTATCATACGATATTTCTGTTCACTTTATTAAGTACAGTGAGCTAAAGAAATACAAGGGCAGCTTTAAAACATCAAATAAAGTTATCGCTGGACCCTGAACTTAAGCAATTTGTAAAACGAAATCCACAGTTTTATTACCTACCGGACTGCGCTATGCAACAATGAAATGTTTATTGTTACTAAGTATATAATATTTTATACTAGCTGTGCCCTACGGTTTCACCCGCGGTATTTTCGGAGTTCCCGCGGGAATTCCGGGATAAAAAGTACCCTATGTCCTTCACTGTACCTCGACAACGTGTACGCCGAATTTCATCCAAATTCGTTCAGCCGTTTTTGCGTGATTGAGTAACAAACATCCAAACATCCAAACATTCATAATATTAGTAGGACAAATAAAAATGACTGACCCTCATTTTACGCGTTCTGTTATCGTGACTAAATCATTGCATCCCTTAAATTATTTTTTTGACCATTTAGATGAGCATCCCTTAAATTATTTTTTTATGCAATCGAATCATGTTTTATAAATTAGGTACTAGCTGTTCCCCGCGGTTTTATTCGCGTTAATAATTCCAGAGTTCGTACGTTTTTTTCTGTGCCCTGATGATCGGTTAAGTATAGGCGTTAAAAGGTAACAAACAAACAGACAGAAAGAGTAACTTTCGCATTCATAATACATATTAGTGTGTATTAACATCAGTAAAACTAAAATTTATAAAAATTACGAATTTACCAGCTT
This sequence comes from Zygaena filipendulae, assembly GCA_907165275.2. Lineage (NCBI taxonomy): Eukaryota > Metazoa > Arthropoda > Insecta > Lepidoptera > Zygaenidae > Zygaena > Zygaena filipendulae. The sequence goes on from OU015664.1 coordinate 8,711,406, forward strand.
TTAAATTATTATTATTTTTAAATAAGACGTACCTTGGTAAATTATTTTTTTCGATATAATGATGGATTTCTATTTTAAATTATATTCTTTTGTGTGGTGTATTATAATACGACCAAACCATTTCATATGCATTAAAAATAATAATATGATGTTTTTATAAGAGACGACCCACTAACCCAGTACCTAATTCCGTAGTCCACTGTACAAGTAAGTACATTGATTGGGAGCTTTGTGAATTCAGTGGTATAGGTACGGCGGAACGGGGATTATTCGCAATTCATTACACGTGCAATAAATACATCACGAGCGGTAGTGAGCCACTCGCTAGTCGCTACTCACACAATACACACTACGTGACGCTCACTATGCTCTGTTACGTGCATTGTGCTCGGTTCAGCGAGCAGAGAACGAGCTACGGCTCGCTGCCATTTTAGAAGCTAGCGTTCAATACCGAATATGACGGGGGGCGGGAGTCAAAATGTACTAATTACTTGAAGTAGAAACGATATAAGTATGAAAAATTACTAACGATATTGTTCAAAATTCAAACTTTCTTACATCAGTCTTTAAAATAATGATAAGTATACAGGGTGTGATGTTAACGAGAACCAACGTATTAACAGAGACTATTCAGTAGGTATTGTATTAAATGTATAGGTAATTGAAAAAAACGTTTTTTTGACGTGAAAAATATCCATGAAAATGGAGCGCGCATATTGCTTAACCCGTTAGGCATTCAAGGCCCTTTTTTGTATTACTACTGACGTGCCAACAAATCAAATGTACCTATACGCTTCCATCCGTAATTTATCATTTTTTATTATTGATATTTTATTAGTTCTTCTAGTCAATAACCTTTATATTTGATTTCTTGGCGCGTAGATGTAACTTTACATCTAACAACAAGCATGAATTAATCAAGGGCTCCAATACGTTCCTCGTTTACCCTTCACCCTGTATAGATAGACTAGTTGTGCCCCGCGGTTTCAGCCGCGTTAATTTCAGAGTTCTCGCGGGAATTCCGGAATAAAAAGTACCCTATGTGTTGATCTGATGTATTATTGTAAAGTTTCATTTAAATCCATCCAGTAGTTTCTGCGTGAAAGAGTAACAAACATCCATCCATCCATCCATACATTCTTACAAACTTTCACGTTTATAATATTAGTAGGATAGGATAGGATAGGATAGGATAAGATTAGCTGCTGTCTATTTAAACTGATAATACACAAGAATGCCGCAAGGCATTAAGTTCGACATTTGTACTATTTTGTGCAAGAAGAATAAATAAATAAAAAAATACACGTACCTTTTTGCAGTAGTCGAGTATTTCCATCTTGTCCTTGAGGCAGTTGTGCGGCTTGGTGGTGAGGTCCGCGGTCCACCGACCCGCCGCGGACATGTACTGCGGGTGGTAGGTGGCGCCCGCCTCGCACAGCACCGCCACCTGCGGTTCCGCGCCTGTGCTGGCCTGTCGACACGATCGGATCAGATATACAGGAGGTCACGGACCAGTGTAGTCGTGGTATACAGGGTGTCACTGACGAGTGTAGTCATAGCTTACACACACAGCACCGTTGGTATAATGATTTACCTGCTACGCCTGGTGTCGCAAGTTCGATCCACGAATCTAGATGGGTTTATTCTAACTCTGGGTGTTTAGTAGGTATGTATTATAAGCAGATATGTGGGACTTAACCCCAGTGGGAACCGGTAGTGGTGATGGTTACTTTTTACAAACATACACACACATATCACTAATAAAGTGAATCTCATGAAGAAACACATAGAAGTTTGATAAACACCAAGCGTTCCTTTGTACATTTTTCTTTTAGTTTACAAACTATACAATATTATGAGCCTGTTGGTTAATACAATATTGATTCATTCATTCCATATCGAATAGCGAGCAATGAATATTAATTCGTGCACACTATTCGATGCATGAACGTGATGTTATACTGCACGTATCTACTATATTAGATACTCAATTGAATTTGCATTAGTTTATTACAGATATTGAGCTCTCAAAGCTCATTACGAAACAATAACTAATCCGAATTCCGAACGGAACTACAACAGAATAACTTTTACTACACACTGTATATACATACAGACAAACAATCTGGCAAAAAAATTATCTTAGTACAATACACATAAGCTAAATACGACAGAAGCGGGAACCTCTTTATAACAACTAAAAATTCTTCTAAACAAACATTTACTACCTGTAGACAGCGTCGAACGAAAAAAGTTTAAATATTCGAAAAACATAATTACATACTAGGTAATATTTTAAACGAAGCCGGAAAAATTCGTACTCACAGGTCGATTGTGAAACACGTCAAAGAGTATATAACCATAACCACTACGTAAACTCGTAAGTCGTAACCGATAAGACAGCGCTTGTCAGCTGTTATGAGTTTCACAACCAACTTTTTATGTTAGCAGTAGATTTTTTTTATATAATTTTACGGCCCTGGGTACGCGCCCTTCAGAGCCTTTAGTAGGTACGTAGATATTTAGAATTAGATAATTATAATGTTAAATACTATTCACTGTATTTCTTATGAATTTATATAACGGTTTCAAAAAATTTGGGTCACTTAGAATTTCTGAGAGCTTATCGGGTTATGGTGGTTTAATATTATTCTTACCAAAGCAGTGTGTAAACTTCAACTCAATCGGAAAAAACAAGATATGTCTGAAGAAAAGTCGATGGCTAAATGTTGCAAGTTAAGCCGTCTGCGATAGACATAGTATCTATTACATCAAAGAGGTAGGAATACGATACTTTTGTGTTATATTATCGTGACTAGATAAAACGCCTTCCATATTAGAGGATATTTTCATAACCGTTATAATTAGTAGACATAAAACCACATTCAGCGCACGCAGTCATAGAATTTCAAGTGTAGTTACTGAAACCTGAAACTAACGCTCTATGTGTTATGTCTCTATGGTCATAACTTTATCCAACTTGCGCTTTGTATGTATTTATGATGTAATAATTCTTGTACAAAATGACAGCTATGAGACAGATGAATATGCCTAGTCTCCTCAGATATCTATATATATGTATATGTACCTATAATATGTATAATATGTAATTATGTATATTTAATCCCTACTTACCTTGGTCATGGCATCACGCGTTCTGAACGGCTGAACTAATTTCGCTAATTCTTTTTTTGTTGTGTTTGTTTTTGAAAGGAGAACAAGAATAAAATATGTTTGGAGTTCCTGCGAGAATGGGCTAGTTGACTAATTGTTTCTTAAGTCCCTCTTGTAGATTAATAGAAAATATTGGACAAGTATTTTTTCTTTTTTTACGTAATCAAAAAAAAAGCCATACATTGAGTTGTAATTTCGCTTGACGTCACTAACCGGTGCAGTTTGTATGAGGGCTTATACCAGTTAATGACGTCACGAGCCCCCATCCTAAACTTTAATGTGCTCTATCTCTGTATATTTTCATTATTTTTAAAAAGCAAAAAATACCTACCTATTGTTTTTAACTGACGGACTAATTAGAATTTTGATTTTCAAAAGTCGTCAACATCACTATTGCGAAACTCACGCGGGTGAATCTCCGAAACCGTTGGACCGATTTTGACGCGACTTTCACTGCTAATTAGCTGATGTTATATGGAGTAAATTAGGCTACTTTGAAGTTCCTGTGGGAATTTTGAAACTCACGTCGCTGAAACCGTGGGGCACAGCTAGTATAAAATAATAATCTTAGTGCCAAGTCTCGCCAGATGCCCAGATATTACCTACATGTAAGGTGTCAGTGTTGACTAGACGCGCCACAAGGGGCCATAGTCGTCTTGATTCGGTTATTTTCAAATTAAGGCCCTTACCGAGGTCAAACTTCTGAGAATGTTCTGAGATTATTATTCCACTAGTGGATCCCCTATGGTTTCATTCATGTTAATTTCAGAGTATTCGTGGGAATTCCAATGAAAAAAGGCCACAGAGCCACTCAGGAACCGCTTTTGACTTTGTTAAAATAGGTATTAATAGAATTTTTGTCGAAAATTAATATTTACCCCATAACATTCTACTACCGATTTCCTTATAAGTAAATATATTAGCACTTAGATGATAATATGGTTTTTATTATGGCGAGCTGCGCAAGTTTTACCATATAAGAATTATATTTGAATATTCAAGATTCAATGAACTTAAAGATAACTTGAATTTATCTCACTTTGAAAAAGAATATTCTTTATAGGATCCTTTGGAATTTTAAAATGTTTAAGCTACGAGAACGCTGCACTGTGCTAACTAAACACAAAATAATTACGTATGCATACATTTTACAACGGCCTGTAGCCTGCGGCTGCACGTAACAGGGCTTGTACCTAACTAAGCTTCAAAAGGCGTAAACGGTGCAAGGGCCATCTGAAAATCTGATACAACAACAAAAGTGCATGCACGGCTGCGCCCTAGACAAAAGGCAGCTAAGTTCAACTACCCTCTCGCAGCGCGCCCTACGAGTTTTCCAATAAAATTCAAGTACACTGCCTTTCGAGATCGATGCTAATATAATACGGTGCAAATAAAACGAGTAATGTACACAACGACGGACGGTACGGTTAGATGGTTCGACTTTAGACAGTACATACATTGGTATTTGGCGTTGACTCTATAGCTCTTGATGTAAACAGTATACATACAGCTATGTACACAAATATTAAGTTTGATATAATGTAGAGCAGAAAATACAACAAATATTATGTTAAGCTCACAAACTTAGTAGGGTACATAACGAAAGGCGAACAACCCCTTAGGCGAATCGATAACATTACTGTAAACACATACTTTCGTAACGCAAGCGTAGATATATGAAGGTGTAAAATATGTATTAATGGTTTCACCCGCTTGAATTTAGGTATTTCGGAATCCTGTAACACGGGGTTTCCTAGTACGGATTCCGATCTCTCACTTTGGCTTAGCTACATGTTTCATATTGATTGTGTCCTCAAATCTAGTTATTGCTGTAGTCACTGTGATTGGAAATAAATGGTTTATTATTATTATTATTTTTTTAATTAGTACTAAATTACATAATATGTATTAGCATCATTTGAATTTTTTTATTCGTGTACCAAACTCTGGCAAATAAATGATTTGAAGTAGTTAAGTAAGTGAAAAGTCATTAACTACTTTGTTAATTAACATTAGTTGTAGTTAAGAGTTAGAAGAAGAGTTTAGGTGGATTTAGCTCAAGTTGTAACTGGCACAGTGCCGGAAACACCGGGATGGTGAAATGGCAACAAATACCGAAATCTAACTACTTTTTTCTATTTATTTAATTTGATTTGTTTATATTTTACTCCATAAGTTGTTCATGGCGCTTCCCTATCATAAGATCCAGGTAGGAAAACGTAGGTATAGTGACAGAGCTAAACGACTATCATTACATTCGTCACATTCTCTATATGGATACAAAAACAAGTGACTTGTAATATTATATAGGTATAACACAAACACGGCTTGTTTTAATCATAGCATAATTATCCTATTTTTTATAGTGACACATATGATTTTTTAGACAAATAACCAAAAGCAAGGTATATGTCAGGTGGAAGTAGTAACGTTTAGGTACACATTTGTCGCCCACGTTATTCTAGTCACGTTTCAGCAGCTATTTTGGTGACTCTGGAGCAAGAAACTGGTTTCCGAGAGAAAACCGTGTTAAAAAAATCTACGATTGCCACTGGCGTTTCACCATGATTAAAAAAAGGTAAAAGAAAAGAATTTTATAAATAAGAATTTATTAGATAGATATCATTATGGATTAGATAAAGAAGAAGAAGAAGAAACAAAAGCGCAAACAATGAAGTATCCACTTTAAAAAAAAGTGCCTCCATTCATTATTTCTCATATAAAAGTAATTGTAATAGCCATTTGAGTTACTAGAAATATAAGATAAAAACAAAAAGACAAAAGTTAAAATGGCGTACATAAATTTGTTCACAAGTAACGGCAGCTTTTCGCTGTGTACAAATGTTTCTTTAATGTTTGTTGTTCTGTCAAACTTTCCCATTTTTAATTTAAATGTTTCGACGTTTGGACAATCTTGTTTTATTTTTTTATTAAAAGTTAACCATCAAAGAAGACTCGTTGATAATAAATAATAATAAATGCTCAGTTATAACGCTATAGCAGCGAATATGTAATTTCATATGAAAATATGAAACTAGCAGTCCCCCGCAGCTTCATCCTCGTGACTATATAGGGTTTCCGTCGGGATGCCCCCGGGAACTCTCTGTTTCAGGATAAAGTATCCTGCTATTCGTATGTTCCAAATCCATTCTACCGTTTATGTTTTAGTCTATAGGTGTCTTTCACGTTTATAATTTGTAATATAGTAAATCGTAGGATAATCTTTGTGAAATTCCTCGAACGATTGCAACTAAGTATATTAAAAGAAAGTTTATAATTGAGTTTAAATTATCCACTAAACTAAAATATTTAGTCACTAAAAGTCAGAGAAGTCAAAGTTAAAACGGTTTTCACACAATTGAAATGGCTGACTTTGTATCTATAGGTATACTTAAACATACTAAGGAACCTCTCTTGCCAGCTATTTCACAACATTAGTGCTAAGTCCGGGAGTTTTCAGGACGACTTGCCAACAAATTCGACGGAGTGCCAAGTTTGGCAATATAGCGGTCGGCTGGAGCAGCGTCTTCGTTGTTTACTATTCCCGCACGAAAGCTGTAATGCGGGAATAGAATGAAGAATTTGAAAAGGACGTTACCATTTTTTTTTAAACACAATTTATTTTATTTAATGAAAAAAGGGAATTAATAATAAGGAATTTCATTTTAAAACACTGAACCAGAGACTAAATATAGGATTTTTGCCATATTAAGTGCAGTATTTATACGTATTTTAAATTTTAAGAATCAGTTCAGTCGTTTTTTAGTATTTTGTTTTTTAGTTTATCCACTACAATTTACAACATAAAAATAACCTATCAAAAATAAAATCTTTTCTCTCTATAATATTAAACAGTATTAACTACTTAACTACTTATGTACCTACTCAACCGATCATCATGAGATTTGCATACACGTTATCAGGGGTAACAGAAAAAGGACATAGTAGGTACTTTTATCCCGGAATTACCGCGAGAACTCTGAAATTAACGTTAGTGAAACCGGGGAGAACAGCGAGTCTATAATGATATAAAATACCTAGTACCGTAGCGTAGCTACCTCGATAAAGTGAGTTTTTTTATGTTGGTTAGGTTATGCAAATGCAATTGCACTAAAGTTTAACTACTGTCGTTGATAAAGGCCTATACATGATACCTACGTATATCACAGTTACAGAATCGTATTCTCCCTTCTCTAACCATAAAAATACTGTTAAGTAGACGCTTTACGATATCCCACAATAGGTAGGTACTGATTAATATGACGACGGTCGATTGCGTATATTTTATTAGCTCGAAAGGTTTACGATTATTTACTCATATCGTATTAGGTGTTGTAATTACATAAATATCAAAAATTATGTACCTACCGCACTTCCAGAAGTATTTTATTTTTTACTATAGCTGACTCGCGCAGTTTTGCCTGCGTCTTTCGTTTTGCGTTTACTGTGTTTTTCGTTTTCACTTCTTTATATTCATAGAATAGCCTCACTATTGTAAGGTATAACGAAGGTCATAGTTGAGGAATAATAGTTAATCCAGTATCCGATTATCGTCCCAAAAATTATAAGACCCTTAATGTTCACTAATTTAAACAATAAAATTAATTATTCATAAAAACTTCCTACTGATACTGTGTAGAGAAAGTTTGTGTGTTGTTGTTTGTTACTCACACACAGGAACCACTGAACGGATTCGGATGAAATTTGGCACGCAGATAGTTTATTACCTATGGATTAATACGTAGGATACTTTTATCCGGGTTGTTTTGCAGGTTCAAACCGCGGAGAACCGTAAAGATTTTATCTTGCAACACAAAAACCAAATGGTGAAAGAAAATGCCGTTGGGCATATTTCAACGGCATGCCGAAAACTATGTTGCTACGTACGATGGAGCTGGAAATAATTCTCCATAACTTGCATTCTACTGTGTAGCTACTACAGTTTGCACTTAGACCCTCGCGTCCCGACTTCCTCAGTAATAGGTGTTTGTGAACTTGTAAGTCGACAAGTTACGTTTAAATGAAATGGAAACGAAATGAAATACATAGTACAAGGTTCCTATTTAAAATGTATCCGTATTCCGTACTTGTTTTGGCACGTGTATCGGATAAATGGATTTCAGTGAAACGACTAATGCAGTCTAAGCTTAGGATTAATGTATAATTAGACTTCTGTTTATCGTCTCTTTCTCCTTTATTCGCTTTACACCTCGATCTACCTAAGTTATTTATGTAGATAAATGACTTGGTTATTTTCTAGTGTTCAATTCGTATGAAATTTTAAGGAAATGCATTAAAATATGTAGTTCATACTCTCGAATTTATGGAAATAGCGGTCGACCACAACAGGACTCAATTTGTTCGATATAATGGGCATGTTGACTATTTTTTATTTTTTAGTCCGTGTTGTAGATAATTAAAAAATATTGGACACGTATTTTTTCTTTTTTTACGTAATCAAAAAAAAAAACGGTGATATATTGAATTGAAATTCCGCGTGACGTCACTATTTTGACAGTTTGTATGGCGGTTTTAGCGGTTAGTGACGTCACGACCCCCTCACCCTAAACTTTAATGCGCTTTATCTCTGTGTATTTTAATTTATTTAAAAAAGTAAAAAATACGTGTCTATTGTTTTTTTTATTTTCTAACTGACGGACTAATTAGAATTTTGATTTTCAAAAGTAGTCCACATCCCTATCTACCAATTGTGAAGTTAGTTGTACCCAGTAGTAGTTTGCTCTATATTTTTTTTGTAATCCTATTTTATAAGTACCTAGTACCTAACTACCTGATTGTACCAATCATAAAAACGACAATCATGCTGAGTTTCTTATCAGTTCTTCTGAGTAGAGAGCGCGTTCCGAACTGACAGTAATTTCAACTTAATTTTAAGGACCGCTTGCTGAAGACTATAAGTGATTGTACCGACTACCGATCCTACGTAATAAATACATTTTGATTTTGATTTAAGCAACTAATAAAAAAAGATGGCTAACCCTTTGCACTACTTAAGTTAGCCAACCTATCGTACGTCCATCCCAATAAACGAACCAAGAATTCATGACATGATCTTTTTATAAAATACTGTATTTCTGAAATTGCACGAGTTTCAAACAATTTGCTAGTTTTATTTAGAAGTGAACTCCTAAAACGTTATGTATATTGTAACTTATTACATAATCTTTGGTTTCAGTCACTGCGACATACTAGTACCTTCGGCCCAAAACCCATTCGTAACTAGTTTCGTATGCATGTGTCGTGCAGTTGTCATCATCAGAATGCATGTCGCGACACAAAGCCAAAAACAACTATCAAACTAGAGCCGACAGGCAAATTAAAATCACCGGGCGCGCAAAGTCACCTTTTTATGCAAATCTATGTAAATTCCACCACTGGAGTCTGGCAACGACACTTGTGTGTCTGACACTGGAGGATCTCGTCGTTACTAGGGCTGTCACAACCCTACATAATGTTATTAACTTATGTACTTACCTAAATATGCAAATTAACGTACATTAATACGATATTTAGTTGCGTTATTAAATTGGAATGGGTATCAAAATATATTTATTTTTTTAAACTTGAAAACAAAATATTTTATGAAAATAAAATAAAAAAATTCAAAGGTTGCATTTCTTAAAGAAGAATTAATGCAGAAAATCAACGGTGCTCATGTACCTAATCAATCATCGAAGTGGCAGCCCTAGGCCACCCGTGCGCCTGCCAACTCTGCCAAGCGGTGCACCATACTTACTCTCGACAACCCTCAAACTCTATTTTTTCTCTCTTAGACGCTTCTTCAGTTCACTACTTAGCTCCAAGTTGAAAATTAAAACGAACTCGTGGCGCATATTTAAAGAATAAGACCGAATTACATTATGATAAATTTTAGTAAAGTGAATTCAGAGAAAGTCGAATCAGAGGTGAGGCTGGGTTACATGAAAACTAATTAATACGTACATAGATGTAAACAAAGCCAAATACATAATATTATGATGTAATTATTCACTTGAGACCAATACTACACCTCGAAACTTATTATGTCGCGCAAAAAAAAAACTCTAACATCTGAGTAGTTCTAACACAGATAAAATATCATGATAGATTTATTGAATGGATTACATAAATATCTCTTTCAGTTGACATTGTCTCTGGGGCGAAGGAAACCGTTTTCTTATAGATTCGATAAATAGCCGGTACGGAGTCAGTCACGGTGACGTTTTTTTTTTTTTTTTCAAATACCTGCTATACATAATTACTATGTCTAACGATAGGTAGTTTTATTCCCGTATTATTTATGCAGACCATCGGCCTGTAATGTGAGAGATAAAAATATCCATTTCTTAGAATACTGTACCATTTATTTTCGCAAACACAACAGAGTGAGTATCTAAACGAATAAATGGAGATGTCTTCTTATTGATTCGCCTGAGTGAACTTGGCAGGTAATGTAATAAAATGTTGTAACCTAGTTTATTTCGATATATTTATTTAGTTAGCTATCGGTTTTACTCGTCTTTTTTACTGGCAAAAAATAGACAACGTCACTGATTCCATAGGTACCTACCTATAATATAGGATACAATATTATTGTTTCGGTTTTATTACTACGTTGAATTACTTGTTGAATTAGGTGCCTAAATTGTAACTTCTTATAAACTCACAAATCGACTTATAAAAGTACTCAAATAATTATTAATATTTATTTCATTATTTATTTACCATATAAAAAATTAAAACAAAGGAAATAACTAACATAGCCCCTAAGAAACTACTCAGGTTTATGGAAAAGATTCTATTTTATCGATTTCATCGTGTAGGTTGGTACGATTCTAGTTCAATAAAATTCAACCTGAGTGAACAATTAGTAAAATATAGCTAGCTGGATTCTAGACAAGAGTAAGTACCTTAAATTAGAAGTGGGATTTAAATTTATATTTATTATTATATAAAAATACTTATATAGAATTCTATTTTTAGATAGTTAAATTCCCTTTATTTTTCAATCTCCGCCAAGTCACGTTCTTTCTCTTGGATCGAGAACTCTAAAGCTCCTCGGTGCAGTTCAATCTTAACGGAGAATTTAAAACGGCTAGTGCAAGAGGTTTTTATTTTATTTTTTATACCAACGTTCAACGTTTTTCTACGTGGGATTATTATGTCATATTATTATGATAAAGTCGGCATCCATCCAAGTTAAAAGCCCCCAAGTGAGGCGAAGCCGCGCAGTTGTGGCAAAGCTTAGAAACTCGGCGAGTGGACGATCAATTTTAAATCAGTACATAATATCTGTACTGTACCGACGTTGCGTTGTAAGTCTCCTTTGCTATCTTTTATGTCTAGTCTATAGAACTTTAGTTTTGGTTTATATTGCTTTCGTTGGAATAAATTTTTAATATCTTTGAATACTGCTCTATTAAATTAAACCATCCATCTATTAAGCTTGTTTTGTTAATAAATATCTATACTCTATAATAAAAGAGTAGAATCCGCGAATCTGTACATTGGACATTTTTAAGATAAATTGACAGGGGGCGATAAAAGAAGAGTAACCAATCACAGAAAAAGAGTTTTTAATATTCTTTTGTCTGTCTGTCTGTCTGTCTGTCTGTTCGCGATAATCTCTTAATCTACTGAACGGAGTGTTATGCGGTTTTCACAGGTAGATTAAGCTTAGCCTGGAGCTACATATAGGCTTTGTTTCATTCAAATCGGATGTCGGGAAAAAATTTATTACTGACATAAAAACCTTTCACGCGGGTGAAACCGCGGGGCACAGCTAGTTTTTAATAAAAGGAAATTCAATCGAAGAAAAATAGATAAATCTCATATAGTACTATACGATACGTATTTTACTAAAAATAGTATCTTACATATTTGAGGTAGAATAACTCTGAAACTATTAAACTGATTGAGCTCATATTTGTCCAATAGGGATTAGGGAGTTACCGCGGGAATCATGAAACACACGCACGGATCCTCGGGGAATGACTATAGTTTTAACAAAAAAATGGCATTACCACTCACACCATTGCCTCGTGTCATAGTAAACGTTGTTCTAAGTTACACAGATAAGGTTATTGATTTGCCATTAATAATGGAGCCCCAGCGCGGACTTGACACGCGAAACTTCGGGGGTTGCGTGTCGTGACGAAACGGAAGTTTGCCGAACGGAAAGCCACGGTCATTTGTGTGCTTATTTACCTATGTACTTAGTCACTTCGCGTCAATATAATAGGCTAGTTTCCTAAGTTTTCTTTTTTAGTCCGTTTTGTAGATTATTAAAAAATATTGGACACGTATTTTTTTATTTTTTATGTAACCTTAAAATAACGGAGATATATCAAGTCGAAATTTCACATGACGTCACGCCTCGCTACAGTTTGTTCGCACGTTATAGCGAGCTGTGACATCACGAGTCCCCCACCCTAAACTTTAATGCGCTTTATCTATGCATATTTCCATTATTTTAAAAAAGCAAAAAATACGTACTAACATATTATATTACGAACATATTATATTCGTTAAAGTTATAAAGTCAATATTACTTTGTACGGCTTGTGCGCTTTATGTAACTTTGGTAGAACGTATTAAATAAAGTTTTCAAGAAAACCTGTTCTAGAAATAAATAGAAAGCCAGTGAGATTATCTCTAGGTATACACGCTCTTGCAAAATCAACAAAAAATTCAAAGCAAACGTAATACTTATAACTCGAACCGGCGGCGCTCAAGCGGTCACCAACCGCGTGTAGGTATGCTCCTTAAACCATGAGACTAACGGCCGCACTCAGAGTCGACTTTAATAATTACTTAGTTAAGTATAGATTTTTAAAACAAAACTGCCGCAATCAGAGACGTTGAGTAAATTAATGTTAATTGGCATTTAATGAGATGTAACTTAATTAGTTAAATGCCAATTAACATTAATTTATTAAACTTGTCTGATTGCGGCAGTTTTATTTTAAAAATCTATACTTAACTAAGTAATCATTAAAGTCGACTCTGAGTGCGGCGGTAAAACATTTACTGCTTAGTCAATCAGAGATAACATATTTACATTATTCACACATCATGTAAATCGAAGTTAGCTTATAAGAAATAAAAATTATTATTATTACTATTCATATAAAAGCGTGGTAAAAATCTGTTAATAATAATAATAAAAACACATCCTTTATTATTATAGATAATAGTGAAAGTTATTGAATAGTTACGTGATCTCTCTTTCAGTGCTCAACTTAGAGTAGCAAAGTTCTGTCGACGCTTACACACAGCACTTCATCTAATCCCTAATCAAAGCCGATCTGCTATTTATAGAACACGAAGTTAATTAATGGATCCCAATGGGAGTCAGATCCAAGGTAGAAGGGACTTGTGTACTCGCTAGTCCCTGGGGCACAGACGAATCCTGGATTGTCAGCGGATATCCTGGGATTAACACATAAGGAGTATTGTTTATTTCTCTGAATAAATATAGAAATAAATACTATATATAAAATTATTTGATATCAAAAAACAATAACAAAAATGTGGAAAGATAACTGGCTACCACTTTTCAAATAAGGAAAACGCGTATTTCAAAATGTATAAATTAAATTAAAAACTGTGGTGATCAGCTAATTAGTACAGTGTACATCCTTACATAATTATAAAACAAAGTCCTCTGTCGCATCTGTCTGTCAGTTCGCGATAAACTCAAAAAGTACTGAACGCATTTTCATGCGGTTTTCACCAATCGATAGAGTGATTCATGAATAAGGTTTAGGTACTTATATAATTTGTCAAGGTTTTGCGTAAATTGGCTGAAATCCTTACTATTATAAATTCGAAAGTGAGTTTGTTTGTCTTTTTGTTTGTTGGTTTGTTACACTTTCACGCCTTAACGGCTCAACCGATCACTACAAAATTTTGTGTATCTACACATTGTCAGAGGTACACAGAAGGATATAGGGTACTTCTTATCCCTGAATTCCCGCGGGAACTCCGAAGTTATATAATGGTAGGTCCGAAGGTATATAATGTGTTTGTACTTTGTATGTAAGTCAGAGACATACAGAGACCTACAAATACCATATTAATAAATAAGCTTTTAACAACATTAAAAAATCAATAACAATGTTGTTTTTATTGCTTTGTATCTATCTGTATTCTACTCCTCTACTATCTTTGGTTCATCGTAATCGGTTCATGGGTAAGAAGATAGTTCTGGAGTCAGAGCACTAGTAAATACCAAGCAAGGGGATTTCGGAATTACAACCAGTACCTTCAAATACCTTTCTATAGTACGTACCTACTAGTGTATACTAAACCGATATCAGTCTCGAGCGTCAGCTCCCCGATAGCTGGTTAATGAGAGTTTTTGTTATTTTAATCTCCTTCGTTAACGAAGGGTATTCTTCCATTAATTTTGTTTTTAATTGAATTTTGTCGGGCAAGTAAAAATGAAATTCTTGTATATTGAATTTTACGCCTTCTAGGTAGTTATCTGTGAACTCCTAATCTATATGCTAAATAAGAAATATTTTTTTTTTCTTGTGGATTTTCGTATTATTATATTTAGACAGTTTCAAGCAAAATAAATGTACATATTGTACAAATTAGCATCCTTGAACAGTTTGAAATTGCAAACCATGGTGCAATCAACGGTGCAATCGTTAGCAAAATCTTTCTCGGATTTCTTGGAGGAAACCGAAGAAATCAGCTAGAAATGTCAATCATATCTTCTTGAGCACCAAAGACATTCTATATAATAAATCATTGTTGAGCACATAAAAAACCGTCACTTTGAAAATTATTGTCCAATATAGCACCTTAAAACACAACAAAATAAATTTTTAACCATTATTTATTGACAAAATGACCGAACCGCCATCTTTGATTCCCGCCAAAAACTTCTCTTGTTGTTGTATTTTAAAATTCTCGGCTGTCATCAATCACGGCCAGTCGCACGGCGCGGCACTGGCAACTAGAGGTGGGGTCGTGTCGGATAGAATATATCGATAATTCGATCAATCTCGCGCTATTAGGAGGCTATTAGTTAAACAGTGGGCCACGATTGGCTGGTCTTTGCGATGACAGCTAATTGATTGGTTCTTCCTTTTAGTCAAAACCATCATCTTATTATCTGGGAATTAAGCCTTTGAATTATTTTTGTAAATAGTTACACAGAAATGCCTACTAATATTATAAATGCGATAGTAACTCTGTCTGTCTGTCTGTCTGTTACGATTTCACGCCTTAACGGTTCAACCGATCATCATGAAATTTTGCATACACGTTGTCAGGGGTACAGGAAAGGACATAGGGTACTTTTTATCCCAGAACTCCCGCAGGAACTCCGAACTTATCGCGGGTGAAACCGCGGAGAACAGCTAGTATTTTATATTTATAAACAGCAAGAAAAATATTATTTCTTATTGATTTAAACAAAATGTGCCTAATATATAGAAGTACAGAATTCAAGCATTCAAGTAGGCGGTAAAATGTCAAACATTTCAACTCGTTTCATTTATGTAACTATCACGTTTCTTTTATTCCCGACACTGTATGCTTGCTTAACAATAGTGAATACGAGAGATTTCTGAAAGTCCTTACAAGGTCGTTGCCATGCCTTGAGACTGTTGGAGGTGTTAGGTACTTATTTGGAAATAAGCGAAATCACGTCGTAGATAATTGAGTTCGAACTACATATTTGAAATTCCTAGCATCTTGCAAATTGTCTTTACATAACTGACTCTTTCCATTATAAATCTGGCAATCTAAAAGGTCACTTAGCAATTATTCTGAAAGCAATATTTTTTTCTGAATTTATAGCTGATATTTAGTGCTTATAGCATATCTTTAAACGTGAATTATGCCTAATCGTCTCATTTATTATTGCTACACCAATATGCTAAGAGATGGATAATTCGTAACGATTCGTTGACTCCAAAAGTAGATTGACAATCGTTTGAAGTATAAAATGTGGCCAGTGTGCTTAGTGCGAGTTTTTTTAACTTCACTATCGCGTTAGAGTTTACGCAGATTTGTATGGCGAGGAATTAGCGCCATCTGGTGCCAAACGCGAGAACTAAAAATTGTGAGTGTAAGTTTTTTATTTTACTTCGTCGATAGTGACGATCGATTCCCACTCGAAAGTGAGCTCGTAAATCAGCGTGACTTTGTGTTATCGCGAGTGTGAGTTACAATTTTGACAGTTTTGACAGCTCGTTTGAGAAACGCGGTCACTTTCGAATACGTTAATTGTTCACTGAAAGATTTGTAGTGAGAGCCTTGTGAGTGTGGTGAATTTCGAAGGTTATTTTATTTTAATTCGTTGTGTGAAGTTTTATATTTTGCTTGGAAGATGGTATCACGTTTATATTTATATTTTGATGAGGCTATGTCGTTATTTGGTATCGACGTGTAAACGTTCAGAGCTTTCAAAAGATCTTTTATTATGTAGTACCTACCTATTTTTTTCCCCCACTAAATTATTAAATGTAACAAAATATTACCCTACATCGTAACACTATAGAAAACGTTAAAACTGTAGGTATTGTGACTCATGACTGACTAACTGACAACGAACGGCTCACACTATTAATTCTAGAAACTAAGTTGTACCCTAGGGTATCGCGAAACAACCTTGGTAAAGATACTAGCGAAGTTACAGCGAAATGTAGGGTAAGTGCATATCTTAAAGTCAAACTAATCGTTTTAATACGACCTTAGATTAACCTTTCATTTTGAGACCCTATTTTAAAATCATCGTTAAACCTTTTTAGTACAACCAAAATCTATTCTTGTCCCTCTGGCCATCGAAGCCTTTGATGTCAACAAAGGTAGCGGTAAATACGAGTGAGTAATTAATTAATATCGATAGCTTGACCGTGACATCTCTCCGCTCGTGTCGTCGTATTGTGCGTAACGGTACAAGCTTATTGATTTTGTGTGCGCGCGCATCTTGAGCCCCCCACCTCCCCCGCCTTGGAAGAGGGCGGGTGGAAGGAGCAAGGGGTGACGCGAAGAATCGAACCTTTTTATGGGCACGCAAAAATCGCGAAAGGTTAATGCTACTGGTTTTGATGTTTGTACTGAAAATACATGTGCAAGGCAATACACAAAACAGACAATAGACTTGCGTCGTAGATGCGGCTTCACACTCGTCAATTTCGAAGTCCCCTATATGGAACTTTGGCATAAAAGGTAGCTACGTTAATTTAGTTTATGAACCGCCTCTATTCCAAATTTTATCCAAATTTTATCTGTCCAGCCGTTTCAGCGTGAAGGTATACCTAACAATGCAAAGTTGAGTATGTATTTGAAGAAAAAAAAACATACACGTCGAATTGAGAACCTTCTCCTTTTTGGGAAGTCGGTTAAAAATACTCAAATTCACATTTATGTTATGTAATTCAATGTGATCAATGGATAATACTTTTGTACCCATTAAATTACCCTATTACCTACCGATTGATTTACATTCTAGTCATTGGTTAATTGAGTATATTCTTCAGAAAACAAATCACTTTTAGAGCCTGTCCATTTCACTGCGAGCTATAAACTATAAAGAACGGATTCTATGTACAATAGATTGTAGAGTGATCAAAATCCAGGCAATGCGCGTAAAACCAGAATTTATCACGGGTCAGATCAACTGATTGCTTTATCCACTGCAATATATAGCTGGCACACTTAATTGAATAGCCTTCAACCTATATAATACTGACGCCCATTCGATTTATATCACGCGTGGTACCTATTTGCAATCAAGTTTAAAAAACCTAAGTATACAATTAAAATTGAGACAGCAGTTTTGTAAAATGAAAACCACTTAGCAACTTAAATATTGTTTTGTTGTAAAGTATACTAAATATATAGTAATTTGTTATTGCGAAATAATTAGGGTCGTAAATATAGCATCAGCAAGAGATGGCGCCTTTAATAGGCTTTTCTAGCGATTTCAAAAAGGTGATGTGTTTTGATGGCGGGTTTTTTTTGTTAGTTCAGTCACTATTTCGAAACTACTCTACCGAATTTTGGTAAGACCGACCCAAGTTTTTACGCAGTAATTATTATTAAACTTTGTTTTTATATTATTTCTGCATGTCTTTCGTATTACCCGTATCACATGTCGGTTACAATTATTTCTTTGATAGCTGTGGCCTGCGTCATACAGTTTGTATTTGATGGCAATTAAAAACGAATAATATATAAATTTACAAATAAAAAAAAATATTAAAATATTGCAATTTTATTTTATTTATAAAAAGCGTAAAAGCTTCACTTCCGTCGAGTGTCCTACGACACCTCTCGCCGTTTTGAATATAAAGCTTTACGTTACTTTATCCCATAATTTCACCGAGCCAAATGTAACATAATCCCCCCATTTTACCGCGTTAAGGTAACTTATCCATTAAGTTCAGGTTAATACCACGTATAACCATTACACCACCAGGATGCTTTAGACGCTATTAATGTTTAAACACAATAATTTAAACGGTTTTAATCCAATGCAGCCATAGGATAGTGCTGGGGAGCGTTTTAGTGATCTGAATATGAGTATATTTTCTTTATGATTCGGATTGCATTAGCTTTATGAAATCATAATAATGATGATTGCTAGATTTTTTTTCCAAAACGCAAAAGCAAACGCAAACGCAAACTTTTTTTTGTATTATGTACAGATTTATATATTAGAGGATCCTATTACTATCGCAATACAGTTTTAATTATTAATTACTTATGTATCTATCTTTAAATAAATAAATAAATAAAACTTTTGATAGATAGGTACATAACTTATTGATTGATTAATCAATTACGACACTACCTCGTTTTAATTAAAGCTTTAATGACTCCACAAAGTAAGAAGACAGAAGAAGAAGATGTTATCGCTTTCGAACGGGAATGCAAAACTCGTCGTAAAAGCACATTTCAGCCAAAACCACTTGTGCAGTGAGGCCTGAGGGCAATTACGAAAATGTTGAATAATCGCACCTCGCCTGAGACTTTCTGTATGACCAGTGAAAACAAAGTTGCCGATACACGAAAGGGAGGAACGGACGCGAGACGTCGCGTCGCCGGGCGGCGGGAAATTGGCAATTTCTGCGCAAATAACACACGAGCTACGTTGAATTTGGAATATTAGGTATTTATCAAACTTCGTGTGACAGACGTACATGCAGGCTGCAGCGGAACGTGGGAGGACAGCGTTATTGGGACCGAATAGTCCTACGAATCCCGACCGCTCCGCGATGGCTATTTGAGAAACTGTCAAGAATGTTGTATGAGGTATATCTATTTTTTAAGACAGATATTACAATAAACGAGCAGAAGCAAAAAAAAATATTCATAAATTTCCTAAACTAGCATGTCGAAGGGTCAAAACGGAGCGTTATTGCTGTGACTCGCGTGTCCGTCTGTAGTCTGAAACACGGGTTTCACAGCCAAACCGTAGAAGCTATAGTCTTAAAATTTGCACAATATACATACATATATTGATGACCCAAAGCTATACAAATTGTCAAAAAATGTTTTTAAGGATTTTAAGGGCCCGCCTCCCACACCGCTAAAGGGGGGGACGCAAAAAAATTTGTTTATCGTTTGAATAGAGCTCATTGAAGAAATGTTTTTTTTTTAAAGATCGGCAAACAAAGGCATGAGAAGCCGCCAAAGTCAGCTTTTTTACAACATTTTTTCCGTTCACTTATGCACCTAAAATTTGGTGATAATATGTATTATTACGTAATTTTACCAACAAATACCAACATACGATGTTTTTCTTTAAAATTCTATAATTTTATTTGTAAAAACCAACTTTATTTTGCGCGTACCACGGAAGCGATGCGGGCGGTGGTGGCGGTAAACCAGTCACAGACGGCTCTTATATATTCTACATTTGGTACGGAACTCTAAATGTGCGAAGTCCGACACGCACTTGGCCGGTTTTTGAAGGACTTGACCACTTTAAAAATATTTTCTACTAGCTATTCCGCGCGTTTTCATCCGTGATAATTTCGAAGTTCCAGCGAAATTTTGTATGGTATAAAAAGTACCCCATGTCCTTCTTGTACCCCTGACAACGTGCATGTAAAGTTTCACACGTCAAAAACAAACAAACACAAATTCGCATTTATAAGAGTTAGGAGGTTATAGGATTACTAGTCGTACATACATTTCACTATTTAGCATCAATGACTTGTAGACTGTAAAAGTAATTAGAACTAACACGTATTAACACCGCAATATATGGAAGCGTATCCCATTAATTAATTAATTAATCTTAGGTGACATCCTGTGGAAAGTGCGCGATGTCACCAAATTTATACGAAGCATTATCCGACTGAGTAATAAATTTATATCTTAAACGCTGTCATTTCAACTCTACGATTAAAATTAAGATGTTCCATGTTACTTTATTTTATTGGGTACTTACCGTGCTCGCGGTTTCACCCTCCTAATTTTTCAACCTTGTCCAGACAATAGGCTATTTGGCAATTTTTGTTTTTAGTCCGTTCTGTAGATTCATAAAAAGTATTGGACACGTATTTTTTTTTTTTTTAAATAAGCAAAAAATAACGGAGATACGTTGAGTCGAAACGTGGCGTGACGTCACAAGCAGGTGCAGTTTTTACCCGCATATGACGTTACGAGCCCTCACTCCCAAACTTTAATGCGCTTTATCCAAGTATATTTTCATTAATTTGAAAAAGCAAAAACTACGTGTCTATTATTTTTTTATTATCCAACTGACGGACTAAATAGAATTTAGAAAAAAAGCATTAGTCAAATAGCCTCAAAATCAACATGAACAACATCATAAATAAACCAATAAATAAACTCACATTAGCAACATTAGTAGGTAAATCACAAGAAATTTCTGGATTTAATTGTTTTGTGTCACGAAGAAAATATTATTACTTGTTTAATATTATTAGGACTTTTTGTTCCGCAATTGCTGCGGGAACTCCGAAATTAACGCAGGTGAAACCGCAAGGAACAGCTAGTGTTTTATATAGTGGTCTGAAGAACGACAAAATCCCCACAGTTATTTTACTTATTTAACACTTCCATAGAGACTCGTCTACACTTATAATATATTTTATTCTCTTGTTATTGTCTAAAGACTAAAGAGTGACTTATAGTGTATTCTTATAGCCTTGATTTGCCACGAATATATTAGCAGATAAGATTTCCATTCCGTAAATAATTCTCTTATAACTAAGCCGTCATAAAAGTCAAAGAAGTCTCGTTAAAGATTAAAGCCGTTAGGTACCTACATATTATGCATAGATACTGCACTGCGGGTGGCTGGAGGTGAAGCCAAGAGTCGGCACATCACATCTGCAGAATTGGCACGTGATTTGTGTTCCAATGGTAAAACTAACACATTTTTATTTTTTATTTTGCGCCATTACTTATCTAACTGTTAACTTTTTTTATGAATATTCAGTCTATTTGGCAGACGTTATTCTGTCTTTTACCGCCATAATCTTGTTTTGTTTACGTTATGAATACTGCGTAATTATCCCCTATTTTCCCGTTTTTTTCTTTCCAGTTAATTCTTTAGCACAAATAAAATAAAAGTTATCCCTTAGAAAAAAATCACTTACAATTTTTCTCGAAATTTGCAATTTTTCGGGCAGTTTTTTTTTCCAATTTTATTTATTAGTTCTACCGATCTACTGTAACAATAAGCGAAGAGACGTTTCTACGACAAAAGTTATAGCAACACTTAACAATAGAACCTAAAGTAAATAACGCAGTTATAATCATATCACTTTAAAAATATACATCCATCTAGGATATTAATGTATCGTGTATACTAATGGTGAACGTATACTGGCATGAAATGGGGTCATTATCTAAACAAAACTCTTGTATAGGTAGCTGCATTGCGGATAAATAAACACAAACACACACACACACGGGCAACGGTCGAGCGGTAAGTGTTGCTAACACGCTAGCCTTCATTTTAATCTAAAATAAGTAAGCTTTTAGTTATACAATACTATAATAACGTCATCGACATCACTGCGAGGTAACAGTAAAACATTAACAGAAGGAAAAATACGTAAAAAAAGTGAAAAGTTTCAGTAAACTTTTGAATAGAGAAATGAAGATGTCACGAAAATTCTAAATGTTACTTGTAACGGTTCTGTTACTGCTGTATCCAATAGGGGAGCGGGGGGCACGTTAATATAAAAATATCCAAATGTGATGGTGAATTTTTTCTCAAACGTAATTTTCATCTATCCTGTGAAGTATAATTAATGTTATTTTATAATCATGTTGTAAGTTGTAAAGCAGTTATAACCATTACACTGACAGCAGATATTGGTGTAGACTGTATAGTGGTTAGGCTTGTTGACACACTTTTTTTTAGTCTGGTTTGTAAATTAATAAAAAATATTGGACACGTATTTTTTCTTTTTTTACGTAATCAAAATAATAACGGCAATACATTGAGTTGAAATTTCGCGTGACGCCACTAGCTGGTATAAGCCCCCATACAAACGGCTTATATCGGTTAATGACGTCACGAGCCCCCACCCTAAGCTTTAATTCGCTATATCTATTTTCATTAATTTGAAAAAGCAATAAATACGTGTCCATTATTTTTTTATTTTCTAACTGACGGACTAATTGAAATTTTGATTTTCAAAAGTCTTCAACATCCCTATTTCAGTGCTGGGCCATAGTCGTCGGTTCGATCCTCACATCAGGGTAAACATGATGATTTGTTTTTTTGAAACTAGATATTTAGCATTAATTAAAAGTACATCGACAAAAAAGTATTTAAATTTACGTCAGTTATCTTGCAAGCTCTACTTAGTTTAAAAGCTTGTAATGTGTGTTAATAGTTAAACATGAAAATTATTATCCTACTTCCTACTAATATTATAAAAGTGAAAGTGTGGATGTTTGGATTTTTGTTACTCAATCACGCAAAAACGGCTCAACGGATTTGGATGAAATTTGGCGTGCACGTTGTCAGGGGTACAGAGAAGGACATAGGGTACTTTTTATCCCGGGATTCCCGCGGGAACTTCAAAATTACCGCGGGTGAAACCGCGGGGCGCAGCTAGTTATTTACAATTATGATAATAGAGGACCTCAGAGGACGAGGTCTCCACTACGACGGGGTACGTGAGAAGAAAGCCCAACGAACTTAATAATATACGAAATGTGGGCTTCACTACGCGACTCGACGCCCATTCTCACGTTCCGACCTAGAACAAGATTTATCCTGATATATTACAGCCTTAATCTGAATCGAAGCCGATGATAAATCGACAGATTAGCAATGTTTAAGTCGCAAAGTAAATGTACCCAGATGTTTTGAGTGTTAGTATTGATTTGCAATTTTTTTCATCCAAATCCAATCTGTAGTATTTAATAATAAAAAATTGTTTTATAATCACTTGATGAAAAGCAACTTTATGGTGGATTCTACCTAATAGATATAAATTATCAAGGGCAGAGATATTTTTCATAAAATATCACATCATTCTAGCGTATAGTAATTAGTACTTATACCTACCGAGACTGACAAATTCTAGATATTATAAGGTGTACTAGCTGTGCCCCGCGGTTTCACCCGCGTTAGTTTCGAAGATCCCGCGTGTATTCCGAGATAAAAGTACCTACCTACTTGACAACGTGTAGGTAGTATGCAAAATTTGATGTACTTAGTCTCTTCCGCGTTAAATTCGGAGTTCCCGTGGGAATTCCGGGATAAAAAGTATGTCCTTCTCTGTACCCCTGACAACGTGTATGCGTACATGTAATTTCGTGGTGATCAGTTGAGCCGTTTAGCCGTGAAAGCGTAACAAACAAAGAAACAAACTCACTTTTGCATTTATTATTATAATAAATGTAATTATTATAAATGCAAAAGTGTATCATAGTAAGGATTTGAAAGACTATTTGATGATTATCTACTTTTTACCTACTTAGTGTTTTTGTAGTGTTGCCGCCTTAGGATTTATTGGGGGTTTATTTGTGGTATACAGTTTTTTATCCAATAAAGCTTCTAACAGTCTAGTTTAGTTGTAACAACGGTATTAACAAAAATAAAACTCATTAATTTTTGAAATAACACTTCTTGGGGCGCGCTAATGAATTGTTTTAGTTTAAAATTAAGGCAAGTGGACGAACGTCAAGTGCCACACGAAGTCACTTCTAGACAGTTGAATGGCTTTAGTTTCAGTGTAAACTTTGCCAAAACAGATTTAAAGTTTTGATATTGTTGTCACACGAAAGATGTGGTTCGCTCCTGTATTTTATACTTCTATAAATTGAGTTTCTAACAACCTTGAAAGTGTAACTTAAAACGTATAAAACGTCGACTGAATGGGTAGATTTTCCAAGACTACATAGTAGTAAATTCGCAATCATATTTATATAGGTATGTATATAAAAATTAATTGCTGTTCGTTTGTCTCGCTAAAACTCGAGAATAGCTGGACCGATTTGACTAATTTTGATCTTGAAATATTTGTGGAAGTTCAGGGAAGGTTTAAGAAGTCAATTAGGTTACTTTGGAGTTCCTGCGGGAGTTCCGAAACTCACGTGGGTGAAACCGCGGGGCACAGCTAGTTAAGAAATACATATGTTTTAATGGTACAACTAGTGAAGTTTAGGTCTGCGTCTGCTTTGATCCCTAAACCTTGAAAAGCGGAACAACTCCCGCTCTTTACCTTTCTTCACTTCAGAATATTGAAGAGTCATTCAGAGTAGTAGAAGAGCAGAGTCCGAAAGTTTATTTCTTGAGATAGTACACAAATGGAGGAGATACAAATGAATATCATCGCCTATTTTTTATGAACGCTTTTAAAAACCTATACATATATAACGGGTGGCAAAATATTATGTGAAATGCGAAATGGAAAATGCAATTTTATTCTAAAACCCTCGACGTCATCGTACATTGCATAACTGCCAGCATTATCATTACCGGCGTGTCACAAACGTTCGTGGGTTGGCTGGGTTGCCAGCAACCGACGCCGCGTCGCCCGGATGGTTGGATGGTCGGGCGGCCTGTCAAAGTGTCACCGACACGCGCTCGGATCATCGGAGAATTGCGCCGCTACGCCGACCACGCGTTCGCTTAGTTTTCATACGTAGCCAAACTGTGTAGACAATTTGCTACGGCGTAGCAGAGGGCTTTATTGAACCAATTGATAAACTTTCAAGTGACGTGTGCGCATTATCCACCAGTTGAAGAGGTTTGTTTATATTGGATCCTATTTTGATTGTTTCTTGTTAACAACTCGAATGTTATTGTTAATTTTAACAACTTATTTCCTATTCCAATACTTTGTCGTTAAACTTCATCCCTATTGTCTGTAGATCCATAAGGAGGATTTAATATAAAAGTCAACCGGCTGATATGATAATGATGATCATAATAGTCAAAATTGCTGAACACCCGTGTTCTAATAAAAACACATAGAAGGCTGTACTATCTAAGCATGTGATCCGTCGAGCTTTCCACGTTTTTTCGATTAAAGGTAAATAATGAGAATTAAATTAATCTTTCTTAGCTGACTTTTACTTTCAATGAATATTCGCTTTTAAATACGTACTAGCTGTCCCGCGCGGTTTCGCCCCCGATAATTTCGGAGTTACCGCGGAATTGTTCCATACAAACTTTGCAACCACTTTTCATCCCTTTAGGGGTTGAATTTTCAACAATCCTTTCTTATCTGATGCTTACGTCCAAGTTTCAGGTCGATCAGCGGTTTAGGCTATGCGTTGATCCGTCAGTCATTTCATTCAGGACAAAGCATTTTATTTGTACCTATAGATATAGTAATTATGCAAGATAACATACAATTTTAAACGTTTCATATAATAATTACAGTTCATACACATACGTGTATACTTCATTTTTAATTTGAGATGCGCTTATATACCGGAACAACGGTAAAAAATAGTGCAAATAAGTTTACTTTGAGTGCATCTAAAATTAGCAAGGGTTAATTGACAAGTCGGAAGATAGAAGCACTCGGCCGTAACGTAATTATGCAATATTGCAGACTGTCTTGACACCCTGTACCGACGTACCTCCGTAAAGTAGTAGGTGTGTCGGTGCGGTGCTTGGTGTTGCAATGTTAATTATTGTTAATGATACGTGACCTACACTTATTGTTAATAATAGGTATAAAGAGGTAAAGATTGTAAGGATGTAGCGAATACAATTCTAAAAATTCACATATTAATACACGACATCCTCGAACGACATTATGATACATTTTATCTGGGAACTAAAAGAGGTATAGGACTTACGGAATAATATCTGTAACTATACTGAAACGATTCTAAAATTTAAAATAAATATGATATACATATTGAAGCCACAATATGGGGAACTAATTGTGCCCCGCGGTTTCACCCGCGTTAATTTCGGAGTTCCCGCGGGAATTCCGGGATAAAAGTACCTTATGTGTAAATCTGAAGTATAAGCTATATTATGGTAAAGTTTCATTTAAATCCATTCAGTAGTTTTTGCCTGAAAGAGTGACAAACATCCATCCATCCATACATTCTTACAAACTTTCACGTTTATAATATTAGTAGGATGACATAATTATGATACTTTTATCTTGAAACGATAGTTTTAATGGGAGTACCGAAATTCATGCGGGTAAAACCGCATAAAGAACAGCTATGGTTACGAGTAATTTAGATCTAGGAGTTATTTAGTTACTGCAGAATTCTGATATACGTAGGTGAAAGCATGGCAGACCAGCTAGTTAGGAATAAAATGGTATCAATGTTGGCCGAACTTGTAAAGCGCCGTTTATGAAGACGAGCTTTCTAGTGCTTTCACTAATTGCTACGTAGTTATTTTAACGCTTGACAAAACAACCAGGTCAAGCCATCCCGTCGGGGTTGCACGGAATCGATGTTTCGCCGTGATTTTACTAAATACACTTGGAAATTGTAGACTGAGACTTTATTGAAGTTTCATACTTTGATTCCAGTCATGAACAATGTCTTCCTCTTGAGTCCAGGAGTACTGTGATCAAGAGGTTCCGGCTTAGATTAACGGTGGGGTACACTTTGTGTGATGAACACAGGGTTCCACTTTCTAGGTGTGTTTATATAAAAGTATCCTTAGTATAATATATATGTTATTCAATGTAGTATATATACCACGTTTGCTTAGTTTCCACGACACAAGTTAATAATAGCTTACTGTGGGATCAAGTATAGATCTGTGTGTTGTGAAGTTTATAGTTTTTGTTTTTTTTATTATTATTATAATATAATATAATATTATGTTTATGGTAACAGTGTAGGTACTGAGAAGCAAACTACTTTTAAACTGTGAAACTGCTTTCCTCTTTTTTTTTGTTTTGGAAAATATTGCGTAACCTATCATACCTATATTATTAAAAAGATATATGTATTGAAACTTTGGTTCCTATGTTACTGCAGTTAAAATAAACTAATCCCCTTAACCAAGTTGACAATCTGTAATCGTTAACGCATAGAAGACTAAGGAAAGGAATCGGTATTTCACATGGTCACGCAAATTTGAACTTCTGGTTGATCGATTTTACTTGACCACGCTTGCTATGCTTAACAACTATCGAAAATCAGCTTAGCTTAGGGCGCGATATGTTATGACTATCTTCGTATGATTCATGATTAGGTACCTACTAAATCACTGAAACGCTCAAATGCGTAATAAAAAGTGAAAATATACCCTAAAACTTTTCCTTTAAATTCCACGTCGTTTGTTTCAATTCACGGAATGCCGCCAATGAGTCCGATGAGTCACGGGGTGATTAAGCCGTTGCATAGTTAACGACAAACGAATCGTGCGTCACCCCGTCGCGACGCGTATAGCAGCGGCAACTGGCAACCCCACTGCGGGGAATACCCCTTTATTAATAGCTCTCTGGCATACATAATGCACAACGTGCATAGCTTCGAAAACAACACGGCTTTTGTAATTGAGTAAATTGCGTGCACGGACCTGTACATTTTGTGATCGCGTCTTTAATTCACAAAAACATAGTAGCTCTTCTAAGACTTTTGAGATTTTGCAGTGTTGAAACATAAAGGAGATTTTTTGAAAGCCGCTGTTTTTGGCAATGTGTTAAACATTTTTATATCAATAATAGGTATGTTTATATATTTTGTTTGTATATTTTATGGTTACAATGTCATATTTTTTGTAATTTTACTGACTTCAAAAAGAGTCATAGTATTTGTTTTTTTTTTTACTTTGTCTTTGACTTTAATTGCAGTTGTTTTACTCCTGAATCCACCTTAATCCAAAGAGTACGGTACTTGATCAGATTAATTATTGTTATATTTAGAGCCCGATTTATACCGTCAAACACAGAAGTAACGGCGTTAAGCATAATTATTTCGTTGTGTTGTCTCTAATCGTTTCATTAACTGAAAATGGAGCGGTGTTACACTGCAGGCAAGTTATCGGTTTTTCCAGAACAATAGATAGATATTGTCATTGTGTTCCACAATTTTGCACATAATATCATAACTTATAGCATGCAGCTATATAGTACCTAATAGATACGGTCCTAGCTATATCTACATGTCCAACAATTCTACACGGTGACTTGAAATCGTTTGTGGAATATCCTTACTAATATTATAAATGCAAAAGTGAGTTTGTTTGTTTGTTTGTTATACGCTTTCACGCCTTAACGGTTCAACCGAACATCATGAAATTTTACATAGAGTATTTTTTATCCCGAAATTCCCGCGGGAACTCTAAAATTACCGCGGGCGAAACCGCCGGGAACAGTTAATATTAAAATAATGTATATCCTAATTTCTCTAGAATGAATATAATTATGATTACACATTAATACGTTTTATCTATTTTTCCAACAATTCGAAAAAGCAAAAAATACTTGTCTATTATTTTTTTACTATATTATACTATATTAACTGACGAACTAAACAGAATTTTGATTTTTATATACCTTGTCATCATCATCTTGATTCTTTAATATCAAGTTTTTAAGTTGCAGAATTATTATCAAAAAATCGTAGGTATTTAACCTATTTAAAACGCAATTAATTTTTTAAATTAGTATCTCAAAAGACTTGGTTTTGTAAAGCAGTGGCTAGTAGTCTTAATATATTGTCACGCTTGCCGTAGGTACGTATTTACTACGCATTTTACGAGCGTTAACGTAATAAAGAAATTATTCCAACGCGCCCAAAGAAGTTTCACTTCGAAAATTATTGCCGTAGTATATATACACTGATGCGTAAAATTGTTTTGAAGCATAGGAGAAATTTAATCATATTTAAAATTAACCCTATACTCAGTAATGCGTTCATTTAAGATGAAACAAAACTTGGTCCTGCAGAGACCTTTTAAGCGGTGAACTGTGAAATTGTACCTACCTTAATTCTGGGTAAACTCTTAAATTTTAATGCCCAATTTTCATGTTTTTCATCAGAAATATAATTAAACTGTTGAAACTACTATAAGTACCTTATGTAGGTATACGTACCTACCTAATCTATCTTATGAGCAATTCTTGTATATATATAATCTGAATCTCGGAAACGGCTTCAACGATTTTCATGAAATTTAGTATACAGGGGGTTTCGGGGGCAATTAATCGATCTAGCTAGGATAATTTTTAGAAAACGTCGTTTTGTCCGTGTTTTCTGGCAATGAAATATGAGTGTTTGGTACTGCTTTTCTACTTAACAACAGATGGCGTTACTAGCGAAGTTCGGTCGCCTAGATATTAATAATTAAAAGGAGTATTAATTAAAAAAAAGAAAGAAAGAAAATTTATTTAGACAAAAACTGAAGCAGAAAACCAATGTGTGCGAAAGCGGCGCGTTTCATTCACACCAAGAGAGGTAGTAAGCTTCTTTAAGATGTAGTTTATGTTTTCAATTTTCCACCACACTTGAAATTCCATGGCTCAGCGGACACTGAACGTGGTTGCCAATTAAGTCTCTATTAACTTAACTCTAACAACAGTAGGTAAGGAAAAAAATTGCGAATAAAATCATTTTACCGATTCAAAATTGTACCGAATATTTTATTTCTTTGAAAAATGAAAACTCGACAGTCGACACGAATGGAAAAATAAACCAAACAAAACGTTCGGTTTGCGCAAACACATTAAAACGCAATAGATTGCAAGCAATTAACGTCGCGTCGGCCAAATTCCTGAACGTACGAATATTCGAATACGAGGTAGACTCGTGTAAAATCTAACAAAACTCATTGTGCAATTTCCGAACGAATGGTAGTGGAATTTGGCACTCTGCGTAAAACGCAAATCGGTTTACGAACTTGGACTTGTTATTGTGAATCCCATATTCTAATTCCATTTATGTATCTTCGGTTAATCAATATATAGGTATAGTTGAAATAACGCCATCTATACTAATATTATAGATTTACAACCAGACTTCATCGTAAAGAAGAAGTTTGTTCGTAAAGGGTAATTTCAGGAACTACTGAATCTATTTTAAAGTTCTTTCACTGAAAGGTGTGACAAGAAGACAGAAAAACAACTTTAAGAAAATACTCCTAAAAATAGATTATAGTTGGTTTTTAACTATAATCTAATATTCAATTTTTCGTATAAAACCTATCAATGAAAAATTTAGTATATCAAGTTTTCAGATGTGTGTGTGTAAATTGGTCAGAAAACCTATTTAATATGTATATATATAATATGTTATAGAAACAAAGGAACAAAATTGTAACATTGTTACTAAGCAGAATAATAAAATATTTTGAAAGAGTTTTGTGTAGGTACACTAATAAATAGTTTGATTGAAATGTTCCAATCGTCGCGGGCGCTCCATTGCATTGTTCCGCTGATTGGACGGGCGCCTGTCGATACAGCGCGGCTGAGTTTATCGCCCTTTTTGTTTTATGCTACCTACTATTTTTGCGTTTTAAAAAAGTTTTTGTTTAAATACAATCCACTTAGAGTTTCAATGATCGTTTTTATCGTTCTTTTTCAGTTTCGTTGAAGTAAACCTATACATTTTAAATTATACCTACCTACATAGTTACATATACAGTCATATTTCTCTTTTAAATTATCCGGTGTTTTTCTTTTTTTCAAGTTTCCTCTATTTAAATTTATATTCACCAACCGCTTAAAGCTTTTAATTTTCAAATTCGACTTTTATATTTACGAAATAAGCACAGTGTTGACATCAACTAAAATAACTATCCGCGGTGGTTTTTCTTTATTTGTGATGAATTATATGCTTTTTTAAAATTATACTATGCGTAATTTAAAGAAACCGTAGGAACATAAAACTTTAATGTTTATTAAATTACCATTTATTACAAATCAAATAAAAATGCATGCAACATTCTACCAGCTCTCCATTTTTGAAGTGAAACTTCTTCAGACGCTTCAGGAAATAATAAATAAATCAATGTTACGTACATATTATAGAACACATTTACAAATAATTTTCGTAATTTTCCAATTAACTTTATTCGTTTAGTTGTTAACAGATGGCGTTTTTAAAAAAAGTTTCACTTCTTGCGCGTGTAAAAACTGTTAACGTTTTTTATCAAATACCTATAAAATAGACAGCTTTATTTTGCCTACACATTTAAGCTATGATATTTTATGAAATTATTTTATTTTATGACAGGTATAAGGATACATTTTCTGTAAGCTTACAACAGCAAAATACTAGGTACACATAACTCTCAACAATGCAAGCCGCCAGTAAGGTTTGCGCCTACTCTAGCTATATGCTTGTATTCGGCTAAATTAGGCACCATTTTGTTACCTGTGCGGTGGATTTGTTCAACAAGGGTGCAAACGCGCCGGTCGCGTGCCACGGCCGCTGCGCGGGCGCAGGCGCGCTCGACTCACTCACCTGGAAGTTGGAATACGAAACTGTTAAAACTCCTTTGTATGTTTTACAAAACCCCTGACACCGTGTATACAAAATTTCATGATGATCTGTTGGATTATAAGGCGTAAAAGGGTAATTAACAAACTCAAATTCGTATTTATAATATAGGTAAGTATATTAGTAAAGATGCGTATTATTTTTTTTAATACAGTTGCTCAAAAAGTGGCGTATTGCAGGGACGTTTAGCGTTCGGGATGTGGGCTATTACATACTCGAGCTTTTTGTTTACCTTTCCCGAACTCGTGCGTTCTCTTTGCCAACTGTCAAAAATGGCGACACGACTTTGATACACTTTTTGCATTGCGAAACGTAGGTTTCGCATTACTAATACGACTAGCGCCATCTCTTGATCACAGTTGGAACTTAGTTGAGTTTGTTGTGTTTTTGATATTTTATTAAATTGCTTAATTTTTTCGTAACTGTATTAAAAATAGTTGTTCAGTACACGTGCGGAACCGTCATTGCAACTAGTTCCGACTGTCAACCCTCACCTTCGGCTGCGCCTCGGCTCGGGTAGACATTTGTCGGAACTCTTTGCAATGACAGGCTTTCCGCACTTATAATGAAATATACTATTTTATTTCAAGGACAACAACGTTTATAAACTAATGAGTGTACATAATAAAATAGGGTGTCATAGAGAAGCTCAAACGCAGTGACCACGGGCCGCGGGCCGCGGGCACGCCCTCGCCTCGTATCTAATTACAACCCTTTGTAACGGGACACGCAACTCCAGTGATTAATCCACAAAACCACCCTCGTACTTGCCACGATCGTTCATACTAAAATGGCAGATAAAAAAAATCACAAATGCTTGCAAACCGAATTCATGCGTCATGCCATTTCGAAAGTATTATGTTATAATACTAGCCGTTCCCCGCGTTATTTTCGGAGTTCACGCGGGAACTCCTGGAAAAAAGTACCCTAGGTCCTTTTCTGTACCCCTGACAACGTGAGGCACATGATTTCAGTCGAACCGTTAGGGTGTGAAAACCTTTCAGCCTTATCATTAGAGGTGTAACGAAAAATCGTCGCGCCAATTATACATAATTCTGCTATCAAATATTGATTATAAATTAAAAAAAAAAATAATAGCATTAATACACGTTCATCTT
This sequence comes from Zygaena filipendulae, assembly GCA_907165275.2. Taxonomy (NCBI): domain Eukaryota; kingdom Metazoa; phylum Arthropoda; class Insecta; order Lepidoptera; family Zygaenidae; genus Zygaena; species Zygaena filipendulae. The sequence goes on from OU015664.1 coordinate 8,744,600, forward strand.
AACTAGGCTCGCTACCATAACGTTTATAAATTTAGTATTATATTATTGTAGTTTCAAAAATATTCAAGGTGAACGAGTAAACGGGGGACTTTTTCATATTGTTGAGTCTTATCGTTAGCTCATATGTACATTCTTTTCAATTTACTTCCTTACCGTTTCAATATTTATAAAATATTCATGAAGAAATCTGTAATTGGTCTTACTTCTGTAAATTTCTATGTGTTATATCTATATCCATTTGTATCACTGTATGATTTCTTAATAAAATAAAATAAAAATAAAATAAACTTAAACTTGTGTGCTTAGTGTGGCCTGTAACTTATGCTTGGTTGGACATATTCCTGAATATACTGGAAGAAATAAGTACATTTTACCTTCGCTGTTAATAGTACAGTACGACCAAGACTTGACCACGACCTTATTAACTACGTTCACATAAAAAAATAGTAAAGCACTAGAGTAGGCACTTTTTACGAGCGTGGCGCGTGAAAAATGTTCCCGTTGACTGATGGCCTGTCATACGACAAGCATTATTTTTTTCCGAATTTTGTCAGCAAATTGTATTTTCTTTATACTAACAAAGTTCAGACCTAGATGTTTTTTTATTAAGTATATTATTTTACTAGCTGGTCCTACCGGTTTCACTCGCGTCACTTTGGAATTCTCGCAGAATCTTATTTTCAGGATGATAATTGATAGTACTTACCCTAAAAAAAGTATCGTATGTCACTCATAGTCAATATAGTATTTTTCTATCAGTGAACTTCTTTTTTTAATTTGTCGAGTGTATGAGTTTATATATTAGGTACAAACAAACATCCATAAAAAAAGTCTTTCTGTCTTTGTAAGATTAGTCTAAATAAAAAATATAAGAATTATACCTATATCTACTTTAGGTACTATTCACGTATAATACTCGTAAAAAAAGAATATAATGTCTTAGAAAAATTGAATTATCTCAACTCTCCCTTGTAATTTAAACAGTAAGCGTCTATTTCGCGTAATGTGTCCCTAATTACTGTGTTAGCGTGTTGCGTTGTGAAGACCGCAGCGGGCCCACCCGGCCCATTGTTATGGCGCCAAGGGCCCTTAATGAATGTTTGGGTCTAACTGCGCGACGCACCGCTCCACCAACGTACTACGTACACTCGCGGTCAAAAACTTCTTGTTTATGCCTGCCTTATACATTTTATACTAACTCCAACTGAAAATCAACGCTGTGGTCTCTCCCCGCGACTTCATCCTTTTTAGTATTTATTCCCTTTTTTTTGTAAAAGTTTATATTGTTAAAACTTGTGCTTTGATTTTATACCTAATATGAACAACAAAAAAGTATCATATACTAAATTAACATGAAATAACATAAAATACCTAAGCCACAAGATTTTATTTCACAACATAGGCGATCACTAAGAAAAGGTTTTTCGATATTCGATTAGTAAGGTACGGCGGTACAACTGTGGTACCGTCAGTTTTTGAGTTAGAGTTAATGGAAATCGGTTAGACTCGGCTTAGACTCTTCATTTTTCAAATAAAGGGTAAAAAAGGTAAATTGCGAGTAAAACAGCGGAAAGCCAGAGAGAATTTTCATATTTTCAATGTAGGGATGCATCTCTACATTGAGACGCCTTAGTTCCAATTTACAGGACGTAAAACAATTAAATATTTGAAGAAATAACTCAAATTACCATCGATCATGAGAGCGATGCAAATTACAAACAAAAATAACCCTAGGTTAATACCTCCTTATATATTAAATACATAACAGTAAACGTATTTACTGTTAAATGTAAGTGAGTCTGTTATATATACATGTAAAATGCTTTGACGAATGACTGACTGACGGATCAACGCACAGCCTAACTGCTGATCGTAGAGACCTGAAAAATGGAGGGTGTGTTCTTTGCATGATGTAGGTATCCGATAAGAAAGGATTTTCCGAAGTTTTACCCGTAAGGGGGGGAAAAGGGTGCAAAGTTTGATTGTAATAATTCCGCGGGAACTCCAAAATTATCGCGGATGAAACCGCTCGGGACAGCTAGTCATTTATATATCTTTGCTTTTAAAAATGCTTTCGACCGACTATAAAATCGCAATCTCGTGAGGAAATTTTATTTACGACTATATTTAATGTAATAAATCTTGACGGAGGCAGCTTTTATTTGTATCAACTGATAAGGGGTCGTTAAAAGATTTCTTTCCGCGCCAACGTACCCCGGGAACAATACAATGCGGCGGCGAACTGTGCCGGAGCCAACAATGGCACGAGAGTCGGCGAGGCGTGCGCCACGACTGATAACTGGTTGAATGAACCCCGAAACAAACTGTTTAATGACGCCCAATGTTCTACGATTTATATCTTTATCGTGTTCCAAGAAATGAGACTAAACATGAAACGAGAAAAAAATTAGTCAATTATATGCATATTGTGTATGTATGTTTTTTTTTTCTCATAGACATTTAGCCAGTTTCAATAAAATAATGGTGCTAAAATTCGCAACAACTTTCTCGGAGCTCTTGGAGGACACCGAAGAAATCAGCACGAAACGTCATGATGTACCTACTTATATCGTCTTTTGCACATAAAAAACCGCAACTGCAAAAGAATACTCTCATACAGCACCATAAGTCGCAATAAAATCTACGGTTTTCATTTTAGTTTACGTATATACCTATATATGTTACAAGAAAGTATTGCTAACTACTGGCAGCCCGATCACTAGCAACAGTTCAATATCTGCGTAGTGCACTTAACCAATAAACGATATTAAACAGTGTGCCGACCAACCAATATTGACTCTATATTCTACACATAAACAATACAGTAGATACTTTAAGTGGACGTAGTTATGCAATAATGTTCCAACCCACGGCTCGTACATTATAACATAAATTAAAAAGTAGATTCATACCAAAAAAATAGGTAGGTACATTGTTAGATAATAATTATACATATTTCTACAATAAAATCTACAGTTTTTAATTATAATATAGTTACAACAAAAAAATGTGGCTCTAAAACAAAAAAATTGGATTTATCTCAATTTTGAACCATTGTGGATTGAAACATTTTTGCATAACTACGTCCATTAGTAAGCTATGAAGTGAAATTAAAGTACATAATATAAAACCAAATTTCAAATTGTCATTAGATCTTAACCTTTGTGTAGGAATGAAATCAAACCCTTTGAAATATTTATATTATTTATCTATATTAATATTATAAAGAGGTTGTTTGTGAGTTGTGAGTTTGTGACGTTGTTATCTCTAGATCTACTAAACGATTTTGAACGTGTTTTACTTATAGAAAGCTACGGTCATCTTGAGTGATATAGGGTACTTTTTATCCCGAAATTCCCACGGGAAGTCCGAAATTACCACGGGTGACACCGCGGGGAATGGGCTAGTTATAGAAAAAATAAAAACTTTTCTCTTTAGTTCATCAGAGTTAGGTGAATATATTAAATTTTATTTTTTGTTTTCGTTTTCGTTTATTTAGGACAACAACAGCAACAGCTACATATATTAATTTTAGGTCCCTTACATAGAGAACAGAATGTAGCAGTAAGTACACAGAACTAGACCAATTTAGATTATCATCAAATGACAAGGAGCTTACAAAAATAAGTGATCTTATGATCGGAACTCGGAACGTATGTACCTACCTGATTTTTAATTTGCATACAGAAGATATCAGTATATAAATATATTCCTTTCTTTGACAAAGAGATAAGACTACAAAGAAAAGCATACTATATACAATTACCCTATGTACCGATTTCGGTCTTGTTTTTCTTAAACTAGAGTTCTATTACACAATATATCTAGATAAGAGAAACAAGTAGGCACTGCGGAATCGCTTCGAAAACTTCTACCTAGAGTTCTGAACTTCACAGGCGAAGCTTCACGTTGGTTCGGAATTTTGTTAGGACAAACAAGGTGGCGACACGTTTGATATCACTGCTTCTACAATTTTTCTCAAAAACAAACCTTATGCATTTGAAAATAAGGCATACACGTCACATCGAGCTCGTCGTGTTTGAAATTTACATAACTTTGTCGATATAATACTCTTTGGGTGGTTTCAGACGGTTTTTAGTGGGGTAACAGGCACTTTTATCTTCGTAAAAAGAATATTTTCTCAATAAAGTTGTAGACAAAACAAGGTTTTCAAAGTGTATGGTATAGGTTACGTAAGGCTGCTGGCAAAGACTCTTTAAAAGTGAAATTGGGGTGTGTGCTGGTTTATGGAACTACTTGTGCTCTGTTGATTTCTTCACAAATTCTACAATGGACTAAACATCTTTGCAGTTTATCTATACATATAAAATTCTCTGTCCTGAATCGCTGATTGTAGAGACCTGAAACTTGGAGGGTGTGTTCTTTGTATGACGTAGGCATCCGATAAGAAAGGATTTTCTGAAATTCTACCCCTAAGCGGGTGAAAAAGGGGGGCAAAGTTTGTTTGGAACAATTCCGTGGGAACTGAGAAATTATCGCGCGTGAAAACAATAAAATATCAATAATGTATACTTACAGGATATGTAATTGTAAAACTGTAAAAACAGTTTGTTTGGTTGGTATTGTCGAGGTGCTAGGTTGAGTTTGAATTGTGCCCATAAGAGAGTCAAATGGTACCGATGGCACCGATTTCTCAGATGCGAGCACCGACCACAGCGTATTTTCTGTCATCAGCATTCCATTAGTGACATCCTTCTACTATTATAAGTAAATGCGAAAGTGAGTTCGTTTGTTTGTTTGTTTGTTATGCTTTCACGCTTGAACGGCTCAACGGAAAATTACCGAGGGTGAAACCGCGGGGAAGTAAACAATTTTATCAACGGTAAAATAAACTAGAAGCTTGTTCTTGCACTCAGCCTTCTTTTTTTAGAAAAACTCTTGGAAATGCAGATTCTATGGTAAAAAGAGTAAAACGAGGTAGAAATCGCGAAAAGAAAGGAGTATTATATAACGTATCTACTAGCTGCGCCCCGCAGTTCCACCCGCGCGAGTTTCGGAAATTCTCGCAGGAACTCCAAAGTAACCCAATTTACTCCTTAGCTAATGCTAAGCAGTGAAAGCCAAAATAGATCCAACCGCTTTGGAGATTCACCCGCGTGAGTTTCAGAATTCCCTCAGAGATTCCTAACTTGTTTTATTCTTCATCTCCTCATAATAACAAAAAACACAACAAAAATTAATAGCGTAGCCGTGACCAAGGGAAATAGGGAGTCATTTTTATATATATAATATATTTAAGCTCGTTGATATAGTAAAGTTTAGTAAATGTCAAACGCGATATTTTCGAACAAGAGTCTTTTAATAAAAGTTCTGTTTGTTCCAATTTTTTATAGCAAAAAGTCTTTGATATAAAAACAATGGCCGTCGGAAACAAAAGAAAGAAAATTCACGAAGTTCAACCTTGTTTTTATCAGTGCCACATTAAATTAGGTTCAAAGATGAAATTCAAAGGTTTACTTCATTAAAACTTTGTTAATTTCTTCATAATTTTTCTTGAAAAAACTTGTGTAAATAACCTTTAAAAGTATATGTACGTTAATTTTACCGTCGATTTTAATAATCCTTTTTGCTTGTTGATTTAACATCAATAACTTGAGATACTGAGGGAATCCTAAGTCAACATAAAATAATACAAACTGCAAAGTTGTAAGGTATCGATTGTTTTAACAATTTATTATTATTATTCGCCTGTTCCATCACTCGCCGTCCGTTGGCAAGCAATTAGCGGAACCAATTAGACAAACGGCACGACAGATGCGTTGTCATGACAACCGGAGCAATAAAACGTACAATTAGTTTGTTCGCCATTTATTCACATTCCAGACGACGCGACGCTCAAAATGTTGATATTAAAAAGCCACAAACCTCATTTATATTACAATTCCAACGTTAAAAATTAAAATGCGAACGAAATGACAGTAAGGAACTTTCTCGATTTCTGAAACGAAGTGCTTCAGCAGGTACGATATAATTATCTCTACTAATATTATAAAAAGATAACATTTTGATTTATTATATGTTACGGTATTTGTTACTGTATTAACTCGTAAACTGCTTAATCAATTTAAAAGATTCTTTCATTTGTAGGAATCTACAGTATTCCTGAGTGACATAGCGTACTGCTTAACATGGAATCTCCACGGAAACTCTGAAATTAACGCTACTGAAACCATGGGGGGACGACTAGAAATATAAAGTCAAATAATAATTATATGCTTAAATAAATTGTACGCTAAATTTCAATAATGCCTTAACTGGAACTTAAATAAATTGTATTTTACATGTTGTATAAACAAAACCGCCTTTTGCGTAGACCTCAGATCGTAGCATGTGCTACGGCGTAGCATATTTTTTATCCAATAACGAAGTGTGATCGTAAACAAATACGATCATATATTCAGGCAATAAGGTTTAAATTGCATCGCGTCACGATTATAGCACGATATGAGAGCATTGCGGGGTGATTTATTCACATGCTGGAGTGACGTAGCGTTAATACGAACAGGCTAAGTGATTACAATGCAATATATGTGCCCTGTTTATGTGACGACTCGCTCCCATTACTTGGATGACATGGATTATGGCGCGCATACTCGTCTTGTGTGGTTAAAGACTTGTCTGTGAGACAAAGACGACTTTGAACAATGTACTTTATTATAAAGCTCCTATACTATGAGCAAGAGCAATATAATATGTGATGTTCGCGATCTTACTATAGTTGCGAATTTAGAAACCAATATTAGCGTGTGTTTGATTAGGTGGGTGAGATTATCTTTATTTTAGTCATCAGTTTTCTTTTTTTTTAAATTTATGAAACCTTCATCGTGATCGTGATTTTTAACGACTTCAAAAAAGGTCGTTGACCTATTTTCATTGAGAAATAAGTAAATTATAAAATGTCTATAGTTAATTATTATCAATTTATGCTAAGCCTGGTCTTATTAACGCCAAGAGAAATAACTCTTAGTCTTAGCTTTAGCCCAGGCTTACACGAGGTATTTATTAACTGTGTCCAAATAAAAAAGTCAAATACCACAACACTTGATATTATATATATTGTATTCATAAATAAAAAAGGTAATACAAAATATCTTTTATATAAGAAATTCAAAGAATCAATGATAAATTCAGTAAAATTCGCCAGTCACTGCCATCCGATTGCTTTTGCAGGGAAACATTCCAAAAGTTTCATTAGCTGAAAGCTGATGCAGTGGTGTTCGCTCTGTGTGAAAAAAAACACTATGATGACAAAAATCGCGTATTAGACCTCTCTGTGCAGACAAAAAGGATGGTGGGGAAAAGGTTAGCTTTGAAATAACGAAGCAGCCCCAACGTATGCAGCGGTGGATAAAAAATTGCCTTGTTCTTATACAATGTCGTCTTGTTCCGTTCAGTGTCAAGAATAAAGTCGCTCGTAAAATGAGAAACGTCGAGGGTTAATATCTTAAAGTTACTTGCACTGTTTTTATTCTATATATTCTATATCATATAGATTTATCTCACAGTATACGAGATGAGAACAAAATTGTCTTTTGACGAAAGTATTTTTTTTTATTCCTTTTCTTTTCAGGAAAAGACGATATTATAATATTCGGAAGCCGAATTCACATCTGATGAGTATTTTTAAGTGAACCGTTCTCTACCGGAAGCCAATTCCCACTGTAAAATTAGTTAAAAATTCTTCATTTTAAAAGGAAAACCTTGCCCTATGCATATAAATTATTCTCTTATAATAACACCAAAGACCAAGAAAAACGAGGAATTTGAATCAAGGGGTTTCAAGTTCGATTCCTGGTGGAAATGCGAACTGTATGTGATGAACACCGGGTTCCACTTTCCAGTCTGGGCGTGTTTATTTATCCATGACACAAACCTATATTTTAGTGTCGCATCAAGTAGATCTTTGAGTATTATTATTACAAAATTTTATATCACCTGAAATTTTTCGAAAATTCTATCCGTTTGTTTATTACTGTAAGTAAGCTGTGCCCCGCGGTTTCACCCGCGGTAATTTCAGAGTTCCCGAAGGAATTCCGGGATAAAAAGTACCTTATGTCCTTCTCTGTACCCCTGACAACGTGCATGCCAAATTTCATCCAAATCAGTTCAGCCGTTTTTGCGTGATTGAGTAACAAACATCCACACTTTCACATCTATAAAATTAGTAGGACTAACTGTTCCCCGCGGTTTCACCCGCGGCAATTTCGGAGTTTCCGCAGGAATTCCGGGATAAAAAGCACCCCATGTCTTTCTCTGTACGACTTTAGGTACCCCTGACAACGTGTATACAAAATTTCGTGATGATCGGTTGAGCCGTTAAGGCGTGAAAGCGTAACAAACAAACAAACAAAGTCACTTTCGCATTTATAATAATAATAATAATAATAATCCACTTCACAACACACAGATCTACTTGATCCCACACTAAGCTATAAGCTTGTGTCGTGGAAACCAAGCAAACGTGGTATATACTACACATATTATTACATATATATTATACTATAGATATATATACACACCCAGACTGGAAAATGGAACCCTGTGTTCATCACACAAAGTCCATCCCCACCGGGAATCGAACCCGGAACCTCTTGATTAGCGGGCAGGCATGGTGACCATTGCGCCAATCGGGTCGTCGACTTTGTGTCATGGACATCATGTATAATATTAGTAAGGACTTTCGGAACCTCACTCGCCGAGGCTAGCAAAAGTACAAACACTGACGCCACCGAATATATTTCCGGCCGTATATTAATTGCTGGCTTACATTCTTATTCATTAGACCCGCGAAGAAATATAAACTCGATTGCTACAGAATTTGCAGGCATTAAGGTAAAAAGTCGTTTGAGTTTTTCATCAGCTAAGAGGTCCGACCAGCGCGTTGGGCGTGCGGGCGACGCCTCAAAGCCTTCGCATTGACTATGTATGAATGCTTAGAGCTCGGACGAAATAGGCCTGAGGAGAATGTGGTTTTTTATGCGTCCTACATTATTATAATCGGATATAATATTACGTTTTACGTACAAAATCTAAACCTGATGTCGTCCTCTTCTTTTTTAATTTTTTATTTGCATAAATTAAAGTAAAATGGCGGACTTAATGCCCTGCGGCGTTCTCTACCAGTTAAGCATTGGATTGGTAGAAGGATATGTACAGTGGGTGTGCAACGAATGCTTAAATTTACACTTCGAATTGCGGAAAGATAATGAAAAAACAATGAGACAAACAAGGAGTGACTAAAACTAAACAATAGAGAGAGATGATAAGAAAAAATTAAATATAAAGGATTTCGTGCAATCCTTGTATTGTAAAACAAAGTCCTCCGACGCGTCTGTCTGTCTGCTTGCTCGTGATAAACTCAAAAACTACTGAACGAATTTTCGTGCGGTTTTCACCAATAGATAGAGTGATTCAAGAGGAAGGTTTATGCGTATAGTATAAATCCGAAATTATCGCGGGTATAACCGGAGGGGCAACTAGTTGAACCTATATTATTTTATTTATGACTTCTATTATTGTAATTCTGCCAAAAAACTTGCCCTTCCACAAAGCTTGATCCGGTTTTCTAAGTCATGAATTTCAATCGCTTGTTCTATCCAATCAATATCCAACCAATGTTCGTATTTACTTAAGTACAATTAGATCAAGATTCTTTTTTTGAAATCTGAACGTAGGAAAAATAAGAAGTTAACCGTTGCGACCAGTCCAGCGACACTCCCTTGAACCAAATGTTACTACGAATTTATGCGCGACTTCTTTACCAACCTTGGAATATTTCACCAAATTTCTATGACCGCGTCATACATTGCGTTGGTATGGTTGGCACAAAATGCTTTCATAGATCGGTTCAGCGATTAATATGGAAGTGCCTAGTCTTAAAACGTAGTGATTGTTTGCTCAGTGGTTGCGACCTCACTAATTTAGTGATGTTAACATCAATGGCGTCGTTTTTCCGCCATCTTCCTTTTGTGACGGCGCCCACGCCCCTCAAAGGACGGGGACAATGAGCGAACAATGAAACGTTTAGACAATAACTTCAGTCGACTTCTGCTGCTCTATCTCGCTTTAGTTTGTTTTTGACGGGCAGACAGTGGTTAATTACGTCGTAACGCGGCCAGAGTCGGGTAATATCTGAGGTTAGTAAATAAAAGCGGTAGCTTGAAAAACACGGAATGTAAAAATCTAATGGCATGTAGGAATTAAGGTGGATCATTCATTATGACTAGATTTTGCAAACCTCAGATCAAATATACACCCTCAGCGTAAAAAGGCATATAGATACGTAACTTTTTACTTCGAAGATAAAAAGGACATCCTTTTTATCTTAATCAAACAGTAAAATCACTACATAATATAAAACAAAGTCGCTTCCCGCTGTCTGTATGTCCTTATGTATGCTTTGATCTTTAAAAAACTACGCAACGGATTTTAATGCGGTTTTTTTTAAAGATACAGTGATTCAAGAGGAACTTCGAAATTGCCATGGGTGAAACCGCGGAGGACAGCTAGTCACTTATAAAATTTCCCATTCTGGGAACGATATCTTTTTGTACCTACTTATCTTAATTACATGCATTCTTAATGTGCCATACATAAATCTACTACTTTTAAACGAGCAACGGCTCCAATGATCATGAAATTTAGTATGCAGGGGGTTTCGGGGGCGATTGATCGATCTAAATAGGTTTCTTTTTTAGAAAACCTCGTTTTATCCGTGTTTTCAGGCAATGAAAAATGAGTGTTTGATACTGCTTTTCTGCTACTTAACAACAGATGGCACTATAAGCGAAGCTCGGTCGCACAGGGACCGTATTTTTGAATCGCTTGTATTACTTTTGCACACGTAATCGCGAATTTACATGCGAATGCTCATACATTTTTTAAGCATTCACATGTGAATCTTGCAATTTCGTGTGCGAAAAGTAATTCGAACGATTCAAAAATACGGCCTCAGATATTTTAATTTATATGCGTTGGTGATTCTTATACCTAGGTCGACCATGTTTAGTTAAGCTGAGAATCTGGGAAACGCAGGAAGTGAAGAAGAGTGTTGTTGCGTATTTAAAAGAACCCCTTAAACCTACATCTGGGTCTCAAATCCCGGCCATTGCTCCAAATAACTCGTCCTGGAGGGAGTTGTTGTGAGTTATACATGTTTACTCGTACATCCGTCTACAGACGTTAATAAGCCTGTCTATTATCGCATATGCAACCACTCACGCCTTAAACAAGCAGTGTCCGTCTCCTCACAACATTGTGCTCATCCAATTATCTCGGTGCTACATCGAAATCTGTTTAGTTACGCAACGTTAATCCATTTGTGATAGTACATTAAAACCGACTTCCAAAAACACAAAACTGAAAAGCTAAAAATAAAATGCTAAAATTAACAAAATACCGATTTAATCCAAAAGACAAAACCACACGTAATATTATTATTGGTTTGTGCTACCACTGATCGGTTTGAATTCGGTGACAAGCCCGCTGGTGTCTGCCCACTTGGGTTGTCCTGCTCACGAATAGCTGGTGGCGGGAGTCGACTTAGCCCATCTACCCCCTCCATATTTGGCTTGTCACCGACTTCATACCGATCAGTGGTAGCACAAACCAATAATAATATTACGTGTGTTTTTGTCTTTTGGATTAAATCGGTATTTTGTTAATTTTATTTTTAGCTTTTCAGTTTTGTGTTTTTGGAAGTCGGTTTTAATTTTTTTGTTAAAAATTTTTGTTTATTTTTCGCTTTTAAGTGACTTAGTTGGTAATTTCTTTAAGTTACAATAGCCTAATGTCAACTGCTCATCACCTTTTACAAAATATTACTTTTCCCGACGCAGGGACGTTAATTGTTGAGGAGTTCTCCTAGTGCTTCACCATCAGTTCCACTTCACCATATACATTGTGACAGGCATAAATTGTTTAGAAACCATATTAAAGTTAACGATTCAGAACCCGTGAAATACCTATTATTGAGTAGTTCCGATGACCATCTGTGGTCTTCATCATCAGTTCCACTTCTTCAAATTTTGCTTTCCGAAAGCAAATAAACGATTTACTATAAAAAATACAAAAATCGCTATAGGTGTACCTATAATTTTTGAAGAGTTCCCTCAATTACTCCAAGATCCCATCATCAGATCTCAATTTGGTGACAATGGAATCGATTTGGGAGTATCCCCTTTCAAACAAAAAAACAATTTTTGAAATCGCTCCAATCGGAACCCATGAAATAGGTATTATAGTGAAGTAGTTCTGATGACCATCCGTGGTCTTCATCATCAGTTCCACTTCTTAAAATTTTGCTTTTCATCAGCAAATGAACGATTTACTATAAAAAAATACCCAAATCGCTATAGGTGTGCCTATAATTTTTGAAGAGTTCCCTCGATTTCTCCAAGATCCCATCATCAGATCCCGACTTGGTGGCAATGGGACCTAATTGGGAGTAAACCCTTTCAAACAAAAAAAGAATTTTTCAAATCGGTCCAACCGTCTTCGAGTAATCGGTGAACATACATACAATCGAACATAGAACCTCCTCCTTTTTGGAAGTCGGTTAAAAATGGGAAATTGAGCTTCCAATCCGAATCGCTTCGCGTAAGTAAACATATTTTGTCATCAAAATTCAAAAATATTAAATTCTCCAGTAATTATTTAAAACATTAATCTTTTATAATGAATTTTTCTTTCATGGAGTTCTCGCCTCATTAATACCTAATATAAGAAAATATTGTTCGTTAGTTAGGTACATATATTACGTAAACTACAATATGACTTTTCAAAATATTAGGAAACAAATGTATAATTTAAAATATTTTTCGTTAAAAACGCGATTTGAATATGGTTCCCGACAAATATACCATCATCGCATGAACACTGCTATTACTACAGGGCTCGTTCCACTCCGCAGGGTACTTTTTACGCGAATTTATTACATTATGTAAAAATGAAACACGCAAAGCCTTTGAGATTTAATTCCAAGACGAGAGTGCGGACAATTTGCAAAATAATGTTAAGTGTTATTATACTTTAGACGCAAGCGCGAAATACGATTCTTAACGTTGTTTTAGAACACTTTTTCACGATACGCTCGATTCGATCTCTTCTTGAAGTGATTAAAATACGACCAGAAATTTATTTCTAAGTCATATATGTAGAGATATTACATAATATTTAAAATTCCGTTTAAATTGAAGCACTAAAACAATGGACGTGTGCGTTTAACGACGCAACTACCTATCGCTGTAGAGATGAGGTAAGGTTTTTGCACCACCCGTCAGATTGCATTACACTGCATGCGCTAAATGCGTTTCTATGCCTATCATTTAGGATGATATTTGACATATAGGTAGGTAGCTCATGTCCCAGGTCATTGGCTTATGGCTAAAGGAAGTTAACAGCTCTGCAACTCAAAGCGTGTATATTATATACTTTACTTATGTATTCACGTTGAAAAGTTATAATTGTGGAATTACGTGAATAAATAAACGTTGCGCTCGTCGTCAACTTCTTGCTCGCCACTTCCGTGGATTTCACGGCGTGCGTCACTTCCGTTGCTTACAAGTTTCCACAGTTGGTAAATATTCAGTGACTGTGTAATTCGAATGAATTTAATATTGGAAACTCATAGGCTGGAATTGGAACTGTGGCTTTCAAATGAGACTGTCAAAAAAAAAACTTGAATGTATACATAGACGTATGCATATCATGCGGCGTTTGTGCCTCAAAATTTGTTAAGGACGATGAAAATATATTTGTTTCAGGTGTGACCCCACAAGTCTCGCGGTAATAAGTTTGCTCAGGCTGCTTTGAGCCTCGCGCGAGACAGACAAAGCCTCACCGCAATTTAACGCAAACATGGATCGCTCGCTTATTATTTGCACAAACACATAAATATAAAAGGCAAAAAACAGTTTGCACATCCATCCTTAATCATATTACACACGTGGCAAAAAATGTTTCTTTGTATTTTTTAGAGATCCCAATTTGCAAGTGGGTACAACAACAAAAAAACATGCTAAGATACACGTAACTATTCAAAGACTAAGAATTACAACAAAATATGACATGTAGTATGTATGCACTTTTAAAAACAGCATTATCTTCTTCTAATCTAAACTTATAATAAAACTGTAGAGAGGTCAGTTCTGTACATTGAATATAATTATATTCAAAATTAATATTGGAGGATGAATGGTGATCAATACTGATGCCAAAAATGCAATCAGTAAATTTTTTGTCTGTCTGTCTGTATGTGCACGCATGGGTCAAAAACTACGGAAGGGATTTTAACCAAACTTGGTACGATTGTAGACCATACTCCTGGGCAGGTTACAGGCTATATAACATAACGCTAAGACACATAGGCGCTGAGCAGTAACGATAAATTAGAAGCAAGTCGGATGAAAATGCGCTTTCAAGCTCTTATCCTCGCATACGTTTACTCATCACGCAAAAACGGCTTAACGGATTTGGATGAAATTTGGCATGCACGTTGTCAGGGGTACAAAGAAGGACATAGGGTACTTTTTATCCCAGAATTCCCACGGGTACTCCGAAATTACCGCGGGTGAAACCGCGGGGCACAGCTAGTAAAAAATAAAATGTGTATCCTTACTATTATAAATCCGAAAGTAAGTTTGTTTGTTTATTTATTTGTTGTTACCTTATTGCAGTGCATGAGGTTAGCAATGAGCGCGACATTTAATTTGTCGACGAGAAGAAAGTACCTACTTCAGAAATTACTTTATTTCCTACAGTGCTTACTTACATAACTGTACTTAAACACTCGATTTTATAGATAGTAATCTAAGTATTACCACAATCTAATAAATAAATCAATCCAAAAAATGAAACAATAAATTCGCAATGAATATCCGTAGATGGCCTCCACGTCGCAGCTAGAAATCCCCGGAATCGTGAGACAAATTTTAGATTGTGCCGTAAATTTTTTACAACACTCATAAAAACGTCATAAACTGGACTAGAATTGGTGAATCAATGACCTCAGCGACTTGGCATCATCCGCGAACCTAAAGAGATTTTGTATTTTTCGTCGTAATGTCGCGACAAATCCAAAAAATATCGAACTTTTATGCAAAACAATATCCGCGGATAGTACCTATAGATATAATAAAAATGAAGATTTGACGTGTCTGCACAAAATATTATAATAAAATATCGGAGCGGGCTAAGAATAGGGAATATCAATAGAATGCAATTCCATCATTTTTGGAAAATTTCTTCGGTTATCTTATCTTTATTAGATTTTAACACTTCAGGTTTTCAGGGTTTCAGGTTGAAAGTAACACCAACATTTGAACGTTAACAATCGTAAAACTTGTCATTATTGTTTAAATTAGTACAGGAGTTTCGAGAAATTTAATTAAAGTAACACATAAAGGGAAATTTATTGAGATAACTTTCGAGATATCTCTCATCATATCTTCATAACTTGATCATAACCAATTCAAATCACGCACAAACGCCTACATTAAACAAAAACATCAAAGGCAAACTCTCAACCGCCGCGCGAGGGTTCAGTGAGATTATAGAGTGTGAGGTCTGAGGACCGCGGGGGAAAGGCTCTCCTCAGGGAGTTATTTGAAGGTTAGAACTCCCCTCTCCAATCCGCGAATACATGTTGCTCGAAATCAGATTTTCTATTGAAGGTAGGTATTATAATATTATATTTATCCGCGTAAACAAATTACCATTGATATATTTGTTTTAAATTTTCCAGTGGAGCTAGGATGCGCAACATGATAAAATTTTATCGAGCCATTTTATCGATTCTCGTCGACATAATATATCGTTTTGTCTACCAGTGGTAAAAAAATGTTTAACCGACTCTAGTCTTAACTCAATACCCCACTACTGCACTTTTTTGCTTGGACGCCCACAAATATTTGTCGTGTCGACAATTTTATCTTTCGTTCGATAAACATATCATGTTGCGCATCCTAGCTCCGCAGGATTGTAGGAGAATAACATGTGCATACCCGGCGGTTTGTGATTTTTTTTTAGAAGTATAATGTACCTATAACCAAGCACTATTAATGCCTTTTTGGTCGCGTTCTATTTCAATAAATAAGTTAATAAATAAATAAAAGCAGAGAGGTATGAAAAGTTGCTTAAAAATACCGTTAGTTAAGTTTTTGATTAAATTGTAACACGTGTTTCTACGTTATTTGTGATTTATTGATGTAAATAATATGTATAAGGTATAAGCGTAATTATTAATCTTTTGGTTTCTTAAACTAAAATTAATGTAGAAACTTATTAAATTTCTTGTGCCAATTCGTCGCTTTCCTATGTCTCAAATAACAAAATTGTGCAGCATCTAAATCAAGAATGAGCCTCCTGTATATTATAAGCAGGCGGGAAAGAAACGAGGCGATTTGTCTTATTTATCGCGCGGCGCAGCGCGGCGTGGCGATAACGGCGCGGGCCCATTCCTCCGTTAATGGCTCAATGATCCCCCGGGGACTTCTCACTCCCCCAGTCTGGCTTGGACACGACCAAATGCATGTTTGCAACCACAGAGATAAGGATACAATAACTAGAAAAGCGGTGTTAACGGAACAAGCGTACAATGTCTGAGCAAACGCTCACACTTTTCCGAAAATTTCTTAGCTCACATCTATACATAGGTTTTAATTTAAAATTAACAGCTTTTCACTAAATGCATATGAAATTATATACCTACGGTAGGACTTACATAAAAAAAAAAAACAATTTTTAATCTTTTTCTCTGTCTGTCTGTTTGTTCCGAGTAATCTCTGAAACGGCTGGACCGACTTTAACTGGACTTTCACTGGTACGCTACGCTATTTTTTATCCCGGAATTCCCGCGGGATCTCTGAAATTAACGCGGGTGAAACTGCGGGGCACAGCTGTCCTAAATATATTTTCTACAATATTCCACTCACTGTCAATTTCAAACACCTCCTGAGTAAATACGTAACAATAGCGTTACATTTCATTACCTATACCATGACGAATAGTTTTATGTGCGAAAATTTGTCTGCGACACTGGTTTTCATCTGTTTTCATACAAAAGTGAGTTGATGATCACTGCTCTATGTTTGCAAAGGAAATAAAACCACTGTTGACTATTCATTTAGTTATTCAATCTCTTTGCGATATAGATAGGGATAAAAGATGTCATATAAATAATACAATTAATAGCTGTTTTATATAATATTTTTTATCTGTCTATCTGTCCGGACTAATCTTTGGAACTGCTGCGACGAACGGCGGTATCGGTAGGTATACGTATAGAAAGTTAAGTGCAGGACAATGTAAGTTCCCGGGGAAATCCCCAACTTCACGATAGTAAAATAACAGCTAGCATATAACCGACCGGGATTGTGCTCGTTTTTTTTTTATTATGATCTCAGTGAACTAGGTATATTGATGGTCAAAACATCTGTTGTTAATTGAATTATGTTTGTTCAGTTTTAAATTATTTTGTAAAATTTTAGTATTCACGACATACATAACAAAAAACAATTTAGTATCTATATAAATAAAAATGAATCGCCAAATGTGTTGCTAAGCGTATAACTTCCAAACAACTGCACCAAATTGGAAAAATCTTTTTTTGTGTTCGTTATTGTCAGCACAAGGTTTTTATAAAAGAAGTTTGGAGTTCCTGCGGAAATTTCGAAACTCACGCGGGTGAATCTCCTAAACGGTTGGACCGATTTTGACAGAAGTTTCACTGCTAATTAGCTGATGTCATTAGGAGTTCCTGTGGGATTCTTGAACTTAAACTCATGTGGGTGAAACCGCGGGGTGCTTCTAGTTTTATAATAAAAGTATTGTAGTAAAATATTTACATGTATTGCGAGAAATTCAATTGAAACCAGCCCTTTAGTAGGTATAATCGAAATCTAACCAACGACGCGACGTGCGTATAAAACCCGATCGATCTGATCACGGCTCAGAGGGACTGATTGCTTTATCCACTGCTATATATAGCTGTTAAACTATTGAATGACCCTCGACCCATAAAATATCTAGGCTTTATAGGAATATCTCGCCTGGACTTCACATATTATACGAGTTGAATATATTTTCCTGCAAGTCCAATAGGGAATTTTAGTGTTTATTTTTTATTATTATTATATAAAGCTTTATGTATTAGTAGTATGATAGCATTAATCTTTTACAAATATCTTTTGTGCTTTCAGAGATAGGGCTCTTTAAAATTTCAAGTTAGACAAGGAAAGTGCTACAGTCCTAGTGACGTCACTCGGCTTGTAGTGCCCTACAACCGCCATACAAAATTCCGTTTTAGAAAGAGACAGACATAGTCAAAATTGAACAGTTTATAGGTAACAATTACATTTTTTAAACAAATCTATTGATTTTTTTCGCTTATGTTATGCTTATCCATGATATTTTCGAGTGTAATTATTGGATATCAACATTCCAACAACAGTGAAATAGCCTATCATTCACCGCGTTTTCATCTGCGCATTTCCTGAAATTCCCTCGGCAGCTCTGTGTATACCTAAAGAAAAAATATCTTATTTTTTAATCCAGAACATATTCCATTTAAATTAAATTTCATTTAAATCTGTTCAGTTCAGTGCAGTCGTTATAACGTAGCAGCTTGATTGAGTACATAACTATAGCTGGATTAATTTCGGAATTTCCCCAGGAATCAATCCACAGTGGTCTTCTACACTCAACAAACTACCTACTTCACACACTTTCGCCGGGCAAGTAGTTTTTTGGATTAATGAGTAAATCCGTGAAATCTGTATTTATTTAGTTAGAATACAAACGAATTTATTTAATACTTACCTATAACCTAGTTATCCCGATTTTTTGAATTTTAAGTATATTTACTTATTTACAAATCCTTAGGTAAAATGGCAGGGACGACGTTTTCAATATCTTTGGCTGGGACTTACCTGTAAAAAAAAGGAAAAATTCATTAATTATAATCCACCAAACAAACACACATACACAATCGCAGTTTACATTTTTAACACAAGATTTTTACTTGAGAACAGAATTGAAATGAAATAATATTGATTTTGCAACCAAAAATAAAGCGATTTACAAAATGTCATCACTTCGTATGTAACGGCCGATAAAGCAGCCGAGGCTGACCTATATAAATTTATTTTATGCACATTGTACCTAGTAATATCTTCCCATAGTCCTTCGTTGAACCGTATGCATAGAGATTACCACCGGAAAAAATTTGTCGAATTATTTTTGGAAAAGTCTTGATAAAATATAAACATACCTAGGGTACCAAAACCTTTCTCTTTTTAAATAGATTAACTAATTGTAAGATTTCTTTGTCAATTTCTTAGTGCAAATCCTTTTTTTTTACCTATTTTTCATTTGCCTTTCAACATATAATATTTTCAAAACATAACAAGTATCTGTGTTAATACCAAGGCAGAGATATAAGGCTGTTATAACCACCAGGTGACACTCCATACAAATGAACTGATTCAAGTACCTACTTTCCTACAAGTAAAGCCGGCTTGTACGTATACGTATTGTGCGTGTGTGCGTATCGTACGGTTGACAGCGAGCTGACAGTAATTGTCAGCGTTCAGTAAATAACTGTCACATGTAGAATCTACGTGACTTGTGTTAAACTTTCCTCTATCTTTACCAAGGTCATTATCGGGGGGTATGAGGAGGCATGCAACTGGCGAGAGGCGGAGAGTGTCGCTTCTTTAAAAATGTATAATCTCTGATCTTTGATTATAACAAGTTTGTACTTTTATTGATGTTAGTCCCCCCTGTGTAGTGCTAATGAATAATTCATTATATTTATATTACAACATGAATAAATAATAATTGTCTCAACGCAGTCACGCGACGAATTACAAGTCATAGCTCACCGGTCGTACGCAACGTAAAAACCATTCGGGGGTACGATTTCATATTGTGGGGAAGACAAACAAACAGTTAAACAACTTTTACGAGATACTAGTAAAGAATTTGATCATTCATTCATATGCATTCTCGTTTATTTTTAAAGTATTAAAGTATAGTAAGGTGCTTTAAAATTAGCTGCAAATTTTTGCAGAATAGAAAGTATACAAAAAAATTATATTATAAGTTTGGTGGTTTTTCCGAAAATGAGGAAAATAAATTTATTGAAAAACACCCTTACAAAAAGCTTAAAACTCTACATTCATTAGGTACAGTATAATTATACGTAGCTCACTAATACGTATACAATGCACGCGCCACGCACACAGCGAGCGATGCATCAGCTGGTCGAATACTACTCAGGTCATTAACCTTAGGATACCGGCGATTGCCATTGAGCTCGAGAATTTTTTTTTTTCCATTTTTTTATACACCTTTTTAAAATGGTGTATACTTCCAACCCTATAAATATTTGCAGCTAATTTTGGAACACCTTATATAAATACTTAGCTAGAAGTTCTAATTATTCCCTCTGAAAATGCGTAACTTAATACCTGAAAAGTTATCACCAAGTGCCATCCCACTTCCGCATACAAAAGCGTGCACACACATACAATATTTCTTCTTTTTGTCAAAACGTAGCAAAGGTAATTCTTCAAACGTATTCAGCCTTATTCTATTCAAAGTGGAGTGGTGTTACAAAACATTTTACTTTGTCGAGAAGAACTTTGGAAAGAATTTGTCACTGAATGCCACTGAGGGAAGGAAATGAGTTGCCGTGGGGTTGCGTTGATGCGGCCCTGATATTATTTAAAGAAAGTTCTTTTCTTTTTTCTATTTTAAATACACGTTTTCAAATGCTATCTATCATAGATATGTCGTTTACTCTTAATACTAGCTAAAAACATATTAACTGTGCTACAGCACAGGCTCTGATTAGTGTGGGATTGAGTTACATTCTGTTGTAATGTCCAAGTATTATTTTATATATTATACTAACTGTTCTCTGCAGTTTTATCTCTGTGAATTTTGGGAATCCCTCAGGAACTCTCAAAATGAAAAAAAAAACTGGTTTCTAGACTTCGCTGTCTTGTCTGGATGTAAAAGCATCAGTCAAACAGTCAATTAAATTTGTATTTTAGAAGTGTACATTCACAGGGTCGAATTTCCCTCGTTTATTCACTCTTAAATTGGTTTTCGCAATTGTATAATATATTGTACATTTATTTTTGAGAGAGGCCCTTAACAATGACAGAACACCCGCTCAGGACCCGCTGCAAGAAGATTACCTACAATTGTTTTTGTTTCAAAACCAAGTTCCTTCCTTTGCGAAAAGAATTTATATGAGTTCATTATTAAACCGAGATTATGTTGGGGAAGTGAGTGATCTGTCTGTTTATTTTTTTGAGGCTGTTCCCCGCGATTTCACTCTCATTAATTTCGGAGTTCCCGCGAGAATTCTAGGTTAAAAAGTATTATATGTCCTTTTCTGTTCAATTCAGTTCAGTTTAAGAAAAAGAATCGTCTTGTAAATACATGTATTTATACTAGGTACTAGCTGTTCCCCGTGGTTTCACCCGCGTTAATTAGGAAGTTCCCGCGGTAAAAAGTAGTAATCCTATCTATCCTTCTCTGTAGACTGTAACCTTGACAATGTGAATGCACTACTAAAAGGATTTTCATGCGGTTTTCATCAATATATAGAGTGATTCAAGAGGAAGGCTTAGAAAGGTATGCGTATCGTTTATACTGGAATTCCTGTGAAACCGCAGGGGACAGCTATTAAAAAATAAATAAATAAACTCACATTTGTTAATATAAATATATCTACTATACTTTCCTATACGCCTTGACGAACAATCTTATTCTTCGTACCCTAAGGTCCGTATTTATAATCTAAACTCAAGGGCCCATAATATCCTCTCAAGATATAATCTGTCTTGCTCATTAAGATGGAAAATGAAGAAAACAAACTAAAACTTGAGAGCGTATTTTTGATGATGGGTTGATATTTATCAAGCAAAATTATCTCGCCATAAAACCAACTTAAATAAACGAAAATCGTAGATGTGTACTGTGTAGAATTAAAGTAGATACAAATATAAATAATTCATAAAGTCGGATTTGTCGGCTTGTCTCCAATCTCTACACACATTTCTCCTACAAAATATACACCGCTCATAAAAACAATGAAAATAAAATCGGAACCCCTACCATACCATGTTATTTCTTCCCTTGAGAAACTAAATAGTAAATATTCGCCTTAACACGAGCGCCATAGAGTTCAATTTCAATGCCTCCTTTCATTAGGGATTATGCCCATGATCGATAGCAAATTGTTTCGTTGCGTATCTAATTACAGGAGCTCAAAGTAGCTTTTCCTTTGAGCTCGTGTACGAAGATCATATCGTCTATGTAAATTGGATCTTACGGATTTGTAGTTAGGGTGGAAAATCGTTCGTTAACGGTGCGATGACTCATGTTCTGCTGAAGGGCGATCCACCCCGGACGGAAAGCTGGAAGGTCAAACACAAGCTTTGTCTTTTTCCGCTGTAGGAAAATTACTTTTAGGTCATTTTATTAGGTTATGACTAATAGGTTAGGTTGTTTATGCACCGAAATATTGTGATGGGAAAAATAAAATTTCTTTTTAATCTAACAATTAGTATTGTCTAGACAGAAATACATGTCTAAAAAAATTAAAATGATATTGGTGACCAAAAGATGAGGACACACTGTACGTGTATGGCTTGTATAGGACATCCAGTTCTTTTCTTTTTCTCCTGACTCTTTACGGAACTTCAACTGAGGATCCTAATCCCTAAGTCATAATTGTGTATAATCACTTGTCACTAAAGGTACATAGTGATCATATAAAAGGCAGAAGAAATAAGCATCATATTATAATTACTAATTAGTGTTTCTTCACAGGAAACGTTAGCAAATTCTTTAAATGTCTATTCAGTTGTCAAACTTGTGTAAAAACAAAAGTAGCTTCCAGGTTTTGCCCTTTTATTACAAGCCACACCTCCCGCGAAAATTGATTTACCTTTGTGAATAAAGCTAAAAGCTATCGAATTGCGCACTCTACAACCACATATAGTTACGTGACAGTACTGAGTACACTCACACACACACATGTTGAAATTCAGGTAACAAACTAAAATAAGGTATATTGTCGTTGCCTAAGGTCGAAATTCGAAGTATGATCCCCTGAATGTGACGCAGTTTATTTAACAGTCATTGTTCGATTTGATATAAATAAACGTCAGGCCGATGCGATGGAGTCAAGAAAGGAAATCGACTCTTTTGTTGCGTTAAGAAAAATATAAACGTTTTTTTTTTTTTAATGTTTTCTCAAAATATAACAGGTGAAGGTTTTGTGATTTGACAGCACGTACAAAGGAAATTGACATGAGCATTTTGAAGTAAAATTGATCATCAGTTTGACGTAAAGAGCAGATCAAGTATTTATTTTTGTTCGGGAGTTTTCTTTATATTATATACAAGCTGTCCTTCGCCGTTTCACCCGCGTTAATTTCAGAGTTCCCGGGGGAATTTAGGGATAAGAAGTACCCAATATCACTCAGGACTATATCCCGTATCCTTATCCCGTAGAAGTTACGGTAACCGTAACTTCTTCTAAAAGCACAGAAAATCGGTTCAGTAGATCCAGAGATTACCCCCTACTGTATGTATAATAAGTTATAATTAAAACGTGTAACGTAAGTCGTAAAAATAAGACACACCTAATTCACGAATCTATGTATATGGTAATTAATTATTGTTACTTTCTACAATTTAGGCTCGTCTATTTTCTTTTGGCTTCTCTTTTACATTATTTCTTGTCTGCTCAATTCCCTAAGGTCGGCCGTAGATTCACAAATAAACCGAACTCATTCGATATATTTACCAGAAAAAAGCGGCCAGCCCAGGACTACAATCTCATTGTGTATTTAGATTACGGTTAGGCACTTAATAGCGAAACCTCCAAAGTGCGACCGTATAAAAATTTTATCAATACTCTTTCAACTTCCTATTGGATGCGCAGAAACCTTACATCAACTTACATCAAATACTTCTATGTTTGCTTATACTATTTGACACTGTTTGCGTTTTGTAGCTATAAAAAATAAATTAGTATAATATGTATGAAATTTATTTAAAATAAATAAATAAATTTCGGTGTTAAATTTTGTTTTTCAAAAAAAAGTTAACACCTAAAAACAAATAAAGTAGAGTTGCCAACCGTCCTGTTTCCCAGGACATGTCCTTATTTTTGGGGCGTTCCTGAGTTTTGAAGTGGTGTCCTGAGTTTTTAAAGCGACCTTGCAATCCTGGTTTTCTATATTTGGGGGTGGCAACCCTAAAATAAAGTATAACGTGTCGTAACTTGATAAGGATGATAATATCACTGGTCATTAAAATTAAAAAAATGATACTGGCACAAACTGGTAATTATTTATTTATTTATTTATTTATTCAACAATATTCCACAGCACATGACAGTAATCACAAACAAATTTCAAAAAACTATATTTAGGCCATTACGGAATAGCACTATGTTACCCAATCTTATTCACATTAGCAATAACTATTATTATAATAAAGAATAAATAATTAAGACTAAAATAATTTTAATATTGATTCGAATCGCAACTGTAAAAATGTAAATCAATCTGGGTCTCAACTTAATATTATGTTATGTTGTGTGTGTGTTTGTGTATAGTTGCATGTGAGTGTAGTTTATAATTTGAAGAGAGGGTATTTGTTTTTGTCGTTGAACTGAGCAGAGTTCCTAATATAATGTCGGGTTCACATGAAGATGACATGTGTAACCTCGAGCAATAAATAATAATCAAGTAAATGAGAAATAATAATTAGATGCCAATTGTCAATAAATAAAATAGACCACAAATCAAAAATAAAAAAATAAAAACAAAAATAAAATTCAAAAATTAAAAATTAGAAATAGGTACATACAGTCTGATAACTATGAACTACAATGATTAAAGTCAAAGCATATAAATTAAATTCATGTTTTAAAAAAAAATTAAAAAAATATATATTACAAGTGGAATTTTTTTGGAAAAGGTACTAAAATTTATTAGAAAATATATACGAGTATGTTTCTTTGTTGCCAGTAACAACTTGCGATAAATTGTATGCAGTGTTTGTGATCAAATGGGTTGTGAGTGTTGCGTGGGAGGGCCGACACTCGACGAGGCAAGATTAAAATAACCACCATACTTGACGCCATGCCCCACGCAGACCCTAGATTTACATATTAACGCTCCAGGCTCTCGTATCTCAACGAGCAATCGAAATAAAACCCTCGACTACACACGACGCTGAATTATATTGTTTTAATGTGCTCTGTAATAATGGGAACCGACGGGCATGTATGAATGGGCATGAACTGTTCCCCCGCGTCAATTTCGGGATTCCCGCGTAAATTCCAGGATATAAAGTACCCTATGGCCTTTACTGTACCTTTGATTAGGTACCTGTAGGTATACAACATTTCACGAGGTTTCACTCGCGTTAATTTCGGGATTCCCGAAGGGATTCCGGGATATAAAGTACCCTATTTCCTTGTACCCTGACAACGTGTATGCAAAATTTCATGATGATCGGTCGAGTAGTTAAAGCGTGAAATAGCAACAGACAGAGTTACTTTCGCATTTAAAATATCGATATCGAAGGAGTTGTTTAAAGGCCCTAGCAAATGGAGATCCGTAGTTTACTCCTTGTTGTCGTGAACTATTGAAAAACTATTTTAAAATTGTGAATAACAACGAAATTCTTGAGAATTCCAAATATCATTCGTACCTATACCTTTTAAAATTGAAAATATAATATGTAGTACAAGAAAGTATTTGATCACACAAGCACAGTCACAGATTTATGCACAAATTGTATACCAAGCCAAAATAATATCAAAGTGTCCACGATGAAGAATAACATTCATACGACAACAGATTTCGGAAAATACCTAACCTTTCCAAAATGTTTACAAACAAACCTTTCCATTCTGTCATCAAGCAAGTAGGTATTTACATTTGCTGAAATTCTTTAGGTTAAGGGATAAATTTTATATCCTTACCCAAAAATAAAGGAACCAACATTGTATATTTTATAAAAAAAAATGGTCATTTTTACAATAGATATAATACTATAATAATACCTATCAATGATATTTTTAAAGTGCTCAGGGTATAAGTATAGTAAAACAAAACAAAAGAATCTTGTCTGTCCATCTTTAGCAAGATAATTCTACAATCCAGCTAGACCGGTCTGAGAATGCTTCAATCTACTTATCCTAAAGGCATTCTCATCGAAGTTACACAGCTATCTATGGAAACATATAACATTTATATGCAAGCAAGACCTTAAAATATGTAATGGATGCGCAGTGGTATAAGTGCTTTCAAATTTAGAACGTCGATGTTGCCATGTAGCTACCTCACAAGCATGCGAAAATGTCTATATAGTTATTATACTATGAGTATATGTTTTATCTTAAAGTGCACTGTTATACTATACTAGTTGTGCCCCGCGGTTTCACCCGCGTTAATTTCAGCGTTCCCGCGGGAATTCCGGGATAAAAAGTACCCTATGTGTTAATCTGATGTATAAGCTATATTATTGTAAAGTTTTATTTAAATCCATCCAGTAGTTTTTACGTGAAATCCATGGATGGATCCATCCATCCATCCATACATACTTACAAACTTTCTCGTTTATAATATTAGTAGGATTGCGATATTTGTCCACCGTCGAAGCCCGAAATCTCTTAAGTATAATAAAATAATAAGGTTTTTTTTTAAAACTATATTAGGTATTAGTAGATTATTATATTATATAATAGTTACGCGTTTCCACACTTTTTTTTTCAAATACTTATAAAATGCTTTGTCTTGAATGACTGATGACTGATGGATCAACGCACAGCCTAAGATCGTAGAGACCTGAAACTTGGAGGGTGTGTTCTTTCTTTGTATGACGTAGGCATCCGATAAGAAAGGATTTTTGAAAATTCTACCCCTAAGGGTGTGAGGGGGGGGGGCAAAGTTAGTATGTAACAATTCCGCGGGAACTCCGAAATTATTGCGGGTGAAACCGCGCAGGACAGAATCAATAAAAAAATTGGTTACCAGCCGTTCTTAACTATGATATCAATAAATTAACGATGATCTTGATTTGAAATATGTAAACAAATTAATTGACAGCAAATTGTTTACTTGTGCCAACCCTAACCTTCATATTCTGTCGCGTCCCTGTTGTCTAGACAGTCGGCTTGTACCATGCGGTCATGGACGTCAACCAACCAGATGTCTTCATTTTACTGTATAATAACACCTATACTATATAGCACTAACTACGGAGCAATGCATGTCGCTCGGGGGAAAGGTATCTAGAGTAAAAAAAAAACTGGAATTTTGCTGGGGTTGTTTAAAACTAAATGCCTTAATTATTATTGTCGTGTAATTTTTTTCCTTTTTTTTTCTATTCAATTAAAGCTTTTTTCTTCATGATTGTTCAAATACAAACAAAATATTTTAATTTCTGTTAGTAAAAGTACCTATTCGTACCTAAATATAAATAGATTATGCGTATTTCTACAATATATATTTCCTACAACTAGATATTCGAATCAAGTATCGGAACTGTAGCAAGCTTAACTTCCTGTTGATATAAACTAGTTTAATCAACTTCATGAAATAAGCAACTTGTACACGTAGCACTTGGCAGTTGGGAATCGTGAGTGGGAACGCTTTTAGTTAGTTTTTCAGTTAATACAGTTACGTAGAAGATTGTTGTAACCTTTTAGGTAAATATATCTTTAGAATAGGTTTAATATAAGTGAATATAAATCGGTAATCAATCTTTGGGCATAACACGTAGGTATAACGGCTTTCGGCGAACCGTTGCGGAATCGCACAAACAGTGCATTGAAAAAAGTTTTTTTTTTAGTATATCTCTAATTCGTAATTTATTCATGCATTACACGTCACATCCTTACTTAATATTACAAAATGCGAAAGTTTGTTTGTATGGATGGATGTTTTTTACTCTTTCTCGCAAAAACTACTGGATGGATTTAAATGAAACTTTACAATAATATAGCTTATACATCAGATTAACACATAGGGTACTTTTTATCCCGGAATTCCCGCGGGGACTCTGAAATTAACGCGGGTGAAACCGCGGGGCACAACTAGTTTATCACAAACTAGCTGTGCCCCGCGGTCTCACCCGCGTGAGTACCGGAATTCCCGCAGGAACTTCAAAGTAGCCTAATTTACTTCTTGTAACATCAGCTAGTTAGTAGTGAAAAGCCCGTCAAAATCGGTCTAGTCGTTTCGGAGATTCACCCGCGTGAGTTTAGGGAATTCCCGCAGGAACTCCAAACTTCTTTTATTCCGCTTCTTCCTACAATAACAAACACAACAAAAAATAATAAAATTAGCGAAATTGATCCAGCCGTGCACGCGTGATGTAATGACCAAGGGAAATAGGGATTCATTTTTATATACGTATATAGACATAGATTATCTAGAAAATGCACCTAAAGATGACGCTTAGTTTGTGTACCTACTTGACCTTGTGAATAGAACGTTATATGTTAACATGTTATTAACATGTTCAGAAAAAATACTGAAAATTTTTACTTTTCATAATGTTAATTAAAACAACGATTAAATAAGCGACAGTATTAAATTAACAACGCCGCAAATTATGCTCGAATCTCGCTGATGGAGCGATCCCCAATTACTGTGGATTTATGGTCACTCTAGTGTCGTGGTTTGATATACAGGGCGATGTCAGTGTGCGTCCATAAATGCTGTTATTTATTCGGTGACGATGACAGCTTATGTGCTTGCCTGGCAACGAGGTTTCGCTTTGTTTGCGATGGGTCGATCCGTGATTGTTACTAATTGCGGAGACCCAAACAATTAATTGGGTTTATTTATGAGAACTATATTATTAATTTAGCAATTATTATAATCTATACATATAATAAAACTGTAAGCATTGTATAAATAAATATGGTAGGTATAAAAAAGATAGGTATTTCGGAATTAAAAAATTACCAAAGTCAATTATCACTAACTCAAACAACGACGCCTCAAAAGATTTTAAACAATAGGTATTTAGCTGTAATCCAAATTCAATACAAAACTTTATCATGTACCTAACTGAAATGAAAATGAAATAAACTTTATTTGTTACGACAACCGTTAATATATGAAATAACATAAACAAGCACAACCAGCGTATCGCAATAAAAAGGCAACCAGCTCAGCATAAGTCGGGAACCGGGGGGCCCGACGCTGATCTTCCGCTGGTGCCGCATGTGGCGTCACGGATGTGAGCGAAGAGAGAAAACTTAAATTATACTTTTATATTAATTTCATACATAGGAATCTCAAACCATAATAGGCAATGACTGAAGGCAAAAATAAATCGCAAAATAGGTACATAAATTACATTATAATATTACATAAATTAAATAACAGTGTCGATATAATGTACCTATGATAAAAGTGTATAATACCACATAATAATATAAACAAAACTTTATAAAATATAATATAGCCACACCAGAAAGCGCAAAATAGTCTGACTTTAAATACATGATGGGTACTAATAAAACAATAAACAAACAAAAAAGAAAATACAAATTATACAAAATGTTGAGTGAACTGCGTTGTGTTTATTGCTTCAACGATGTAAAAGTTGTAAAAGATATAAAATTGATATTAAACGTAGCTCAAATATTGAAATGAAAAGATACAGTATTCTAGCGGCTTGTGACTGTATGTACCAGGCACCTAAGTACTGATGGTATGCGCTGATGAAATACCGATTTTATAGCCTGTCTAGACTGGCAGCAACTGGCGGCATTATTCTTATATCGGTACATACCACGGTACAAACAGTCCCCACGCGTTCCACACTTTACACCTCTGCTTTACATCTCAGGGGTTTTATCATCAGAAATCCTGATTAACGTGTTTCTTTATTTGAAAAAAAATGCACATAATATACCGATTCTAACTTCAAAATACAAAACTAAAAACAAACTTTCATTACCATTTCTTCTTTTTTCAAAAACTTTTTCTTAGTGCTGCCTACATTATAACAAAAAAACTTGTGTACAATTTCCAGTTTCCGGGCCTAGAGGTTTGATCTAATTAACTAGCGTCGATTTTTTTTATATTGCTTTTAAGTAAGCGCTCATTAACTCTTGAAACGAAGTCCTAATTGTTGATGAAGAAACTCAATAAATCTCTTAGCAATTTTTCTATTAGTCTAAATTTTTTTTATTTTTTTTTATGTCATAGGGGGCAAACAGGCAGGTGGGACACCTAATGGTAAGTGATTACCGCCGCCTATGGGCATCTGCAACGCCAGAAGGCATGCAGATGCGTTGCCGACCTGGAATGGGGATGGGAATTCTAGTAAATGTTTAAGACAAATATTAACGAGATCATCGGTTTAACTTAACGCTTTTATTGACCACACGTTTACGAGTAAAGATCAAATTGTACCATTTTGTAGCGTTCAGTGATTTATTCCTCTAACTAATGAGCACATGTTGAAATATGGCGCCCCAACAACTCCATGTTTGTTAGAAGGTATAAAAGTTTCGGGCCGTGGCTACATTTCATTTTGAAATATTGACATTCCTGACCTTTAGTTGGAGCATTCCAATTAGTTTACAAGTTGCTGATTGACCTAGTTCGTGCTTTTGGACGTACTTATAACCGTATAACGGGTAATTTTTTTATATGTCTGTTTTAGAAAGAGTATGAACTTCGTATTTGCTTGAATCTAACTCTACATGCCCTAACTTTACAAGGCCTAACTTCACAAACTCTACACCTTAGTCAAAATTTGTGACTTGGCGGTTTCATTGCTACAAGAACTATTGTATAACAGAAAATTAATGAACAATGGATACATTTTTCACCCATGTGAATGTAGCGAAATAACCAAGCCACAAATTTTGACTAAGGTGTAGAGTTTGTGAAGTTAGGCCTTGTAAGGTTAGGGCGTGTAGAGTTGGAAGCTTGGCTCTACATGAGATCTGATAACTATTTGACAGTGCGAGTCTTATGATCTCATCTAATGGCAACATTTTACATTAAAATGTTCTTGGTGGGATATAATTTTACTTGATAGTTTAGGAATTCACCACCGTTAAGTAAAAGAATAATCATTTAAATCGGTTGAAATAAACATTGATTGATATATTTAATAATTACGGACGATTTGAGGACCTTCTATTTTTCTGTCGATTAAAAATATTATACGTACCAATGTGTATATTTTTCGCTGTTAATAATTTTTATGAGACTACAATCACCTTAGCAACCTATATTTTAATGAACCGTTTACTTGACTCATCTTTTTCAAGCATGAAAAATTTGTTTTACTTATCCTTTGTAAATTTTTCGTTAAAAATGTATTTAATTACTGAAAGTCGGTCAATATTTGAAATAAAACAATATTTTTATGTAAAATAAGTGGACAAAGTTTACTAAGAATTACTAAGAATAGTTGTACCGATTTTAAGTTAAAACTTATTGTAATCAATTTACCTCTCACAAAAAAAATACATACAATAGGTAGATATATATGTACAATGCAAAGACCTATCTATTCCACGAATCCTAAACAGAATATTCCGCAAGCAATAATCTCGTATCGTCCTTTGAGTATGTCGAGTAAGTGAATATAAAAGTCTCGAGAAGGCCATGTTCTCTATAGATAAGGCTGAACAGCCAGCCATTGAGGCGTCCTCTAGATAACACTATAGCTCGAGAACTGCACGTGACGTAAGCGTCCCCTACCCTGGGACTCTCACAGATCACTTTGCATTCTGCCTTAGACGTATAAAAACACAATCCCAATTAATATTATAAATGCGAATGTGTTTTTTAGTTTGGTATGCTTTTACGCCATAACTACTTAACCGATCACCATGAAATTTTTCATACACGTTGTCACGTTTTTGTCTTATATTGTTATGTTTGTCTTACACAGACATAATGACGTAACTTTTTATATACCTACAAGTCGTTTTAAATAATTGACTATATTTTATTTCTGAAGGTGTGGCTGTCAGCCAGTGTGGTAAACACATCTGTTAAAGGCAAATTGCTTAAATCTCTGTGAAATTTTATGCGCATTATTTTTATTTTTCGCCTCTTTACCTAATACACAATTTTTTCCTTATCCGTATCGTTTAATTTGCTTTTGTGTAATAAATACTGAAATTCTTCTTTGCAGGAAAAGTTTATGCAAAAGCGGTGAAACAGATGTAAAAGTCATTCGTTATCATGAACACTTTTATACTACTTCAGCTTGTTACCCCATTTTCCGGGTACGGCCAACGCTCTAGCGTATCATATTATATGTAGATACTATATAAAAGCATACTATAATATATAATATCTTTTTGCGTATCCTGTCCTGCTCCGCAACTAATACTAATCAAAAACTATACAAAAAAGTTAAACACATTATTCTAATTTTTATACTGTATTTTCTGAGACCTTGATTTTTAATCAAATTATAGGTCTTCACAGCGAATATTAAGGACACAAAATAATAAATATCACACTTTTTACACAAGCAAAATTTGAGGCTAAATGTTTGCTGAATTCAAAAAACAGTGTCCCGGGCAAAAGTTAAATTTTGCAACCTATTAACAGGGTTAAGTGGACAATTCTATGCGCCCCAGTCAGTCCTTAATGAGTGAAATTTTAATTGGTCCGCTCTTTCCTTGGTTAAATATTAAAAAACCACTATACCATTTTCTTGAAAGCTTTATTCTTGAAAACGCGGCGAGCCATTACTACCTACTACACTACCTACTCATACAAAGTCTTTAAACGACATCCCGTAGCTTATAGGCTTGTCCGCACTTATTCACATGTAAATTAAGTTTTAATTAGATTAATACCTGCACCTAGTTGTCAAAAAAAATCGAGCATAATAATAATAATAAAAATAATAATGCCCGATCATTATTGTGTCCAAGCATTTTATTTATCCATGTGTTCTGTTAAAGAGCTTTAATCTTTTTAAAGATATATAAATAAATACAAATGTTAGTTGGCTTGTAGTGTGTGCGACGAGCTAGTGTGTCAGGGACGAGACAGTTGTACGTATAGCTGGAGATAAGCCCCGAGGCGCCGGGAGTGCGAGGCGCCGTAATGAGAGGTCGGGGCGGACCGCCTTAAGCACCCGTGTCGCTGGAACCACACACCGCTGCGGAACATATTAAATATGCAGATTTACAGTTACCACACTTAATACCGAACCACAAATACGTAGTAAATAGCAATTACAAACTGGGTCGTGCGAGCGGTTGCTACGGTGTGAATTGTCAGGGTTCCTTTGGGAAAACTTTGATATATAGGAACTAGCTAGTAGGGTACTGCTGGTCTGTACTAATCCTTACTATTATAAATGAAAAATGAGTTTATTTGTTTGTTTGTTACGCTTTCACGCTTTAACTGCTCAACGGATCATCACGAAATTTCGCGTAGACGTTGTCAGCGGTATGGAGAAGGACTAGGGTACTTTTGTCCCGGAGTTCCCGCGGTAAATCTGAAATTACCGCGGTTGAAGCAGCGAGGAATATGTAGTGATATTATACGTATAAATGTGAATTTCAGTTGGTTTGTTACGCGTTCTCGCCTTAACTACTCGACCAATCATCATTCATCACGAAATTTTT
This sequence comes from Zygaena filipendulae, assembly GCA_907165275.2. NCBI lineage: Eukaryota > Metazoa > Arthropoda > Insecta > Lepidoptera > Zygaenidae > Zygaena > Zygaena filipendulae. Next base: position 8,778,294 of record OU015664.1, read on the forward strand.
CATACACGTCACGTTGGCAGGGGTACCTACAAAAAAACACACAGGGCACTTTTTATCCCGGAATCCCCGCGGGAATTTTATAATATGATCGCGGATGATATTGCTAGAAACAGGTAATCCATACTAATATTATAAATACGAAGAAAACTCTCTGTCTGTCGGTCGGTCTGTCTGTCTGTCTGTTACGCTTTCACGCCTTAACGACTCAACTGATCATTATGACATTTTGAATACACGTTGTCAGGAGTATATAGAAGGACATAGGGTACTTAGTATCCTGGGATTCCCGCTGGAACTCCGAAATTACCGCGGGGGACAGCTAGCAACAAATAAAATACCCACATTACCATACACAATATAAATTGTGGTCAAGTTACCGTGGAAAAATCATCAACTTGCAAAACTTTTATCTAAATGGTTCAAGTAAAATTAAACATTGAGGTATGTAGTTTAAAGTATATCTAGAGTTTTGTTATAACGCGGGTCAAATGGCGACGCATACAGCTGAACGAAGTTGAAGGGCAAGCGAGGCGAGCCAAGCCGAGCGTCAAATTGGACCGACGCGACTCGAGGCTGTCCGAGAACTCTACATAAAAACTGTTTTATTTTGTAATCATGGAGCAGTATTTGCAAAAAAGGTCCTTAAAGGTCCTCCAGCCTTTTTTCCAGCGACTAAATTCTTTAATAATCATATATTTCGGAGATTAGTGGCAGTTTAATAGCAGATTGTCCTTTGGTTATGATTTTTTATGGATTTTATTACATACTCTCAATTGTTTATTAACCTACACAGTACCTATTGTATCCACTAGCTATGCCCTACCGTTTCACCGCCGTTAATTTCGGAGTTCCCCGCGAGAATTCCGGGATAAAGAGTAAACCATGTTCTATGTCCTTTTCCATGCCCCTGACACCGTGTATGTAAAATTACATGACGATCTGTTTAGTTAAAGTTTAAATCATCACATTTAATTGGTAACACGAAAGTTTCTAGAGGTAGTTGCATGTACATATTTATCTTATTCACATACCTATATTTATCTTATTTACATACCTACGTAGTTACTTCTCGTTCAGTATTACCTATTACCTTCTTATCCTGACAAAAGCAGTTCCCGAGGGAGACCTAAATATCACGCGGGTGACACTGCGGAACAGAACTTAGATATCCAAAACATAAGCACCTAGACCTTTTCCAACCCAAATATATACGTAAACATAAAAACCACCGCCTCGCCTTAATTCCAGCTGTATATTTGAGTTCAGGCCAGCCACTAACTCCATCCATTATACCCGGCTCATTATGAAGGCCACAGTCGCGAAGTTTTAACAAGGAGAGCTGGCAGTATCATCGCGGGCACAGATAAAGCGACCTCCCGTAATCCTGTCCTAATTGATTTGTGAAACGAGTTAGGAAACGACGAAGTGTTTGTTTAAACGAAATGTAATAATGAGTTCTCAGAGACAGGAAATATAAACATGGAAATACAATGATTTAATATATAGAAATTCTTTGAGGAAATAGGAAACTATAAGCGCTTATAATATCACCCTCTCTGACAGTTGAGAAATTAAAAGAAAAATATGTTTTTTTAATAGAAGATAACCGATAAAGGCATATCTTGAAAATGGAAACATTTCATTTAATTGAAATGCAATTTCGTAAACTGGATATAAATAAAAACGTATTTAATAATGAACAAATTATTTTGAACAAATAAATTACGTACATAGAATAAGCATTTTTTTTAAATACACAAGTACGTTTACCATTAAAGCAAGTTCTTAAATATAGTAATAACAGATGTGTAACATTTTAGTGCTATGTAAAGTACTACGACTGTTCTATTCATTAGGATATAATGATCTTCTTTTAGGTAAATATATAAATTATGCAAATTGTTATTTCAAAAAAGTGCCTAAATACCGATTTTCATTACTTCCAAACTAATGGTACTTCTATACAAACCACCCAACTCTTGGAAGCTACATTTGCGAAAACTATTAAGTACTTAGTACTTTTCTTAATTATTATAAAAGTAAAGAGGACGCAAGTCAAGAATAATAGTTAGGCAGTGTGGTCAGCAATCAATCAATCAATCAAGACAAATTATTTAATTTTATTCTATTTTATTTATGGTATAGATAAATCTGCACAAATCTCTCAGTTAAATTGTATTCAACCTTTTTCTACCGCATCAAGGACTTTGAACTCTTATTAAATTCATCTACATGAAAATGAATTCATAAATCCACTTGGCACTTGTATGTCACCAACGACGTGACGTGGAATAACTGAATCTTTATGCATCGATCGTTCGACAAATACCTACTCGTACCGTCTTTTCGTTACGCACCGGAATCATTTATTTCAGCTTTGATCTATGATACAGAATTTTAAGCTTACATAAGCTTTCTTTTTCATTTCGTTGGATAATAAAACTTGATATTTCGCTCAATTTATTGTTTATTATTAAAACGAAGTTCTTTATCGCCCCGTACGGATGGGGGTAAATAGTACATTGTTATCCTAGGGGTGAAAGTAACTTATTTAGTCCCGAGACGGGGTTTGGCGCCCGAGCGTAGCGAGGGCGCTAATAGATCGAGGGACTAAATAAGTCTTTCTCCCGAGGGTAACACTGTGCTTTTCATTACGAATGCAAGGAAAGTCAAAATAAAAATAGGAATTAGCTAAAGAAAAAATGAGTGAAGATCGGATAGTCGCTTGACACTTTCCCACCTATTTCTTTTTCTTTGGCCGGCTAGCTATTCAGCCAGTATTTTTTATTTACATTGTGGCGACCTAAAAAAATATTTTCTTTAATTATTAAGTATTAATTAAAGAAAATAAAAAAATATAAATAGGAATTAGCTTAAGAAAAATTGAGTGAATTTTATTTTAATTAATACCTACTTAAACTTTACGTTATTTCAATTTTACATCGCGCTGGCTGTATAGAAAGTTGAAACATGGTTCAATAGAAATGTGAAAATAGACCTAGTTTTTTTTTAATAATTTGACAGTTGTCAGTTGAAAGCGATTCTCCCTAGGGCTGAAAAGGGCTACTTTCAACCCGCTTCTCAGGCAACTTCAGACCTACTTTCCGAGTATGAGTGATGAAAAATTTATTTTCCGTCACGGCGTTATACATACGCCTGTTTTCCGGAAAAACAAAGCAACTGTATTTGTTTCGAAATGAACTTTCTTGGATTTTTGCCTCTTTTCATGCATATCGGACATAACGAACTCGGTTTACTATGGAAAAAAAACTTTGTTCTTACCAAGTGTTCCACGACACTCACGTATTTTTTGTTTCCACTTACTGCCGCTCTCTGTATCACTCGCGTTTATTTCGGAGTTTCCACGGGAATTCCGAGGTAAAAATTACCTTTTGTCCATTTCTGTATCTACCCTTGAAAAAGTGTATGAAAAATTCGTGGTGGTCGGTTGATCCCACCTTTATTTTCTTTTTTTAGCAATTTGAGCAATATAGGTTTGCTAATTGTACATAATGTTTATGTTTTGTACATAAATCTATTTCTCTCCTGTGTAGATATATGCAATAAAGTAGGTAGTTAGGAAGGTATAACTGATTCGATATGTATCTCGCACACGCAGGCGTGATTTCGAGTTCGGTGGCTGTTTTATGTAATTACAATTTTGGAACCCATCGTAATTTTATCCGAAGTTCTCATAGTTGAGACCCTAGCTTTATTAATATTCCGCGTCTACACAAGCGCCCGCTGTACCCTCGCGTACCCGGATACCCGGCTTCGTGCCGCCGGGAATACCGAAACACATTCAATAGCATATTGTTTACGTGCCCAAACCTAAAGGCAGCGTGTATGTCACAATACAATATGCGATTTACGTTATCATCATAAATTGTCAAGCAATTTATCAAACATATTATAATATGCATAAGAAGAATAGAACCGGGACGTCGGGTCGAAATTCTTACCTTTCTATCCGGGTACATCTTTTGACTTACCGGCTGCGGTAACTTCAATTCGTACAACGGATAATAAAGTAAGGTTTTTTTTTTATCTGGAATATGTAAGCAAACGAGTATAAACGAATGAATATAGAATATCAATTTCGCGTTGTTAAACGGCCATCATGCTGTGACTTATCTGCATTCTATAGTGATTTATACAAGTGGCAGTTAGGTATAACGCCCGGACGTAGCCGGGATAATGCGGTCGTCAGACAGATGAGACGGAACCGGGTGAATACTGATAAAGGAGTGACGTTGACCCGGACGCTCGGATATTTATCACCGGGTGGAAAATGTCCGTGGCACTTTTTTAAATTCTTTCGCATGGAAATTTCTAAAGTTTTCCAGCCTTTTTCTTTTTCCCAAATAACATGCGTTTACAGGTAGCTAGCTAGCTACTTAGCTAGCTATTTGTCGGTTTTTAACAAGTTTTTTATGTTATAATATGTAGGGATTAAGCGTTTTTGGAAAGTTAAATACTAAACATTGTTTATTAAAATGTTATTGACATAAAGGAAAAAGTTTTTTTAGCGATTTGTAAAGGATGAAGAATGTGGGGAAGATTTACTGAATATATTATACCTAATTCTGTGCTTTATCACCACATAATAAAAATTAATTAATTTTTTGTATGCTGTGACAAAAATAAAAATACATAGTTAAAGTATAAAAACATATTATTAGAGGAAAAAGTAAAATTATTAAATAGTGTACCTAACGGTAGCAGCGCCTGATTTATATCCGGAATGCATCAGTCGAGCAATATCCGGGGTCGTCCGGTCCCAGACACACATAATCCAGCTAACGCGTAGCGAGGATATGACATAATTTTTCATTTTCCTGTCTCCTCATGAACACGTGGCAAGCAAACACCTTATCTTTGTATACCTGTAAATTTATAGTATCTCTGACAGAAACTAATAGTCCAGCAGCCCCCGCCTTGTTTCTTCAGTGATTTTCCACAGAGGAAAACTTGAATGTCTCGTCGAACTGAACCTACTCACGGAGATTCAGCCTGTTATTAATCACTGAAAAAACATGGCGTGGGCTACCAGACCATAACGCAAAAAGTTTGATTTTACTCCCCCAACTTTCTTCTGAGTACCGAACTGCTGGAGTCGCGTCATAATGCTAGTTTCAAGGCTTTTGTGGTGCTAGTCCCGACAAGCAAATTGGACACCTTTATGAAGGAAGACTTTTGGCCGAAAGGTGTGGTCTATAGGCGATTCAGGGGCAGGATACCGATAGCCACCACCAGAGCGACACAGTGTCAAAAATAGAATGTTTTTTTTTATATTTGTTATATGTATCTATGGGCCCATGTTGCCTGATAACAAAACAATAAATAAATAAAATAAATAAATAAATAAATTTTCATACCCTGTACTGTATAGGTAATATGAAAATCGATTTTTAAGGAGTCAAGAAGTAAGAGAACTCAAAAAATAATGTTTTTGCTCGGTAAAACTTTTATAGCTTTTTGGTTACTAATAATTATGCAGTGTTGTAGAACGCCGTATTTTATAATATGGAAAAAAATATTGTACGTATATACCTAGGTAGGTATAATTCTATTTTGTCATACCGGATTGAGACGGGTTCAACCTCGGAATTAGTATAGAGTATAGACTATAGACCTAATTCTAGGGTAAATGAAATTGAGGACTCCCCTAAGCTCATGGTTTCATGGAATCGTAATTAGATACCAACAAAAATGCTTGAAGGAATAGCGGAATAAATTCCCGGAGTATTATTCAAGTCATGCGCCGCTCCTACTTGCCGAGCCTCTTGAATTTATCACGGCTACAAGGTCACGAAGCGCCTTTGTTTTATAGATATCATAAAAGTTAAAACAGGCCCATCTAGCTGACGAATATTAAACGAAAATCTTTTAAACTTTAAATTCTTCTTTCTATTTCTTATGAAATTTAAATTTAATCTGGCTATTATTTTGTTTTTCGGTGAGATTTTCACTATCTACGAGTAGGTAGGTAGGTACCTATAAAGGAATCCTGAAATTCAAGCGAGTGAATTTAGAAGAAAAATATTATTATACTAGCTGTTTCCCGCGGTAATTCCTGAGTTCCCGCGGGAATTCCGGGATAAAAAGTACCCTATGTCTTCTGTATCCTTGACAATGTGCATGCAAAATTTCATGATGATCGGTTGTGCCGTTAAGGCGTGAAAGCTTACCAAACAAACAAACTCACTTTTGCACTTGAATGAATGAAAATGAAAAACACTTTATTGAACACTACAAACAGTACAATAATTAAAAACAGAAAGTATTAAGTGGCTCCAAATGGCGGCCTTATCACTATGAAGCGATCTCTTCCAGGCTACCGGGCGGAGTAGATATGGAGACATTTGTTACAGTAAAGATAGAAGGTATAGGTGTTGCAGTAATACAGCAAATGAAATCTAAAAAAAATTATAAATTGTAATGTAATAAAACGAAGAAAATAAATATAAAATCATTTAAAATATGTATAAGTAAGGATTATACATCCAAAATAAAATTGTTACCTACTAAAATGTAGGCATTTATCTGGTCACACTGGCATCGCATAATGACTAGCTAAGCACTAGGCACCTACCTAATACCACCACCTACAACCACCACCATAACCACCTACAACAAGCGAAGCTCTTTGTAGTGTGGCTTTGGCCTCAGGGAGCATAGTGAGTGTGCAATCTGCACACATCTTCTATATCTATACTTATAATAAAACTGTAGAGAGGTCAATTCTGTACATTGAATATATATTCAAAATTAATATTGGAGGATGATTGGTGATCGATACTGATGCCAAAAATGCAATCAGTAAATTTTTTGTCTGTCTGTCTGTATGTGCACGCATGGGTCAAAAACTACTGAAGGGATTTTAACCAAACTTGGTACGATTGTATTCCACACTCCTGGGCAGGTTATAGGCTATATAACATAACGCTAAGACACATAAGAGCTGAGCAGTGACGATAAATTTGAAGCAAGTCGGAAGAAAATGCGCTTTCGAGCTCTTATCCTCGCATACGTTTACTCAATCACGCAAAAACGGCTGAACGGATTTGAATGAAATTTGGCATGCACATTGTCAGGGGTAAAGAGAAGTACTTTTATCCCGGAATTTCCGCAGGAACTCCGAAATTACCGCAGGTGAAACCGCGGGGCATAGCTAGTAATACTTAAAAGCTACACAAAATAACAAAATAAATAGACCATTTGGTGTGACTTTGTAACATCGTTCTCTCGTGATGCCATTAACCATGGACGTAGTATTTACTGGCGAATATATGGCGTCAACTATGTTATTGTAACGCTTCTCGTTCTGCACAAGAAAGCGAAAAACGGGAAGCAAGAGAGCTATTTATTTTTCTTTGCAACAAAGTGTTCAAAGGCAGAACGAAGTGATTCCTACGTTGTTCCTCCGTCTGTGGATTGAGAAAAAAAAAAGATTAGGTACGTCTCGAGTCTCGACGACGTCTGGAGACAGCGATTTCATGTGAATTTATTTCTTATCTTTCGTTCGTTATTAATATCTACGTGATTTTCACAGCGTTTCTTGAACAATTTCACAATAAAAACTTTAAACTTTTTTTAAACTTCGAGATCAAGCAGCACGGAATAAGTATTGAAATTCAGATAGAACTGGATTTTACATAATTATTATCTTTATCGACGACTAAATGTTGCATGATATTGGTCACTTAGCATTAGTAGATAGCAAAACGCAGTGATAATTTTAATGAAAGCCAATAATTAGTTTAAAAGGAAGTAGGTATTAATAAAAGCTAACTTTATATTAATTGCTGGATAGTTTTGCCAATACCTTTTCTTTTTCCGCCCCTGATCCCATTATTTGGGGTCGGGTCTCCTCACATTTTTGCGCCAAGAGCACCTGTCTTGGGTTGTCAGATCCGGCAATTGGGCTTGCTTGAGGTCTCTTTCTATAATTGACCACCAGGTCAATGGCGGGCGGCCTCTACATTTTTTGCTTGATCAGATCAATCATGTCAAATAAATGCTTAAATTCGCATAAAAATGCGAAAAAACCGCGGGGGTCAGCTAGTTATATATTTTCTTAAAATAGGAGATTACAAATTAAAAGGAGAGGTGTATTGGCGAAATTATAATTTGACTAAATTGGAATAGAACTCGTTTCAGAGTCGAGTTCGCCTGTTTACACGATTTACTGTTTCTCTGTATTAGTATTTAACTTGTATTATTTTTATTTTTTCTATTATAGAATACTCTATAACTTAATTTTCTAAATGGGACAACCGGCGAGGGCGTAATGTCAAAACTTGAGTGCCCCACATGTGTTTTGGTGCCAACATGGTTGGAATTACGCCAGGACATCTATAGCAACATACAAACAACACATGTATCCTAGTAATACCCGTAGCCACCTTTGTCATTTTCTTTTTTTTTTAATACTTTATTTTGATGATGTGTACGTACTTCAATGCCGCATATAAGCTGAGTGGATTCGGATATGCACAACTGTAGGATATGTTTTGGATTAACACAAAATACTACTTTTAATCTGAACACAATGAATTTCCAAAGCACGCGAAATATATACCAAAAGAAATGATAAAACTTTCAACTTTATTGAATAAAAGAAATTACGAAAAAAAGGAAACATAAAATTATTAACAGCTTAAAGACCAGGGTCCTAAATACAATTTTCCCGCACTTATTGGACGGCTGGGCTTCCGCCGACACTCCGGAAATGAGTTTTGCCTTCTTCGCTCTATCTCCCCCCTCGCTTCCCCTGACCGTTTCCCTCTAATGCCCACCCGTCGGGCACAAGCCGACCACACCTCATTATTGGCCACTTCTACGATCCAAGCCTTTTTCCCTCTAGACTAAAGGCTACTGAATACTACATAAAGTTATATGAAGCAGTTTCTATCTAGTTCAGTTCTTTCAGTTTTTAAAGAAAAAGATTTTTTTTTGTTAAAGTCAAAGAAATCTTTTCTTACATAAATTACGTATATAATGAAAGCAGAAAGAAAAACGGTTGGCATTTTCCCATTTCCATTCGGATTAAGCTTTATTTATAAGAGATTACTTATCTTATTACTTTGTTTTGTAAGTAGGTAATAATATACGATTTCGTCGACAAATATTTAATCACAAGAGGTGAAATTGTTGTTTGTAGATTAAGTCCTTGTTTATCCCGACCCAAAACGGTATGTGGCTAGTCGGATTTGTTGAAATTAAAAAACGTAGGTACCTACCTTGGATTGTGGCCAGTGTGGCGCACGCTGCTGCTACTGCCAAATCGAGATAGAATTGCTTTTTATGATTTATTGGAGAACGCAAACATTGCTTACTCTACCGTTTTTTTGTTTATTGCTGTGCATTTATTTCATTTTTATATTGGGTCGGGAGCAAAGACATTCTATATAATAAAGGAGGGACAAAATCTTCTTTTATGAATTTCACTTTTCATTTTGAATCATGATGTAGATTAATTTAGGTAAAAAAACAGAGTTTGCATACATTAGAAAATATTATGTCGTAAGTATTATTATTACTGTGTTAATAAATTTTCAATTTGTCTTGGTGTGAAATAGCAACCGAATAAGGTTCACATAAGATATAATTTATATAATATATATAATTATAATAATAATATATAATTTATATAATGCAATTTAATTTCTTAAATTTTTAAGCTGATGATTTAATTTGATAATTTTGCATGTCACCTAATGACAGGACATGAGGACAATTTTACTCTTATATTATGTACCATCATTACAAACTATGTCTTATGCAAATAAAGAATTTATTATTATTATTATAGTCCATAGAACTATAACTTTTTGTAAATAAATAATTTACCAACGCAATATTGTCAGTCCCAGACTGTGGTTTCCATCAATAGAGATCTCTATCATAGACGATCTGACGACCTCTTTAAAGACAGAGCATTCAAAAAATTGATTTTACACTATTAGATATCGTAGTATGTACCAGGCATGTATAGCACTCACAGAGATACGATGAAGAGGAGAGGCACAAAACGCTAGTGCACCACGAGCTCTCGAGCTGCGCCGCCACCGTCGAGGGCCCGGCAGTGATTAGGGCGCGCTAACAAAGCGCTGAGGACACTTAACCTACATGCTCCGTTTCACAGCAACGCGCCCGAAGACACTCCTGTCGACCGCTGCGCGCCTGGTACAATCTACTGCTAATCCCAGCTTTAATTCTTTGTCTCTCGCTTTGAGAAGCTCTCTTACTATTCTGATGCTTCAAGTTCAATGTTCCATCGGCGGAACACTCTGTATGGAGCTGAGGATAAGGTTTTTAAAGTACCTATATGAATGGTGATAAGCTGACAACCTATATTATAACATGTATTATAAAAACCAATTTGTTTTCTTTATAACCAGTAGAGCATGAACTGTGATTAAGTTATTAGGTATATTTTCAATTTGATCAATTTCCCCAATACCTTGTAAATACGTAGGTACCTAAGTAATCTATCTATACATATAAAATGTTTTGTCGAATGACTGATAGATCAACGCTCAGCCTAAACCGCTGATCGTAGACACCTGAAACTTGGACAGTGTGTTCTTTGTATGACGTAGGCATCCGATGAAAAAAGATTTTTGAAAATTCAACCCCTAAGGAGATGAAAAGGGGTTGCAAAGTTTGTAAAGAACAATTCGAAACCGCGCGGGACAGCTAGTTGTCTACTATTATAAAACATGAAAAATTCTGGTTGTTGTTCTTGTTCTTTTGAACAGAGGTTAAAAGAAACATCTCATACACGGCAGAGCTTGCACAAGAAATAATAGTACAGTAGGAAAATATGGCATAATATGCAAACAACCATTTGACTATGCAACAAAGAGCCAACTTTACCTGGAAAGCTTGCGAGAAGGTTGGAGATATAAAATTCAGTGCATATTTTAAAAAAGTTAAAACTACTTCCATGAATATTATTCACCAAATAAGCACAACTGAGGCCAAACAAAAGCAGGCGACTTTAATTTCATAAATACAGAAAAACCCTATATATTGTTGGTAACGACCGTACGAAATTAAAACAACAATGTTTAGATAAATGTAGCAATGAGATATAATATAAAAAAATTACAATACTGGAAAATCTAAGACGAGTAAGTTTTATATTTTACAAACGGTCTCCACTATCGATTCGTCGTTTTATTGATTCATGGAATCAAAATGCTGGCATAGCGTCAGCCAATAAAGCCGCTATCTACGCCCGTTTGCGCCGACGAGCCACCGTGATATGCGCGATATGCTCCATGTTAGGCAATAAAAGCCCCTCAACTCTGCAGCCCCGAGGGCGACATTTAGTTAACATTTTGTTAAACTCTCTCGCTCGAGTGTTCCAACTTTACGGTTCGACAAGGAAATGATATGTTTAAAGAAAACAGCACCGCCTTTATGAGATCTTAACACACACTTCGCGTTGGATAGAAACAGAATCTAAAGGGAACTATGAAAAGAAAATTTTGACTGTCACCGATAAGTGTAACAGATAGTTTATTGTAATCTTAGATACCTTAAGAATTAACGTTCTTTATGCACTTATGCCAAACATAATTCTGCAAAATGTTTTGCAAGAAAGAAAGAAAATAAAAATGAAAGTAGGTAGGTACCTATTACAATAAATGCAAATGCACCGAGAGCAATTCTTAACATATTTGATAGTTTGTGCGTCATTTGTCATCATCTTCATTGTCCACTTCACTGCTATTTACTCCAAAAAGTTTTACTTGTAGATCTCTATTAAATTAATCTATGAATAAAGGCTATAGGTACAATGAATGGCAATCGTTATTAATGGACACTAACGACGCTCAGATAGTCGAGTGTACTTACCTCGACTAACTGACTAGACACTCAATTTATCAACTCGCTTTATGTCTGCAAAGATATCATTAATTAGGACTCTAGTAGCACTAATGGATTTTACACTCTCTATCTCTTGAAGGACGAAAGTACTAAAGTGAATTCTTGATTGCTTCTCTTTTTGTTTTTAATTTTCTAGTAGCAGTAAGCTTTTAGCTAATAAACGCATGTAGGCATAATTCTCTGCTGGAAAATACATTCCCGAGTTTTTAACATTCTTTTGTATAGATATATAATTTATTTGACACTTTCTCCCTTCCTACTTGCGACCTAGTTCCATAAAAAAATATGTGGTTGAATTTAATATCAAAATCGATTGATTATTACAATTTTTCGCATGTAGGTAATTCGAAAAGCTCTCCAAAATATGGCGTAGAGACGTACCCTGATCGTTCATGTGTATTAGACCTACAAATGAGATGGATATTCGATCGAACCGTATGTCGAAGTCTTCCTATTGACTGCACCTGAATAGAAAGGCTACCGACCTTGTTGGTGTGGGTAGGCAAGCACGATAAGTACGATCGGGTTCACTATTATTTACACCCACATCTGCCTACGGATGGGATTATATTTGTTTCCCTAAGAGTCATTTTATGTCTAAGTCTATATTACTTTCTAAGAATGATAATATTAAACCAAGAAACTGTATTAAAGTATCTATGACAATAGCTGTAGGTAATATTTTTTATTAGATGGAATATACGTCGTGTTAATGAATTAACTGAAAACTAGAAAGTAGTTCGCTCAGAATCGACTTCCGGACTTCCGGATCAATCGCACCATGTTGTAAATTGTAAAATATAATAGGTTATATTTTGTCATTTTTATTAGCCCATGTCTAAATTATTTATAATACAACTAGCTGACCACCGCGGTTTCACCCGCGGTAATTACGGAGTTCCCGCGGGAATTCCGAGATAAAAAGTACCCTATGTCACTCAGGATCACTTTAGCTTCCTATCTATAATAAGTAGATCGATAGATAACGACCTCACAAACTCCGGAGTTCCCGCGGGAATTCCGGGATTAAAAAACCTTACGTCACTCAAGATCACTGTAGCTTTCTATAAGTGAAATAATGTTCAAAATCGGTACAGTAGATTACCCCTACAACCCCACAAACTCAGAATCTCCGGAGTTCATGCGGGAATTCCGGGATAAAAACACCCTATGTCACTCAGAATCACTGTAGCTTCCTATAAGTGAAAGAATTTTCAGAATTGGTTCAGTAGATCCAGAGATAGCTGTTCCCCCGTGGTTTTACCCGCAGGACATTCTGAGTTTCCGAGGGAATTCCGAAATAAAAAAAAACCTATATCACTCAGAATCACTGTAGCTTTTTATATGTGAAAGAATTTTTAAAATCGGTTCTGAAGATCCAGATCCTCCTACAATCTCACAAACACACGAACTCATAAACTCCGGAGTTCCCGCGAGAATTCCGGGGTAAAAAGTACCCTATGTCACTCAGGATCACTGTAGCTTCCTATAAGTGAAAGAATTTTCATAATCGGTTCAGTAGATCCACAGATAGCTGTTCCCCCGTGGTTTACCGGCGGGAAATTCGGAGTTCCCGAGAGAATTTCGAAATAAAAAGTACCCTATGACACTCAGGACTACTGTAGCTTCCTATAAGTGAAAGAATTTTCAAAATCGGTTCAGTAGATCCTGAGTTTACCCCCTACAACGTCACAAACTCACAAACTTTTGCCCTTTACAATATTATATCTACTTAGTATAGAAGATATTTTGCGCGTATGCCGCGCCGCTGCGCCGCCCGTAGCAAAAAAATCGAATCGGTCATTGACTAGGTGCGGGCGTAGCGCTTGAAATTTCGTAGATAGATCACCTCCAAACTAATGTTGAATTACTTTTAAAGTATTTATTTTTTCGACATAATTTATATTTTATTCATATTATTGTTTATTTTTTTTAAATGGGGTGTATCAAGTCTTGTGTTGATTCATTAATACGTTGTATACTTTTTCTGTGCTTGACGAGGCTCCGCTTTATGATGAAATTGATGAATGAGATGAAATACAGAAATGATGCTTTTCTTCTAAAGGATTGTAATTTGTCAAATCTCTATCATTTTAAGCATGTTGTGTTTACCTATAATTAGTTGTACACGTAGCTTAACACCTAAAGCCGCATTGTTATTTATAGTACTCGTTTATTAACTGCTGGTAAACTTAATAAATAAATAAATTCAGGATTAGACAGACATATGCGCAAATGTACTAACTGTTTAAGGGCAGACACTAGATCTGTCGCCTCTTACAATAATCCTTAAGAAGTGTTAGTAGTGCTTCTGTAAAGTAGCGTTTTTAAGAAAGAGTTTTAAAGTAAGAGCATGTTTTGTAGACCTTGGATTTAATTTCGATTTTCAGTTAAATTAGTTCGATTTTTCCAGTTCCATAATAATCTAATCATATTGCGTTTTTTTAATTTTAGTATACTAATTAATGAGTAGTTCTTATAGGGGAAGGTCGGTCACCCATCAGTTATTATGAGGTCCAAAAAAAGCTTTGTACCTATTATAAAAAACTTAAGTTGATAACCTGTTAACTGAAACCTGAAACGAAATACACGGAAGGGAAGAGAGGCTCCATCCTCGTCATTTTCGTTAACCGTTCTCGAATTCAAATTTAATTAACGTCTCAAATTGAGATCCCGTCTCGGCACAAAACGCTGGAGATTGCTTTAGCGCGCCGAGCGGCTGCCGTCGTTGAGGACCGTCTCGTCAGTAACTAGAGCAGAAAACACCCATTTGCCGCTCCATTGGACATTTTGTACGGCTCTGACGCAGTTACACCCAACATATGGGCCAATGATGAGTATTTAAGGAATATATTTTCCCTATACAATCGTACACAGGTTTATTATAGAGAAAAATAAAAGTAGGTATACCCTCCGTCTCAACAACGCAACATTCCGGAGAGATCATAAATATTATAAAGACTCTTTCCAGATTTTATAAAAATACTAGCTGTGCCCCGCGGTTTCACCCGCCGTAACTTTGAAGTTCCCGCGAGAATTCCGGGATAAAAAGTACCCTATGTCCTTCTCTGTACCCCTGACAACGTGCATGCCAAATTTCATTCAAATCCGTTCAGCCGTTTTTGCGTGATTGAGTAAACGTATGCGATCATAAGAGCTCGAAGCGCATTTTCATCCGACTTGCTTCAAATTTATCGTCACTGCTCAGCTCCTATGCCTATAACCTGCCCAAGAGTATGAACTACAATCGCACCTAGTTTGGTTAAAATCTCTTCAGTTTTTGACCCATGCGTGACATACAGACAGACAGACAGACAGACAGACAGACAAAAAATTTACTGATTCCATTTTTGGCATCAGTTTCGATCACCATTCATCCGCCAATATTAATTTTGAATATATATTCAATGTACAGAATTGACCTCTCTACAGTTTTATTATAAGTATTGATATAGATATAGAAGATAGACGAGTATTATTTTCATCCACAAGAAAACCTATTTTTAAACTTCATATACCAACCTACTTGTCATTTAACAATTGCGCAAGATTCTATCTACGTCTATTCTTCTCTATTCTATCTATCTATTTCTTTTTTTTTTTTTTTTCAAAACCTACTTCTTTCAAATATTACGTATTTCCGGTCAGTATGGACGTGGAGGTTGACTAGAAAAGTTCAGCCTCTACATATAAGATAAGAAGAAAGATAGGAAGACACATGTAAGATAGGAAGAAATGCCTATACCTTTTTTAAAATTTTACTTTTCACATAATCTCTATTAATATGTTGAAGAAGAAAATTTTTTTCAGTAAGATATGGTATGTTATGAAATATAGAGTTGTAGAGTTCTTGATCTTAAAAATTACAAATTGTGCTCAATTACTTTGTATAACTATATTTATTGAGTGCTTGTTGCAATTACTTTTTAAGTATTGTATCACACGAGCTAGACAGCTACCCTATGTCTTTCTCTGTATCACTGACAACGTGTAGGCAAAATTTAATGGCGATCGGTCCAGATGTTCAAGCGTGATGCCGTGCGTGATCAAGGGATAGGGATTCATTTTTATTTAAATAGAAGATAATTATATCAGATTACCAAATAATTCTAAAGAATCGTGAAATTCTTTGACATTGGTACAGGAGAGTCTTTTTTGTATTTATGTATTCCATATCTTAAACGACAAATTAGCACCACTCTATAAAAAAACAAAGTCACCATCTTAGAAGATATTTCAATAAAGATATTTTTGATATATTTGATATTATTTATAGTACCTATTCGAATTTGCCAGCAAAAAGTAGATATCAAAGGTAAATTTATTAATTATTAAAACTTTATACTAATATATAATTCATTTAAATATGTATTTTAAAATGATGTAAAAGTTACAACAATGCGCAACGCGCTTTATAACACGCTTCTGTTCATTCGAGACAGTCGTAAGTTCTAGAAGCAATTCTCGTTAATTGGTCATACCCAATGATATTTAAGAATATAAATATCATTGATCATACCTACCTAAAAATATATAAGAAAAATTATTCCATTTACTATAAATTCTTAATGTTATACATACATATATTTCAGTTATTTTTTTATTATTTTTTGCAAAAAGTGAATAAATGGCGAACTTAATGCTACCAATTAACCATTGGGTAGACAGTTAACCATTGGGTATAAGTAGGTATTTATTCAGTGTGCAAATTTCATATACCTACCTAAGTACTTCGATTTTATTCTTTCCTCTATACCTATATAGCGTTTTTTTGTAAGTGTATATGTCACATAATTATGTCACATAATATGTCAATGATATTATAATATTTTAATATCATTGATCACACTAGATCGGACTATTCTAGTGTATGCGCCACTTAAGAGTCTTCTGGAAGAAATTCCAGAGCTATAAAATAAATATTCCAGGTAAACTTACATACTTTAATACCTCTTTTTATGGTCTATATTTATGTTATAACGTTCAAAAAAGCGTATACAGTACGAATATAAATAAAATAGTCTAGATTAAAATAGTGTAAAAACCCCATATTTGACTGTTGATTATAGTCCTGCTATGTTCTCGGGTAAAATTTCCTGAAATATCGAAGAAAGCTGAAGTTCGGCCCTTTTCAAATCACTAAAAGGTGAGTATAACTCTCTAGCTGTTTTATATTTTACCGTCGGTCGAACTCGTAAACTACGCACTTTTTTTACCTAATAACTCAAAATTATGCGCATTTATTACCGCAGTTTCAGCTCCTAGTGCTTCTAATGTCCTTAGAAATATTCTGGAAGAAAGTTTGAAGAACGCAAAATCCCACGCTCCTGAAATACCTACGTCATCGTTTCACGAATAAACCCAGCATATTTCTTTGTGAAATTAAGCTCGTTATTTACTTAAAGATAATACTCGTAGGTAGGTATATACCTACAGCAACACAGAAAACAAATTGTTTATCAAAAGTTTAAAAATATATTTATCTTTTACGTAAGCACGTTTTCGGCATCCCACCTCTTATGCCGAAAACTTTCTAAACGATCAATCTCTGTATTTTCTCTCCAAAAACCATTCAAAAACTCGCGGTAAGTGCTTTTGCTTCATGCATTTGTACCTACTGTACCCACATAATGGCACTAATTTGTTTTACTGCCACTTAAACTCGAAACGTGAAAACGCGTTCAATCGATTTTCGACTTAGCGAGCCGTGCGTGTCGCCGGCATCCGTCGTGCCGGACACATACGTGTACGGTCACGTTATAATATTAATGTTTACGTGAAAATATATCGACAACTTACCTGTCCTGCATGTAGCACGTCCAAAAGTATGGTAAAAACACTAATAAAAATCACGGCGCGCGACATTTTAGCGGCCGCGAGAACGCGTACCCAGACCCGACTGAGTGACGACTGGCGTTGGGGACTTGAGTCAGCAGACACTAAAAACCTGCGTACTAGTGACCAGTACGCCACCGTCGTAGCTGTACCTAGCGTCTATATATCGACCCCGTCGGGAGCGAGCGGGACGGAGTGCCGGAGGGGCCGTGCGCGAGAGGGACGCAAGAGGGAGGATAACGCACGCGCGCTGTCGTACAACGCAGTGACGACCGTATAACCAGGAACAGTGAGGGATACGGTTATTTATGCAATATGCTCACAACAAAAATGGTAATTTCGCCTCTTTATCCAAGAGCATACAGTTTATATTGACGTGAGTTTATTTCGATGTAAACAGGATATATTGTTGGGGGCTGTTCGAAACGGGCACTATCTGCGTCTGGCTTTGTCTGGGTTGGGTTTCCCGGTGACGATGCGTGCAGTTTTACGCCATAAACGCTATTTACTTTAATCTTTACTGATTTTTACCTAATGCAGATTTCTTCCGCTGTGATTGATAAACCAAGTTGCTGAAATGACTCCCTTGAACAGATCTTGCCGTTTGTATTCAATCAGGCGTTATACGGCAGCATACGTATAGATTAATTACATTAGTGAAGTAGGTACCTACATATAGTTTGTGTGAAGTATTAGACTAGTTGTAGGGTCTCTGCTATACTTATAGTCATAATCTAACAGGAGAAATCGGCTGTCTAAGTGCAAAACCTAGTATGTCTACCTAAATTGGAACTGAAAAAGAGACTTATAAGACAATATTCTTTAGCATAAATTCACCAGTTCCAGTTTCTTAGACATCATAGGTTTTGCAATAGGGCAACCGAAATGTACCTACACACTTTCAAGCTTATACTTCCTGTCACTTCGCTTCAAAAATTAACCTTAAAGTTTAGAGATCAGAAAAAGTTTCAAAGTTATTGGAAGACTGGACTAACTAGAAACAAATACCTATTAAAATCCGAGGAATTTACCCAAAAAACCCGACATTGTCCAAGTGATACCGCGTGCAACAGCTAGTATACTTAGTCGATACCTACATTTGTATTTTGTATCTATATTATTTTATGCAATCAGTTCAAAAATAGAAAAACATCCATTACTAGCTGTGCCCCGCGGTTTCACCCGCCTGAGTTTCAGAATTCCCGCAGGAACTCCAAAGTAGCCAAATTTACTCCTTATAGGTAACATCAGGTTATTAACAGTGAAAGTCCCGTTAAAATTGGTCCAACAATTTCGGGGATTCACCCGCGTGAGTTTCGGAATTTCCACAGGATCTCTTGATATCAGGAACCTTTGCGGATGCAGGAAGAACAACCAGCCTACAATGGGAACTTGCTTTTGCTAGCTTGAGGCTGTGGGAACACACCGTTAGGTGCTTGGCGACAGATTTTCAACGTGAACGTGGTAACTATAGCGAGCCGAGCACTAGAAGTGCCCTAGCATGAGGATATTGACGCCGACCTTGTGTCGTGTGATCCGAACCCACCAACCATCTGAGCCATCATCGCTGTACAATGGAAACGGTGGAGAATCGGCCCTTTGTGCCTATACAGTTAGTTCAGTTTGAAGCGTTCCGGATATTTCATTAAGCACCGCGCGACGTCAACTGCAAAACGCTAGAACGGTATTTCCTATTGATAAAATATGCAACCTCTATTCCAATTACTAAATTGCTAAAATAATTGTCTCAAAGCTCGAATAACATTTTGAGTAGCCAGACCCAAAGCGAAGCCGTGTTCGGAAGCTCAATTCTACTCAAAAATTTTTAACAAAGAAATTAAAACCGACTTTCAAAAACACAAAACTAAAAAGCTAAAAATAAAAAGCTAATAATGACAAAATACCGATTTAATCCAAAAGAAAAAAACACACGTAATATTATTATTGGTTTGTGCTACAACTGATCGGTTTGAATTCGGTGACAAGCCCGCTGGTGTCTGCCTACTTGGGTTGTTCTGCTCACGAAGAGCTGGTGGCTAGAATCGACTTAGCCCATCTACCCCCTCCATATTTGGCTTGTCACCGACTTCATACCGATCAGTTGTAGCACAAACCAATAATAATGTTACGTGTGTTTTTGTCTTTTGGATTAAATCGGTATTTTGTCATTACTAGCTTTTTATTTTCAGCTGTTTAGTTTTGTGTTTTTGGAAGTCGGTTTTAATTTTTTTGTTAAAATTTTGTTTATTTCTCGCTTTAAATGTGACTTAGTTCGTAATTTCTCTAAGTTACAATAGCCTAATGTTAAGTGCTCATCACCTTTTACAAAATATTGCTTTTCCCGACGCAGGGACGTTAATGGGCATGTTGACTAATTTTTATTTTTTAGTCCGTCTTGTAGATTATTAAAAAATATTGGACACGTATTTTTTCTTTTTTTACGTAATCAAAAAATAACGGCGATATATTGAGTTGAAATTTCGCGTGACGTCACTATTCTGACAGTTTGTATGGCGGTTTTGCGGTTAGTGACGTCACGACCTCCTCATCCTAAACTTTAATGCGCTTTATCTCTGTATATTTTAATTTATTTAAAAAAGCAAATAATACGTGTCTATTGTTTTTTATTTTCTAACTGACGGACTAATTAGAATTTTGATTTTCAAAAGTAGTCAACATCCCTATTGTTGAGGAGTTCTCCTAGTACATCACCATCGGTTCCATTTCACCATGACGAGCATAAATTGTTTAGAAACCATATTGAAGTTAACGAATCGGAACCCGTGAAATACCTATTATTGAGTAGTTCCGATGACCATCTGTGGTCTTCATCATCAGTTCCACTTCTTCAAATTTTGCTTTCCGAAAGCAAATTAACGATTTACTATAAAAAATACAAAAATCGCTATAGGTGTACCTGTAATTTTTGAAGAGTTCCCTCGATTACTCCAAGATCCAATCATCAAATCTCAACTTGGTGGCAATGGGACCTAATTGGGAGTATACCCTTTCAAACAAAAAAAGAATTTTTCAAATCGGTCCAGCGGTCTTCGAGTTTGGTAAAAATACATAAAAAAAAAACATACATACATACAATCGAACATCGAACCTCCTCCTTTTTGGAAGTCTGTTAATAAGACCGAAACCACTCTTGTATTGATAAGGGTCCTCGCACATATTGATACAGGCAAACTCGCGTTAAACCGATCAACCGTCACGACCAGACGCGTATGTGGAGAGTCCTTTATCAATTCAAGAGCGATACAGTTGTTGTACATGTTTGCGTTAACAGAATTGGCCCCAAGGGGTAGACCGTAGAGGTATATTTAAACTCAATTTACTTTAGATAAATTACACATTATCATCACATTGGGGGTGATTTATCATCCATATCACCCTGTCTGTAGTCTGTGAGTCGTTACTTATTTAATCTATACTTCTCCTACTTAATATTATAAAGAGGTTATTGAATTTTGTGAGGTTGTAGGGGTAATCTCCGGATCTACTGAACCGATTTTGTAAATTCTTTTACCAATAGAAATTCACGTAATTTGTGAGTGTCATAGGCTATATTGTAACCCGGAATTCCTACGGGCATTCCGAAATTACCACGGGTGAAACCTCGAGGAACAGCTAGTTATCAATAGAACTAAGAATTCTGTTCAACTCTGAATTTACTATGTTACTTGCAGAGTAAGCAACAAAGTACATAATATTATAAAAGGTTATAAAATCATAACATTCTATGTATCTACACACAGTTAAATAAAGCTTTGTGGAGTTTCGTACCTAAAAAGGAAAAAAGGGATTCTTATTTAAATTGGAATTGAAACCTAAAAGTAAGTATAAAACTGCTCTACTTTTCTACTATTTTTGTCTGTATTCCCTCTTTCTATCTGTGGATGCGTCTCTCGGTAACTTCTAGACGAATTTGAATTAATAACACTGGGTCGAATAGGATACTTTTTATTCCGGAGTTTACGAGTTAACCTCGAAATAGAATAATGCGACAAGCAGCTATACCTTGTAGTATTTAAGCAGGTATAGCTAACAGACAATAGATACTTATCCATATTATGCGCTTTAAGTACCTATTGTGTTTAATAAAACATAATACATATTATAAACTTAATAGGTAGGTTACATAAACCTATACTCTACCTACGTAATTTTAAAGACGTATTCAAGCTCTCGATAATTCATGCTTTATGTATGTAAATATTAATATTTAATACATTATATATACCTATAAAAATTGAAAAACACTGATAAATAAATAGCTTCACCTCCAGGGGCTGAAATATCCTCAATCTTCATAACTCTTAACATTACTCTAACCTCAAAAATGATGATACGATCCAGGTAGATACTCATCTAACAAAAAATCACCACCTTACTAAAATCCTTGATTAATGATTACCTATTTAAATGAAAACCTTGGGTAAGATCTGAAGTTTCTAGACCTTTACAATTGAGCGTCGTCAAAGGATCAGTCAGGCGGGTCATAAATTTATAGACCTCTGTTTATATAGAAAACTTAATATAGAGTGGGGAACTGGAGGAAATATTAGTTCCCCGATGGGATATGTCATTTAGTCAAAAATTAAATAATTAACGGTCTAGGAAAAACCACTCATAAGTAGGTATATTCATTTAACCGACTTTCGAAACGGAAGATTTACAGTTTAAAGCACCTTTTCACACCACATGCTCGACAATGCCGAATTATATGTCATGTAAACCTTACCGAAAGCAAGACATTATATCTCTTGGCTTTAGCCGGGTTATAATGTTCTATTGAATTTCATTATAACCCGCTGGTCAATAATGTGATTTTCACTTTCATAATTCTTATTGCTATGTCCATAACGTCTCATTTCGCTAAACAGAATGTGTTCTCAGCGGGCGCGGCCAACTCGATTTTCGAAGACCGAAGCCGTGGCCCACTAGATTCGCAGTGAGACGAACTTCATTTGTTTGTCAAATCGAGTAGGCCACGCCAGCTGAAAGAAGTGGCTATATAGGATCTACTAAGCCTGGTTTTTTATTGTCTCGCATTATGTGAGAAAAGTAGAGTATACACCACAGGGATAAAACTGTTTTTTTCTTGGGCGCTTGAATCCCTCACTGCACTCAGGACTCAATCTTAATTCCCTCCCTTTGGTCGGGAATTAACTTATAACACCCTCGCTGCGCTCGGGAGTTAAATTTGGAGTCCTTCGTTATGTTCAGGATTCAATGTAGCGCCCGTGACATAAAACAGTGCTTTATCCCCTTGGTGTATAATCTACTATTGTTTATGAGTTAAAAGTCGTGAATTATTGTGGTACAAATCTTATAATTTTTGCTATTTTAGCATATTTTGTCCTGGCTAAAACCCTGGAACATAACCAGTAGATACTCAACTACCTAATAAAACGTTACCAGCATGCCAAGTTCTTCGATTAACCTAGTTCAGTGCGAACTTATATAAAATGGGCGTCCTTGCGCCGTTTGGCTTGTGTTCAGTTCTACGGTGGCGTGTTAAGTATGGATTTTTCACTATGTAACCTACGTCACCCATGTTCAGTGCTTGATCTTGCGTTTATGTTATAGAATTAATACCTACAACTTAAGGCCCTTACGGCTCACAGGGGTGAAGTGTGAAATAGCACCACTCGTTGTAAATCTTCTTATTTCATTTATGTAAATAGAAAACAATAGTACCTCCAATATTACGTATGTAAAATACGGTAAATACCTACTATTTCTATAAGATAATTCTGCAGAATTGCAATAACTAAGTAAACCTAAACTGACCTTTTTGGGTAGGTACTTCTTGTGTAAACTTTTTGGTATAAGTTTATTTGCTGCATAATTATTATTAAAAGTACATACCTACTTCAAA
Organism: Zygaena filipendulae; assembly: GCA_907165275.2. NCBI lineage: Eukaryota > Metazoa > Arthropoda > Insecta > Lepidoptera > Zygaenidae > Zygaena > Zygaena filipendulae. The sequence continues at coordinate 8,801,920 of OU015664.1, forward strand.
GAAATACGTATAGGTATACCTTATTTGTACGTGCATTTGATACTAATTTCACGGTTCACCACTGTTGTTCTTACCCCTTGGCCACAGTTTCGGCGGCGGCGGTGGCGGCGGCGGCGGCGGCAAAAACAAATGGTGGACAACATCAGAAGTTGGCCACAGCTATCAGCGGCGCGAGCTGTGGCCAACTTCTTATGTTGTCTACTATTTGTTTTTGCTGCCGCCGCCGCGCCGCCGCCACCGCCGCCGCAGACTGTGGCGCCGCCCTTAAACTATGGCGGTGGTTATATTAAAATTTCGGTTAACAATTGGAGCACAAAACTAATTGATGTGTGTGCGTGGAACGGCGTGAAATCAATGACATTATAAGTAGGTATTTGACGTATACTGGGCCTTTTTACCGACTTGGACCTGGTATACCAATGCGGAGAGGATAGGAGACAAAAGGAGATGTTTTTTGAATAACCAATCAGATCTCCTCTCCGCCTAGCTTCGGTGGAAATGGATCAAGCGAAGAGGAGAGATGTCACATCTCCGCTACGCACAGCTCACATCCCCGCTACGCACAGCACACATCTACTCTCCGCTACGCATCTCCCCTCCGCTTTGGAAATAACCAGCCAGCTTCGCAGCACATCTCATCTCCGCTTTGGTGGAAACCGGGCCTAAAGACGACTTCACATTGCTTGCATGGCTGTCGCTCTATGTCTAATATGTAGTTCTATGTTTATGTAATAAACTTAGTCTTAATCAGACGAACAGTTAGGTATATTTCTTTTAAATCCTTATAACCTGTCTTTGAGGCGTACTTACTGGTAAAAATATAGACCCTAACTAGACTTCTCGCTAGAATAGACACACCTCCATCACATTGTCAACAGTTCAACTTTGCTATTTAATTCACTTTTGAGATGGCTCAAGTAGTTCAAGTACCTACAGACTTAAATATTCCCTTTGTTCTCTCGTACGCCGAGCATCAAACTTTAGTACTTGCGTGTTTCGCTCCAAATATTTCACATAATTGCCCCCGAAGGCTTTGACGGAGCTAATGAAAATGTCAATATAGCCTATCAAATATATCTAGTTATATTGGACGTAGATACTCACCAGGGCAACATGGGTCAGTAATATCATATTGTTAATATTCTATCGATAGCACCGTACAGTAGTATGCTTTAAGAGTTAGTGTTCCAAAATCCTAGTCTAAATAACTAATTAAAAAATTATGATTTGGCAATTTTGTGTTGCTTTGTTTAATTAGTAACGATTCTGTTCAGGTCTATTTTTTAACCGACTTCCCAAAAAGGAGGAATTTCTCAATTCGATGCGTGTTTTTTTTTTGTGTGTTACCTAAGCGGGCTTGTCACCGAATTCAAACCGATCAGTGGTAGCACAATCCAATAATAATATAATGTGTATTTTTGTCTTTTGGACTAATCGGTATTTTGTTAGTTTTGGCTTTTTAGTTATGTGTTTTTTTTAATATTCTATTTCGTACTAGATAGTTTAACATTAACATTCAAAAAGTTTCTCTATGAAAATTATTAGTCCTTCGAGCCGGATAAACGGGGTAAAAAATAGACGATAATTAAAATTATATCAAAAATTTTATTCACTATATATATGAAATAAACATTACCAAAAGATAACAATAATAAACATCTTCTTAAAATTATTAATTATAATTTTTAACATTATATTGTTCTTAGATAAACAAACGGTCTCACTTACTAAAAAAATATTAAAAATATAATGTAGGTATTAAAGAGATAAATATGTACATAAAAACCTGCATTATTTATGTTCTACAATTAATAAAATAATCAGAGAAACAAATCTACACGAAATGTTAGCATGTGTTTCAGGCCTGGAGTATCATCATACAAAAACAAATACATATTTTATGATTTCTATATTACATTACAGGTGCATTGTTAACAAGTACTCGTAACTTTAAATATTTGGCTGGCTGTATTTAATTTCAGTCGGCTTCGTGTAGTCCACAAACCCTGTTGGCCGGCAAAGCCTTATCTGAAAAAATATATTGATGTTAAAGATAAATGGAATTTTTTAACTGATTCTTATATGAATATATAAGGATTATGTTTCGGGTAATAAACCTGAACTTAATCTCGTAGCGCCACTTACTAAAGTACTTCAAATTTCTTCCATGAAAAAACAAATCAGTGGAGAGAATTGGGTATTCTCCAAGGTATGAATATCAAAATTCAAATTAGTCCGTCAGTTAGAAAATAAAAAAATAATAGACACGTATTTTTTGCTTTTTCAATTTAATGAAAATGAACATAGATAAAGCGCATTAAAGTTTAGGGTGGGGGGCTCGTGACGTCAATATTCATTATAAGCGCCATACAAACCGCACAGAATTGTGACGTCACGCGAAATTTCAACTCAATGTATCTCTGTTATTTTTTGAGTACGTAAAAAAAGAAAAAATACGTGTCCAATATTTTTTACTAATCTACACGACGGGCTAAAAAAAATTTTTTGTCAAGTAGCCAATTACTGAAGTATGTAAAATAAAAAAGGTTTTATCCTGTTGGTAATTCAAATCAAATCAAACATTACTGTCACCAGAAAAAACAAATACATGGTGGGGAATATAGGCAACAAAGTTGAGTTCGCGCGAGTTAACTCCAAAATTACCGCGTGTGCAACCGCGTACTGGCTAGTTGTAACTAATATCGCATTAGTGATGCTAATGAACAGTGTGTGGAAACAGGGAAATAAGATGAAATGGCGTGTTCGCTGGGAGGTTATCGTATATAACTTCCTACAGAGCATCCCATTAGGGTCCAATTTTAAAGAATTGCTTCCAGCAGTCGCAGCATCGGAATGCATGTCACCGATGCATTTCGATGTAAATAACTTCAGCAAAGACATTCGAACTGACTGTACGGACTTTGATTCCTTTGCCTTGTTTAAAAGGAGAAAATCTAACAAAAAAAGGACTTTTGGCGGGATTTCTAGCAGAGTGGACGTCAGTTTTATTTCTTTGTTTTGCAAATTAGTTTATCGTGATTAATATTGTGTGAATATGGTGGATTTTGCATAATAGTGATCCATTAGTGATGAACAGTGTGCAGAAACAGTGAAATAAGATGAAATAGGGCGTTCATCGGGAAGTTTTCGTTTTACTATACAACTTCCCACAGAGCGTCCTATTAAGGTTCATCTGTGAAGATTTGCTGCCATAAGTTTCGGTAAAGCATTGAAATGCACCTCACCAATGCATTTCGATGTATTAACTTCAGAAGAATTGAATTGAACCACTGAATTGGCTATATGGACTAAGTTTCCTTCTGCCTTCCCCGAAAGAGGTAAACTTCACCAAAAAAAAAGAGAAAATCTAAAAAAAAAAAACAACTCACCGATCATCCTCGGGTAGGGCAGCCGCAGGTCCCCCATGAGGCGCACGAAGTCGGGCAGCGGGCGCGTGAGGCGCGGGTTGTGCGCGCGCTCCTCCCACACGGTGGTGGCGGTGTGGCCGCGGTAGTCGTGCGCCGGGTACAGCGCGTAGTGGCCGGGCAGCGCCAGGATGCGGCCGTGCACCGAGCGGTACAGCGTCGCCGCGCTGCCCTCCTGGAAGTCGGTGCGCCCGCAGCCGCGCACCAGCAGCGCGTCGCCGGTGAACGCCATGCCCTGCCAACAACATACAACGTGACACGTGTTAATGAATTAACTGAAAACTAAAAAGTAGTTTGCTCAGAATCGACGAGCGAATCGATCGCACCATGTTTTAATATAGGTTATGTTTTTCCTTTTTAATAGCCCATGTCTAAATTATTTATATTTCAATATTTGGCGCGTACGCCGCCGCCCGTAGCGAGGACATCGAATCGGTCATTGACACGTAGGCGCGGGCGTAGCGCTTGGAGTTTCGTAGATAGGTCACCTCCAAACTAATGTTGAATAACTTTTAAAGTATAAATTTTTTCGACATAAAATATATTTTAATCATATTATTGTTTTTTTTTCAAATGGGGTGTATCAGGTTTTCAGTTAATTCATTAACACGTTGTACACACAATCCTTGTGGCATCCTACTAATATTATAAACGCGAAAGTTTGTAAGAATGTATGGATGGATGGATGGATGGATGGATGTTTGTTACTCTTTCACGCAAAAACTAATGGAATGGATTTAAATGAAACTTTACAATAATATAGCTTACAGTGGCGAAGGTACCATACAAGCCGATTCCCACCGGCTTCCCTTCAGAAGTTGGGAACACAACCACTCTCTCTACCGTAATTTAGAAATGGCACAATCAGTAATTTTTTGTAGTAAGTATTTCAGTAGAATCTACTGAAATACTACAAAAATTATCTCTACTGAGTAGAAAACATTACAAAACGCCTAAACTATCAACAAAATTTGCTCTTCAACAACAAATTGTTATAAAATAAGCCGCTGGCGCGATCGGCTTTTTGGCAGTTAAACTTCCATACAAAATAATGCCGTGACGTCACATCAAGGTCGCAGGCAGCCGGCTAAAGTAGCTACTTTGCTAAGCCGCTACAAATCGAGTTACTCTCTCCATTTCACTCACGCGCACGCATTTTCTATTACTGTCTCAACAAATATCCTTATTGGTCCTTGAAATTCGAAACGAAGCGGACATTCTGAGATGACTGTTGACAGACAACTTGAGTTTATGACGAAAAAATTGAAAATTTGAATTTGTTAGTTAGTGTCACGTATTAGAATTTATTTCTTGGTATTAAATAGTATTCATTCTGCAGGAGTTCAATAAACTCCATCACCTTGATGTTGTTCCAACCCATGATGAAGTTTAAGTAGGTAGGCGTCACGAACTATAAAAATGGCGAAACGTCCGTTACCTTCGCAATCGTTTGCCCAACTAGTCACACGCATGTGGGAGACTGCACGAAGGATTGAGGTTCGCGCGCTTTGATGTGCGTTAAAAAACCGACACAGCTTGGAAAAGCACGGCAGCGAAAACTTTGCATAATCATTCGCAAATGTCATCCTACACTTGTGGGTTTGCGTATATTTGTGCGAATGTGAGTGACCGGCATTATAATATACACGGGTACAAAATGCCAAAGGACCTGTTCGTGGCAGACGTATGTGAGGCAGCCGTTGGTGTGGCCGGGCGTGGCGAGCGCCAGCAGCCGGTGCGCGCCGAACGCGACCTCGTCCCCGTCGTCCAGCAGCAGGTCGGCGCGCGCGCCGGCCGCGCGCCCGATCGCGCTGCGGGCGCCCGGCGCCAGCGCCTTCAGCCGGCCCGTGCCCGTTATGTGGTCGGCGTGCATGTGCGTGTTCACTGCGAGCGTTGGAACGTTACATGTAGAGCTAATTGTTTCATTCGAAATTCAAATATGAAAGCACGGTCACGACTGCAAGCGTTGGAATGTTACACATAGTGATATAGTTTCATTCGAAATTCAAATATTCTACGAGCATAGTGACGGAGATTCAAGCACGAAAACAATAGCCATGTGTAGAGGGCATTGATGTAGTAAAACATAGTAAATACCCAAGACACACAATCGGAGAGGCAAAAATGTCCATACACGTACAAAATAACCGGCGTGCAGGTTTTTTATTAATTATTATTAGGTACAGTTTGGCGTGTGACAACAAATAACTAAAAAAGACGAAATATTATTTAAGGGTTATAAAAATAATTACATAAGTACGAATAACTTTTACTCAAAAACAAGTGACAGTTTTATTTATTTATTTATTTATTTATTTATTTACTTTAATCCACAGCACTTAAAAGCTAATTAACAGTACTTTTGTATAATGCTTACTGCCAATTACGGACTAACATTTTGTACACTATAGACATAAAAAAATACCATTACATTATGTTAACACCTAGTTAAATTAAACAGCACTATTATTATACATGAATAGATAGGTATGCATATTGCGTGTTTGACTCTGTGAGTGGTGTGTGTGTGTGTGTGTGTGTGTGTGTGTGTGTGTGTGTGTGTGTGTGTGTGTGTGTGTGTGTGTGTGTGTGTGTGTGTGTGTGTGTGTGTGTGTGTGTGTGTGTGTGTGCGTGTGCGTGTGCGTGTGCGTGTATGTGCATGTGCGTGTGTTCGTGCGCGTGTATGTTTTCGGGAGTTTATATATGTAGATCTTGCTCTCGTAAAATTTCGTTTAACCCACTTTTAAATGTAGATTTCGAAAGATTAAAAATATCTAAACTAGAAAAATGTGTGTTATATACATTTTTTAATCGCAATGCCGGAGAGTTTTTAAAATAATTCGTTCGAGATATCTATCGACGACCGTTTTTGTAAGAACATTTTTATGGAACTGTGAATCTATGTCATTATCAGGTTATATAGTCACTGATCAGGTTATATGATCACGTGGTCACGAAAAATCTACCACGTGACAAACATGCCTTAGTTTTCTATAGAGATAACGACTATTAGATTGTCAACTTGGCTAAGGGGACATGTGTTTCAATTTCGAACGGAATTTTGTACGAAATCATCGCTCTACATTTATCATTGGCTGTAAACTAACTGGCATACAGCAGCTTGAGGCCCAGCTGTTTCAGGAGCTCGGCGTCCCGCTCCGCTTGCTCCAGCACGGGGTCGATGACCACGGCCTCGCGGGCGTGCGTGTCGCCCAACACGTACGTGTACGTGCTACTCTCCTTATCGAAGAGCTACAAAGAAGAGAAGACGTAAGATTGTATGTCACATGGTATGTGATGTTTAGCGGAATTTAAAAATTCACATTATTTGCAGTAAAACAGACATATCGGGGAATAATAAAACAGTATGTTCTCAATACAAAATAGGTACCTAATAAAGATCTTGGAACAATTCTAAGGTATCAATATTTATAATATTAAGTAGGATATTTAACCCCTTATTATCAACAACCACACCTCAATCATTATTACGTCGCTATTACTTTTCATTTGATAGGAAAGTAGACAGTTGCTAAGGACTTGCCTTATCACTGCGAGTTTTTGTCACTCAATCGCGTGTTATCAAATTACAAAAAATAATGTTATCACCTAATGTTATCATTAGGTAGAATGGGTAGGTACTTTGTAAAAAAAATTTTAGATTACCTGTCTGAAAAAAAAACTGTTTTTTTTATCCATGGCTGAAGACATTGATCTTAATTGTAGCTTTCTCGTGAGCCTAACAGCCTCGCCCGTCTTCTTAGCGCTCACCAACAAGTGCCTCATTATTTCTGCAAGTGATTACCAATTTTTGAATTATTTGTAATATCTTATTTACATATGTACATAAATCTTGTCAAATCACTTATTTTAAACCTAGATGTTATTTCTCTTCACTGTCATTAAATTTTCCAACACACTCTGTCTGTTTTCATAGTAAAAACTATTAAGAGAAAATATAGCAGATGTTGCTTCCCCACAAAATAAATATTATCCTACTATAATATTATAAATGTGAAAGTGTGGATGTTTGGATGTTTGTTACTCAATCTCGCAAAATCGGCTGAACGGATTTGGACATAGAAAGACATAGGTACTTTTTATCCCGGAATTCCCGTGGGAACTCCGAAATTACCGCGGGGGAAACCGCGGGGCACAGCTAGTAACAAATATATATTTCTATGTTATCTCCCTGTTAATAACACAAGAACAAATTATTTTACCATAAAATCTATATCAACTACCAAAGTATGATCTTGTTTGGTTAAAAACCTATTCTTTGGGATGTTTTCTAGCCACCGTTTTCCTTTTAAACATTTCAATAGTTTCAGTATAGGTAAATAATGATATAACAATGACGTTTCATTATTGTCTATTGTTACTTGTTGATTTACTCACTTTGTTCCTTTATATACTGACGTCTAGGTTTCTAAAATATTGCTCTGCATAAGTGTATAAAACACAATTTATTGGAAATAAATAATATTGATTACAGTATTATTAACACAATGATAAATCTTGGATAAATCACACATCAAATGGGTACCACGCACTTAGTAATATACTAAGGGTAAAGTAAATAAACAGGCACTACAAATGTCTTATGTATCTACACACTGAATGCGGTTGCCAACATTTAAGGATCAAATATAAATGGCTGTAAAAAAACCTAAATGACTATATCTTTTAATTTGCACAACATTTATATATAACTAGGCGTGCCCCGCGGTTTCACGCGCGTGAGTTTTGGGATTTCCGCAGGAACTATTTTTTTTTTCTAAAATAAAAGGAGCTTAAGTTACTCTATCTGCCAGTGTAAGTCCCGTTAAAATCGGTCCAGCTGTTTCAGAGATTAGGCGGAACAAACAGACAGACAGACAGACAGACATAGAAAAATATTAAAAATTGCTTTTTTTACGTAAGTACCTACCTACCTCCAGTTAATTTGGAATTACAAACAGACACTTCAATTTTATTTATATGTATAGATTATTTCGACTTCATCATATTTATATTGGCCTTATTACACTCATTGACAAATTGAAGTAGATTTGCTTATTTGTAAACGGGCTGGTTTCATTTGCAATTTGACGACTAGGAGCCCATTTTGCGTGTGGTGAGAATTGTGTTGTTCATTCCTACCAACCTTGGTCCTCTAGGAAGCCCAGCAACTTTCTTATGTCGAAGACTTCCGGGAGCGACTTTGGTGCTCCTAAGTGCTTAGTGCTTAGCCCGGTATGATGCTACTCCGTCACACTCAAGTAGCATGTGGGCAGCTATTTCATCAGCCCTGCAGAGAGGGCTGTCAGTGACATGTATAGTGTTAATTTGCTTGTTATATGGGCCATGACCTGTAAGAGTACCCGTTATCATGCGGAGCTGGGTTCTACTTAGCTGCAAAAGACTGCGAGACAGGCGAGGCCTTTGGCAAGGTCTTCTTCGCTTGTCCGCAGTCACTGCGCCTCCGCCAGGTCTGGTCATGTTTTTGTTGTTCTTTGGCGTGGCGTGGTGTTCGGATCCAACCGAATAGTAGGGGTGCTATAGATTCTGGGCCAAAGACAACCGAGCCCTACGTGCCAGCTCATCCACCGCATCGTTCTCTCCAGAGTCACTGTTGCCCTTTTGCCATTGCAGGGTAATGCTAATATTGTTATTGCACACCTCTGTCAGTGTTTGGTGACACTCGTATATTAGGCTCAAGGTAATTGCATGACTTCCAAGTACCTGTAATACTGACATACTGTCTGAAAGAATGCGGATCGAGTGGTTCTCCATCTTCCTATTGCCGCAATAGCTCTTGCTGCCAAGGTGATGCCCACACATTCGGCTTGAAATACCGTATTGTGGGTACCCAATGACATCGACATACTGATATCCAGGTCTGCCGAAAAGGTTCCGGAGCCAGTACCTGAATTTGTTTTAGAAGCCATCTGTAAAGATTCTTAGCTCTCTTTGATTAAGGCAAAATAGCCCCTACCTCAAAAAGCTGAATCTTGTATTTCTTGTCAAAGAAAACAATAAAAAAATAAAATAAAAATAAATGACACATTGTATAGGAATCCTGTCGTTTATCGAGGATTTTTGTGGGAGAAGTTTCGATGTTCCTCCAAAGATTGAGGGACGGAGGGGCGAACTGCCGACCAGCATCATTTCCAGAGCTGCTGTAGGAATTGTTCTCATGCAGCCCATTATCGCCATGCGTAGTCTTTGCAAGCGCTGTGGTTTATTAGCAGTTGTGGCCAGCTCGGTTCGGGGCTATCAGGTCACTGAATTATAGCTGATCGTTGGTCTCAGTAGGGTTGTATAAAGCCATAAGGTAATTTTGGGGAGCACTGCCAAAATGCAATGCTGGCTTTATTTAATATATGTTCTATGTGATTGCTCCAGTTTAATTTGCTGTCAAAGACTCCCAGATACTTGACCTCAATTGATAACTGTAGCTCTGCGCCCTTATTCATTATAACCATAACGCCTCGCATTAAGATAAGGCGCCACTTCAATTGCTTTTCCCTCGTGTTCAAAGCTTCACTTTAAAAAAATACATTCACGTTTCTTTTGTAATAAAGAATATAAATTTCTAATATATTTGCATCTGGAACGTTTGGGATTGTGTTTTTGAGACGCTTATCATGGGCAAGTAATGTTGTTGGTCATAGTGAATAAGGGCCCAGTTTTAAACAGTCTAGGTAGATTGTATTTGCCTAGATCTCGTTTTAGTGAACATTAGGTACTAATTCAGTTTTTGTGGGGTTAGCCGATAGCTTATAGTCGGCACACCATTCCTCCACGATTCGAAGCGCCGCCTGTGTAACGTCAGAAACTATATTTGCAAAGTTACCAGGCACCAGTATCGCGAGGTCATCGGCGTACCCAATTTGCTTGTCAACCAAATTTTTGTTTTTAGTCCGTCTTGTAAATTAGTAAAAATTATAGGACACGTACGTTTTCATTTTACGTAATCAAAAATAAAAAAAATAACGGAGAAGTCGAAATATCGCGTGACGTCACAACATGCTATAAACTGTAGCACGGCGTGACGTCACGCGACATTTCGACTAAATGTATCTCCATTATTTTTTGATTGCGTTATTATATAAGAATCTTACCTCTGTTATTCGTTACTCTATTGCCAGTGTGTGGTGGCAGTTAGAGTCAGTTGATATGATATGCTCCAGCCCCTCCGCCTCACAGTAGCCGATCAGCCCCGCCATGTCATGAGGTGGAGGATCCTCCCCCTCAGGCATGTTAGACGCTAGCCAGCACTATCTGCTGCAGGACTGGAACTTACATCGTCATTAGCCGCACAGCACACAGATCTCTGGAACAGAAATCCATTAGTGGTTGCACGGTCATACTGTTAGTAGCATAGACACAAGCCCTAAGGCTGAACGTTCCAACACTTGTTATTATCTTACCTCCTAAGTTGGAGAGGTCCTGTATAGTGCCTGTGTTGCTGATCCACGGCTCCTGTATCAGCAAGATGGCTGTATTGTTAACCTCCGACCACTTCCGCACCTGAGTCGTGGCGGTCATACTGTGGTGGAGGTTAGCTTGTAGTTCTTGACATCTAGACGAGGAGGACGCCATCTTGGCTGTCCTGCTCCTCCTTCTCTACCATCTGAGTCCAATCCTCTGCGCTTTCTGGTTCTGACAGCTCAAGAGTTCCAGGATGTCCTAGAAGCCCAGAGTCGGCCATCATGGGTTCCGTAGGCCCCACCGTTTCCTCTACCCGGAGAGGGTTCGCCTGAGGTGGGGTGGGGTATCTTTAAATCTTCCTCTATCTCCTTGGAACTTTATGTATACTGAACCCAACATAAAGCTCAGTCGGCGCTCATGTGCTAAGAGCAGCTGGACCACGTCTTCCGGGACGCTGATGATGACAAACGTCTCTGTCCTTTGTGGTTTCACCAAGTGCAGCAGCCACCGGTCCACTTGAGCCCAAGGGTTTTGATACTTCAAAGTGCGACCGATGTCACTAGTGTTCCAGATCCCTGGGATGAGGATGCCGCACCTCACCCGTCGTGGTATGTCTGCGGGTCGCGCAATAACCAGCTTACCCAATGTTGGTATCTTCATGTCGGCGATGCTGTCTTTGAGCCAGTCTAGTGTGCGGTTGTCTGCACACCAGACCTGCAGCGCACTGCCCACAAGAGTTGGCTTGCCCCTGAACTCAGGCCCCATGGTGCCAGCTGGATTGGTTCTGGCAAGGCCAAGAATCTTCTCCTGCAGGGCTCCTAGGACCAAGTCTGCTTGGGCGCTGGTGATTGTTCCTGTGTCCTCGACAGTCACAGCTGCTATCAAGTTGGCCTTAACAGCGTTGGCATAGCTAGTCGGCTGGGGTTTAGGGGATGGCCCAAGTCTGGCTTTTTTGGGTTCACCTCTCCGGGAGGTGGTCTCGTTAAGATGAGCCCTCTTGGCCGCAGCTTGTGCCACTCTCCCTTTGCCCTTGCTGACTACTTGTACAGTGGCTTGAGTTGTTGTCCTTGCTTTGCCTTCCATTTGCCTACTAGCTGGTGGTTACTGTTGTGATACTAATATGCGATATATATTATAGTTATTTTTTAAAGCTTTGTACCTAAAAAGGAAAAAACGGAATCCTTAAAGGATCACTCTAGCATGTAGGCATCGAAAATTAAAACCACTCAGATCTACTACAATCCCTTGAAATTGACTACTGGACAATTTTTTTTGTTGTCGTGTAGGTTAGTAAAAAATATTGGACACATATTTTTTATTTTTTCAGATAATCAAAAAATAACGGCGATACATGGTTAAATTTCGCGTGACGTCACAAACTGGTGCAGTTTGTATGGAGCATAAACTGAATATTGACGTCAGGAGTCCCCACCCTAAACTTTAATAATAATAATAATAATATAATAATAAGCCTTTATTCATTTCTCAGCAATATTGTTACATATTTTTATTTTTTTAACTTTAATGCGCTTTATTATTATTATCTATGTTTATTTTCATTATGTAATTTGAAAAATCAAAAAAGTATCTATTATTTTTTATTTTCTGACGGACTAATTAGAATTTTGATTTTCATACCCTGGAGAATTACCCAAATAACTTCTAAGAAATTTATGCTGCAAAAAACATATTTCAACATTCTCAAGGTAACCAAAATTTATCCTTTTTGTGGACCTAGAATTATGAAATTTGGCAAGTAATATTGTCAAAAATCCAGGGAAAAATCTGAAAACTATACATTTACAATTAAATCATTAAATCATAAAAAATATGATCTTTATTAATTAAAGTACAAAATCATCGTGGTTTAGTAACGGTATGGGTGGTCATAATGGACATGAAGACTAAATTTTAATTTTTAGCCTGTCTTGTAAAATAAAAAATTTTGGACACATATTTTTCTTTCAGGTAATCAAAAAATGACAGCAATACATTAAGTTGAAATTCCATGTAACGTCACACCTAGGTACACTTTATATTTAGTTATGACGTCACAACCTCCAACTCCTCAACTTTAATGTGTTTTATTTTAGTATTTTTTCTATAATATGAAAAAGCAAAAAATATGTCTTATTTTTTAAAAACTAACTGACAGATGACTATTTAGTTTATTTTGATTTTTATATCGTCATCATGCCCATTGTACGATGGGGACCAAATGCTTTTGTAGATTTTAATAATATGTACCTACAGAGTATGGGACCTTCGGTGGTGGAGTTTGACTCAGACTTATCCAGATTTTTTAGAATTCAGCTAATTAATAGATACTACGATACTAGATATACTACCTATCTAGTACTGTATTAGCAATCCTAACTGTAAATGACTGTAGTTATGATGGTTTGAGAATCTCATTTGAATCTCGTATGATAAAAATCCGAATGCTATAGTTTGATATACTTATTTCATATAAAAATATAATTACAGTATGTATAAAGTATAATTTAGAATCACAATTAATTAAATCAATAGTAATAAATTGTTAAAATCATTATTTTACTGAATAAAAAATAGGAGGTAAGTAAATAAATCCATTTCGTACCGAAGTGCAAAAGCAGTTTTCCGTACCTATTGAGCAGCTACTATCAGTGTTGTGAATCAAAGGTTTTTCGCTAGTTGCAACTGAAGATAATTATAAATATGCCTCAGATTATTTCGTCTGAGAAATATGCATACAACATTACACAAGAAGCAATCACAACAACCGGTTGAGAACTTTCAAGTTTCAGCTTTCAAGACAGAGTATACGTGTTTCAAGAATCAAGAGCAATCCACAAAATAAATACAAATTAACTAACTAGACATCGTTTGATATTATTGAGCAGTCCGATTTCCAAATGTTCCAAATTTCCAAACTTCAGATTCTGTGCTGAGATCACAGAACGCACCTTAAAACGTAGTGATTACCTTCTCTCTGCCAGAGCAAAGCCCCATGTCTAGTTCATTTCGGGAACCAGGAATTCACAACACGATAATGTACGACACTGGAATGTACAGCACTGGAATGCGCGACACTGGATTGTACGACACCGGAATGTACAGCACCGGAATTGGTGACACCGCTCCTATTGGTCGATGAAATCACGCCTCCTTTCTTTGTGCTCGTTTACGTTACTTACCTAAATACTGGGTCAAGTTATTGTCAAATACGGCACATATATTTTATGTTAGATTTTTTGGTGATGATTATTAGGTTTCATGTTAGTGTTTATGCCCATTACGTTATTATGTTACAGTCTATAGGCAGGATAATCAAACAACGGACCACTCTATATATTTTACTGTATATACTTAGAGTACAATACACTAAATCTGGTCCCTTAGTTTACACCTTATAATTATTATTTCCACGAGCTATGTGGCCTATACAGATTGTACAGATTATAAAAGTTACGAAAAGAAAGGAACCAAAACTGTATTAACTGGCGAACGGGAAGCGACTGGCGAACGGTTAGCTTCGCTTGATTTACGTCACCTTTCCTACACCTATCCTATAGTAGGTACTAGTGTGGCGATGATGTCACTATAAGCTGTTTGCTTCTAAGCTGCTATAAGCTAATGAGAACATTACTATCAAGGCCACATCATGAACAGATTTCAAAGTAGTATACCTGACATTCTTTATTAGGTTAGGTTCTTACTGATGACCAGGTCTCGCGAGCCGAGCGAGCGTAGCGAGCGTGCCGCGGTAGCGGCCGGCGATGCGCTAAAGACAAAATAAGGTGACATTTATTCGATTAATTCTTAGGTGTGACCACGAAATTTCGATATATTATGCAAAAAAAAAGAATATAACAAGTTGTGACAATTCATTAAAGTGAAAAATAATAATTACGTTACTAAATATTACACTTGGACTTGTTATTTGAATTTCCATCAGATTTTGAGACAGTAACTACTAACTACCTACTACCTGCATTGTATTGAATACTACTAAACGGAGCACGAAGTCCGCTAGGCCATGAAATCCGGTGTCGCCAATTCCGGTGCTGTACATTCCGGTGTCGTACAATCTCGTGTCGTGCATTCCGGTGTCGCCTTTTCCGGTGCTGTACAATACAGGGACTCGTTAATTTCAAGGTAATCACTACGTTTTAAGAGACGGGACTTCCTTACTTGGTTTTGGAATCCATTTAGCAGACCCAGCAATACCAACACAGCGAAAATTTAAATGTCAAAATACTTCATAACTCATGGGTACCAACATTAACGAGAACAATAGGGATGGCCACATGTAGTTCCTGATTAAATCGATATCGATAAATTATCATTAGGGCATCGTGGGCTTCATACCAGGTGAATTAACGGGGGAAAACATTTGTCGTAAAATTGAAACAATAAATTATTATTTTTATTTATTTATTATTATTCCAATATTTTAGTTTGTCATGATGATGATGTTACATATTAGATAGATAGATATTTTCTCTTTAAAAATTACATTTACATTTTATGTCAAAATTAAATAACCTATTTGGGAAAGTAAATCATTTACTTCGCAGTGCCTCCTTGTTGAGCCTTGTTTAAATTATCCGTAGAAATATCCTCCGAAAGCGAAAAACTTTCGTTTATCTTCCGACATTCGTTCCTCATCAATAAACTGTAACAAAAATGACTAGTGACATGATGTTAAATTATTATGTAGCAAGGCAGTATAGGTATCTTTAATTTTTTTTAAATAGTTTATTTTTCAAATTTAGGTATGTGTCATATATATTTTTTTAATTTTCATATTCATCAAGGTACCTATAAGTATGTTTAAATCTGGATTAACGAAAGTGTAACTTCACTCAAATATTAATAAATAAGATAGATGTTACATAAACAACTTACCATTTCTTTAGACGACTTTTCTTTGTATTAAAGTCTTTGGACTGGAAATTATCTCCACAGACATATTTTATATCGTGAAGTTTTTCGATTGGAATGTAAGCTAAGTCATCATTTCCAACATTTTTTACCCATTGTCGACATCTGAAATTAAAATATCTATCAATTATGCAAGTACACTTAGAAACAAGATAGAGTATAATATAGTTCTTTATACAGAAGACGAGGTTCACTTTATTACAATACGATCATAATACTTAGTTAAAACTGCAGTAAGTAATGAAAAAAGTATACGCAGCAGCAGCTATACAAAAATATTCCAAAATATTCACTATAACAGCATCATTCATTAAAGTTTATCGACTCACTTTATCGATAGTGAAGATTTACATCACTATGGTTTACAAACATGCAAATATTTTTTCTCATTTCAAAAAGATAGTGTATTATTTTAGTCTTGCTGATAGCTGAAGAGAACAAAATACTTTATTACTTTACTCAAGCTGTACTTACCGGTCTTCATCTCTAGGAAATTTCGTGATAAATTTCCTTTTATTTAAATTTTGTCGACTCTATCTTTTTCTACAAATTACATACGTACTACACCGTCTAATCGGTGCTATTTCACTACAATCACAATCACAAGAAAATAGTTTTTAATAGTCACACTGCACTTTTCAAAGCGTAAATCACACAAAATTTTTAAAAATCTCACAATTATTTTCCCAAATAACAACATGCGTCGCCATGACAAACAGATGACAGATTGTGGATTCAGAGACAAAAGACTGAAATAGCATGTGAGGCCATCTTTGATGCCATGAAATGAGTGCTATTTACGAACAAAATTTAATTTGTTCCTAGTTGCGTTAGACTGGCAAAGACCACAAATGAGTAATGACCAGAGAGAAGGTAATGTAATGACGAAAATCAGAGAGAAGGTAATCACTACGTTTCGTAAATTACAGCTAGGGAGCTGGCGGCAATTTAGGTATATGATTTCATCGTCGTTGATACCAAGACGTAATGTAGTCTGGACTTAATTAAATTAAATTAAATTATCGTTTCTGCCATCAACTACATATATCTATCTTATTAAATACGTTTCATAGATAGTGAAATTAAAGCTGGCAGAAGTCAGGATGGTGGGAGTTTTCTTAATTCAGCATCTCAGCTTATTTTTCTTACAGTTATTTTTATAAAAACTCCCACCATCCTGACTTCTGCCAGCTTTAATTTCACTATCTATGAAAAGTATTTAACAAGATATAATTGATGGCAGAAACGATAGTATAATTTAAAATATGTTTTTTTTTAATTACAATTTCAAAATTATTTAAAAAAGAATCAGACCTACCTGAGCTTGCCACTTATTTTTTCTAGTTATAAGTCCAGACTATATTACGTCTTGGTATCAACGACGATGAAATCATATACCTAAATTGCCACCAGCTCCCTAGCTATTAACTAGACTCAAAAGAAGTTTGTTGTTGTCCGTCAATTCTTCTGAGGTTGTTGTCAAAAGAGTTTTTTTTTTGTTAAATTTACCCTAATGGGGAAGGCAAAGGAAGCTAAGTCCATACAGCCAATTTAGTTGTATTTTTCTTCTGAAGGTGTGTACATCGAAATTCATTGGAGAGATGCATTTCGATGGTTTACCGGAACTTTTGGCAGCAACTCTTTACAGTTGAATCTTAATGGGACGCTCTCTGTAAAACGACAACCTTCCAATAACGCCCCTTCTCATCTTATTTCACTGTTTCCACACACTGCTCGTCACTAATGGATCACTTATGCAAAGTCCACCACATTCACAAAATATTAATCACGATAAACCAATTTGCAAAACAAAGAAATAAAACTGACGTCCGTCATATGTTAAAATCCCACCAAAAACCCTATCTGTTAACAGTCTGCATTCTACAATGATCATCAGAGAGAAGGTAATCACTACGTTTTATCATAAGAACTTGACGTTGTCAGTTTTATTAGATTTTGTAATCACTGAAAAATAACTATAATAAAAATGTAAAAAATTTATAAACATGGTAGAGACAATTAATCGCATTTAATATAAAAAATTCAATGTAAATTGAGGTAAGTTAGTGGTCATATTCTCTTTGCTAAAAGAAAATTAATAAATAGGAGCACTTAATATTAAAACCATTTTAAATTACATGATTCTACTTGACATTACGCTATAAAATACAATGATTGTTCTCTTTGCTATATAAGCGGCATTTATATTCAGTTTATACTATTATGGAGGGTAGAGTTAAGGAGAATCATCTCTATCTGTTTATGAAAAGTATCCGTTTGGTATCCGTTGAATTGAGAAGCATCAAAATATTATGATGGCGCTACGGTAGCTAACGATGAAAAGATATTCTACTTCCACTTTTTTACTTTTGAATTTTCGTCCACTCGGGCAACTTTCACTCCACAAACTTTTCCCATTATTGTTCGATTTTTTTTTTAAAGTTTTACAACATTCAAGCATATAAAATAACGAAAAAATATTATAAAAAGTTTATCAATCAACTAAGTCAAGTAGTCTAGCTAGAACTACGCCAATCAAAGAGTACTTACCTACCTATAATAACGATATTCATACGATATTCTCATTCTATTCATTTTCTCTAGCATGTCTCTAGCTACGCTAGCGCTATTGTGGTGACTTATTGAGTTGTAATTTGCTGGATTTTTTGGACACTTTTTCAGCTTTTCAGCCATAGGCTCTACCCTCCATAATTTATATCTTGTATTGTGAATACTCAGAGACAACGATAATACATACATACACTCTCTCACTCGCATTAGTATGTGCATTTTCTTTCGAAACCACATAATATGGATGGACGCAACATTTTAGTCTGCGTTCAGGTGTTCAGAAACCACACCCGTCGTCGTCGTCGTATTCGATAAGTCAAAATGATTGAGAAGCTGTAATAAAATAATTTTAATGGTCAAAATGATAGACTGTCGCTTACGTAACATATGGGACGATAAAACGTACCTACAGGCTACAGACAACTAGGAATAATGAGTTACGACAGAAAGACATGACCTAAGATAATTATAGTTTCTGAACGCGCAAACCACTCATTAAGACCAGTTTACACGGTACACTTCCATAAGTAAGTAATTAAGTAAATAAAAACCGCGCCGGCCGGCAAGTAAGTAGCGACTTGCCGCAGGATAGAAAATTACAGCACTAAAGTGCATTATGGTCTGTAATTGGAAAACAGGGTAGTTCTACTTTTTGGACAGGACAGTAGCGCGTTCACCCGCCTGCTATGTCTTCCGCTCCCCGCCAACTTATCACTTACTACTTGCTCATCGTTTGGACGTTGCTGCCTACTTTTCTTTTAAATAAGTAAGTTGGAAAGCTACTTACTTAAACAAAACGTCCACACTCTACACGCGTCCACACGTGGTTTTTACTTACTTATGGAAGTGTAAACCGGCCATTATATTTGAAGACGGCATTGCTGCAATCGTGAAATCAATGTGTGTCTCTTTCTATCACCAGCGTTCCATTGGTAACGTCATTGACCTCTTTTATTCTACCCCTCTTTCGACGAAGATCGACGCGCTCAACTCAACAGCGGTTCGCTATTGGCGCTTTTGTTCTTACACAGACAAAGTATTCGAAAAATTGAGTTGGTGTGTGTGTACACTATTGATAAACATTAAATTGTTGTCAATTTGTCATTGCTTTTCAGCGCGTTTAGAAGTTCGTATGCGATTCTTATTGGACGCACTAAAAGAAAGAAACAAAAAGCATGTGCACAGCTGATTATATTGTGAAGAGTACAAAAATCTTTTAAAATATTGTGAATACGAAATGTTTTCCTTGTGAAATTTCGCGTAGTTATTTGGACGAAGGAAAAGTGAGATTCTTTGTTTACATAATACGGAGTTTCTATACAAGGTCAGTTCTTTTTATTTAAGTATTTACGCACTAGACTAGGATGTTATGATAGCTTTATAAATAAAGGTCAAGCCCAGGTAGTATAGTATTATATTATCTGTGCCCAGGTGAATATATAAAAACCGTGGGAAAGTCACTGTGGTTCCACGAATCCACGAATCACTAGTGATTGAATTCGCGTAGTGCATTTGTCAATAAATAGGTAGCTGGATTATTTTGCCAAAATAGTTTTAAATAATATTCAAGTTTATTTCTCTTTTATTAACTATAAGTACCTATTTAAGAGTTGGAAATGATGCCTATTGTTATCAAAACAGCTGAATTTGATTTTCTTTTATTTATTATAGAACAATGAATTATAATGAATAAGATCATCTTTTTAGATTTAGCCATCTGCGCAATGCCTGTTGTTATCAAAACAGTTGGATTCGACTCATCTTTTAGTTCTCTACTGCCTTAAAATAAAATTGTTTAAACCTGATAGGTACTACCTACCTACAGGAGTACAGGAAACCTACTTAAGTGCGTAGTTCTCATTTTTTTGCATGTCGTTTATTACATGTTTATTACCTATTATAAAATAAAGTTAAAGAACAACTTCTTACAAGTTCGTAATCAACTCTGATCGTTTTTAATATACCTACCTAGGTATAGTATTATATTATCTGTGCCTAGGTAACCTAGATCAGACAAAGCGAAGCGATGCTTGTGCGTGTTACCTACTTGTAGACTAGCACAGAACTGTAGTGTAGTGTTTGTAACTTGTGTCTTGTACCTATTTACCTCAGCTATTTACCTACCTAGTACCTACCGTATTTATTATACTAGGTAGGTATACCTACATCTATAATATAATCTGTCGTAACTTCGTTCTAAAATCTAGTTTCCCAGGATTCTTATGGCAACACAAGTTTTCAGTTTTTACAGGTTATTCCTGTCTATATACCTATTTCGACTGTCAATCCTGGGCATAGAGGTAACTATAATATAATTCCGTGATCCTGGGAATCGAATTCGAAAAATAAAATAAATAGGTAGGTAGGTAGGTACATACCTACCTCATTGTCAGAGCGGTAATTTTTTTATAGGTAAATGTGTCATCATAATCGGTTTAGATGTGTAAATTAAACAAAAAACCGAATGGCCGTACCCACAACCATTTCTCTACAAATGGTTGTGGGTACGGATCCGCCGACTCAAGCTAGAGCTAGGTGCTACAGCCTAGCAGTAAGCACTAAGATCGTTGTCCGTAAATGGGTACCTACTTAGACGAAATAAAATTTATTTCGTCTGAGGGTAGGTAGGTAGGTACCTACTTACGAGTTATGTAGGCTTCATCTAGAGTTGTAACTTGTAGTGCCTATATTTTTACGACGCGCCACAAACTTTAATCTCTCTAAATTAAGTAAATTATCTTACGTATAAATTACCTATCTACTGCATGTTTGTCATGAACAAGTTTTTACCCTTTCGGCAGGGTATCGGTATCCCCTTGTCAACTAAACTACTAAAATCTCACCAGAGCCGCAAGGGCAGCGGGGGAGGGTTGAAAAATCTCACCTCATGTAATTATTGGATACAAGGTATATTTATTTAAGTAAGTAAATCCATCCAATCTATAGGTAGTGTCATTATAATCCCGTATGATCCTGATGAATGACGTACCTACCTAACTAACTTAAAAGAAAATCACACGTAGGTATTTAAAAAGGAGCGAGGAACTCGGAGTAGTGCCCGGGACTTGCGGCCCTACCTACCCACACAGGTATAAAGGGTATAGGTATTCCAAATCACCTGCACTACCCACGTTCGAGCATTCCTCTTCCAGCCTAACCGGGGTTCCAGGGTGAAACCGTGGGGACAGCTAGTTGTAAAATAATAAACTAACTTAAATCAATCAGAGATGATTGAGTTTTGGCGTAGGTAGGTAGGTAGGTATATCGTGTAAAAGATTTTTTTTAACATTGTTGCGTAGTTTCGTTATCTTGCTCGATTGGGTTAGGCGACTGCCTACCTAAGTATGTCTAATGCCCATCTACATAATATTATTATATGTATTACCAAATGTTTTTGTATTACGGACATCGTGAAGGACGAATTGGCAATTTCCACGCTTCTGAATGGATGAATTACCTAAAGAACAAAGTACGATAAAAACTACGTTTTGACTTGAGTGACTACCTATGTAGGTAGGTACCTACTACTTGAGTTTCCTTAAAGTTTACCTACGCACAAATTTTACCTTCTAGGAAATAAAATTATCTACATGTTCCAATTTTGTGTGAAATGTTATAAATAGAATTTACAGTTATAGAATTGATAATGTTTTCACCAAGCCACAAAATAAATAAAACATATAACTATTCCTGTTTCCCCCCGGATTCACTTGCGTTTCACCATTACCAAAAGCTTGGAAATTTATGTTTATTTACCAATTTGAAAAAAATAAGCTCAAAATACACTGATTCAAATCTTCAACCCCTATTAAAAAAAAAAAAACAAAGTTACTGAATCATTTCCTTACATAAGATCGCAAAAAATCGAGTAAGATATTTTTTAAATGGCAAGAGACTGCAAGATCTCATTTCACTGTTAGATCGTTGTTAATTGTTATCTATACTAATATTATAAAGAGAGATAAATTTTATGAGTTTGTGACGTTG
Source organism: Zygaena filipendulae (assembly GCA_907165275.2). Taxonomy (NCBI): domain Eukaryota; kingdom Metazoa; phylum Arthropoda; class Insecta; order Lepidoptera; family Zygaenidae; genus Zygaena; species Zygaena filipendulae. Next base: position 8,824,248 of record OU015664.1, read on the forward strand.
TGGGGGGGTAATCTGGATCTACTGAACCGATTTTGAAAATTCTTTTACTTAGAAAGCTACGGTAGTCCTGTTTCCTGAGTGACACAGGGCACTTTTATCTTGAAATTCCCACGGGATCTCCGAAATTACCGGCTAGTGTAGGTACTTATTAATAAACGTTACTGAAGAGACAGTCACCACTCACACCTCTGAATATATTAATTATCATCTATCTCGCTCATCGCGATGAAAAATGAAGAAGACAAAATATTTGAGAGCTTATTCAGTTTGGGTAGTGTTTAATACGTGCCATAGGAATCTGAGCCTATTAAGGGGTGTTCGAGTCTCGAGAGTCAACTCAACAGTGGAGGGCCGAAGGACTCAGCAGTCGTAACCTAAGGTTCAGTGACTTTGGCTCGTCGCGACGGGGAGTGACCCGTGGTTTCTCCAGAAACTCCAAATATGCACATACGATAAAATATTATCTTCTGTATGTACTCAACTACTGGCCTACCTACATACGTATGCTATAATATACCTACACGTATGTTTATATTACTAGCTGTTCCCCTCGGTTACACCCGCGTTATTTTCAGAGATCCCAGGGGAATTCTGGCATAAAAGTACCCTATATATTAGTATACTTTTCTGCACCCCCTGACAACGTATATTCAAAATTTCATGATCGGTTGACCCGTTAAGGCGTGAAAGCATAACAAACAAACAAAGTACAAACTCACAAATTTATAATAGCAAGAAACGCGATGCGAAATTTCGTATAAAATGTTTTCAAAGATTTACGTCGGCGTAAATAGGTAGGTATACGGATTATTAATATTAGTATATAGTATATAGTAAGTAGGTAATTCATTTTACTTTTTAGGTTTACGCACTGCACAAGGTTCAATGTTAAGTTTAAAACGTCAAAAAATAATCTCCACGATCTACCAATAACATATTTATCCTTGACTCAAATACCACGCATTTTCCTCTGTTTTATTATTTATGTAACCCAGTTTTGTCGTGGCAAAAGAGTTAGTGTTCAATTCCACCAGAGATATACATATAGACTGGATACCTATAATCTGCTTCTACTGACCGCGAGATATTAGATAAAATATTCACATTTTAAAGAACTTACAAAAAACGAATAGGCGAATCAGTTATGGTTGTATCATAGTAAATTGATTCATAACATTTATTTATACAGGGATAATAAAAGAAAATTGTTCAGGTTCCACGGCCTTCATTGCTTTCGCTTTCATTTCACTACAAAATACTAACCTTGTAGCTTCACAGAACAGCTGTTTTAAGCCCCTTAACCATTGATATACCACAGTAGTAGTAACAGTTAGTAGTAAATCAGTGCCTTTAACTCGTATATACTATTTACTATGTTGGTGATAAAAAACATGATTCAGCTTTGATTAAAACCACATCTTTTAACGACGTTAACACTAGTACGCGTTTCGTAACATTGTTTTTTTAATATAGTTTTTTTTATATCTATCACTTAAAGCCCATAATTGTGACTTTTAAGTAAAAATGGTCACTTACTACAGAAAAACGTTACGGTACGTTACATGGGGGGAGGGAGGGTCAAAAATCTCCAAAAACTGCGTTACGTAATCGCTCCCTTGTGACAGCAGCATTATTTGTTCTGGCCAATTGTGCCTGCCGTTTGTAAACCGTCGAATTACACAAATCGACTGCAACATACCTACATTTAAGTATCAAGATCTATAGAAATGTAATAGTAACGTTTGAAAGTCTCATAAATTAATAATTTGAAATCTTTACGAAACTGATTATTATTAGGTATTATTCACCTAACGGAATGGTTCATTTGATATGTACACGCAGCGGCTGGATATGAAAAATAAAGGCTTTGTATAATTACAAAATGCACTTGAATCGGACCTTGAATACAGTCACGTTGTGGCCGCATACTTACTTAGCTCGAAGCGATCGGTTCATTTCGTGTTGAGTAATAATCATGTCCCTTCTAAATGTTCCTGTGGACGACCACCGATTTCAGCTAGGAGTTGCTCAACGACGTGACGTAGGCGACTAGACGCTAGTGTTGCATCCACCGCCGGCCATCGTGGAATCGTTTCATGTTGTTTAGAAATTAGACAGTGTAATTTGAAATTTAACGAACGAATTTTAATAATTTCAAACCTCTTAAAAACATTTTAACTAGTTTTTCCCCGCGGTTCACCCGCGTTAGTTTTGGAGATCCTGCGGATATTCCGAGATAAAAGTATTTACTACCCTTCTATATTTTTTTCTGTAGGTACCTACCCTTGACAACGTGTAGGTAGTATGCAAAATTGAATATAGTTTCTTCCACGTTAATTTCGGAGTTCCTGTAGGAATTCCGTGATAAAATGTAGCCTATGTCCTTCTCTGTGCCTCTGACAACAGGTATGCAAAATTTTGTGGTGATCGGTTGAGCCGTTTAGCTGTCAAAGCGTGACAAACAAACAAACTCACTTTCGCATATACATATAATATTAGTAAGGATGATAATACATATATTGTGTGCACTCTGTATACAGTAACTTCTGTATATTGTTTAAATACATAATAATTATAAAAGCGAACGCCTGTCTCCCGAAGGAACACAATACAATCACAACGAAACTCTTTTTACATCCACACAGTTACTTTGCCTTAAGTTCACTTACTCAATCATAATTGCATATTATCTCTGATTTTGTTAACGCTACTATACCAGTTAGTTGCGACTTGCGACCAATTTTCCATTATTTGGGAGTTGCGAAGCTAAGGTCATCATCATCAAGCAAAGATTTCGTACGTATACGCTACTTCACTTCTATTATGAGTGAAATCATTATTGTTTTGTAAATGTCCCTTTTACACAATGCGTTATTATCGTTTTATTTATGAATTATTAATATAATTGATGTAGAGCTTTTTTACGGAATTTTTGCTCGCTTGTGTGCTTTACCAAGTTGTGGGCTGTCTTGCTATGCGTTTCCTTGATAAACAACGTGATTCACTGACATCTCTCTTATCTCGTCCTTCGAGACTGAAATCACCTCACCTCACCTCTTCACTGGGCGCAGCGCCGCAGCAAATGCTCAGGCAGACAGTCGACTGAGCGGGAAGAATTATTGGTTGGTTATTGAATCGTTAAATCAATGTTCGATTTAAATCTTAATTATCTGGTTATTGTAACCGGATTTATCCTGTAAAACACCAGTAGTTTCTTAATTTTATTATTATTTTATTACCTTCTCAATTGGTTTAGAGACAATTTAAAAAGGCTATGTACTTTAAATGGTTGGCAACGTTTTGGTCCGCAGAGAAATTTAAGTCAGTCAGCAGTAAATTTGTGACTTGTGTGCTATATGGTCAGTATGGTCACCAAAAAGCTGGCATGCAAATTATTCGTTAATAGAGCATAGTATTCGTTAATAGAGCAAAAACGGTTCTGTATCAACCAACCCTTAAGTTGGTTTTAAGAAACGTTTAATTAAATTCTGGTAAGCTAAAAAGGAAGATTGGTTTTTGCCCAACATTGCAATTGTACCAACGTTTTTTTTCCGCATAACTATTAATGAATGCGAATCAAATGATGAGTTTAAAAATAAACGTTCGTTTCAGCCGCCAGCCGGATCAAACAGCGAAATGCCGTCGCTCCTGGAGGCCCTGGAGCGCAAGTACGGTGCGAAAGGCGAGGTGAACCCTCCGATAGATGACATGCCCGTGGCGATATTCGTGCCGAAGCGTTCGCCTCGGCTGAGCGTGCCGACGCTGCTGGTGCTGAACGACTGCGACATCGACTGCGCAGGCGACGCCAACGCTCTGGCCAACAAATGCGCGGATGTCGTCGAGCTCGACCTGGCTAACAACAAGCTCACTGAATGGAAAGAGGTAGGTTCTGTCCAGAACATACAACATAGAAACACTAGCGTATAGTTGTAGTTGTAGTTCAACTCCGACTCCATAACGGAACTATCGGTTCGGAATAACGTTGGAACTTCCGGTTGATATTACACCTCAGCTCCGGTTCCGAGTTCTTCTCCGACACTTTTAAATCGAAGATTTATACATATCGCCAAAGACATCATAAGAGAATAGACGAATAATACAATTTTTTACTCTGCAATCCACGTCAACAAATTTTTGCGGGGGGAATGATCAAAATAAACACCAATCACATCGTTGCGACGCAATCAAATGCCAATCACCACAAACTACATTTCAAATAGCCAATCACATCGCTTTCCGTCAACTCAAGTGGTATCTATAGACAATAGTCTCTGCTAGCCAACGGTATTTTATTAGCGTGAGATCATTTGACCGCTGCGTGGTTCAAGGGGAAAGCGTAGCGGCCGAGCGTATTGTCAATCTATTATCTTTCAATATCTTTGCATATCGCGATTCCTCGCGAAGCTTTCACAGACAGACCTGTTCCATTTTTATTGTATTTTATGTACATTTATTTAACTGTGAAATTTTATAATTCGTTAAGCAAACGGCTTCATAATAACCAAGGACAAAAGATTCGTTGTAGTGGGTGTTCGCGCATCGGAAACCGGTACAATTTGACACTATTGAGGTCTCAGTTCAATCTAACGTCGGGATGCTTGCAAGAACCTACAAAACAGCGGTGTTTTCTCCGCTTATATGTAGAAAATGCCATCCGTTTGAATAGGGGAGAATTTGCGTTTAATTGCAACGCATAGAATATAGATATATTGTACCTTACTTAAATTAGAGTGAGCTTTATGTAATTAAGCCTGTAAGCTAACTAAATTTATCTACTCAAATAAATAAAAAATTAGCATTAGCACACGACGTGTTTTAAGTCATCGGCGCTATTGACTATGATGATGTAATCTGTGCAATTAAATCGTTATAAAGACGTAAAAGCTTGAGATGCGCAATTGGTACAACTATTACGTCTCACATTGATCGCAAATTATGTCATCACTTCATTAGTTCACTGATCTATCCTGATTCGAAAAAATATATATTTTATAGATCTTCGCCATATTGGAGCAGGCTCCTCGTGTTCGATTTCTGAATCTGAGCTTCAATCGGTTGTCAGCGCAAATCCAGGCGGCGCAAGCGCTCCGTCCGCGTTTGGATTGTCTGAGCAATCTCGTTCTTAACTCCACTTACGTCTCCTGGCCGAGTGTGCACACTCTCCTCAAGGCTCTACCGGCTCTGGAGGAGCTGCATATGAGCCTCAACGAGTACACATACGTTGATTTGAGCGGACGCGAAGTGGACGTCAAGGACAGATGCGAAGGATGCTCCCGGCTGAAAGCGCCCGAATCGTTCGAGCCGGTGCACGAGCAGCTCAAGAAACTCCATTTCTCCGGGAACCCTGTCAGCAGCTGGAAGGAGATCTCCAAGTTGGGGTACGCGTTCCCCAGTTTGGAAACGCTTTTGGTCAACGACTGCCCCGTGACCACGTTGGAGCCGGACCCGTGCGACAAATGTGGAGACGGCAATGGGAATAGGAAGAGTCATGACGCTTTCTTGTAAGTAGACCGAACGTAATAAGTTTCTCTACCCCTGCAAAATTTTATGATGATCGGTTGCGCCGTCTAGGCGTAAAAGTGTAACATACAGACGGACAAAGTTACTTTCGCATTTATAATATTAGTAGGGAAGTAGGGATTTGGTTTTTCTGGAAATAAATAACAATATTGAGCTGTGATATCCCAGCGGTAGAATTCTTGTCTGTTATCCAGAGGACGATAATCGCTGGTATCTATAGATTTTTTCTGATCTATAATATGTTAACATAACACCACTATCTTATAGGTGACATCTGATGCCGTGTAGGACATGTTACAAGCCACCAAACCGCGATAGGCCCGCGTCCCTTTCTACGCGTCCCTACTACATAATTTCGATGTGCCCCAACAGTGAGAAGGCTACAAAGACTGATTGAACGATGCGTTTACTACCGTCGCGTCGCCTTCGACATTGACCCAATGAACTTACATAGTCTGAGACATTAGGCATTTACGTAGCGATTGTAGAACGTTTCGTCTGATGTGACCTTAGTTGCCTAATGTAATAAAATTGCCTCCATTGCCCTTGTAGACGACTGCGGTTTTTGAACCTGAACAATACCGGTTTGGCGACTTGGGACGAGGTGGACCGACTCGCACAGTTTCCTGCTCTCAAGAGTTTACGCGTGCAGGTGAGCTGAAAATATAAGTACATAGCGTAATAATCACACGTATCTACCTATAGGGTTACCAGAATATCTCAAGTCATATTTCCTGATATTTTCGGAAATTTCCCTCACCGCCAGGAAAACAGGTAAAAAATATATATAAAAAAAAATATAATTAAATCAACATATTCATTCTTATCTGGTCATCTGACTCGTGCTATTTACTGGCTGGATATTGACAGACTGTCGGAAAGTTTAGTTGTTACAAAAAAAAAAATTGCAACCCTTTTTCACCTCTTTAGGGGTAGAATTTCGGAAATCCTTTCTTATCGGATGCCTACGCGTCATACAAAGAACACATCCTTCAAGTTTCAGGTCTATACGATATCAGCGGTTTAGGCTGTGCGTTGATCCATCAGTCAGTCACTCAGGACAAAGCATTTTATATATTTTATAGATTTCTTAAGCTTCCGACGCCCGTTAGAGTTCGGTCGAAATTATCTTCTAAATATGAGTTAGATCGTTTTTGGAGTCATCAACGCAATTGCTTGAAACAAGGTTTTGTTGTGATAATGTCTTTGTGAAATAGTGCGATTGGCCTCCCGTTTGGAAATCATCAATGAGTGCCCGATGGATGTAATATGGTAGGTATGGTATTTACTATTTATATCGTGTTGCCATTGCGACTCGTGCGCGTTGCGTCCCTCGGGAGCTCGCCACTCGACACGTCGCCGTGCGCCGGCGCAGCGTGCGATGCGGGTGAAGGTCTTCCGGATTTAGTGGCTGACCCACATAGCTGCCGTGCGCTTGCACAACTCTTCTAATATATATCTACCTACCTACACACGTGACATACCTCTACTACCCCGAATACTCTGGGCTGACACGGTTTCCTCATCTAGGCACGTATTACGTGGGCTTATTTAGTGTTCTTGTTGTAAAGGGAAAGTTAAGGAAATAGATTTTTTTATTACTTATTAATCAAGAGATAGAGATATGATTAAAATACACCTTGTTTCGTTTAGAAATGGCCGAGTTGATTGCCCATTTATAATACCAACTTTACTAATATCTATTACTAGCTATGCCCGCGGTTTCACCCGGGGTTATTTCAGAGTTCCCGCTGGAATTCCGGGATAAAAGTACCCTATATCCTTCTCTGTACCCCTGACAACGTGCATGCCAAATTTCATCTAAATCCGTTCAGCCGTTTTTGCGTGATTGAGTAACGAACAGTCAAACATCCAAACACCCACACTTTCACATTTATAATATTAGTAGGAATAATGCTTATTTGTTTGTTTGTTACGCTTTTACGGCTTGTCTATTCAACTGATCATCATGTGCAACAAAGTCTATTACTCTTTATACCAGAATTCAGCTAGCCAAATGGTTGACTGGTAGAGAATGTCTTAGGAATTAAGTCCGCATTTGGTACAGTAAAGTGCAATAATGTTCTTTAAATAAATAAATTCCCCCGGGAAAACGCGACAGCATCAACGGGAAACAGCAAGTTATAAAATAATACTATATCATTGTCATATACATATAAAGGTACAAAAGAATATGTATGCTAGGTACTATGTAATAAGTATATCTCTTGAAGGTCGAACCAAACGAATGCATACTAATATAACAATGCAAATTATTTATTCCGGAAATGTGTAAAAACTATAAAAACCAGAATAACGAAATTTCGTTAGCTCTGTCTACATCGCCGTATCCATTACCACACTCAATTCAAAATCCGTTTCGATTCAATGGAAAATCGTTCTTATTATGAAACAGCATAGAGATCAAACTGCATTGATCAATGATACTTTCCGCTTAGTGACCGTCACGCGAGGAGCAACTTGGGAATGGGGCTGAATGAGTGAGTTTTCGAACGCGTCGTGTGTGTTGAAACGATAGTAAACCCATGTTCGTTGTGATGTCACAGATCTGATTACGTATTACCTACATATTGCGTATTGCAATACAAATGCTTGCTATAGAACCTAAGTAGGTTAAATAGAGATAAACAAAATTTTAACAAAAAAATTAAAACCGACTTCCAAAAACACAAAACTAAAAAACTAAAAATAACAAAATACCGATTTAATCCAAAAGACAAAAACACACGTAATATTATTATTGGTTTGTGCTACCACTGATCGGTTTGAATTCGGTGACAAGCCCGCTGGTGTCTGCCCACTAGGGTTGTTCTGCTCACGAAGAGCTGGTGGCGGGAGTCGACTTAGCCCATCTTCCCCCTCCATATTTGGCTCGTCACCGACTTCATACCGATCAGTGGTAGCACAAACCAATAATAATATTACGTGTGTTTTTGTCTTTTGGATTAAATCGGTATTTTGTTATTTTTAGTTTTTTAGTTTTGTGTTTTTGGAAGTCGGTTTTAATTTTTTTGTTAAAATTTTGTTTATTTCTCGCTTTTAAGTGACTTAGTTCGTAATTTCTCTAAGTTACAATAGCCTAATGTCAACTGCTTATCACCTTTTACAAAATATTGCTTTTCCCGACGCAGGGACGTTAATTGTTGAGGAGTTCTCCTAGTACATCACCATCAGTTCCACTTCACCATATACATTGTGACGGGCATAAATTGTTTAGAAACCATATTAAAGTTAACGATTCGTAACCCGTGAAATACCCATTATTGAGTAGTTCCGATGACCATCTGTGGTCTTCATCATCAGTTCCTCTTCTTCAAATTTTACTTTCCAAAAGCAAAGAAACGTTTTACTTTAAAAAATACAATAATCGCTATAAGTGTTCTCATAATTTTTGAAGAGTTCCCTCGATTACTCCAAGATCCCATCATCAGATCTCAACTTGGTGACAATGGAATCAATTTGGGAGTATCCCCTTTCAAACAAAAAAACAATTTTCGAAATCGCTTCAATCGGAACCCGTGAAATACGTACCTATTATTTTTGAGTTGTTCCGATGACCACCTGTGGTCTTCATCATCAGTTCCACTTCTTCAAATTTTGCTTTCCGAAAGCAAATGAACGATTTACTATAAAAAATACCCAAATCGCTATAGGTGTGCCTATAATTTTTGAAGAGTTCCCTCGATTTCTCCAAGATCCCATCATCAGATCCCGATTTGGTGGCAATGGGACCTAATTGGGAGTATACCCTTTCAAACAAAAAAAGAATTTTTCAAATCGGTCCAACCGTCTTCGAGTAATCGGTGAACATACATAAAAAAAAAAAAAAAAAAAAAAAAAAAAAAAAAAACATACATACAATCGAACATAGAACCTCCTCCTTTTTGGAAGTCGGTTAAAAAATGCTCATCGTCGCGTCGGGGTCGATTTTCGAACGAAGCGAACCATGAAAACCGCTCTTGATTCAACCTACCTACCTACCCGCTTTTTGACGCAAACACTTGAAAGTTGAAAGATAAAACAACAGATTTCAATTGAAATAGGGTCGAGTATGTACGATATGCTCGCAATTAAAACCCGACCTTAATTCTTTATTGAGTTAGTGTTCTGAGGGGCTATTATATTATAACTTTTGTTTCTATGATTTTTCGGTTGAAATCAAAAACATGGTGGTTTTGCGATTACAGTATGCACGTTTTGACACCAACAATATCTAGCAATCAACCAAAATAAACATACTTACTTCAAAAGTAGAAGCTGTCTAAACATGATTAATTATTAAATAATTACAAAATCGCTATTTTTCTGATTGAAACTGAATTATGATAGCAACAACAGTTACATAATAGCCTTGCGGAAATCGTTTGGATTTATTTCTTCCAAGATTTTTCATAATCGATATTTCCTAACCGTTGAGTTTGAAAAAAAAAATACTCTGTATTATGCTGTATTGTATTATAATTAATCATAAATATTAATACACCTAGTAACAAACTAACAACACATGGCTATCTACGTTTCCCTGCTTTTTGTGTGTCCGGTTAGTCTTTTTAAACTAAGCAACCGATTTTGATGCGCGTTTCACTGTCATTTACAGAATTTTTTTCGGAAGGTAAGGGTATGAGTATGGTATATACTTGTATGGTATGGTACTTGTACATGTATGAATTCCAGTGGAATCTCGAAATTCACGCTGACGAAAACGCGGGGTACATTGGTTGTTAATAACATATTCTGAAAAGTAATGTCAAGCGATAAACTACATAAAAGGAAAAGGCTCAAATTCAAGAAAATGCTATTTTATTTTCGAGATCCCGATAGGAAACAATTTTAGAGTTCATTTGGTCGAACAGCGCTGTGAGCGAGCTGTCAGGCCGCGCATTCACAGGGGCGCGGGCATGAATAACCAAAATATGACATAAACACACACCGACCGGTACAATATTAGGTAGGCAAGCACACATTACCTACATCAATGTTTTTTAAATGACCTTCACTCGACTTTTTTGTTAAATTTTATTATCTCTAAATTCGCTTTGAACGTGCAAATATGTACAATATAAAATATACTCACTTATAAATGTATAAACTCGCGCAGGTGTTATTTTAATGAACAGAAGCACTTTGATATCATCATTACTTCATTTAGGAAGAGATGAAATTCACACTCCAAATGTTTTAATATTTTATGTACTCGTATATGTTGAAATAATAATAGTAGGTCTCTATAAAAAATAAATTGTTTTGTTGTGATGCCGCAATTCGAGTGTTGGTCAAAATAGGATCGTTCGCTGTGTGACTAACATGTAAAAAATTGTTTTTTTTATGCTTCGAATTCCAACGGACTTTTGAATAGCACTATAATGCTCTATGTGTAATATTATATCACTACGGATTAGTGTTACAGATGAGATCGCTTGGAATTTTCCTATAAATGATTTGTTACATGTGAACCTTTCGAGGTTTGCTTGATCCACATGAAATATGAATCATACGTCTGTAGACTGTAGGTGTAGAGTCAATGGACCGATCGCTTGTCCCGTCTCTTTTGATTTCTTCGCCCTACGCAATTTGCACGTTCTTTGTTTCTCGTTTTGTTATTGATCCAAAATATGTACATATTGTAGCGTGAGTGCATAAGTGCTCATTATGCGACATCAATAAACACAATAATTACAGCCTGCAGTGTTAGGTTAAGTGAAGAACATTGAAATGTATATTACACTTCGATAATTCTCGTTTACAATCCCCCAGTTGATTCAACAGGGGAGGACCCCATTTGAGGAGTGGACGCTGACGTTACAACTTATAAGAACTTATAAGAGTTTAAGGGGGTAAATGACCTGAATGAGTAAATACACAGGAACGCAAATACCTTTGTGTATGATCAGTCAACACAGCGTCCGTCGATATCATGCGTGGGTACCTACTTTATGCGACTTTGAAAAAGGATGTTGTTCTTCACACGGATGTTTTTTCGGGACGAGAATCTTATTTTTTCAATTAGTGCTTGATTTAACCTAACCCCCTGTTATTGTAACACAAGCTAATCTTTGATTATACTTAATTTCTTATACCTATGGTCCACGATTTTGCATTTTCGTTTTATAGGTACTTCCTTGATTTGTGGTTTGCCCTAGAATATGAGCATCAAATGAATTAGAAATAATAAAAGGCCATTTACATTTTCAGGATATCCGGATTCCGGAGTCAGTCATAATAAAATACAATTTCATGCTTCAATAGACCACGAACGCCCCTAGTGCAATGTGTTCTATATCGGACCCTATAAACTCGTAATTAGGGCAGGTGTTGTCTACTTTTAGGAGCGCTCGTATAAAGTGCCATGTCGTTGTGACCTATGAATGCATTACTCGGCCGTTCGACGTTTGTAGGTCGATGTAGATCCATATTAAAAGGCTCGCAGGAGAAATACGTAATCGTGGATTAAACTTTCATGGTCCAGTCTAAACAGTAAGCTTTTTATACAGGGTGTAAAAGGGTGTAAGTAAAAGGAACTCATTGAAGGTGGTGCAGTATCCGATTGTCAAGTATTAAAAAAGGAAAACAGCGTTCGTCGGCAACATGGTGGCTCAGTTTTCATGTTGTTTTTTTTTTTGAAGAAATATTTGGACATAGATAAGCAATAGTGTGTTAACCCACACTGAAGAAATTTTGAGTAAATCGTGTTTTAAAAGTAGGAGCGCCATTTTGTATCAACATTTTTTATGTTCAATATTTAGTTACATATTTAAGCAATGTAATAAGGTAAACACATAATTAAAAAACGTTCCCTAACTCTCAATAAATCGTTCTGAATCAATAACTTAATTTTGTGGGTTAACATGTTATTGCTTATCTACTTCCATTTAATGTTAATATTATTTTATTTTTTTGAGAATAGAGTTCCTACTTATCGAATATCCTTTAATACGTTCCTCGCTTAACCATAACTGAATTAATAACGTTTTAAATTTAATAGAAATGCCATTTGTTTATTTAGTTGTGTTTCAAAAAAAAATAGTAGATTTTACAACAAGTGCACAAAACGACCTCGACATTACTATCAGCCCTCGCCTTCTTCTCGGGCTGCTTTAATAGTCTCGGATAAAAATGGTTTTGTGAACGAGTTATAAACTCTGCTTTTCACTTCGATTGCGAGGAAATAAAACAGTAGTAGATATAACATAACATTTCTTTAATTAAAATTCAAAGTAAAATTAGTACAGTTTTGAATACTGAGGAAATGTTTTTTGCCGGTAATATATTAACGGTATTTATGTCTTAAAAAACACATAAGGCAAAAAGTAAATATTATAAAATAACAAATTCTCTATCTATGAACTTCTTATTGTTTGGCTGTATGGCTCATTTTCTTTGCCTTAATATAGATACATTTATGAGTAGATACGTTAATGCACTTGTGCACAAAATTAGATTTTGTGCAGCCTATATCCTGCACAAACAAGCACTTTCAGAGCATGAGAAGTGAAAATGATATTATTTGCTTTTTCTCGATGATTGAAGGTACCTTATGACCTTCTCCGATCCCTGATGATGGGTTGAGTAGTTACGTCGTGAAACCGTAACTAACTCTAATTCGCATTTATAATGTTAGTTTGGATTATACTGCGGTTGCTCCAATCGGGTGTACCTACTATCGTTATACAGCCTGTTACAGAAAGGGTAGTCATACTATACTCACGGCCGATAATTTCCAGACGTTACGCACCACACACAATACATACTTAACAGCCAGCCAGCTGCATGTTCTCTTCCATAAGTCAGTTAATACTATACTCGCTACCACAGTCAGCGCTCGCCGTACTCGATGTGTCGCGGTCAATGTGTGTAATTCGACCGATTACAAACGGCCGGAATTTTGTAAACTGGCGATTTATACATACAAAATAGCGGTTTCCCGCGGCGATCCGCTGGAAACAGTTAGTTATGTATAAATTCCGAAATTACTTAGTAGCTACTTTTACTCCGAAATTACTTTCGGAATAAAAGTACCTACTCTATATCCGTTTCTGTACCCCGGACAACATATTGTATGCAAATGCAGTTAAAGCGCGGAAGTCATTTTATGTTGTTTCCCATTTAATAGTAGCGTGTTAAATCGCAATTTTACAGACGACATTCAGCTAGTCAGGCATGACTAATCTAACCCCGCGTTGTTTTGTATCAAAATATACCTATACAGGGTGTAAAGTTAGGACTTAAAAGGGTATTCAGTATCCGATTCTGGTCTCGTAAAAATTTAACGTACGGTAATTATTCATAAAAAAATATTCAAGAAAATTGAGCGCGCATGTTGTTGACGACCTGACACTTGACAGATACCCTATAAAGATCGCTCGGAGCCCTTTTGTACCCATTTCCGCTGACGCGTCGACAAATCGAATGTAAAGATCATTCACCCATACATCTAAACCCACGGTGTTCTCTATGATAAATCAGTTGTTCTTTAATTCATAATATTTTTATTTGTTACGCGTAAGCATGTATCATCGGGAGTTTTAAATTCCTCGTTCAAAATTACATCCTGTATAAACCAATTTTTTTTTTCATGTAGGCCGAATTCAATGCGTCAGTCGTCCTTTCCGTATTAACTTGTTTGGTAAAACGGGATGATGCATTCCGGTGGCGATATGCGAGTGCGACCCCTTTTGATCGTGCAGAAAGGTCATGCTATCAAACCGAAAACAGAACTAAGTAGTTCTGTCATCCATTTTGTTCTTATGAACTTGCGCAAAAAATGCATTCAGCTACTTGAATAGCGACTTTGTTTTATACACGTAAGGAAGATATTATGGTGACTACCTAGCGACGGTTCTAAAATTATCGATTCACCGCCGCCAAGTAGGTACCTATGCTTCCCATATATGGAAGCTTGATCCTAGAGTCGAGTATCGCTTCCTTGTCTGAATCTGCTTTAAGTAATATCTACGTAGGTATTTATAGAAAAAAAAAACACAATATCAACATGTACCAGTATAAGTACTGTGGAGGTTGAACACTGGAGAGTTAACCTCCATGTCCACACTGGTTGGAAATACATATAAAAATTAAAAAGGTAATATTTGAATTGGAATGAAATGGCATAACAAAAAATATAGAATCATAACTATAGAGTAGGTATAGTTTAGAAATTAATACATAATCCTTGTGAAATAAATATCTTTGCCTAAAATAACTCAAAAAAGTATATTTCAATATTAAGTAAGATCCTATAAATTTATTATTATTATACCTATAATAGTACCTACCAGTCTAACGCAACTAGGAACAAATTAAATTTTGTTCGTGTTTAGCACTCATTTTTTTTTTAATTTTTTTTTTCCATGGCATCAAAGATGGCCTCACATGCTATTTCAGTCTTTTGTCTCTGAATCTTTCTTACAATCTGTCATCTGTTTGTCATGGCGACGCATGTTGTTATTTGGGAAAATAATTGTGTGATTTTTAAAAATTTTGTGTGATTTACGCTTTGAAAAGTGCATTGTGACTATTAAAAACTATTTTCTTGTGATTGGGTAGTGAAATAGCACCGATTAGACGGTGTAGTACGTATGTAATTTGTAGAAAAAGATAGAGTCGACAAAATTTAAATAAAAGGAAATTTATCACGAAATTTCCCATAGATGAAGACCGGTAAGTACAGCTTGAGTAAAGTAATAAAGTATTTTGTTCTCTTCAGCTATCAGCAAGACTAAAATAATACACTATCTTTTTGAAATGAGAAAAAATATTTGCATGTTTGTAAACCATAGTGATGTAAATCTTCACTATCGATAAAGTGAGTCGATAAACTTTAATGAATGATGCTGTTATAGTGAATATTTTGGAATATTTTTGTATAGCTGCTGCTGCGTATACTTTTTTCATTACTTACTGCAGTTTTCATTAAGTATTATGATCGTATTGTAATAAACCTCGTCTTATGTATAAAGAACTATATTATACTCTATCTTGTTTCTAAGTGTACTTGCATGATTGATAGATATTTTAATTTCAGATGTCGACAATGGGTAAAAAATATTGGAAATGATGACTTAGCTTACATTCCAATCGAAAAACTTCACGATATAAAATATGTCTATGGAGATGTAAGGAACGAATGTCGGATACTTCTACCGATAGATATTTCTACCGATAATTTAAACAAGGCTCAACAAGGAGGCACTGCGAAGTAAATCATTTACTTTCCCAAATAGGTTATTTAATTTTGACATAAAATGTAAATGTAATTTTTAAAGAGAAAATAAATATCTATCTATCTAATAACATCATCATCATGACAAACTAAAATATTGGAATAATAATAAATAAATAAAAATAATAATTTATTGTTTCAATTTTACGACAAATGTTTTCCCCCGTTGTAGATTTAATTCACCTGGTATGAAGCCCACGATGCTCTAATGATAATTTATCGATATCGATTTAATCAGGAACTACATGTGGCCATCCCTATTGTTCTCGTTAATGTTGGTACCCATGAGTTATGAAGTATTTTGACATTAATTTTCGCCGTGTTGGTATTGCTGGGTCTGCTAAATGGATTCCAAAACCAAGTAAGGAAGTCCCGTCTCTTAAAACGTAGTGATTACCTTCTCTCTGGTACCTACTAGTGAAAAATGTTTTGGAATGCCTAGCTAATTGCAACGCAAAGCTTGTTTAATATTATTTATAGAAAACCAAAAACTGAAACAAAAATATTTAATTTGCTAATAATTATTATTATTGTTTACTTTTATTCACTTTGGGTTAATATTTAAAAAATACAACAATAAGCTGCATAACAAGATTCGATTTCACATAAGTTTTTTATTAGCTTTCTGTTTTATAAAGCCAGGGTCAAATACACTTCCGTTGAAATTCCGTTCAGTAATCAGTGTTAGGTTAATGAGATAGATGTCTTTGAGATTCACACAATATAGGTACCTCTAGTAGTAGTTACACGCCATGTACCTATACGGACATAAATTGCTAGGTATCCATAAATATAGATACATAATGTATTATGGTATTTTATTTCATATATGTAAAAAGGCCACCGACCACAACGATACTTATAATTTCATTGACCGACCACCGTAAATGTTCATTGAGTTCATTACTCAAGTTTGTTACTTTGGATACTCACCAAATCCAGCTATACCCAATAGTCAGCTGACACGATTATTATCATAACAACGCAAGTGACAAACCGATCGACGCTAAAGTATGTACCTATCAATGTGTTGCCGCCAAAAACATACCACATAGGTATCAATTGTCTATTGTTTTTTTTTCTGGACTTTCGCATCTAAAGAATTATAGCAAGTTTCAAATAAAATAACTCAGTCAATAAATGTATATTTTCTATTAAAATCATTTTAAATATTGCAGTTTATGATGCAATAGATTGCAAAATCTTTCTTGTAGGTGTAGGTCGTGGCGTTCACCGAAGGAATAAAAACGTCATGAGCACACAATAAACCCGCACTGTGAAACTTATTGGTCAATTCACTCATAGTGGTTATATACCTACTCTTTGAATACACCACTGTAAAACACAACATTCAACATTCTTAAACACTTTTTTATTGACCTAAATGACAGAACCGTCATCTTAGATTCCCGCCAGTAATTCCACTCGAAACCAAATATCTTTACTTTTCGATTCCAGGGTTGGCCGTTATGGGAACGTTTGGAGTCGACGGAGCACGAACGACGGCTGCTGCTGCTGGCGCGGTTGCCGCAGGTGAAGACCCTGAACGGAGGAGGCGCGGTCGTGGGCGACGAGCGGGAAGCCGCTGAGAGGACCTTCATCAGATATTACATGGAGAAACCAGAGTCCGACCGACCAGATAGGTAAGGGTCTGGAGTCTTTGGATGCTGGGGCGAAATGCAGCTGTTTAGGCGAATTCCATTGCGTACAAACAGTTAAAGATCAAGTTTTTTTTTTGTTTTTAGGACCCCTAACACAGGTTTGGGAACCTTAATCAATTTTTATTTATAAAATTATCTACACTAATATTATAGAGGTAAAGTTTGTAAGTTTGGATGTAGCGAGGTATTCTATGTAACTGTCGAATCGACTCTATAAATTGTTTCACTAATAGGAAGTCACAGTATCCCTTACGATTAGTGGCGTAGGATCTAGATAAACACACGGCAGTGTGTCAGCCAAGTTCGCTAAACAAAAGGGAGACACACCAGCCATGTGTTACATGTATTTCACAAACCATTTGGGTTCAATTTTGACCCCCCATAACTTGGCATATTCTATTAAACCCACACACTTGAAATTGAACGTGTCTAGTAATACCAACTTTTATACATTTTAGAGTTCCCCAGCGAGGTACCGACACTCACGTGGTTAACAGCTAGTTGTATAGATATGTAGAGCTATATTTTTTCTTTTTTAATTTCATAGATACTGGGAGCTGATAGGTATCCACGGTGAGCTGGACCCGCTGGTGTCGGTGGACCTGCGGCCCGAGAAGCGCGTTCAGATCACGTTCACATGCGGGGACAACAGTGAAGTGCGCACCATTGACGTTTACAGGTTAGTTTAGTTGTATAGTATTATATCGTACTAGCAGCTGTTCCCCGCGGTTTCACCGGCGGTGATTTCAGAGTTCCCGCGGAAATGCCGGGATAAAAAGTATCATGATGATCAGTTGAACCGTTAAGACGTGAAAGCGTAACAAACAAACTCACTTTCGCATTTGTAATAGTAATGATTATCTGTGTTTTAGTAGATACACCTAAGCTACGTTGTCCTCAAAAAAGGCAGAGCCGGATTCAGGCAAATACATTTATCACACACAAAACAAGTTGAAAAAAGTATAAAACATACAGAAAATATTAACACACTGGCAGTCACCTCTTGCATGCTCTATCGAAAGGGATACCAACTTACCATGCATAATCGCATTATGTGATTAAGCTCATAAAATAAACATTCTTTATAAAATGGTCCTTCGAACCGGATTTGAAGAAACGTTATTTTGATACAGTTGATTTCCGATTATTTCAGAACCGTGGCGGACCTGAAAACGCGACTAGAACGACTAGCAGGATTCCCCGCGTCAAAGATGAGACTCTTTTACGTCGACAAAGAGCTAAGGGACTCACAGGTATGTTCCTATTTAACTGCAACAATTTATAGTAACATATTAAAATGCATTAACAATTAGAAACAAGCGGAAAACAATATTTGTTTTACACATATGTACCTACCACACAAAAAATACCTTTTTTTATTTGTATTGGTTTTTTTAATCATGTCTGTTGTTTTGCGTCTTTAAATCCCTACCTCCGAACAAAGGCTTTAGGGGCTACCTTAAGGCGTATTAACTATCATCCGCGGTAATTTCAAAGTTCCTGTGGGAATCCCGATATAAAAAGTACGCTACGTCCTTTCTGTACCCCTGACAACATGTACCTATGTAAAATTTCATGGTGATGAGTCAAGGCGTAAAAAAGTGACGGAGTTACATTTGCATTTACTTATAATATTGTAGTATGTATGATATTCTAGTAGTAGTAGATAGTATAAATATTGGTACATTTGATTCCTTTCCAGGGTCCAGAGGAAATGAAGTACCCGACGAAGCAGCTCTACTCCTACAACATACGATCCGGTGATGAGATCATTATAGACTCCAAACTAAAACATTCTGTTTCTACCAATTCTACAGCATAGGAGTCAACATAGCGTGTGGAAGTTAATATTAATATTTGTTCTCATATTATATCGTCAGGTTGTATGTGAACTTGGCCGATGGAAACTAGAAATTTGATCGTGACCAAAAAGATGTTATTACAGAGAAGTTTTCGTTAAATTTGTTACCGTAGAAAAATATAATTTTACATGACAAAATGTTTCTTCTTTCTGCGTAGCACTGTCCCTACACCTCAGTTGATTGTATCTACATGTGTAAATTGGAATTTATCGTGGTTTTGGTTTTCAGTGTAAAACTATCGTATTACCTACCTAAATAGTTAATATTATGTACCTACTTACTTAAAAATTAAAGAAGCTAAAATTGGTATTAAAAATTTAATCAGCCTCGGTTGTAATGCCTCGGTTTATTGCAGGATTCCTTCCAATATTTTTGAACGGATTGTTACAGATCCAAAAATATTGTTTACCTTGTATTTTACGAATTCAATGTTTAATTACGCATTTTCAAGTATCTACTAATCTACATAGTTAATATATTATACAGTATATATGGCTCATGTTTTATTATTTTCCAAGCCAAAACTAGCTACGGATTACTTTGTGTTCCATCAACTTTTCTATGAAAGGCATTTTTTGTTTTCGCAGCCATTTTAAGTGTCTCAAAACTAAAAAAGCAATAGGTACAAAGTTACAAAGTAAGTTGTGAGAAAAAATTAGGTTTTAAATTGAAATGATAGATCATAGATGATGTGCCTGAGAATTTTCTGTCTGAATAGTTTTGTCCTATTACCGTGGAACTTGCCTTAGGTATAACTGGATTATTTTAATTAAAATAAATTTATAAAATATCATTAATACCTATATTAAAATTTACTAATAAAAACTTTAATACCTATAGGTATACTAACGATTCCAACGCACATTTTGTTAATACTTGTTACGTTGAATTTCTCAATGAAATTGTGTGCACAGGCCACTGGATTTTATTTGTTTAGAAAATGGTGCGCCGCGGTAAGCCTCTAATATAGTAAGTCTACCGATGGAATCTGACTACATACATCGACTTCTACAAAAAAAATTAAATAAACAACTGTGATATTGGTAGGTTTTAATTTTTAACCATTTTTACATTTTAATTGGTTAGTAATTAATGACTAAACTAAAAAGAGCGCTCGCAACCAAAAGTCAGCCACAAAGCATACCTAATTTCCCATTTGTCCCATTTGTCATTTGACACATGGGGACAGCACGACGTGACGTACATTACGCGTGCACGTGACCCCTAACTGCACGTGTAAAACAAGGTAACCGAAAGTGCTAAGAATCTACTTAAGTACTACCATTTTAAGCGAACTTATAGATTTAATCGTACAGTATCCATTCGATTTCTTACGCATCCAAAACTAGCTAATACTAAAATAATAACTAACTTAGTTCAAATCCACCTAATAATAATAAATTAGTGTTTGAATTTTCATTGTAAAAGAAAAATAACTATCAACGAAAAATTTAGGTACCTACCTACCTATCTATAAATTATTTTTCTGGATCCAATTATTGATACCTATTTATTTAATGAAGACAATCTTAAATTTAGGTTTTTAACAATAAATCATCGGTGAATCAATGTCATAGCCTAAATATAATTTTTCATTACTCATACTCGGAAAGTAGGTCTGAAGTTGCCTGAGAAGCGGGTTGAAAGTAACCCTTTTCAGCCCTAGGGAGAATCGCTTTCAACTGACAACTGTCAAATTATTAAAAAAAAACTAGGTCTATTTTCACATTTCTATTGAACCATGTTTCAACTTTCTATACAGCCAGCGCGATGTAAAATTGAAATAACGTAAAGTTTAAGTAGGTATTAATTAAAATAAAATTCACTCACTTTTTCTTAAGCTAATTCCTATTTATATTTTTTTATTTCCTTTAATTAATACTTAATAATTAAAGAAAATATTTTTTTTAGGTCGCCACAATGTAAATAAAAAATACTGGCTGAATAGCTAGCCGGCCAAAGAAAAAGAAATAGGTGGGAAAGTGTCAAGCGACTATCCGATCTTCACTCATTTTTTCTTTAGCTAATTCCTATTTTTATTTTGACTTTCCTTGCATTCGTAATGAAAAGCACAGTGTTACCCTCGGGAGAAAGTAACTTATTTAGTGCCTCGAACTATTGGCGCCCTCGCTACGCTCGGGCGCCAAACCCCGTCTCGGCACTGAATGAGTTACTTTCACCCCTTGGATAACAATGTACTATTCCTGCATGACCACACTAGCTGTCTTGAGAGAAAATAGTTAAGTCGTAAAGTTGTTTTTTGCTGCGAGTGCTGATTTTGAATCCTGACTGGCGAGGGATACAAAGGCACGAGATGCAAAAAACTTTGCTCTCGTGTAACACACATAACTTCACTTCAGCAGCTGAGCGAGAACACTTTAGGAGATAAAATAATAAACAGAAATAGATTGAAATAACTATTTATTGTGAATCAAAATTCGTTTAAATACAACAATAAGTTATATATTCAATAATTTACATTAAAAGACAACTTTTTGCAAAATTTCTTTATTCAGTACAAATTTCCGAACGTGTTTGTGTATGTATGTGTGTGTGTTCTATGATCGCAGTACATTGAATAAACTTATGAAACACAACAAAATAGTTGTTCAACTAAAAATTGTATGTATGCGCCAGGCCTTATTCGATTGCAAGCTCAGACGAAATAAAAACTTTTATTTCGTCTGAGATTGCAAGGTATTTTTTTGCAAATAATGTGAGTTATATTTTTTGAACTTGCAGTAGGTAGGCTAAGGACCTACCTACTGCAAGTTTATTAATATAATTGTTGAACATAGGTATGCCTAGTTGGAATAAAATAAAATTTTTGTGTAAGTAGTAGGTAGTTTTATTTGTGCAAACCTAAGTATAAAACTAATATCACAGTATTCAATAATAAGTTGAAAGGATTATCCGCATTTTAATCACAAATCAGTTTTTTTCCATACACAGCTAACATAGCATTCTGTACATCTTCCATAACATTGTCGTAAACGTTCAACCAATCCCTACAGTTCAATTCAGCAGTTCTTCTTCTAAAGAAATTTAGCAGTATAATTAGTTTATCGATTCGTCTATTTATAACCATTTCTCGCAAGTAGGTAGATATTAGGTCGATATCGCAAGGGAGGGGTGTTTGGCCGCTTTCCAGCCACGCTCTTAAAAGTTCACGAATTTTTTCCCATGGTAAAGATAACAGGCCCTGTGGCTCTTCTATTACTTCTTTTGTGTTTAGGTTTACTTTTTCCTGTTTAACAATTGCATATTTAGACGATATATCACTTTCGAAATCCGCTCCTTGAAGAAATTTACTTAAAAGATTTTTAGAACTTGGTTTATAAGACAATTTTTTTGCAGGCCTACCACGTTTTTTTTCCTGGAGAAGTTTTAAGTGAGCCAAGTATAGGCGACTTCTTTAATGGTGATACTGCAGTACATTTCTTAGGGGAGATTGGCTTAAGTTTTCTTAAGTTTAATTCTGATTCATCCCGATTATGAGACATGATTTTGTTTTCGGCATTAGGTTTGTTTCCGAGTGCATTATCTTTAATATTACACAAAAATTTACTTATTGCGCCTCTACTTTTTATATTAACTGTAGATTCTAATTTCGTCACTTGTATTCCAATACCTCTCATTTCTTTAGGGTCAATTTTGAGTTTTTTGATTAGCGTTATTACTTCATTGCTTATGATATTCGCATCGTTTGTAGCTACACTTAGTAATACTGATTTATTTATAACATTACAAAAGCCATGACCCATAAACTTTGCCGTTTCAACTGGTGCATCTTCAGCCCTGACCATTAGTTTCAAGGTGATACTTTTTCCCACAACTTTGAAGTGCACCATCCTAGTATGTACTTCAATAGCAAGTTGTTTCAAAAATTGAATACATTGGCTATCGTTTTCAAAACGGATACCATAGTTAACTTCTGCTGAAACTGATTTCCTCACCGTATGAAAAGTCAAGGAGTTGGGATCCCGTCCTCGACACTGATCATACAGTTGGGCACCTGTTTTTGTACCTAAATGAATTTTTAGTGATGCTAATGATAAGCTTAACAATGAACCGCAGGTTTGGTGACCAAGAGATTCTAGTTTTAGAGCTGTTTGCCTGCCAACTCCAGGTAAATCTTTAAGTTTAATATGGTACATGAAATCTTCAACAAGTTCTGTTGTGAGGAAAAATTGACCATCAGGTTTAGCTCGTTTTGTTGCTAATCGAGCTTGCAAACGATTTCCTCCAAAGCCAGTGGAGCACGGACAGCCAGTTTTAGATTTAATTTCCGTTCTTATTACAGTTGCAAAATCCTGGACACACATATCCATAGATTTTAAAAGCTCTGTACAATCAACATACATTTCATCACAAGATACTGCCTCAATATCTAATGTATATTGAGCTATTGTATTGTATAATGTATAAGCAACTTCTTTGTAACCATTAAAATCATAAGGAATTGTCTTTAATTCAGGACAAAGTTTTAATGCTGCTCCCATGAACATGCCATTGCTTATACCTTTTGCTCTTGCTTCATAAGAGCAAGAAGCTATTTCACTCATAGAACCATATTCATCACCTTCATCTGCAATATTGTCTACTCGTGTTTCAATCTCAAAGTCTTCACTCAATATCCCTGTAGCTTTGCAAATTTTTTTTATTTGTTTCTGTTTATAAAGATTGAACTCTGTATTACGATCAACCCCTGAACGTTTAGGTCTACTATTTCCCCCTTTTGAATGTGTAACTGCTACAGGAAAACCTTTTAAATGGGGTCTTGTCCGCAAACCGACAGATACAAAAAAGCAATCCATATCAATATGCATAATTGCTTTGCCATTTTGGAAATGAATTGGTGACACAATTTTAATGTTTTGTGATGGAAACATTTTCTCTTTAAGTATTAAGCGTTCTGGAAATTGGAAATTACTGTTTTCTCTCAAATCATTTACATATTGTTTGAAACAAGCGCCTAGCTGTGAAATGTGGTGAAGTCTTGAATTGTTATAAAACTCTGAGATGAAATTGGGGTCTGCTGCTGTTTTTGCTACTTGATCAGACTTCATGTTTATTTCATTATCAATGCTTGCATTTTTGTTTTCACATTTTAAAGATATACTTTGCATATCCCCGATTTCATCCAAAAGAGGTTTGGGTTCAATTGTATTACAATCAGTTTTTAGTTTATTTTCAGATTCACAATTTTGTTTTACATCTTTTTTAAATTGCAATGATGGTTGACTTTTAGAGTTCTTGTATAATAAATAATCTTTATAATTTAGAAGACGATTTGCAGCAATGCTATCAGATATCCATTCTGGTTTAACCACTTTGGTTAAATTCATATTTTTCACTTTAGTGTCAGGTAAATTAGAAGCAATTATATAATCATCTTTTCTCTGGTAAGTATGATAGATGCCACCATGCTTCAACATTAGCAGTTTTAGTTCATCAGAAGAGGGTACAGTGTAACCATTAACATATATACTGACCCCTCCAAAGATTTTGGATACTTGGATTTGTTCTGTATCAGCTTTATCACAAAACTGCTCTTCTAGTTTGGCCATTTTTGCATTCATGTAACCGCCCCATGCTTCAAAACCATTCTCCGGAAATTTTTCATCACGACGTCTCATCTCAAAAAAGATATTTCTGATAAAACAAGTCTGTAACTTGTAGTAAAACGTAGTGATTACCTTCTCTCTGACTTGTGACCACTGACTGAGTAGAACACCAGAAATTAATAGAATTATAGGTACCTATATAAAGAACATAAGCATGCAAAAATTTTCTTCGCTCATCACGTAGTGTAACTCACAAAATAACTAGATATTAATTTAATAACTAAAAATTCAAAGCAATGATTGATATTGAATCTGTATTATTTTGTAAACAAACAAACACTGGTCACTGACCAATCCAGTAGGTACCTGTGCGCACTTACCACAAAAAACAAATTAATGTCTGCCAGTTATTTTCTGTGATCTGTACTCTGTGGATCAGATATTAAAAAACGTAGACGGAGAACCATCTACGTTAAAAAAAGTACTCTGTGCTGTAGACTGTGAAGCAGAGTGACTAGAGTCCCTGTATAGTGTATTGTACAACACCGGAATGCACCGGAATTGGTGACACCCTCCTATTGGTCGATGAAATCACGCCTCCTTTCTTTGTGCTCGTTTACGTTACTTACCTAAATAACTGGGTACTGGGTACTGGATACTGGGTCAAGTAGAGCACGAATATTTTATGTTAGATCTGTTTATTGAAAAAAGTAATGAGAACATTACTGTCGGGGCCACATCATGAACCGACAAAGACAAAATAAGGTGACATTTAATTGATCAATTCTTAGATGTTGCCACGACATCCCGATATATTATTTAAAAAAAAAAACAATATAACAAGTTGTAACCATACATTATATTGTTAAATAATAATTACGTTAGTAAATATTAAATTTAGACTGATTGTCTTTTGATTTCCGTCATTATTTTGAGACAGTAATTACTAAAACATACCTGCACTGTATTGAATACTACTAATAAACGGAGCACGAAGCCGGCTAGGCCATAAAATCCGGTGTCGTGCATTCCGGTGTCGCCTTTTCCAATGTTGTACAATACATGAACTCGTGACTATCGTTACATCGTCTTTTTTAAATTTAAATTTTCATATCGCTGTTGAAATTAGAATTTTATTACTACTATTATTGTAGTTATTACAGAATAATAAAAAGTGAATACATCAAATGTGTCTTAGAAAATAAATTATAATGTCTACCACAGGAGAAGAACATATAATTGCACCGTGGGTAGGTCCTGGATGCTGTAAAAATGTTCTTACTGTTATTGTGCTCTCTTCAAACGTCGAAATGATAGAGATGATTTCAAAAGCAACACGTGATGTGCACAGCAGGGGAGATTTTAGATGGAAATTGATTATGTTAGGTTCACCGAATATGGAGGCAGTGGTGAAGCAAACACACCTGACTGGAAGCGTCGCGCTAGATTTTGTTGTCATAGCTCTAGACACCAATAGGCTGTTCTGCCTTGATTGGGCTGAGAAAGTTATTGACCAGGTCCACCCAGATCTCAGAGCCCGGCGCGTTTTGCTTGTAAATGGCAATGGCTTACCTCCTAATGGAATGGCGATAAATAGTGAAAAGTTGTTGATGTTTAAAACAAAGTTTAAGTTAGATATTTTAACTGCTAACGTATTCAAGCCTAATGAAGCTGAGTTTATGGCACATAGACTTTTGAGATACATTGAAGTATCCATTGGTGTAAGGACTGGATTTCCAAATATTAATGTGTAACTGTGGTTTTGTTTTTGTATTGCTATGTTTTAACTTTAATAATAGAAGAATAATAATATTAGAATATACTTTGTGCTTACTAGACAAAAATTTTATTCCTATAAATAACATATACTCAACTGTCATTCCAGGACAAATCTGCTCTTGGATTATTTAATTAATTTTGTGAATAAACACTCTTAATTTAACCTAAAAACATTGTCAAAGTGGAAAGTGAAATTCGTAGAACTAGTGTGAATGTTATTCGCGCGTGAAACACAAAAATTCCTTTGTAAATTGTGTACTAAATATTTCGCCTGACAGCCAACTTTCTAAGAAAAAAAATACCTACCCACCAAAGATTATAATTACATACTGGGTTAACTATTTTATCTGAGTGCTTCTTTCTCTTAAATACATTTGCGTAAGCTGTTACATTCCGTTTTAACCATGAACTTTACCGAATATGGCTGACAAAGAAAAACCTATGGTTCAGCAAGCCTTACATAAAGGTCTATTCCACACTCGCCCTCGTAGTTCATCTTTGGGGGTTTATGACGCTGGAATCGTGAATATGCCAAACTCAAATGAAGAAGAACGACAGTGGACGAAAGTATCACACAAAAAGAGACCACTAAATAGTCCAGATGATAAGCAAAGTCAAAGTAAACACACAAAACTAGACAAATACTGGCTTAGTCAACCTGTAGCCACCTTAAATAGTTTCTCTGAATTAGAAGATGAGGAAACACCATGTCACTCAAAAGAAATATCTCAAAGTGTAGAAAAAATACCCAAACCACCACCAATATTTGTCGACAAAGTGGGTAACATCAAACCATTAATGGAGCTATTAAATCAGTATGCCAAAGACAATTTTGAAATTAAGATACTGCAAAGTGAAAAAGTCAAAATTCAAGCTAAATTACCAGAAGCATATACCACAATTATCAAACAACTAGAAATTAAACAAACCGAGTTCTACACCTACAAGCCAAAGCAAGAAAGAAATTATAAGGTTATCTTAAAAAAAATACACCCATCAACAAGCATTGATGACATTAAGGAGGCCCTCATAGAGCGAGGCCATACACCCACAAACATATGGAATGTTAAAAACAGAATCACCAAAATTCCCTTACCAATATTTATAATTGAACTACAACCAAATAATAACAACAAAGATGTATTTAATATAAAGGAACTATTACACTGTCGTGTCATCTTTGAAGAACCTAGACCAAAGCGTGAAATCCCACAGTGTGCCAATTGTCAACAATATGGTCACACAAAAAGGTACTGTCGCCGTCAGGCAAAATGTATTAAATGCACAGGTGATCATATTTCAGTAGACTGTCCTAGAAAAGGTCGTTCTGATGACGTTAAATGTGTGTTATGCGATGGTAACCACCCAGCAAATTATAAGGGTTGTAGAGTATATAAAGAGCTACAACAGACCAAATTTCCGGTCTTGAGGAAAAAGATTCCTGAAAATGAAACAAACACACTAAAATCTGTTCTAAATTCTCAGTACCTGTCAAATCCAAACTATACCTATGCAAAAGCTACATCAAAAAACCTGGAGCCTAAATCACAGCAAAAAGAAAACATTATCAATGCCAATGCCAAGGAACCGAGTGAAACTAGAGATCTATTAGAAATGATGCAAAAAATTATGCAGCAACTAACATCTGTGACTAACCTACTTGTAACAATGATGTCAAAATTGTCAAATTCGATTCATTAAAAATAGTTATATGGAATGCCAATGGGCTGTCACAACACACTCTAGAAGTGAAATCTTTCTTAGCAACTCATAATATTGACATACTATTGATTTCTGAAACCCACTTTACCAAAAGGAATCACTTTGACATACCACAATACAAGTTTTATCAAGCAATGCATCCTGATGGAACTGCACATGCTGGCAGTGCCATACTAGTTAAAAACAACCTTAAACACTATGAAATGGCACCATACTGTACGGAGATGTTTCAGGCCACAAATATAGTTGTGGATGACTGGCACGGACCCCTGACAATTTCTGCCATATATAGTCCTCCTAAACATAACCCTAAGAAAAGTGATTACAAAACGCTATTCTCTCTACTTGGAAAAAGATTTATCGCTGGTGGAGACTATAACGCAAAACATACCCAATGGGGTTCAAGAATAATAACACCAAAGGGTCGCCAGCTTCTCCAGGCCATTGATGATTTACACCTAAGCGTAATATCTTCTGGTAAACCAACGTACTGGCCAACAGACAGAAAGAAAATACCAGACCTAGTCGATTTTTGTATATCCAAGGGTTTAAACACTAAATTGTGTATATGTAATACTAGTACTGAACTCTCATCCGATCATTCACCAGTATTCGTTAATATAACCACAAAAGTTAAGAACACTTCTCTAGATTGCAAGCTTCACAACCATAAAACTGACTGGGAGTTTTTTCGGCTGTCAGTGGCTTCATCTATCAATACAAAAATTCGACTTCTAAATGAGTTCGATATTGATACAGCTGTTGAACACTTTAATTACTGCATCCAAAAATCAGCCTGGGAGGCCACACCGGATTACAAAACTAAAGAGATACCTGAGTGCCCCATCACAGTAAGAAAACTTCTTGCCGAAAAGCGTAAATTAAGGAAAATCTGGCAAAATAATAGATATCCCAGCCACAAAAAGCGACTCAACGAAATCACCAAGAAACTGAAGCAGCTGTTATCAGACTTTAGAAATGAAGGCATAGAAAATTACTTAAGGAATTTAGAAGGTACTTCAAAAACGGATTACTCCTTATGGAAGGCTACGAAAAAGTTAAAAAGACCTCATTCTCACCAACCTCCCATTCGTAAACCTGATAATTCTTGGGCAAGCAGCAATGGCGAAAAAGCGGTGGCTTTTGCAAACCATCTGGAAAAAGTTTTCACACCACACCCAGATGAAGGATCTACAAAATCCCAGGAAATCAATGACATTTTAGCTGCCACACATCAGCTTGATCTCCCAATACAAAAATGCACTAAGGAAGAAGTACGAATAGCGATAAGACACTTGGATAACCACAAAGCACCTGGCTATGACCTGATCACTGCTACCGTTTTAAAAAACTTGCCTGAGGAAGCGGTTACTTTTCTTACATACCTTTATAATGCTATACTTCTTCGGGCTTATGTGCCTAAACAGTGGAAAGTTGCCCAAATCATAATGATTCCCAAGCCTGGTAAGCCGATAACTGACGTGGGGTCATATCGCCCAATAAGCCTACTACCTGTTACAGCCAAATTGCTAGAAAAACTATTTTTAAAACGACTAATGCCTGTGATAAATGAAAATAAACTGATCCCAGAACATCAATTTGGTTTTAGACAACATCACAGCACGATTGAATAAGTGCACAGATTGGTAGAAAAAATAAATTATACATTTGAAAAGAAGGAATACTGCTCGGCTGTATTCCTAGACATATCGCAGGCATTTGATCGTGTTTGGCATCAAGGCCTACTTTCAAAAATCAAAAGCACATTACCAACAAATTACTATTTGTTTCTAAGATCATATCTAAATGAAAGATTTTTCTTCATCAAACATGAAGACGAGGTCACAAACCTAAGACAGATACATGCTGGAGTCCCGCAGGGAAGCGTTCTAGGTCCAATATTATATACACTGTACACTGCAGACCTGCCTGCCAGCAAGGATGTAGTAACTGGAACATTTGCTGATGATACGGCAATACTTGCTGCGGATGCATGTCCAAACATTGCCTGTGCTAAACTACAGAGAAGTCTGAACGAAATCTCAAAATGGCTTAAAGACTGGAGGATCAAAGCCAATGAAACCAAGTCCTTACAGGTTACATTCACCACTAGACGGGCTACATGCCCACCAGTAACGCTGAATGGTATGCAAGTGCCTCAGGCAGACGACGCAAGATATCTTGGCATATACTTAGATCGAAGACTAACATGGAGAAAGCACATATTTACAAAACGCAAAGCACTTGGACAAAAACTTCGTAACTTGTACTGGCTCATAGGGAGAAAGTCTCAAATGTCACTAGAAAGTAAACTGCTACTATATAAGTGTGTCTTGAAACCAGTCTGGAGCTATGGTATACAACTGTGGGGAACAGCTGCCAATTCTAATATAGAAATTTTGCAAAGGTTCCAGTCAAAAACTCTCCGATTAATAGCGAATGCACCATGGTATGTCACAAATGAAAGATTACACCATGATCTGAAGATAAAAACAGTGAGAGAAGAAATAAAAGAAAGTGCCTCAAAATACAAAAAGAGATTAAGTGTGCATCCAAATCAAATGGCGGTGGGTCTAATGGAAAATACATTTACATTTGAAAGACTCAAAAGGAAAGTACCCAAAGACCTTATGGATAATTAAAATTGGGATGAGACACTGGTCTCGGTCCTTGCATGCCTGGATAACCTGCCGATGAAGATACAAAAATATTGCTGAATGTCAAAGACAGACAGATTGCAATAAAAATTGAGAGAAAAAAAAAAAAAAAAAAAAAAAAAAATAAATAAATAACATAAAGTTCCAGTATCCTGTGGTAGGCAGTATGATGTCATAATTGTTGCCCTTTCTGTACTATAAGCACACATTTTCAATGTAAGGTCTAAAATCCAGTGATATTATATTAACTAAACTCAAAATGTTAGTGTGTATATGTGGCCAGTGGCCCCCATCTGGCCATTATTATATTTTTTCCTAATTTGGCTTAGTTCCATTGCAATCAATTGGAGGGAGAAGATATGACAATCTAATGTAGCCGCAGGCAACAGTCAGTTGTCTGACCTTAAAAACATTACCATCCATGTAAAGAAAACACTGTGTTTGCACATTTCTGGATTGTTTATTATAGATTGTACTACAAAATAATAGGAAGTTTTCTACAGTTATATAATACATTACATAAATAACTAAAAAATTAACCACAGTCCGTATGTCTTCATAACACCCCTTATCATCCGATAATAGCATAATATTTTTAATAAATACATATAGCTAGTAAAAGAAAATTTACGATGTGTCTGCTGTATCATGAATTCCTATCAGCTAAATGAAATACTGCTCATGTATTAAGTGATAAACTACAAAAAATATTTTAAGCTCTATGAAAACTATTATTAATATTATTAACTAAATCAAATTATAAAAATGTCAACATTTGAAACGTTAAAAAAAATTAAACATAGAAAAATTTGAAAAGCCACCTATTACTCGCTTTCTCTCTGCTAAGTGTCAAAGTACATAGGTATAACTATAATTGCGAGAACTTAATTAATCATATGATGTAAAAATTAACCGTATACAAATTTTAAAGTTAGGCAATATCACAACTAGTAAGCCTGTATAGATAAAATAAAAGTAATATTAAATAATGTAATTTTATAAGCATTTTTTATGTAATGAAATCAACTAACTCCATTTTCACAGTCTAACTCCACAATTTTGATTTGAGATTATTTAACCCACAACTAGACAAGTTTTTCTGAATCAAATACTTGGTCTGTGCATATCCACGATGCCGATGCCAATATCAGCACACAATTTCTAAGCAAAACCACCATCTTTTACTCTAGACTACTCTAGAGGTATATAAAAAGAAAGCAAATATTTTGCATTTAGTTTTAATCTAAACCGATTCTGTACCGACTGGTTTACCGCAAAAATAATTCCTATTTATTACTTTTTAATAGTAAATCTCGTTCGTCTATGTAACCAGACATATTTAAGATTTATAAAAAGTATAAAATATTTCCCAATTTATGATCTGCATTTAAATAAGTTTACAGTTATAAAACCTTTTATTAAATTAATCTTAGAACTGAATATTATTTTAACGGGAAGGGAACCATCATCAAAACTATAGTTGCAAAAACAGTAAAAAAATCAAAATACTATGTCCATAACCACCATCAGTTTGATCTATTACAGTCCTAGACGTAAGAGCGTACTGCATAGTTATCACGACTTTCAAGATCCATATCAAATACACATTGCACAGATCGGAATGATATTAATCCACATAAAGAACAAAACAAAAGTACGAAGCTGGGTGCTTCAAAAAAGGTCCTAAAACATGACATGTAAAAAACTAATAATGTATAAACACATACCACATACATTATATTTGCTATTTCTATCTAAAAATAAAATTTATTGTAGCGTCTCAGCAATCTTGTACGCTGACGCACTACTTTTGGTTATGCTAATGAATGCGAGCCGCGGTCTAGACAGACCCCTCCTAGCCTCTGCGGCGTGCGCTCGCGCACCTTGTAAACTAACTTTAAGTACTACACAGTAAGCTCGTGAACACAGAAATAAACAACTATAGATTTGTCAGAAACAGTTTCTCTTATTTACAATCAGCCGATACGAGCACAGTGCAGTAAAGTGGTGACCCCGACGTGATCAATCTACCTAAGTGATTTTTCGTGATCAACCTACGGATTTTTGGCGATAGACTACGTGCTTATTCGTGAGTTTTTACCGAATATTCGAATTCTATCGAAATGGCTGAAGAGAAGACAACGCGCGAGATAATCGATATCTCGGCGATTTCGCTGGCATCGACTATTCCCGAGTTCTGGACGAGACACCCCAGACTATGGTTCTACAGAATTGAAGCGGTGCTGGCGCCGCAGAGGCTAGGGGAGGTCTCCAAGTTCGACCTGGGGGTATCAAAATTAAGCGCCGACGTAATCGGGCAAATTACCGATTTTTTGGAGGATACCGGAGCCGACGTTTCCGTGATTCCGGCGACGAAGAAAAGCAAATTACCGTCGGAAAGTGCTTATAAACTCTATGCAGCGAATGATGTACAGCAACCCATTATCGGCGCCGACTTCCTGAGCTTCCACAAGCTGCTGGTGGACGTAGGAGCCCGGAAGCTGATCGATCAGGTCACGAATTTGAACGTTGTAACCTCTATTGTAAGTAGTTTACAACCCTCTTTAAAAACCTTAGAGTGTAATCATAAATATCAGGATGTTATATCTAAGTATCCGGATATTACTAGGCCCACATCTTTTAAGGAGCCCCCGAAGCATTCGGTTTTTCATTACATCGAAACGACCGGATCACCGGTACACGCGCGGGCAAGGCCGTTACCGCCTGATCGCTACCTTAGAGTTAAGGAAGAGTTTCGAGTCATGCAGGAGTTGGGCATATGTAGGCCTAGTAAAAGTCCGTGGTCGAGTGCTTTACATTGTGTACCTAAAGCTAATGGCCAGTTAAGACCTTGTGGTGATTACAGAAGTCTTAACGCGAAAACTAAACCTGACCGTTATCCAATACCTAGGTTGCATGATTTTACATATATACTCGCGAACAAAACTATATTTACTAAGTTAGATATTAATAGAGCTTATCATTTTATACCGATTCATCCCGACGACGTAGAAAAAACCGCGATAATCACACCGTTCGGATTATTCGAGTTCACCAGAACGAGTTTCGGTTTAAGGAACGCAGCTCAAACGTTTCAGCGATTTATGAGCACAACTGTACTAGCAGGGTTAGATTTTTTGTTTTCCTATATTGATGACGTAATCATAGCTAGCGATAACGAACAACAGCATGTAGAGCATCTAGAGGCTATATTCAAGAGGTTTAGCGAATTCGGAATTACTATTAATCTCTCGAAATGCGAATTTGGACAGGAAAAAGTAAGTTTTTTGGGATTTGAAGTCACCCGTAGTGGCATTACACCTTTGCAGTCCAGAGTGCAGGCGATAATAGATTTTCCTAAACCTCAGACGGTTGAAGAATTAAGGCGATTTTTAGGTATGTTTAATTTTTATAGAGGACACATTCCACACGCAGTAGAGTCGCAAATGGAACTTAATAAGTATATACATCATTCGAAGAAACGCGATAAGACTAAGGTACAGTGGGATAGTAAAGCGAACGAAGCGTTTGATAAATGTAAGCTCGACCTGCAAAAGGCAGTTACATTGTCACATCCTCGTTGCGATGTTCCCATATCTTTAATGTGTGACGCATCAGATACTTGTGTAGGTGCGGTATTACAACAACAGATTGACGGAAAATGGTTACCGTTAGGTTATTTCTCTAAGAAGTTGTCGGATACACAGAGGAAGTATAGTACTTATGGTCGCGAACTTTTAGCAATTTACATGGCAGTTCAGTATTTCAGGAAGTTATTCGAGGGTAGAGAATTAATTATATTTACTGATCATAAACCTTTGACTTACGTTTTTTCAAAATTGAATAGTAGTAATGAAACGCCGAGGCGCATGAGACATTTATTGTTTATTAGTGAGTTCACAACTGACATCCGACACGTTACCGGGTTGAGCAATGTAGTTGCTGACTCGCTTTCACGTGTCGCCGAGTTGTTTTGTCCAGCGCCTATCGACTACCTAGAATTAGCCACGGCACAGGAAGCAGACGATTATATTACACAGATTCTAGCGACTGGAAAACAATGTAATAGTCACGTACGCTTAAAGAAATTGCAAAGTCCGATATGTAATAAACCGATCTATTGCGAAATTTCAACAGATAGAGTTCGTCCTTATTTACCTGAAAATTTCAGGCGGAAAGCTTTTGATAGTGTACATAATTTAAGCCACCCTGGCATTAGAGCGTCAAAGAAATTAGTCTCGCAGAAGTATTTCTGGCCAGGGCTGAATAAAGATGTAAGCAGGTGGTCCAAGACCTGTGTAGCATGTCAGAAAGCGAAAATTCAGAGACATACTATCTCAGACTTGGGACAGTTTCCCACACAGGATAGATTCGAGCACATACACATAGATATTGTAGGCCCGTTGCGAATCTCTGAGGATGGTTTTAGGTATTGCCTTACGATAATTGATAGATTTACCAGATGGCCGGAAGCCATTCCTTTGAAAGAAATTACAGCTGAAAACGTAGCGAAAGCGTTATTCGAGACATGGATTTCACGTTTTGGTTGTCCTGTTAAACTTACGAGTGACCAGGGCAGGCAATTCGAGAGCGATTTGTTTAAGGAATTAATGAAGGTAATGGGTATACAAAAGATACGTACCACAGCGTACCATCCACAGAGTAATGGAATAGTGGAGAGATGGCATAGATCGATGAAAGTAGCTTTAATGGCTAGATTAGATTCAAATTCCTGGATTGACGAATTACCTACAGTTTTATTAGGCTTGCGAACAGCTGTTAGGAGTGATACCGGATATAGCGCCGCAGAGTTAACGTACGGAAAAACTGTGAGGTTACCAGGTGATTTTTATTCTCCGAATCAAGAATACGATATACTAACATATGTAGGTAAATTGCGAGAAACAATACGCAACTTTAGAACCTCTATTCGAAGTAATAGGAAACGTACTACCTTTATTCATCCAGAGTTGAAAACGTGTAAATATGTTTTCGTTCGGAACGATTTCGTCCGTAAACCGTTACAACCTCCTTATGAAGGCCCTTACCGCGTCATAAGAAGGAGAGACAAGCATTATGTAGTCGAATTTCCGAACAGAGAAACATGCATTTCGATCGATCGATTGAAACCAGCTTTTGTACTGGATGACGAGTCAGTGGTAGAAAACGATGGAAATTTAAATGTTACTCCAGATGTTATAGTAAATAAGAATCGTTCGAAAAATCCTGTTTCCTCCAAGGAGAAGTTACCTTACGTCACGCGAAGTGGACGAGTAGTGAAGAGAACACGATTTTTCGACGACATAGATTGTTAATAATATAGATAATATGTAACACTTTTGTCTACGATATTACTTTTGTTCAGTTTTTTTTGTCAGTAATATATATGTATTAGATAACACTTGTGTTCACGACATTACGTTCGTTCAATATTTTGTTTTGTTTGAAAGCGTAGCATCACTGCATGCGATGATACTCGCAAAGAGTTATTCGCAGCGCAGCGTTTTTTGCGTCGTACATTACGCAATCACACATGTATGGTAATATTATGAGAATACCTATATAATATTGCAGAGTCTTTGTGTACTATGTGTTTAATTATAAAACCTATTTTTTTAAAATGTATGGTTTGCATGTTTAGTGTTCTAGATTAGGTACAGAATATTGCATAAAACATTATTGTGTTGCAATGTACAAACTGGCCAGTTGTGCATTTTGACACAATGATGAGTTAGCATATATTTTTATTTTTTTGGAGCAATGACTTTTCAATTGGATTGCAAATTTAACAATTTAATAGATGTCATTAGTTTTCTTTTATAAGTTTTTAGTAATTTTGGCATTCGTCGACCGACACTTAGGAAGAGACATACAACGCATTAGAGCGCGTTCAAGTGGTTCTTATGAGCATTATTTTATTAAATATGGGGAATCCGCAAAGCAAGAACTCAGAAGTAGTTATAGCGAACAACGCAAATGTAGACGCAGCCCTGGAAAGGAAGATTGAACTTTTTGGAGTTTCCAGCATAGTAATTATTACCCTGGCAGTTGTCATCGTAATCTTATGTGGCTGTAGATATGGATGTCACCGGGCTAAGAAGTTATTAGTAAAGGACATCAACTCCACCCTAGACATGGTTCGGGTCGTTGACAAACCTCGCCCTAGCCCGGAAGTATCATCTGCTCAGACAGTGTATAAGTATTAGTTTGGTGTTTCCTAAGTGTCGTCGCGAATTTGTAGTCGTATACTATAGGTATAAGATGTTAATGTTTATATAGTATATCGAATGGTAAGAAATTCAATGTATAACTCTGTAACATAGAGAGCGCAATAAGCGACCATGTACCTACTCATGTAATGATACACCGTGTTATTGTTTAGCGAAAAGTGAGACGGTCGCGCGAAATGTGAATGTTTTAATTTAAGGGTATAGTGTATGCGTTTTGTTTTGTTTTATATAAATTTTAGCGTAACAGGTTTTGGAAAATTTTTTGTTCCTCAAAAATTTTAGAAAAAGGGGGGAATGATGTAGCGTCTCAGCAATCTTGTACGCTGACGCACTACTTTTGGTTATGCTAATGAATGCGAGCCGCGGTCTAGACAGACCCCTCCTAGCCTCTGCGGCGTGCGCTCGCGCACCTTGTAAACTAACTTTAAGTACTACACAGTAAGCTCGTGAACACAGAAATAAACAACTATAGATTTGTCAGAAACAGTTTCTTTTATTTACAATCAGCCGATACGAGCACAGTGCAGTAAATTATCATAAATATTCGTACAGCTGGAATTATATTTTGTTGAATCATGTCAGATAAGTGAACGATGGAAATATCGAACTCCCATTTTGCACTTAAATAATACACCAAACTAAACCTACATTTTAACTATACCAGTTACCGCGCACCGCGACCACCACAAACGTATCATCGTAACGGTAAATCGAATTCAAAGTTGAAAACAATATGGGTGTCGATTTTTGAATCGCTCGAATTACTTTCACGCACGGAATCGCAAATTCACGTGCGAATCCTCATACATTTTTTAAGCATTCACGCGTGAATCTTCCAATTCCGTGTGCGAATAGTAATTCGAGCGATTCAAAAATCGACCCCAAGGTCGAGTTTTAATTCGTACATATTGTAAGAATGAATCAGATTACAACGCGGCAACGCAGTGTTTTGTTGTTGGGTGAAAAAATCGCGGGTGGTTTTGTGTGAATAGCGATTTCCATAGTTCCCTTCGTTCACTGTATTATTAGGTACAGTTTCCTCGCCTCGTAGTTTAGTTACGTATAACATAAAACACAGATAAAATCTAACTACAGACGAATAGAAAGTAATGCTCAAACGAGCAATACTTCAGCTTATCCCTAATTTCCTGTACTGAGAGATATAGTTAATATTACAAAACTGTCTGTGTCGAAACATTTTTTGTTCGTGACAGCCGCGATTCTAAATTACACTTAACTTTTTAATCATAATTATCTCAAACAGTTGTATCATGATAATGTCTACGCTCAAATTATTATATTTTAAAAATATTTTTTAAATAGGTACGTAAAACGGACACATTAGTATTGTGCGAATCAGTGTTACAGCTATTTCTTTAGAATGTATCGTAGACGTTCGCTTAATATTTAATGCCATGAAATAAGCTATTTAAATAATATGCATTTATTTATTTACTTAGACCCCGGAAATGTTAGGTGATGAAGGCAAGTTGAAGTGAATAGACCTAGGAATCCAAGCAGAAAATAACCTTTGGAAATGCCACCATCTCTTAAAGAAATGGAAACCTTATTCTTAAAATTAACCAGAAATTTCGACCTTACACACTTCAGCCCATAGAGACGTTACACATAGAGCGTTACTTTAAAATTCTGTTTGAAATTGTAAAAAACAAAAACAATTGAATGTGCGTAAGCGACGCGAAACTACATTCGCGCCGAGAGACGTACTAAGATGCATCCACCACCCGTGAAATTCCATCACTACGGGCTCTTGTATGCGGTTCTAGGTCTATTAATTTATATGCTTGCCTTAAGGTTGAAATTTCTGCTGCCAAATTGCGACAGTTCGTAGTCTGACATACGTATCATTGAAGGGAATAAAGAATCTCGATCGGATTATAAAATATCGTTTTGATTCCTACAATCAATAGCCAGTTCAGAGTGAGATTTTAAAATAAGCAGTATAATTAGTCAGTCAACCTGAGTAACTTAGTCCCTTCCGCAAAACATTATCTTTGATAATTTTACATTGTTAATATTTATGATTTAACTTTTTTACATACATTTGGGGGACACAACCGGATCGGCCGAAATTCAAATTATGTAAATAACTACAGCATAGTATAAAAGCCTAGATGTGAAATATAAGTACTATGTGGCTAATCTTTCAATGGGCTGACGTGACAATAATAATTTAAAAATACATAATGTAACCAAAACATAGAACAATCGTTTGAGATTCTTGATATGTGGCAAAGAGTGTAAGCCTCAAGCCGGTCGAAAGCTGCAATATCTCATACATTCGGATAGAGAAAACTTTTATGTAATTCTAGCATCAATTTATTATCATACTTTCGCGCATGCATTACGCCACACATAGAAAACTATAATAATATGTATATTAGCACACTGCATGTTAATAAATCTATCCGAACGTGCCCCACGTAGATTTGGTTTCGCTAGTATCATGCTTTCAAAGTGGCAACAAACGTACTGACTATCAATACAAATTGAATTACAGTAGAACATTGTGCAAAGTTTTTCTCATAATCGGTACAAAATCAAAATAAAAACGCTAAATTTACTTTTAAATATTATATAAAAAAAAATTTCGTAGAGAAGACCTTAAAATGCTTGTCTAGCCACACTTTGAAAGCATGAGGCTAGTAAATCAAATTTTAGCCGAGTCCTTGTGATTTTGACGTGTTTAATTTTCACAGTCAGCGGATGATCAACTCCGGAAACAACTTTTACACCGCATTAAAACCAACAAACTCAGTCTCAAGTAGCGAGTAGATGGTCTGTTGTAGCCTGTGCGGACTACCTCGGGAACGCCGCGCCGCTCGCTCCCACGCTCCGGCGTAGCACCTTATATCGTTCACTGTACACTATCCAATATACACTCTCTGATGTTCTGAAACTAAGAGAGAGAAAAATAAATGCTGAGTAACTTTAATTACAGTACACACTACTAGAGGTTCATAACGTTGCTGTTATTTACAATATACCGATAAAAGTTTGAAGAATTTTTCATTCGTTTGTGATTTGTTTTTAAAGTTACAGCTAGCTTTCATACGAATTGCAATATTTAGATATTTTCTAATACTACAATAATTACTAAAATCTCCTGCTATCAAAAATAGAAAATAGAGATTTTATTTACTTTTCGCCCCCCACCAATTTCATGCCTCCTCATACCCCGCGAAAATGACCTGGGTAAATTTCGTTTGTCACATGTAGATTCTACATGTGACAAACCTTTATTGACAATAATTATTACTGATAGCTGACAGTTACTGTCAGCTTGCGGTCAACCTCACGATACGCACCCGCGCACACCACGCGTACACGTGTACAAGCCGGCCGCCTTTACTTATGGGAAAGTACTTCAATCAGTTCATTTGTATGGAGTGGCACAGAAGTGACACAGTACTGTCGAAGGTGGACAACATATTCGTTTTTTCGTGATTTTTCCTACTACAATCCAAACCCGCGCCCCTCCATCGACAAGCGAATCGATTCAACTCTCGGGCGGCTCGTGTGCACACGTGCAGGGTGCGCGTGCGGCGCAGGGCTCGAGCGGCGGGTAGGGGGCTGGGGGGCACATTCAATGGGCATGTTGACTAATTTTTTTTTAGAATATTGGACACGTATTTTTTATTTTTTATGTATTCAAAAAATAACGGCGATACATTGAGTTGAAATTTCGCGTGACGTCACTATTCGGACAGTTTGTATGGCGGTTTTATCGGTTAGTGACGTCACGACCCACTCACCCTAAACTTTAATGCGCTTTATTTCTGTATATTTTAATTTATTTGAGAAGGCAAAAAATACGTGTCTATTGTTTTTTTATTTTCTAACTGTCAGACTAATTAGAATTTAGATTTTCAAAAGTAGTCAACATCCCCATTCTATAATATAGTCCGCCACAGCAGCAGTAGTGAGCGACTCACGGCCCGCGAGACTGCTCACCTGGCGGCGGGCGGGCGCCTAGTCCGAGTCGAGGTTGACGACGTCGGCGGGCGGCGCGGGCGCGGGCGCGGCCCCGGGCGGCGGCGCGGCGCGCGGCTGCAGCGGCGGGCGGCCGCGCGGCCGGCCCCGCTCGCCCAGCATCAGCTCGCGCGCGCGCTGCTGCTGCATCGCCATCGCCACCGGGTCGCGGCTGCCCAGCCCGCCCGCGTACATCTTGGCGCCCATTTGCTGCGTCGAGGGTGTGTTCCGTTATTACTGATAGCACTGTGACGTATGGCGTCACTTTTTTATAGCATACTGTGAAGGCACTTTAAGGTATGACGTCAAATTATTACAGTATACTGCGAAACCTTTCCTTAGCTGTTTAAAACGGAACGCAGTCCAGTATACCGTCATCCATGTCATTGTCATGTCACGCTGTCGGCCACGTTGACGACCGACCTACACGGTTGATCACGTGATCAAATCACTGAGAGAACCAACTCGAAAACGCCCGTACTCACAGTACAAAAATGGCAACTGTTATGACGTCATACTGCCTACGCTAAGATACTGCGTGAACAAGGCGCACTTCGCGTTCGTTGTAAAATATCCCTAAAGTGCATGCACGAGGTGCAGCGGTGGGCTCACGTTCTGCTGGTGCAGCAGCTGCTGCAGGCGCATCTGCTGCTGCTGCCGCTGCCACGCCGGGTCGTACTGCAGCCCGCTGGAGCCGCCCATCGCACCGCTGGCCGCGCCGCCGCCGCCGCCGGCTGGCACAACACAAATCGTATTTAAAAAGAAATCGTTTATTTTTTTCGAATATCGAACATCCGCATTTTTTTATTATTTTTTTCATTTTCGATACCAAGTGCAACAGACACACTGACATGAATATAGGTATCGGAAGTATTAAAATTGCCGGAAATAATTAACATTTTCTTTTTTTCGAACGGAATCAAACTGACCGCGGAAACAAGTCCACCGACACATCATACGTATTTTTGTCCAAAATGGTATCTTAAAATTGTATGTCCTAGCTTAGACAGAACTTTTTATAAGGAATGTTGCATAGATGTAGGGAGCCGTTGAAACAAAGCTGTACAGGAGCCATTTTTAGGATAGATTTAAATATTATACACACTAATATAATATTATAAAAGCGATAGTAACTCTGTTATCTTTTCACGCATTAACTAGTCAGCTGATTGTCATGAAATTTTGCATACACATTGTTATAGCATATAGGGCATAGGGTACTTTTATCCTGGAATTCCCGCAGGAATCCCGAAATTGACAGGGGTGTAACCGCGGAGAATATATAGTTATTTAAAGAGCATTTCTCAGAGTATGTATTCAGTAAAAATGCGCTCGAAACTCACCAGGGTTCATCATGGGCGCGCCCATCATGGCGTTCATCATTCCGGGCTGAGTGTACTTATATATCTCCGACATCTTCTGCATCAGCTGCGATCACACGATAAAAGGATTTTTTTTTTATTATTTTCTATGTCGAATCAACACATTGTGCTGATCTCAATAGAGTCATTTATACGGAAACTACGAGAAGCAATATAATAAAAAAAATTGACGCGATTGAAGGCGCGTTCACACTCGTTTTGGCTACTTATTTATACAGATGGAACCAATGTGAACGCACCTTTAAGCTTCAAACTATAAGTGTGTAAAGTAAAACGAGGGATGTAACTATTGTGTTCAGTAGGTATTCGATTCTCGTCTCAAATGTGAAAAAAAACTAATTTTAATTAATTTTTAAGTTAAAATACGAAAACTGAGCACGCATTTTGCCTTATAATTTTATAACACCTCTACCCTTTTCCTCGCCGCTGAAACTTCGACAAATCAAATGGAAAGGTCATTCACGTGCGTAAACCCGCGTTTTTATCTAAAGTTTTCACTGTGATTTATATAAGTAGTGTTTTAAAAAAAATTTAGAGACATGTCAGCACTAAGCATTAAATATTGCATTGTCTGTTGCACAATTTTCGTTAACACAGTGTAACATTATTTTGGTGTATAATAAAGTGTATACTATTCTAAATACCTAATTTCGAACGTTTCAATAAGTCCCTCGTTTAAAATTACATCCCATATAATTATAAGCTAGTTATCTTAATCCGAAAACATACTATTGTGTTCGGGTGAGTTATATTGTGCCGTATTGCAGCAGCTCCTTTACTTAATACAGTTATTTGCACCGTATGCCCACACCGTTATCTACCAACCTCTCTACAGTAATGTGCACGCAGTCATGCTATTAATATGTTATCGATATATCTTTAGCGCGACAGCCGACTCGCCATCCCACCGCAACACAGCCGAATGTTTCGGGCTTTACTCGGCTTTAGTCGAGTGTAAGGACGGGGAGTTACTTTAATATGTGTTGTAGTGACCCATCTATTCTGCCTCAATGTTAGGATTTTCAGTAACATTCACATCCAAGCTATATTATATACCTAATTGAATAATTAGTGGCTATTCATATAACTAACTAAACTGAAAGGTGTGATAGTAGATATATAATTTACAGGGCTAATTAATGAAGAAAATTATGTGAAATGCATTATTACTATCAAGATACCTAATGAAAAGAATTATTGGTGAATCTAAACGAAGCTTCTATAAAAAAGAACATGCTCCAAACAACAAAGTGAACAAAAAAACATCTAAAAGTCAAAATTGGACGTTAAAATAAACGATCTACGATCAGTCATACGAACATTCGTACAGGATTACTTTATACAGAACTTACGCCATAATCGTATCCACCGAACATCTGAACAAACGAATTTAAAGGAGTTTTAACACTTGTCATTTGAAGTAAGTATTATTACAAAAAATAAAAACATAGCATTTTATAACAACACTTAACTAAAGGCAATTCGCTAGTAATTCAAACATTTATTAAAAAAAAAATAGATATCAAGGAATAGAGAGCATGTCATGAATTCGTAATATATATTCAGCTAAAAAGACAAATCCATACTTCATCGCAAAGAACTAATAACGTTTTGTGAATACCACTTCTCCCACTGCGGCCGTCGACTGCCGCAGT
This sequence comes from Zygaena filipendulae, assembly GCA_907165275.2. Lineage (NCBI taxonomy): Eukaryota > Metazoa > Arthropoda > Insecta > Lepidoptera > Zygaenidae > Zygaena > Zygaena filipendulae. The sequence goes on from OU015664.1 coordinate 8,868,516, forward strand.
GGGCAGTGTGCCTTTCCTGTGTTAAAATCTTAACTTGACCCGTAGTAATGTAAGAAACTTAATAATGTACTTTTGATTCGTTTTTATTAGGTATACTGACGCTTAAAGGCAATCCTTTCTAAGCTGTACGTAATGAGTAAATTTCCAGAGGGGTAATAATAACCCTTAAATTTAAATATTAAACAACAAATCATGGAATATGTGTGGGTGTGAATTAGTGTGTGCAATAATTTGCACAACACGAACATTGCTCGTCAGACCCAGGCTTGTAGTGAATATTAGACACACACACAGACCCAACGTGCATATTTTTTAACTAAACAGGCCAACCGGACCTAGCCCTCGTCCCTTGGACACTTAGCACTAAGGTTAAAATACTCCTCAGTCAAATTTGTTAATACTTATTTTCAAATTCTAAGGTTTATTCTTTGGGTATGACAGCAAATATTTATTTTGTTCAAAAAATTGTTGGAAAGTTTGGGGGCTTAAATCTAATATCTTGTTCATAAAATTCGGAGTGTTAGGGGGGTAGTACAGTGAAACTGTTGAACTCACGGCTGGGTTGGCGTTGTATATGAGCCGGATCTGGTTTTCGTTCATATTGGGCATGTCCTTGCGCAGAATGGACGCGAGCGCCGCGTACGCGAGCTGCTGCTGCTGCTGGGCTAGCAGGCCCGCTGCGACACACAGACAAACAAACATTTGTACAGTCATCAATACACACGAACGCACGCACACACACACACGCATACGAAAATGCACGAAAAAAAATACACGTGATATCTGTGACAGTCCCCCTCCGCCCTTGCGATTTGAACTAATGGGTAGACACTAGACGGATAAAGCCTCGGTACTTCAACCCTTGAAATCTTTTGATCTTTTGTACCATCCTCATCTTATGATCCCACTTCTACTTCCTCGAAAACCACGGCGGCGAAGACTATCTTTAAAAATGTATATCCGCAGATACGGATCCGAACACGGATATTCGGTGGCAAGATCCGCGGATACGGATCCGGAATTTAATTTTTTTTACTGTGTAGATGCGCGCGACCTTGAAACACTAGTAGTGAGACATGACAGGATCAGTTTTGACTTACATTTAGCTGGTCTTTCTATTGTTTTATTTATACATTTGAATGAAATTCAATGGTTTTTTAATAGTTTGCTACCTAATCACCCACAAATAGAATTTCATCTATGTATTGATAATTAAGAAGGTAAAAGATCCGCTAAGAAAGAACGGATACGGTTCTTTTTTTTTTGTTTAAAAAAGGCAATGAAGCTTAGTCCATACAGCCAATTCAGTTGTGTTTTCTTCTTCTGAAGTTATTTACATCGAAATGCATTGGTGAGATGCATTTAGATGATAGGACGCTCTGTGGGAAGTTATAGTATAATAAAACGACAACCTCCCGATGAACGCCCCATTTCATCTTATTTCACTGTTTCCACACACTGTTCATCACTAATGGATCACTATTATGCAAAATCCACCACATTCACACAATATTAATCACGATAAACTAATTCTGAAAGCAAAGAAATAAAACTGACGTCCGTTTCTGCTAAAATCCCGCCGAAAGCTTGGACACGGATCTTTCTTCTCCCGCGGATATCCGGCACATCGCTAGAGGCAACGAACACTCACCCATGCCGTTGGGCGGCCACTGCGGGTAGGCGGCGGGCGGCGGGCGGTTCTTCTCGTTCTCGAAGTCCTCCCAGGCCGCCTTGCGCTCCTCCTCGCTCAGCGTCTCCTCCTCCTTGTTCTCCAGCAGCGAGTCGTGCTCGTGGAACTTGTACACCTGTACATACATACATACCCACACACATACACAGAGTAAGTAAAGTCAGTAGCGGATATAATGTAAACACTTTTCACTGTCATTTTGAATCTTATCGCAATAGTATTATAATAAAGTTCAAAGAAAGAAAGAAAGAAAATACATTTATATTAGCACAACACACAAGAAAAAGAAACAAACATAAACTGTGCCTAATCTGAATTTGTGATCATAATATCTCTTGCATGCACTGCCGAAGAGGGTCACCAACACAGCATCTTATGATTATTTAATTATTTATTTATCCACAAATATACAATTTAATTAGCTAAGTGCACCTAACGCTGGTTTTCTGACTGTCCAGTGTGTACATATTCCTGCTGGTGGCTACAGGATACACCCACACAGTGTTACGCGCATATACATACAAACATCTATACTACTAAAATCAGTATTACTAAGAAGTGACTTGTATGCGGGACGGTTAGTAACCTCACATTTCACACCTCATCTACTCAACCGATCATCATGAAATTTTGCCTAAACCTTATCAGTGATACAGAAAATGACAGAGAGTGAGTGAGTGAATGACACTCCGCTATTAATAATAATAAAATCGTTTATTGCCATCACAAGGAGAAAAAAAGGGTGAAACACAAAAACGGGCGAAATTTAGTAATAATAGGCAAAAGGACATGATTTAGGTCTCGAGCAGCGTTGGTTATCAATCACTCTCCTCTGGAGTAAAGGGCTCATGCTGTTCAAAACAACTGACTATATAAAAAGAGAAACATCATCTAAAATTTATAATATATGTAATAGAAAAATTAACGCGGGTGAAACCGCGGGGAACTTCGAGCATATAAATAGAGTCAAATGGAGTGTGGTGAGTGAGCGAGTGAGCGTGGCGAGCGAGCATGGTGAGTGAGTGAGTGAGCGTGGTGAGTGAGTGAGCGTGGTGAGTGAGTAAGCGTGGTGAGTGAGTGAGTGAGCGTGGTGAGTGAGTGAGCGTGGTGAGCGAGCATGGTGAGTGAGTGAGCGTGGTGAGTGTGTGAGTGTGGTGAGTACTGACCCTGTCCTCGTGCTCCATGAGCATCTCGGCGAAGAGCCGGTCCTTGGGCAGCGCGGGCACGGGGCGCGGCTCGGCGGGCCGCGGCTCGAACTTGTACAGCTCGGCGAGGTCGTTCTCCGCGTAGTGCCGGTCGATCTGCTGCTCGTCGATCACGCGCTTCGATATCGCCTGCTTCGTCACCTGCCGCTCGTATATCTTCTCCTCCATCGTGCCCTGGTGGCGCGCACAGCATGTCACTGACATGTCAGGTGGGGGAGGTTGGATCAAATAAGGGAACATCATACCCGTATTAGGTGACCCACTACGTTTGCAATTTTTGACCCCCTCCCCCCACATCGGTGACCACCCGTAATATGGGCCAAAACCGCCCACCCAACTCCCAAACTTTTATACCAACCTTGTCGATAATAACGAACACAAAAAAAAATTCTAATTTGGTGCAGTCGTTTGGAAGTTATGCGATCACATACATTTCGGCGATTCATTTTTATTTTTGAAGAAAATAAATAATTAATCACAACTAACAGCCTACACCGCTATTGCCTCTAGGATCGTCGCTGCGACGTGGCGGGGCGCGAGGAGGTAGGGAGTCGGCGGAGAGCGGGGAACTCTCCCCGTTTCTCTTACAATAATATTATCGTGCAATGTTTAGGCCAGTTTAGGCTTTAGTCACTCGTGTGTCTGTTGGTGTCTCACCATCGCGAGGAACCTGTAGACGTAGCAGGGCTTCTTCTGTCCGAAGCGGTAGACGCGGAAGATGCTCTGCACGTCGTGCGAGGGGTTCCAGGACACGTCGAATATGACGACGCGGTTGGCGGCCACCAGGTTGATGCCGAGCCCGCCCGCGCGCGTCGATATCAGGAACAACCTGGCCGCGTCGCAACGAATCTTATATCTATACTAGCTGTCCCGCGCGGTTTCACCCGCGATAGTTTCGAAGGTCCCGCTGAATTGTTCCATACAAACTTTTCATCCCTTTTTCATCCCCTTGGGGGTTGAATTTCGGAAAATCCTTTCTTATCGGATGTCTACGATATAGAAAGAATACACCCTCCAAGTTTCAGATCTCTATTTATCCTACTAATATTATAAACGCGAAAGTTTGTAAGTATGTATAGATGGATGGATGGACCCTGAAATTAACGCGGGTGAAACCGCGGGGCACAACTAGTATTATATATATAAAATCCTTTGTCCTGAATGACCGATGGATCAACGCACAGCCTAAACCGCTGATCGTAGAGATGTGAAACTTGGAGGGTGTGTTTTTTGTATGGCGTAGGCATCCGATAAGAAAGGATTTTTCAAAATTCAACCCCTAAGGGGATGAAAAGGGGTTGAAAAGTTTGTATGGAACAATTCCGCGGGAACTTCGAAATTATCGCGGGTGAAACCGCGCGGGACAGCTATTCTATCTATACTAATAATATAAAGATGAAATATTTGATTTTTTTGTTTGTTTGTTACGATTAACTCAAAAATTACTAGACGAATTTCAAAAATTCTTTCACCGTTAGAAAGCTAAATTATCCCTGAGTAACATAGGCTATATAATAATCCGAAATACCCGCGGGTGAAAGAAGTTATCCACGTATAGGTTTGGGACGGGGCTCATATATTACGGCTCAATCTCCTTTTGCACACTTCACGTTGTCAGGGCTACAGAGGAGGGCCATAGAGTACTTTTTGTTCCGGAATCACCGCGGGAACTCCGAAACTAACGCGAGGAACGGCTAGTATTAAACACTTAGTAATATAGACGTAGTGTACCTTGCCCGCTGGTTGTCTTCCCTATTGAAGTTCTTGCACCATATGGAGCGGTTCTCGCACGACGTGGACCCGTCCAGCCGGAAGTAGTCCACGCCCGGCGCCCAGGTGCCTGCCGTAACAAAATTCCTATTAATATTATATATGCGAAAGTAACTCTGTCTGTCTATCTGTTACGCTTTCACGCCTTGACGGCTCAACCGATCATCATGAAATTTTGCATACACGTTGTCAGGGGTACAGAGATGGACATATGGCACTTTCTTTTCCAAAATTCCCGCGGGAACTCCCAACTTATCGCGGGTGAAACCGCGGGGAACAGCTAGTAACTAATAAGTTCATTATACTAGTTACTGTCGGTTGGTTCATGGTTGTCAACATTACAACACGCACACACGCACAACACTTGTACCCGTGTACGAGGCGATCGTCTGTACTTATGAGAGAGTACCTACTTGAATTAGTTCATTTGTATGGAGTGTCACCGGGCAGGTAGTTGTTATAACACACCTGTAAGACAGGCGTGAGCGTGTGTGTATATATAAGTATGTCTGTTTGTATGTATGTAGCAAGGCCACCCACCGATGTGGCCGGCGAGCTTCTCATCGATGCGGCCCTCCTGCGTCGCCTCGTCTATCTTGTTCAGGAAGTGCTCGATCAGATCCAATGAGTACAGCGACTGGGAAAACACCAAACTGAAACGGGAAGCAAAATTGAATAACGTAAACGGAATTAAACAACATAAAACTTAAAATTAACATTAAAAAATATAAAAAAATTAGTCTATCAATCATCTTCTAAATTAGAGTTGAATCGTTTTTAAAAGCCTGATAATAAATTTGCTTAAAATATCGTATCGCGCTGATTATAAAGGAGACGATTCAACTAGCTGTCCCCGCGGTTTCACTCGCAGTAATTTCGGACCCCTGAAAACGTGTACCTACGCAAAATTTCATGAGAATACACCGGCGTTAATTTCGGATTTTGCCACGGGATTCCCGCGGCAAAAAGTACCCTATGTACCCATTCTGTACCCCTGACAACGTGTGCGCAAAGTTTCACGATGATCGGTTGAGCCATTAAGGCATGAGAGCGTAACAAACAAACAAACAAACTTCCGCATTTGTGATAGTAAGGATATGTAAAGATTAGTAGGGTGCTGCCACTATAGATGGGCAATCAACCGGCGTTGCTCGGGTTGGTCGCCCATCGCCAGCTGCCCCAGCGTCCAGTGTAGGGTGTAGGGTGTGGGCACTCACAGCTTGTCGCCGATGATCTCGCACTGCTTGAGGATGTCGAACAGCAGCAGCAGCTTGTGCGACTTGCGCAGGTCGTCCAGCTCGTCGTCGGAGACCAGCTCCACCCACCACTCGGTGGGGTTGTCCGGCTTGCCGTCGTCCGGCGGCGGCGGCAGCTCCTCGGCCAGCTGCTCCACGGGGTTCGCGCGCGTGCCGCGCCGGGTGCCGGCCTTGCCCTCTTTAGATTTACCACCTGTATGTTGGCGACATTACGAGTACATCCATAATTATAATAATCCACTTCACAATACACAGATGTCTTTGATCCTACAGACCCTACAGTAAGCTATTTATTAGCTTGTGTAGTGGAAACCAAGCAAGCGTGGTATGTCCTACCATGGACTAATATGAAACTAGTTTTATTGGTCCATGGTACTGTATATAATTACATAATATAATATATTGTTACGTGCTAGGGTTCTTTATTCGGAGATTAACACTAACTTTACAAAAACACTAGGTCTAGGGTTCCTAGGTCTAGGTATCGCAACACTGAAACACTAAACGACTGATCTCGAAGTCCAATAGTCTCGCCAAGGTCGCAGGTAGTCGCAGGTATCGCTCAAGATTCACTCGTAGTTATCGCTTCGAAAGCTCAAACTGAACTGCCCGTCCGGTTCGGTTGCGCTGTTTATATACCCAACCGAACGGGGCTCTAGAATGTTCGAGTTCAATGTGTTTTACTAGCCACTCGGCCGAACGTTTCTAGAATAGAACTTCTATCGACTTCGCTACTCCAATGTGTTTGCTTTACATTGCGTGTTTTGTATGCATCGCGCGTTTTGCATACATTGCGCGCTATCAATTTAGCTCGACCGCGACACTGCCCCCTTCTTAGAGATGCTCGTCCCGAGCGTCACTATTGCTGCCTTGATAACGTGCTAAGCGGTCGATGTGCACTATTTTGAAAGCTCCCCTTGGTTGACGTTGAATCCGATACGTCACGTCATTCATCCGGGTAACAACCTTGTACGGGCCTTCCCATCGAGTCTGTAATTTCGGAGATTTTCCCTTTCGACGGATAGGATTGTGTAGCCATACAAGTGATCCCTCCTCAAAACCACTTGTATTCGCCCTCCGGTCATATCTCGTCTTCATGTTCTCGCTTGACTGCAAACCATGCTCCCGAACCAAAGCATAGACGTCTTGCATCTTCTCCCGTAGATCGGAGACGTAGTCCTGCATCGATTGGGGGTCATCTGGAGGTCCGCCTGTCAGTAGATCCACTGGTAGCCGTAGTTCTCTACCGAAGTTCACATACGCTGGGGTCGCCTTCGTGCTCTCATGCTCAGATGTTCTGTAGGCGAGTAGGAACAGCGGTATGAATTTGTCCCAATCTCTCTGGTGTTTATCAACCAGTTTCGCCAAATTCCTTTCTAGCGTCTGGTTAAACCTCTCCACCATGCCGTCGGACTGAGGGTGATATGGCGTGGTCCTCGTCTTGTGCATTCCCAAGATTTTGCACATTTCCTGAAATAGCTGGGATTCGAAGTTCCTTCCTTGATCTGAGTGGATTTCCAAGGGAACACCGAACCGACATATCACTTCCTCAACCAACTTTGAGGCTACTGTCGCGGCTTCCTGATTAGGTATGGCGAACACTTCCGGCCACTTGGTGAAATAATCCATGACGACCAAGAAGTACTTGTTCCCTGACTCGGTCACCGGAAAAGGTCCAGCCACGTCAACAGCAATTCTTTCCCAGGGTGCACCAACATTATAGAGTTGGAGGTTTCCGCGGGTCCTAGTTGACGGACCTTTGACTGCAGCACAAGTGGTACATTTGCGGCACCATTCCTGCACATCCTCTCGACAATGAAGCCAGTAGAACCTTTCCCTTACTTTTGTCAATGTTCTCTTCACGCCAAGATGTCCACCTGAAACCCCATCATGTATTTCACGAAGAACATCTTTCACCCTGGTCCTTGGAACAACTAACTGAAGATGGAACTCTCTGCCGTTAGGTTTCTCCCATTTTCGGTAAAGTATTCCATTCTGCAGAACAAAGCTGTCCCATTGGGCCCAATAGGCTTTAGTGATAGGCCCAGTGGGCGCGACCTCAACCCATTTTGGTTTATCCGCACTACGTTTTTTCCAAGCCACGATGAGTCGAACGTCTTCATCATCTTCCTGAGCTTCTCTCATGGCCTCATCTTGCCACAGTCCCGGAGGGCTCGTTCTCGTAAGCTTAACGGTCAGTTCCTTCGACTCCTGTTTGACACAATGCTTACAATCTTCCGGGCATGGTCTTCTTGAGAGGGCGTCAGCGTTGCCATGGGCCTTCCCACTGCGGTGTTCGGTGACGAAGTCAAACTCCTGGAGTTGTTCGACCCATCTGGCGACTTGACCTTCTGGATTCTTGAACTGAAGTAACCACTTCAAGGCGGCGTGATCAGTGCGAAGTGTAAACTGTCTTCCGATGAGGTATTTGTTGAAGTGTTGCAGCGTCTTTACCACGGCCAAGAGTTCTCTCCTTGTCACGCAGTAGTTCCGTTCAGGTTTCGACAATGATTTGCTAAAATAAGCAATCACGACTTCTCTATCGCCTTGTTTTTGAGACAAAACACCACCGATCGCCGTGTTGCTAGCATCCGTGTCGACAATGAACTGGCCGCAAGTCTGAGGGTAGCCTAAGATCGGTGTTTCACACAAACACTGCCTCAATTTTCGGAAGGCTTCTTCGCAGCTCTCATCCCAACAGAATGGCTGTTTCTCTTCAGTCAGGCGATGCAACGGTTTGGCGATTTCGGAAAATCCTTTAACAAATCGCCTGTAGTACGAGCACAGTCCCAAGAAGGCTCGCACTTCCGTCTTATCTCTGGGAGTTGGCCACTTCTGTACTGCTTCAATTTTCTCCGGGTCAGTCTGGATTCCCTCGCTGGTGATTACGTGGCCGAGGTAATTGACTTTATTGCTAAACAGATGGCACTTCCTCGGGTTCAGTTTTAAGTTGGCACCTCGTATTTTTCCGAAGACTTGCTCCAAATTCCGCAGGTGATCTTCAAAGTCTCGACCCATGATGATGACGTCATCCAGATAGACTAGGCAGGCGTCTCCCACTAACCCTGCCAGTACACACTCCATGAGACGCTCAAAGGTAGCTGGCGCGTTGCACAATCCGAAAGGCATAACGTTAAACTGCCATAACCCTTTGCCAGTTGTAAATGCTGTCTTCTCTTTGTCTTTCGGATGGATTTCCACCTGCCAATAGCCAGATTTCAGGTCCAAGGTCGAGAACCATTGCATACCACTCAGGGTATCCAAGGTATCGTCGATACGTGGCAGTGGATAGCTGTCTTTCTTTGTGACATCATTCAACCGTCGATAATCTACACAGAACCGCGTGCTACCATCTTTCTTCTTCACCAAGACCACAGGCGAACACCACGGACTTGCAGATGGTTCTATGATCTTATTCCTTCTCATATCCTCTACCATTTCTTGCACTTCTCTTTCCTTAGCGATTGGGATTCGCCTTGCTCGCTGCCGAATAGGTCTTTCGTTCCCGGTGTCGATTCTGTGTTGAACTAACGACGTCCTTCCAAGATCTGCTTCCTGGGAAGAGAAGATATCTGCGTAGCGCAACAGCATTTTCTTGGCTTTGAAGCTCTGTGAATAGGTCAGATTGTTCTTACAGCCGTCAAGAAGTTCTGTAATAGTAGACTCATTCTTGGTTTTGGACGCATCTACTATCGGCGTTGATTGACATTGCTTTACCCAGACAGCTTCCTCGCATTGTCCAACAACTTCACCCTTATTTAAGGTAACCTCGTGGTTCTCCAGATTCACGACTCTTATTACTGCAGCATTGGTTCCTCTCACAAGGGTTCTTGCTGTCAGGAGTCTCCGAGCCGATGTTTTGTTTGGTATATCTTCAATCAACACACATCTTGGCTTATTGTTTTTAGCTGATGGCAGCTTCACTTCTACTTGAGTTTGTGCTCGTCCAGGTATGACAACTTTGTTTAGGCAAGTCACTTTTCCAGTGGGACCTCCAAGTATCAATATCTCCTCGTTGCCGCACTTGAAAACACTGTTAGTGACGTCAATTCTGCAGTTATGTTTCTTCATGAAGTCCAGGCCCAAAATGCACTCGTCGATAATTTCAGCCACGATGACGTTGTGAGTGTACGGTACTTCTCCCACATACATTGTGACTGATATTTCCCCCAGGACGGGTATTGGCTGACCGGAGGCGGAAAGAAGCCGACAATCGACATTCTTGCGTCCCAACGCACCTTTCACCATGTCCGGCTGAACTATCGTCCTAGAGGCTCCGGTGTCTATAGTCATTTTGCAGTCTTTCCCATTAACCGTGCCGCATATCGATAGACTGTTCCCATTGCACGCCTGTGAGATGACCATTGCTGGGGCTTCTTTCACGCCAGCCAGTACCCGCCCCTTAGTCCTGGCTGTTACTCGTTTCCCTGACTCCCGATAGAGGACGGAGTCTCCTGCCTCTTTGTCAGTTCATCAAGTTGTTTCTGCAGCTTGATGATTTTTTCTGTCACCTCATCCTTCTTCGGGCAGGAAAACTGCAGGTGGCCTCGTTCACCGCATTTGTAGCACAAGGATCCAGTCTTTTTTAGGGGTGCCTTAATTACCTTAATCTCTTTAGTGACTTCCCGCAGCTTATGCGCACGCACATCTCGCCGCACTGCTTCAACTTCCAGGGCATGTGCCAGGGCATCCTTCAGCGAGGCATGATGACGAAGCCCCACTGCAGCCCTTATCTCCATGTCCCGGATGCCATCGACGAAGGCTTGCAAAATGTTTGCGTCCACCATCTTGGTGTCAGCCGTCGGGTGCGCTTTGCGGACAAGCTTCTCAACCTCCAGTGCCCACTGTTGTAGTCCTTCTCCTGGACGCTGGACTCGATCTCGTAACTGGGCCCGGAACACGTGTTCAAGATGGCGCTCCCCATATCTGGATTCAAGGGCTTCCATCAGTTCCTTGAAGCCACTTCCTGAGCTAGGCAGTGCCTCTAAGACAGACAATGCTGAGCCCCTGAGCGCCACAGTGAGAGCTGTCAGGCTCTGCTCATCCGTCCACCCATTAGCAGTAGCGACGGTCTGGAACTGCTGCCGGTACGCGGGCCAAGACGTAGTTCCGTCGTAAGGTGGCACCTTCACTCTTGGTCCCTGGACTACGGCGACGGCTCCACTTGATGTGATTCCCACAGTTTTAAGTCGCAACAATTCTTTTTGCAGTCCAGAGACACCAGTTTCTAATCCTGTGACCCGCTCCTCGACTACATTCTTCAGTCCAGTAAGATCGGTTTCCAATACTGTGACGCGCCCTCCTACTGAATCGACGTCTTCACGGAGTTGCTTCACTACATTGCTGACCTTACCAACGGCCGCCAAAACCGTGTGAAGATTTTGCTGTTGTTCTTCACGATTTTGTTGTTGCTCTTCACGTATGACGTGAAGTAGTTTGGCGCGCTCCCTTTGATCTTCACGCATCTGGTGCATGCCCTTATTAATGCTCTCGACCATCGCCACCAAGCTCCGTATATCCAGAGTTGGTACGTCCGCTGCTCGTGCAGTAGTTGTAGTCCGGCCATGGCCGGTGGGCGTGGCCAGGTGGGCGGAGTCAGTGGGCGGGGCTTCGACGATGGGCGTGGTCCAGAGGGCGGGGCTTAGGGTAGGCGTGGCCACGTGGGTGGAGCCAGGAGGCGTGACCACTTGACCGGTGGGCGGGGCCTCGGTGGTGGGTGGTCCCGAATGGGCGGGACCAGTGGGCGTGGTCAGGTCGGTGGGCGGGGCCTCCATAGTGAGTGGAGGGTGGTGGGCGGGGCGAGTGGGCGGGGCCCGATGGCCAGTGGGTGTGGCCTGGCGGGCTGCAGGCGTAGCCCCCGCAGCACGTTGTGCCCTCGTCCTGACGCCTTCCTCGGCGATGTCTTCCCTCGGAGTTAGTGGCATCTCCAAATTTCACTTCCGACACCAAATTGTTACGTGCTAGGGTTCTTTATTCGGAGATTAACACTAACTTTACAAAAACACTAGGTCTAGGGTTCCTAGGTCTAGGTATCGCAACACTGAAACACTAAACGACTGATCTCGAAGTCCAATAGTCTCGCCAAGGTCGCAGGTAGTCGCAGGTATCGCTCAAGATTCACTCGTAGTTATCGCTTCGAAAGCTCAAACTGAACTGCCCGTCCGGTTCGGTTGCGCTGTTTATATACCCAACCGAACGGGGCTCTAGAATGTTCGAGTTCAATGTGTTTTACTAGCCACTCGGCCGAACGTTTCTAGAATAGAACTTCTATCGACTTCGCTACTCCAATGTGTTTGCTTACATTGCGTGTTTTGTATGCATCGCGCGTTTTGCATACATTGCGCGCTATCAATTTAGCTCGACCGCGACAATATTATACATATAGAATAAATATAGATACAAACACGCCCAGACTGGAAAGTGGAATCTTGTGATCACACAGGGTTGTCAATTAATCCAACGCCATCTTTGGATGACAGCGAAAGAACCCGCGATCTACGACAGTTAGTTTAAAGTGGATGGGCGATGGAGGTCGTACCGTATTCACGCCTGACGTGTTATTCGATATATCAATCACCATTCAGCAGACATTTTGTTTTCTAAGAAAAAAAAACTACTGAGTTTTCGAGACAGAACCTTGTTTTATCTTGGGAAACAACAATCTAACATTGTTATTGGCGTTTCGCCATAGTTATAGAAGTAGAAGAAGTTATTTTGCAAAATTCAATGCGATAAATCGCCATAATTGAAGAAGGGAAATGCGCTCTTTTGTGGCCTGATTCTTGAATAGAAAACATTGAACACTATTGTAGTTCTAAAATAAACCACGTTGATTATAATAATATAGTTATAACACACCTTTCTTTGTGGATTTCTTCTTTTTGCTTTTCTTGCGGCTGTCGTCGCTGTCGTCCGACAGATCGTCCGACGACTCCTCCTCCGTTGTTTCCTATGCATTTATCAATATTTTTTAAACCTTAAGCTATATTGTAAACTTCGATGCATTGCAAATTGCAATGGAGTGTGAATTATGTGCTAATTCCGATTATTATTTTGAGTCTACATACGAAAACTCATCATTAGCAATACGTTTTATTTAGATTTTAATATGACAATAGTATTCTTTAGCAGCGATAACGTCTTTGACTTACATCAGGGGTAGAATCGTCATCGATAAAGTCCACAAGCGATCCCTCAGAATCTTCCTCTTCCCTCTCTCTCTGTAACAAGTAAAATACAATTGCATAAAACAAAATATTACCATGAACCGATACTTCCGGGTCCCGCCAAAAAACTTGCTGTTAAGATGTTTTTTTTTTTCAACATTGACAAGTATTTAACATTAGACATAAAATAATTTAATACCTTTAACAAAGTATACGAAAGAGGTTTAATGGGTACAAATTACCTTCTTTTGCTGCATGATTTCGTATCTCTCGGAATTGTACTTGAGCACGAGCGGATGGGTCCATATCCTCTGCAGCGACTGGAAGTCCGGGAACAGGAAGCCGGACGCTTTTCCGCATGGCCTGGGTCAAAAAAGTAAAAACGTTTTGAAGCCCATCGCCTATCGACCACCTACTTACTACTCATTAACACGTCAGCAATAAGATCTTACTGAATTCTGAAGATGGTAAAATGGTCTGAGGCATGGCGTCGGGTATGACAATTTAATTTGTATTTAGTCGTCAATTAGATATAATTAGTAAAAAAAATAAAAGACACGCATATTTTGTTTTTTTAAATTTTGATAATGAAATAAAGCTAAAATAAAGAGCATTACAGTATAGGAAAACTCATATCCTTATATATTATAAAACAAAGTCGTCCGTCCGCGGCGACTGTCTGTCTGTCTGTCTGTTCGCGATAAATTTCAAAACTACTGAACGGATTTTTATGCGGTTTACACCAATGGTGATTAAAGAGGAAGGTCGCCGTTGTTTCCTGATTACGTAAAAAAGGAAAAAAATACGTGTCCAACAGTCTACATGACGGACTAAAAAATAGAATTCCACTTCAATTCCACCTCTGTCAATTCCATAACTCTGCGTGCCCGGGGCCGGCGGTCTTACTTAACATCGTTTTGACAACGTTATCGTATCGATCGTTAACTAGGGACCCAAAAATCATATCGCTAAACATCATTACAAAACCAACATTACACTCGAAACTTGCAATTCATGTAATGATGTTTATCGATATGATTTTTGGGTCCCTAGTTAACGATCGATACGATAACGTTGTCAAAACTTTGTCGAGACTGCCGGCCCAGGGTTGTGCAGGTCATTCTATGCATATAACTGTATGCTCGTTAAGTAGTGAGCGTTACCTTCTGGAGTAGTTGTCCAAATAGTGCTGGTAGAGCTTGATTTGCACGTCGGTGAGAGTGATGAAGAGCACGTACTCGTGCTTGGGCGGCAGGAACGGCGCCAGCACGCCGTAGTCCCTCCGCTGCGGGCGCGCCATTCAAACTCAAATAGTTTCACTCAAAGTTGACTCACTTAGGTTACACAAGCTTATATATAGTTTAGTGTAGATCAAGTGGATCTGTGTGTTGTGAAGTGGATTATTAGTATTATTTTATTATTGTTACGTGTGGTTCTTTATGACGTCAATACTATTAGTGGGTGGTGTCATTCAAAAACAAAGTCAAACAATAATTTTACTCTTTGACCCATCATGTGTAGCTGTTTGACGTCAGTATAATTACAACAATAGGGTAGTTTCCGAGGTATGAAAATCAAAATTCTATTTAATATGTCATTTAGATAATAAAAAAATAATAGACCCGTATTTTTTGCTTTTTCAAATTATTGAAAAATTACAAAGATACAACGCATTAAAGTTTAGGAGTGGGGGCTCTTGACGTCATAACGTGCTATAAACAGTAGCACGGCGTGACGTCACACGACATGTATCTCCGTAATTTTTTCATTACGTAAAAATAAAAAATACGTATCCAATATTTTTTATTGATTAATAACCTGTGAGTTCTACCAGTGAGATTTTAATTTTATGTCCGTCTTGTAGATTTACTATATATTTATATATATATATATATATATATTTATAAAATTAAAATCTCACTGACATAAAACATAAAACTAAAATGGTGGTCACGCAAAACTAAAGTGTTGATCGGCCAAACGAGTGAATGGCGATTAGTTACTGAGTTTTCTATGTGTTAACGATTGGTAGAATGTCAATTGGCAGTTCACTTGTATGGAGTGTCACCGGGGTGATCATAGTGAGTAGTGAGGGTACGTGTGTCTGTGTAGGTACCTGCACGGCGCCGTCGAGCATCTTGTGCAGCACGTGCGAGCGCCGCTTCATGATGCGGATGTCGTGCTCCGTGGAGTCCGTGTACTGGCCGTTGGTGATGGGGTTCACGAAGCGGTTCAGGTACTCGTTGTACTTGCCCAGCAGGTTCGGCTTCACGAACTGCACCATGCAGTAGTCTGGACGCGGGATGAGCGATCACATTGTTACCATAGAATGGACATAAGGGCCCTTATTCACCAACGCGAATCGCAAAAAATTATAACGCGCGTCTCAAAAACGCATTTCCAAACGTTCTAGATGCCGAGATATTAGAAATTACTATTCTTTATACCATACGCTTTAGTTGTATACGTATGCTGTAAATCTTTGTGTTGTGTCAAATAAAGTTTATCAATTCAATTCAATCCATAAGAAACGTTGTAAATGTATTTTTTTATAGTAAAACTTCTTTTATTACGAGGGAAAGGCAGTTTTTGCGGGTCTTATCTAAGCGTGGCGTGTTATGTTCATAGTGAATAAGGGCCAAGGTTAGTTTCCCTGCATCTTTATCTTTACATAGTATAAAATTAAGTCGCTTCCTGTGTCTGTTCACAATAAACTCAAACTACTGAACGGATTTTCATGCGGTTTTCACTAATAGATAGAGTGATGATCTATGATTCAAGAGGATGGTTTATACGCAAGTTTATCCCGGAATTCCAGCGGGAACTCCAAAATTACCGCGGGGGAACTGCTAGTTGTGACCAAGCCATGAATGTACGTACACTCCTTGAGGTTATTCTGCAGCGGCGTGCCGGTGAGCACGATGCGGCGCAGCGTCTTCACGCGGTTCATGGACTGCGAGAGGCTCGTCTTCTCGTTCTTCAGCAGGTGGCCCTCGTCGCACACCACCAGGTCGGGGCCTGGCGCCAGCACACGACCACGGTCAACCACCCATATGTATAAGTATAGCTACACTTTCAAGCACCTTTGGTGCAGTGTATAAGTACTGTATAGCCACACTGGTATAGACAATCAACCCGGTGCCGCAGTTTTTGGATTTACACCCGATAAAAGCCAGCCTTTTACGGTCTTTTGTCGGGTTTTAACCCCGGTCGCGGGTTCGATCCCCGCGTCAGGGTGAAAATTTATTGTGATGAACACTGGTGTTCTCTCAGTCCGGGTGATTAATATGTACAAGTACTTGTTTGCTAAAAAATATATGAATATAAGTATTATATCAGTTGTCTGGTAACCCCAGGGCAAGTTCTGCTTAGTTTGAGACCAGGTATCGTTTTGTGATAATGTCCAAATTATTATTACTATCGTTGCAAAAGCAATAAGATCTACACAATGATTTAAAAAAAAGGAAGTATAATCACACACGTCGTTATTATCTTAAATCTTCTATCGCGTGTGTGACAGTGTGTGCACACAGACGTGCACGTGTGGCTGTGTGCACGGGTGTCTATTTGAGTGCGCCTGTGTTTACCTGGGTGAGCGCGTATGTCAGTGTGAGCGTGTGTCTGCCTGTGTGTGCACGTCTGTGTATGTGTGTTGTGTATAGGTGTGTGTGTGTGTGTGTGTGCGTGCGTGTGTGTATGTCTGTCTGTGTGTGTGTATGTCTGTCTGTGGGTGCGTGTCTCTGTACGCGTGTGTTGTGCGTCCGTGGGCGCGTGTGCGTGCGCGCGTGTGCGGCGACCGGCGACCTCGCACCTGGGTGCACGAGGCTCTCCTGGAAGGTGCGCAGCATCTTCTTCTTGTACTTCTTGTTGTTGTCGGCGGACAGGTTGCGGAACATCTCGTAGCCGAGCACGCACACGCCGCCGCCCTCCACCCACTGCTGCAGCTGGAACGCGCGCTCGCTGTTCTGCTTGTTCCTGGCCGACGGCAACGAGCGCAACGTGACGCGAAACGACAACTAATTACACTAATTCATACTTTGCTATCACAACTACACCACAGACATATATCAAGCTGTTTCACCCAGCGGTGTTTTATTAAGCTAACATCAAAATTTCTGTCTCACATAGAGTATGGTCAAAATTTTGAAACAACAAATGGTAGGTAGCTAGTTACTAGCACAAGTGAATCTAATAATTGAAAAAGTCAGCGCAGTGGTTTGTTAGTAACGTAATATTACGTTTCTGGCCCCACCGGAGCACGTATTTTTCATCGTGATATCACATGTCGGTAAAGATTGTCAACTTGGCTTAGACTTTAGCGGCAGGCGTTGTTCACCGAGAAGCTAACGGCCGCGCACTCAGAGTCGTGTTAATGATTATTTAATTTTAAGTAATGATTTTAAAAACAAAACCACAGATAATATAATACCACTCAGAGACGTTCATTAAATTAATGTTAATTGGCATTATAACTAATAAAGTTAAATTTAGTTAAATGCCAATTAACATTTTTTTTGGTAATTTTGTTTTTAAAAATCTTAACTTAAAATTAAAGTAATCATTAAAACGTCTCTGAGTGCGGGGGTAAAGCTATAGCTACATAAAAAAGAAACCATCAGGTGTATCGCACTAACTTGGACAGCTCGTATATATCGACCTCGTAGTCGGCCTCGGCGTGCCGCAGCCACATGCGGAACTCGTTGACCCAGTTGAGCACGGTGGACAGCGGGCACACCACCAGCACGCGCCGCACGCCCGTCAGCGCGCCGTGCGTCAGCAGCGTGTGCGTCAGCGTCACCACCTGGCGAATTAATTGACTAGAGGACATACAGGCGCGGCAGGCGCGCCGCCGTTGCAAAGGGAGTTAGAGCAAATGCTCTAACTTGCCTTCACTGTTGAAAGTATACGCCTGTGGAACTCCTTACCCGAGTCGCTCAGACAGAAAGAGTCATTGGGTCATCTTTTAAAGCTGCACTTCAAAGGCACTATTTAACTCTAAGTGGCTATCCACAGTAATTATGATTAATGTATGTAGTGTAAAATATCGTTTTTTTTTATATGTGTATTATATCACCTATTGTTACTTGTATCACAGATAATATAAGTATGTACGTATGGCATATTATGTATTAGTGTTATCCTTATTTAGTATATAGCTAGGTATTACGTTATGCACCCAGCACCCGCTTCTAGTTTCTATTTACAGCTCTCTATCACCTTAAGGTTGCCTCTAGCAATAAGGTTGCCTTTTGCTCTGTATTTACTTTTTATCTGTCTTAGTTTTTATTTTCTCTTCTGGGGGAATAAAGCATATTTGATTTGATTTGCCCAAAACTTCTTTTGCTGCCATCCCAAGTACCTATATTTACCACAATATTCCCAAAATTGTGAATTTTGAAAACAGTAACTCAGTAAAAACATAACCATAAAGCGTTTCATACATTTCGTTACGTTATGAATGTTATAGTGCGTGATGTGCGTTTTGTTTGCGAAAATCACCCGGCGATACTGGTTTTCATCTGTTTTCATACTAAACTAAGTTGATATCCCTTCTATCTGGCATTTTGTGTTCTATTACCACTACAACCATAACCATGTATATCAACTGCCTAGCTGTCTCGTTCAGGGCCCAAACCCCACTGACGATGTGGAGCACGTCGCAGCAGTGGTTGCCCAGCTTCGGGAGTACTTCGCGGCGCCGATAGCGCCGGAGGAGGACTCAATCGTGTTCTCCCCCGGTGAGGTGCAGCGGATGACCCGAAAGCTGAAGCCGCGTAAGGCCCCGGGCGCAGACGGTATCACTAATGCAGCGCTGCGTCACCTGCCGTTTCGCTCCATAGCGGCGGTGACGCGCCTGTATAACGGTATCCTGCGCACGGGGCACTATCCCACCGTGTGGAAAACCGGCAAGGTCATCATGCTGCCCAAACCGGGGAAGAGTGTCACTCTCCCCGGCAGCTATCGGCCCATCACGTTGCTGCCTACGCTCTCGAAGCTGTTCGAGTTGCTACTGCTGCGACGCATGTCTCCGCACATCACTCCTAGAAAGGAGCAGTTTGGGTTCCGGGCGGGACACTCCACCACCCTCCAGCTGTCGAGGGTGATCCAGCACATGACGGTGGCCCTCAACAAGAGGACAACCACCGTCGCTGTTCTCCTCGACATGGAGAAGGCGTTCGATAGGGTCTGGCATGAGGGTCTTCTGCTGAAGCTATCGTCGTCCGCGCTTCCCCGGCGTATAGTCCGGGTGGTGGCGTCCTTCCTATCCGACCGTCGCTTCTGTGTGGCGGTCGAGGACGTCACCTCGACTGAGCGTCCGATCGGGGCCGGCGTGCCGCAGGGCAGCTGCCTCTCCCCGGCCTGTTACTCCCGATACACCGACGACATCCCAGTGGGGGATGGGGTCGAGTTGGCTCTGTACGCCGATGACGCGGCGTACTACACCTCATCAATGAGCTCTGCGTTCGCCGCGAAACGGCTGCAGCGCACGCTCGACCTCCTCCCGGACTGGCTCTCCAAGTGGAGACTGTCGGTCAATGTCGGGAAGACACAGGCCATATGCGTCGGCAATCTTAAACGCCCACCGCCACCTCTCCGCCTCTACGGGCAGGACATTGCGTGGTCCCCTCAGGTAAAGTACCTGGGGGTCACGCTGGATCGTCGGCTCACGTTGAGGCCTCACGTGAGAAACGTCATCGCGAGCGCCCGCGCCGCGCGGTATCAGCTGCGCGGCGTGCTCGACTCTCGGCTCCCTCTGAGGGTAAAAGTCGGGGTCTACAAGACCTACATTAGGCCCCGACTCACCTACGCCGCTCCGGCATGGTACGCACTGCCATGTGCGTCCCTGCTCGAGAGCCTGCAATCGCAGCAAGCCTTGGCACTGCGTGCCGCGGCCGGAGCTCCTCGCTACGTGAGGAACTCCACTATCCAGAGGGACCTGAGGGTCGAGCCGCTGGATGAGTTCGTCCAGCGGCTCACCTCTCGGATGTTCGAGCGGGCGGATGCGTCGGACCACGAGCACATCCGTGGTCTGGCCCCCCTCCACGCCCGTCCACCCGAGGGGAGGCGATATCCGCGCGAGCTTATCGCTCGCGATGACGAGCCAACGCAGCCCACCTAGCTTGGCTGACGGAGCCTGGACGCCGCCCTGACGGGCGGCGTCGGCTCCGCCCCGACGATCCACGCGGTCTGTAGACCGCCCCCCAGTTCCTGTCCGTAGTGGCGGACAGCGTGGGATCGCCCACTGCAGGGGGCTCTGCCCCGACGCAGACACCTCTGCTGCCTCCCCTTCGGGGAGGCAGCAAGAGAAGGCTTCGACGTTCAGGGCTTTGTTTTCTTTAATTAGCCGTTCCCCCGGTTTCACTCGCGTTAATTTCGAAGTTCCCGCGGGAATTCCCAGTTACAATATAGGTTACTCAGGGATAATATTATAGCATTCTAATGGTGAAAGAATTTTTGAAACCGGAATTTTTGATTTAAATCGTAACAAACAAAAAAATCAAATTTTTCCCCGTTATAATATTAGTTTAGATATGGGGAAAATAATTATATTACGCAATGCCAGATGTGACACGCATGAAATAAACACACTGGATTTTTGTATCTAGAATTAATCTCCACATCCACCATCCACCATCAGGATGGATCATAAGAAAGAAAGGACGTCAATAGAGATGGCAGGATGAATCAGGCGTGATAGCACGAAAAATCTGGACCATCCCAGGGACACTCACTTGAAGCAAAAGTTACTATGGATCTATGCGCGAACTTCCTTACCAACTTTGGAATACTTAACCAAATTCCTATGACCACAAAATGCTTTCATAGATCGGTTCAGCGATTAGTATGAAAGTGCCGACTTAAAACGTAGTGATTATAATTTGCTCAGTGATCTGGACAAGGATAGGTCAAGATGAAAGAAAATTGAAAAGGTTGAAGGAGGCTTTGCAAAAAAGAGTATACATGATTTGTATTTGTGGGGCATTTGTGGGGTGTTTCCTGCATGCAGGAAGCCCAGCAACTTCCTAATGTCACCGAAGGCTTGGTGTCCCTAGGTGCTTAGCCCTGTATGGTGCCACTCCATCGCATTCAAGCAACACATGAGCCGCAGTTTCGTCCGCCTCCATGCGGAGCATACATGATACACACACAAGTATATATATAGGCGCATCAGCGAAAGCTGCTAGTCTATAAATAAATAATAATGATAAGCTGAAAAAAAATGTTATAAATTGGGAAAAATCTGGTTAATTTTATTGGCTATAAATAAAATGTTTGTTAATGAGTAAGTTGTTAATTAGGAAGTTGTATGCGTTCTTTGTTATATAAAGTTGATCCCATGTTACCTGTAGAGTCTTCCCAAGACCCATGCAGTGGGCGAGGATGCATCCCGACCCCTTATCCTTCTTTATGCGCCTCACACTTTCAAAGCAAGCGTTCCACATGAACTTAATTCCGTTGGCCTGTAACAAGCATTAGGGGTACAGTTAGAACAAAACATATCACTTTTAAAATTATATAACCAACTTTTAAAAGTAAAACCAAACAAAAAGGAAAAACCGGCCAAGTAAGAGTCGGACTCGCGCACAAAGGGATTCATATATATCATTATCTATTAATACGGCAAAAAAATTATGTTAAATATTTATTTTATTCCGTTTTTTAGTATTTGTTGTTATAGCGGCAACAGAGAAATAATATGACATACAGCCTGGTGACAGACGGACGGACGGACAGTGGAGTCTTAGGAATAGGGTTCCGATTTACCCTTTGGGTACGGAACCCTAAAAATAAAATAAAGTGAAAGAGTTTTTGGCGTTAATCGAATGTCAAGTGAACTTTGGGAGGGAGAAACTTTATACAAAAAAAAGACAATGGTTAGGACGATATATACCTGATGCGGTTTCAACTTCTTGACGAGCCCCCGGTCGACCTCGATGAGAGGCTCCTTGGTCTCCGGGTCAAAGTCCAGCACGACTTTCTCCAACACCACTTCGTCTGGCTTGCCGGACTCGTCGAACTCCAAATTGTTGTACTGCAAACAGAAATGGTCAATAGGATGCTGGGTCATCTCATGTGTGTGGAATGTGGCAATCATTAGCGAACAGATCTGTAACAGAAAGTTCTAAAGTAAACAGATTCTAGTGCGTTTACGTACGCGTTAAAACGATTTTCGATTTCAATTATTATTTGGTGATCGCTACTAATATTATAAATGCGAAAGTAACTCTCTGTCTGTCTGTTACGCTCTCGCTTTAACGGCTCAACCGATCAGCATGAAATTTTGTACAAACGTTGTCAAAGGTACAGAGAAGGACATAGGGTAGTTTTTACACTAGAATTCCCGCGGTAACTCGGAATTTTTCGCGGGTGAAACCGCAGGGCACAGCTAGTAGAATATACATGCGACGATTAAATGTATAGTTGCAACTTGCTAATGAGTACTGGACTGTAAACAGATTCAATTTGTTGATTCACATCTAAATGCAGATCACAGAGAAACGAGAGACTTATTGAAATAATATAACTAAGGAATAGAAATGTACATTTTTTTTATACAAAAATATATATAATTATTGTTATTAATAAAAATTGAGCGCGCAAAAAACCGGCGCGCCGGTGGATCAAATTATACCTAAAGGTCACTCACCCGCGTATATCCCTCTCGTTTTTTATCATGGTTTTGTTTGTTTTTTTGTTTCTTTCTATATGAATTATTTACTGTATTTAAATATGACCCGTGCTTGACCTAGCTGTGTATGTGACATGTTTATTAAGTGTTCATTTATGTAAGTAGATGCGAAGATGACTCTCATACGAACCAGTTTCTGTCTCTCCGCGATGCGAGCGCAGCGCTCCCGCTCCTCGCGCGCCGCCTTCTTCGTTGCCTCCTCCAACTGGTCTTTGCTCATCACCTGCACACAAAAATGTACCAAAATGTAATTACAGTAACCATATTTTGTCATGCTGATATACTTTAAGATAGACCAAAAAAACCAAACTTGCTGCTATTTTGAAATAACTTGATTTATTTCTAACCGACTTCAAAAAGGAGGAGGTTATCAATTCGGATGTTTATATATACCTATATTTTATGTATTTCCAGGCATATATAGACGGATTCGCTATATTTTTTTTTCGAAAGGAGTTTATTCCGAAATGGTCCCATTTAAATTTCATAAAGATCATTTTCAGAAGATTTCATAATAATGAATTTCAGAGACAGACAACAGAACTCTTGAAGTCAGTTTAATTTTTTTGTTAAAATTTTTCTTAATATAACTAGAGTTAGTTATTAAAAGGGATAGTTATTAAAAGTTGCAAACATGTACCACCATTTCTTTAACAGTTTTGTTATAACCCCACCCTGTGTTATTATTTCGATTTTGCCGACAGCGGATAAGGTCGAAATTTAAAGATTAAAGTAACACTATTATAGAAATAACAGGATCGAGTGAGATAAAAGAACACAGCGGCGGCGGAACACAGCGCCTAATGCTCTCGCGTTGTCGCGCTCTTACCTTACGAATGTTCTTTCTTCCATGTTTGTTCTTGCCTTCGTTCTCGTTGTCGGAACCCGATGCATCGCTGTCGTTCAATTGCTTTATCCGCCGCCGCTTCTTTTTGCTAAAATCATCATCACTGATTAATCAAATATCAAATTTGGATTTTACACTAATAACTTTTTAACGTTAATAAATATTAACATTAGTAACTTTCGCAAAACACTGACTCCAAATATTCATCTGATCAACCATATTTGTGTGGGAGTGGTCTTGGAGGTACTAACATCCTTTATAACAACGCCTACTTTCTGTCAAGTATACAGATTACCCCTGTACAAGAATAATTGACAAAGGTTAGCTGGTCTGTGACCCGGAACTAAAGGAAAACTCAGTCACCTGTCTTGAGAGAGCTACAATGGACACGATGACCAAATTTTAATTTTTAGTTCGTCTTGTAGATTAATAAAAAATATTGGACACGCAAAAAATACGTGTCTTTATTTTTTTGTTTATCTAACTGACGGACTAAATAGAATTTTGATTTTTATACCTCGTCATCATGCCTATTGCAATAATATGATGCGGTAACTCACTTCCCCTCGTTGGAGGAGGAGCCCCCGGAGGCGTCGCTATCGCTGCCCTTCTTCTTCCGTTTGCTCTTCCTGGCCGACGAGCTGTCCGCCTCCGAGTCCTCGAAGTCGCTCATCTTGACGTCCGCGTCCTTCTTGCGCGACGAGCCCGCCTCCGAGTCGGACGAGATGGCGTTCGCCTTGCGACGCTTCGACTTGACACTGTTCAACGTCGACAAAATATAGTCAGCTGTTCTCCGCGGTTTCACCAGCGTTAATTTCGGAGTTCCCGTGGGAATTCCGGGATAAGAAGTAGTCTAGCAGAGACTAGAACTAAGAAGTAGTGTAGCAAAATTTCGTGGTGATCGGTTGAGCCGTTTAGCCGTGAATGAGTAACAAACAAACCTACTTTCGCATTTATAATATTGGTGAGGATTACAAGGGGCACATGGTTAGCATTGGAATACCCACACTCACAATAGGCTATTTGACTATTTTTTTGTAGTCCGTCTTTTAGATTAATAAAAAATATTGGACACGTATTTTTTCTTTTTTTACGTAATCAAAAAATAACAGAGATACATTGAGTTGAAATTTCGCGTGACGTCACTAACTAATGCAGTTTGTATGGCGGCTTGTAGCGGTAAGTGACGTCACGAGCCCCCACCCTAAACTTTAATGCGCTTTATCTCTGTGTATTTTCATTTATTTGAAAAATAAAAAAATACGTGTCTAATGATTTTTAATTTTCTAAAAGACGGACTAATTAAAATTTAGATTTTCAAAAGTTGTCAACATCCCTATTGGTATACCTACTCCACTAATTTGGAATGTTTTCAAAATTGGTTAAATTAAAATAATTGGTAAATGAGAAACGTTTAGCAGAGAATTTATAGTTTTCAAATTGATTGACCATACTCGAAATGGTAGCACTGTTACTTACTTTTCTTCTCCATCTGATGATTCTTCTTTTTTAAGTTCCTATTGATAAACAAAATATACACATTTTAATAAGATCAAATTTATAATTGGTTTCGTTTTATTGTGCTGTACATATACCATGTAGTGTGGAATATCTTAATTGGACATAGTTATGCAAAAAAGTTCCAACCCACGGGTCATACTAATTTAGTTAAGTAGACTCATACCAAAATAATAGGTACACTGTTAGGCAATATTTCTACAATAAAACCTACAGTTTTTAATTGTACGTAACACAAAAAATGTAAGTCTAAAAAAAATGCATTTATCTCAATTTTGAACTATTGTGGATTGGAACATTTTTGCATAACTACGTCCAATTAATCCATGTCCAGGATACTGTTAAGCTTCGTATCTGTAAAACCATTTTTTGAATTGGCTACTTGACAAAAATTTTTTTAGTCCGTCGCGTAGATTAGTAAAAAATATTGGACACGTATTTTTTCTGTTTTTACGTACTCAAAAAATAACAGAGATACATTGAGTTGAAATTTCGCGTGACGTCACAATTCGGTGCGGTTTGTATGGCGCTTATAATGAATATTGACGTCACAAGCCCCCCACCCTAAACTTTAATGCGCTTTATCTATGTTCATTTTCATTAAATTGAAAAAGCAAAAAATACGTGTCTATTATTTTTTTATTTTCTAACTGACGGACTAATTAGAATTTTTATATTCATACCTTGGAGAATACCCAATTGGTTCAGTTGCTCCAAACATTACTCCCTGCATCGAAACTTACAAGTTTAAAAACTTTTATATGTTTAATTTTACAATTAGTATAGAAATAGATGAAGTTACCTCTGAACGTGAACTCTTATCGGAATTGGACGACTCATCGCTTTCAACGAGCAAATCGTCCTTGGCCAAGTGATCTATGGCGTCTCCGTTGATGGGTGTTAATGTCACCTGTGGCAATGCTGCAGCAAAAATGATATATATAAATGATTTAAAAAAATAACAATTTCTTTCGCCTTTTTTACTGTGTAGATAAAGCTGATTTGTTTTTAGTTCTTTGATAAAACTTCTTTCTCGAGACTTACTTGGACATTTAGATCGATAAGACATACCATGAAATAAGAATAGAATAATTTTTTATTTAATAAAAGGGTTTTTTTTTTTTATCTCATAGCGGGCAAACAGGAATGTGGCACACTAGATGGTGATTATCGCCGCCCATGGACATTTCAACACCGTAAGGCACCTTGAGGCATGTAGGTATGGTTAATGTAAAAATCTAGCAAATGCTCTAACTTCCTTTGCAACCGCGACGCACCCGCCCTGCCTACATGTCCTCTCTAGTTAATTTATTTTCTCTGTGATTAAAACCGACGAGCGCGTACCCTCCACGTCGCTATCTGCTTCGGAGGCTGCCTCCGACTCGCTCTCAGCTTCTAGCAGCTGCTCCTCCGGGATGGACACCGTCTTGGGCACCCTCTTGCCCTTCCTCGAGCTCTCCTCCTCGGACATGCCGCTTCCTGACCCGTCGCGCCGCGCCTGCCGCGTCTTTCGCAAGCTCTTCAGATTCGTGAGTCTGTCAACACAAAATTCACTTTTTCAGGGCTGGTGGACATAGGGGTAGTTAATGGCGGGGGGGGGGGGGGCGTGGACATAGCAGAAACTAATTTCTTTGTCCACCCTAGAAACAAAATTCTTTGCCCACCCTAGAAAATCGACAGTAATTAATTATATTTACTGTTATCGCTTTTCCGATTTTAGGGGGGCACCAGAGTGAACCAAGTGCATTAATATTTATTACTCCCTAGATAAAACCCTTTAAGCCAATGCTAACGCACCAGAGCGTAAACTACTACCACGTACAGCCAGCGAAATCCAACATTTACTACGGAAATTCTGTTCAAATAAACCTAGAAACAGACTATAACACATTACACATGACTTACGAGCGTAAATAACTGCGGTGAGGTTAGAAAGTAGGTAGTTCTTTTTACAATGACACATAAAACTAAGAATGTCTGGTGGTGATCCGCGGATTCACCCGCATGATCGCATGATTTTCAAGATTCCTTCGGGAACTCTTTGATGCTCCGGAATAAAAAGTAACCTTAGAGTAAGTTTATGCATAGGCAAACGTCGGTCCATTGCGCCGTGAAAAAAGGACAATCAAAAGGTCTATCGCATTTACCTAAAAGAAAGTAAGGAAAATAAAAATAATTACGGAAGCTGCTCCGAATTTATTATTAGTTGCTGCTCTATTCTATATCAATGCTGCTTGAGCTAGTACTCTTTTGAAAAGTTATATGTACAAGAACTCAAGACGCATCAGGTTAATAAATACCTATCACAAAAAGTGGCGGTCGGAAGGGCTTTATTACCTTAATTTTATTTCAAATTCTTTTTGTTCATAGAAATTTCGGCTTTATACCTACATAAGATTGAAATTATTAAATATAATATGTACTAGCTGTGCCCCGCGGTTGTACCCGCGGTAATTTCGGAGTTCCCGCGACAATTCTTGGATAAAAAGTAAAAATTTCATCCAAATCCGTTCAGCCGTTTTTGCGTGATTGAGTAACAAACATCCACACTTTCACATTTATAATATTAGTAGGATAGTAGGATAATAGTCCAGTCCCCTGTACTCGTATTCTTCTCCATAAAATATCAGATTCCCGTGGTTTTGCTCGTGCCGTTTGCAAGTGCGCTAGCACATCTTTCTCCAAAGTGCTTGAGATGAAGCAAAGATTATATGGATAACAAACAGCAAGACAAGCGCAGCAGATGGCGAAAACCCGAAAAAGGTAAATCCGTTAAATAGCTTCTTGCGTGATGCACGTGTAAACATGAAGATGATGATTATAAAATACATAAATGCCTGTTACGTGTAAGTACAAGTATGTACTAAACTACTCATTACAATGGTAAAAACTAAGGATTGTTTCCGTTACACATGGCGTATTGTTCGTACTGCTAATAACTATATGATGATACTGATCGATGGATATAGAGTGTATTCTGCATAAAATAGGTCAGTCCCCCTAGCCAAACTGACATTCTATAATCGTTAACGCATAGAAAACTAAGTAAGGCATCGTTATTGGTTGGTCACGTAAAATTGTCCGATTAAAAATCTAGTTTTGCCTGACCACGTGACCTTACGACTCCGTTCCTTATTTTTCTATGCGCTTACGATTGTAGGGTTAAGGATATGATATTTAACTATCTCTCATTAATGTTTAGGTATTTTTTTAAAACCAATTTTTTTTATTCCTCCACCTTGAATTTCTTATTTAAAATGGAACCAGAACTTATTGTGAATTTAATTACAATACCGATGAACAAAACGAAACAAAACTTATTAATCCCATAAATAATAATTACCCATTGATAACATTGTCAGATGCTTCCGGTGTGTCAGAATTATTGGTGCTGCTTCCTTGTTTGCCCCTAGTTCGGCCCATCTGGAATTATTTTTCATAAAATAGGTATTTTGAAACTAGTTTAAAAAAATAATTAAATCGTTTGAAAAAATATACAGTGGTTCTGGTTTCATTTTAATTTGTAAAGATTACAAAGAAGACATTTTAGTTTTCTATCCCATATACCCAACAATTAATAAGAAACTTGTTGCCAAAAGAAAACATCAAATTTACGAAATATATTTAATTGAAATAAGCAATCTACAAACGTATGAGCTTTACGTATTACATATTAAGGTATTTTTCATTAACATCAGTCACTGATACTATAAAAAAAAAAACAAAAGCCTCACCAATGTGTGGACATACTGTTACCATCACGTCGTGTAATAGGAAAAAGCCTATTCTTAGGCTGGATTTCCACTAGAGATGTGCGAGGATGGGTGGCGAGGGATGTGTTTGTTAAGAACCAATAGAATCACTTAATAGAACCTGAATGAGGCTAGGTAAATTAAGTGATTCTATTGGTTCTTAAAAAACACATCCCTCACTACCCATCCTCGCACATCTCTGGTGGAGACACAGCTTTAGCCTAGAAAAAGTATATTTTATTTTTATTTTATTATTTACATACATTAATGACATACTTAATGTATAATGTTACTCTATATTTTCTTAAAATAAATGCATTTAACAACAATTTATGTTGACAACTTCCAAAAGTACTATCTCTACTTTAGAAGACATCCCAAAAAGTATAGATATCTATCTATAGGTACAGTTTAATCACTTGTCGTTTGTGTATTGTTAAACATACTTTCAAAAGGAGGTTGTTCTGTGTTCAGATTTATGTATGTTTTTTTTATGTATGTTCACCAATTACTCAAAAGATGGTTGGACCAATTAAGAAATGTTTTTTTTGTTCCAATTTGGTCCCATTGTCACCAAGTCGGGATGTGATGATAGGATCTTGGAGAAATCAAGGGAAGTTTTTCTAAGTATTATTTGGGTATTTTTTATAGTACATCATTCATTTGCTGTCGGAAAGCAAAATTTGGAGAAGTTAAACTGATGATGATCACAAATGGTCATCAAAACGACTCAATAATACGTATTTCGCGGGTTCCGATTCGATTACCTTGCTAAACAATTTATGCTCATCACTATGCATATGGCGAAGTGGACCAGATGGTGAAGTACCAGGAAAACACCTCAAAAAATAATGTCCCTGCATCGGGAAAAACAATATTTTGTATAAGGTGATGAGCAGTTGACTTTAGGATATTGTAAAATGTGTAATACAAACTGATTCACTTAAAAGCAAGAAATGTAAAAAGTTTTTGTACTATCAGAATAAACAAGAAAGTAATTACTTTCATTATGTACTAATCACATAGAAACCTAACCTTTTTATTTGAAGACTTTGATTTGTCTTTAAGTTTTTCATCCTTTTCTGGGGATATTGCTTCTTTTTTCCTTTTTGCCCTGTATCTTCTATCTTCTTCTGAACCAGATGATGAAAGTCTTTCAGAATGAGTTTCTTCCTGCTTCTGTATGTTGTCATTAAGTTCGTCACTAGAACTACCTTCTTTAAGCAATGAATCTTTAATATTATTCAATGCAGTTTTCAACTGTTCATCTTCTGTGTCTGAACTGGAAGAGTATCTTAGTGACATTCTCTTAGCTTTTATACTTCCCATGATACGTTTGCGTTTTGATGGGGTATCATCAGTTTTCTTCTTTATAGAATTAAGACTATCATTAGAAGAATCATTGAGTAAAGCAGATTTTATTTCATTGGGGCCATCAGACGTCACTTGAGCTGTATCTACCACATTAGTCAGTACTGGGTGTGTTTCTTCATCAGAATTTTTCTTATCAGTTTTCTTCTTTATAGAATTAAGACTATCATTAGAAGAATCATTGTGTAAAGCAGATTTTATTTCATTGGGGCTGTCAGACGTCACTTGAGGTGTATCTACTACATTAGTCAGTACTGGGTGTGTTTCTTCATCAGAATTGTTCTTATCTGATTTTTTTTCTGTGTCATCATTGGATGGATTATTTTCATCATCAGACTGTCTTTTGTTGACATCTTTGTCTTCATGAGATTTATTCTCTCGTACTACAGGATGGCTTTCATCTTCATCAGAAGAATCATAAAGAAGAGTGGCCTTTATATTTTTAGGATCAATTATTTCATTGGGGCTGTCAGACGTCACTTGAGGTGTATCTACTACATTAGTCAGTACTGGGTGTGTTTCTTCATCAGAATTGTTCTTATCTGATTTTTTTTCTGTGTCATCATTGGATGGATTATTTTCATCATCAGACTGTCTTTTGTTGACATCTTTGTCTTCATGAGATTTATTCTCTCGTACTACAGGATGGCTTTCATCTTCATCAGAAGAATCATAAAGAAGAGTGGCCTTTATATTTTTAGGATCAATTATTTGCATTACTTGCAAAGTGTCATCATTATTAGTTGGAGATGATTGCTTGTCATCAACATTGGTTTGATCGTTATTTGCTGTAGAAATATCTTTTTGCTTACACTCTGACATATTACTTTTTTCAGATGGGTTAATATTGTGAATTTCCAGAACTTTCATATTTTCTGCAACTGTACTATTATTTTCTTCCTGATCAGATTCACAAAGAAGGGCATTTTTAGCACTGTTCTGATTTCTTCCTTTTTTATGTTCATCATCATCAGTGTCAGAGTCATTTAATAAAGCTTTTCTAACATTATCCATATCCGAAGAAACATCTTTAACTTTAGATGTGTTATTTTGTTGAGATAATTGTTTATCATCTTTAGGACATTCTAGATATTTATCTAACACACTAGGCAAACTAGACACACTAGAAACAATGATACCATTATGAAAAATTTTGTTTAAATGATTTGAAGTCATAAAATCAACAGAATATTTAGTAGGTAGCCTAGTTATATCTACATCAACTTTTTTAGCTCTAAATGCACTCACTTCCTTTCTCTTTTGTGCCCAATATTTTTCATCTGCCTCTTTCTGTTTTAGCCTATGTTGAACTATCTCCAAATTATTTTTACATTTACCATCAATCGTTTTTGTTTTGGGTGCTATATCAGGCCTCAATAATTTATTTATATTAACACATTTAATCAAAGGCTTAGACTCTTGATCTGAAGAATTATTGCTGTCAATAACTTTCTCTTTGGACTTTAGATCATTGTAAACATTTTGATCAGATTCCTCAATATTTTTATTTTCATTATGGTCCATTATTATGCTTTCACCATCATCACTGAGAGAGTTGTCACTAATTACTCTTATTTTTGAATAATGTTTTTGTTTGTTTTCCCCTTTTTCTTTACTCCTCTGAACAATGTTTTCCTCCTCATGTGAAGTGGACTTAAAATTTCTACTCTTTACCTTTGTACTTTTTGTTGATTTTTTTGATAGTTCATCATCATCATCTTCTGAAGACAAACTTATTGTACATTTTAATACATCTTTTCTCTTTGATGTTTGTAAACCTTCATCAATACTATAAGACCTATTTTTACAAACATTTTCAATATTTGTACACTCGCTTCTGTGGATTAGTGTTGTATCCAGTTTTTCTACTGTGTTTGTTAACCTATCCTTTATACTAGCTTCCTCTTCATTTTTGTCAATTTTATCTTTTGTTGGCAATTCTTCTCTAACAATATCAAACATGTTTAACTTTTCGATATTATTTTTATATTGTCTGCCAGTATTAGCCACCAATTCATCCGAGGACGTTTTCTTTTCATCATCAGTCGTGATTGGGTTTAGAGATGTTTTTTCTAATGGGTTAGCTTTAAGGCTTAGTCTTTTTCTTACACGATAGAGTTTACAGTCATAATATACAGGGTATTTGTCTTGCATTTTTCTTGGCATATTTTTAATAAAAACTTTAACAGATGTATAATGTTTCAAGGGAACTCTCCTAGACAATTTTAATTTTCGAGAACCATACTCGAAATATTGATATTGTGATTTGTCTTCGATTGTATTTTCTTTCATGTTGCCCCCATCCGAAACTGAACTTTTCCCGCCAACACCGGGCGACGAAGCCTGGGCGGCATCTACTATTGATAGCACTCTTTTTACGCCCGTCTCGACGTTTTCCAAAGATTTCTTCGATAATTCACAGATCAAAAGTACCTTATTCGCAGCTTTTTGTACGGCATGGGCATTTTTCAGTTTATTTTTGTTAATTTTTTTTTCTTTCAAACTTTCAGTGCGTGTTCGTAGATTCAATCCGAGCTTCGATAAATATTCCATCGCGTCACACAGCACGTCAGAAACAGGCACTTCCTCCGCCAAGTCCGCCATTTCGCTAATAAAAGGTATTTATAAAATTGAAGAGTAAACTAACACCGCCTAAATCAATTTCAGTAAGTAAACACTTTGTAATTAAACGATTCATCGATAAATCAATTAATATTATACGAATAACACTCATAACATTTACAAAAAGAAATGTTAAGCTACCAAATTATACGAAAATAAAAAACCATAGAGTAGAAAAAATCATTACTTTAAAAAAAAAGTACAGTGAACTCAGCGTAGCACGAAACACTATTTTTTGTTAACTTTTGTTCAAGGACATTAGTATTTCACAAAAATATAAGCAAATTCAGTACAATCTATCCTAGCTTTACATAATTAAACTAGGTAGGTATTTTAATAACCCAGGACGATTTGGTAGCGGTCAATAAAATTACGTTTCGATAGTGGTTTCGAAACATCTCTCGCTATTTAAATCGATCATTGCGTAAAATGGAACATAGTATGTACATTAGAGTCAGTGTCGTGAAACCTTCACAACTTGGCCGGGTTTTATTGAAGAAGGAATTGCATCAATATACACACACAAATATATAGCACAAAATAGCGGCAAATACATACATAAAACAACTAAGTATATGACATCGTAGTACAAGAATGTTTCTTGTGCTATTTCATCTTAACAGAACTCAGTAAAACTCGCTTTCAAATTATCTGTACCACAAGCCTTAACTTAAAAACAAAAAAAATAACAAGGTAACATTTTTGTACTCACCTTTCATGTAAATGGCTGAATGCAGCTTTTATGTAGTTCCTGTACAGCAACTAGTATAGGCAGTAAATACTATGCATTATAACACTGTACTTTACTATTTCAGTGATAAATTGTATACATTATCCACTTCTATTCAGAAAAATCGGTAAATTAACCAATGTACGTAAACTATACAAAACAGTCGTGAAAAAGACCCATTGAGTAGATAGAGACGCAGCACTAGGCAAGCAGTGCAATAAAGACGTATAAACCGTTTTTTTACTCCTAGCACTAGCAATAATGGCCGAATACCATCGATACCTAGGGACTATCGATATTTTATATTTGCGTTACAAAAATATTTAAGTACAGTAAATATGGATTAAATCTCGAAAACTTAACATTAAAATACTAATAGTAAATTCAAGTAACATAGTTATGTGCATTATACTCTATGTAACTGTGTGATTGATGATTATTTACATTCTCTTTGGCTTAGGCGCAGATCCAGCCTCTAAGAAAGGTTGTGGACACGTTCATCCGAAAATTGGTTTTGATTGGTATATCATAATCTAAACTACTAAACTGATTATGATGACACTTTTATACTAGAAAGCATTTATCGCGTTCAAAACACGCACAGTTCATGCATTGTTATTTTTTCGTTTCACTAATCCACCCTAGCCTATCGACCTTTTATGATTGTGGGGATGCATTGCCCACAATGCCCTGTGCCCATAAGGCCTAGCGCACACTGCGGTGCGGTGAGTTGCAGTTTCATCCCGCAAAAATCTGTGATGGAGGTGGAGTGGAGGTGCACGCACTGCGGTTGTTTAACCGCATGTGGCTAAAAAATCTGATTTGCTACAGATTTGTTGCGGTGGCCGGTTTTTTTTTGCATCCTATGAACGTGTGAAAACCCCACGTACTGCGGCAAAAAACTGGATCCTTATACTAGACTACTTAACCAACAATTATTCTTTTTAAATTGTCAAAAGTCTTTATATTCACTCTGAAGTTAGTAGTATCTAACCAAAAAAACTACTTTTGGAAATATTCGCAAATATATTATTTTTTTAAAACCGATTTCTGTTAATAAAAAAAGATAACGATTTTTAAATCGTTTATTACACATATATTTTGGACCATATATTACGGGAGCTACTAATGCTAAATGGGGATTCGCTCGAGCGTCGTTGGGACCTATTGGGTTTTGAAGATTAGGAAGTAGAAACAAAATAAGGTTATATGATGATTCT
Organism: Zygaena filipendulae; assembly: GCA_907165275.2. Taxonomy (NCBI): domain Eukaryota; kingdom Metazoa; phylum Arthropoda; class Insecta; order Lepidoptera; family Zygaenidae; genus Zygaena; species Zygaena filipendulae. The sequence goes on from OU015664.1 coordinate 8,903,354, forward strand.
TCATTCACTGGCGGGTTTAGCTTCTACAGGCTTTCAAAAATGTAAAAAAAACCTTGGATTTGGATGAATTTTGGCATGCACGTTGTCAAGGGATACAGAGAAAGACATAGATTACTTTATCCCGGAATTCCCGCGGGAACTCTGTACCACGGGTGAAACCGCGGGGCACAGCTAGTACAAAATAAGAAAAGCTGTAAAGCAGCTGTTAATCTGAGACATTAATATGACAACAAAACTGCTAACAAAGTGTGGTTTAACATATACTTTAATCTCGACAAAACTGTACAATGATATCGAAGAAACAAAGTTATCGTTTAAATTGTATGTCAGTACTTTACTAATTGTAATTAACTAAATGTTTAATATATATTTTACCTCGCCTGAATCCATTGTTTACCTACAGAAAATAAAAAAAATTAAATAAGTCATTGCAGCAACACACGATGACTCCCGCCCGATCCTAAAAGCGGTGCCACAGTCTCGGCAGCGGTGGCAGGGGCAAAAACAAACTTTTTTGCCACTGCCACCACCGCCACCGCCGACGCCGAGACTGTGACCAAGGGGTAAAAGTGCTAGCGGACAGCGATAAAGCTGAACATTTTCAGCTTTGTCACCATATATCACGTGACGACCTTTTGAGACACGGGAAATTCAAAATAGTGAGCGATAAAGCTGAACATTTTCAGCTTTGTCGCCACATATCACGTGACGACCTTTTGAGACGCGGGAAATTCAAAATAGGGTCACGTGACCAGATTGGTCGCTGCAAACGAGCGTCGAGCGGCTGCATGAGGTCTCATTCTCCGTCGTTCTCCATCTACCTACATTTTGGGCATACTAAGGATGTGACATAGAAAGAAAAAAAAACGATTGTTACACAAATATATCGATTAATATAAAAATCGTTTTTTTTTATATCCCCTATTCCTACCTTCAGAAGAATACTTTGTTGACAGAAAACATTATAAAATTATTAATAGATTACGACTTGGTCATTCATGGCCGATACAATGCTCATTTACATAGGATGAAAATAATATCTTCTCCCTCTTGCAATTTTTGTAGTACTAACTCAGTACAAACGCCACAAACTCTAGATCACTTGATCTTTGATTGCTCTGCATTTTCCATTCAACGTTTGATTTTAATTGACCATTTAATAAGAATATACGAACATTCTAAGAGTGTCCCGCGCTCTGCTCTAGAACTGTTAAAAAACAGAAGAAAATACAAATCCTTATATGAATACATATTGGCAACAATACAAGATATTTAATTAACGATAATGACAAGACATAATAGTGTACATAAACATGGAAGAATTGGCTAAGGCCTTATGAAGAAATGAATTGAAGAAAATAAATATCTGAAATGGCTGCATGGACTAATTTTCCTTTGCATTCCCCGAAAGGGGTAAACTTTACCAAAAAAAAATCAGAAGATTCTTCTGAGCTTCTGAGTTTCTACCCGAAGACGACCGAAGACCTCAGAAAAATCCGAACTCAGAATCCGAAGACCATTCACTATAGACATAGAGTAGTCAAAAATCCGATTGGCGAGTACCTCAGAAGCGTAGACGGAGAATAACTAAAGCATATTCTTCTGAGGCGAGTACCTACGTAGACGGTTCTCTGTCTAGAGATTATATAAAAGTATTGTGATGTACTTTTGCCGGGATTTTTAGCAGAGTGGACGTCAGTTTTATTTCTTTGTTTTGCAAATAAGTTTATCGTGATTAATATTGTATAAATATGGTGAATTTTGCATAATAGTGATCCATTAGTGATGAACAGTGTGCGGAAACAGAGAAATAAGATGAAATAGGGCATTCGTCAGAAGGTTTTCGTTTGCCCCCTATTCCATAAAAAAAAACTTCCCACAGAGCGTCCTATTAAGGTTCAACTGTGAAGATTTGCTGCCAAAAGTTTCGATAAAGCATCGAAATGCATCTCACCAATGCATTTCGATGTAAATAACTTCAGAAGAAGAAAATATACCACTGAATAGGGTACTTGTATGAAAATTAATATAAGAAATTGTGTCAATATTTCAAAAATAGAGCCTTAGAAAAGCGTTATCGTGAAAGATTTACTAAAAAAAATTCTATAGTTTTCAAAATATTCAACTTTTAATTTTGTGAATCGGAACGTTGCAACGAAACACCAATCACAGCCACGCTTGACACATGACGTCACTTTTATTTTTTTAGGAAACATTTACCTCTTTCAGAGAAGGCAAAAGAAACTAAGTGCATACAGTTAACGCATATTTTCCATTTTCTGAAGTTTTTTACTTTAAAATGCATCGGTAACATGCATTTCGATTTTGAAGTGACTCGACACAGTTCAACCTTGATTTCGCTTTTGGATATTGAAGTTATCTGTCTGTCAGTGTCTTCTTTTTCTTCTTCTTTAATAATGGCGTCTATAATTATAATTTACCAATGACAATGTTTCTTAATATAAAAATCTCTTCATCTTGTCACATGACTCTGTCAATGCGACAGTGACATTTCTATCACAGATTAATAAGGCTTTGAACTATTAACGTCATTCCACGTTTCGGCGGTAAAGTCACGTAGTGATTATCTTCTCTCTGGGTAAAGCCATAGGTAGGAACTTTGAAACGCTCTATTTAATTAATTTATGCATTTTTTTTTCTTTTTCTTGCTTTATTTAAGTAGGCCATATATCTTTAAAATAGAGTGAAAAAAAAAATCATGCAAGTACCCCGAGGTAAAACTTCACCAAAAAAAAAGTATTGTTTAGCTCCTCATTTTTCTTCTTATTCGTCTGTGGATTTGTGATTTCCTTAACTTACTAGTCTGTGGTATTGTGTAATAGTATTGGTTGAGTATTGGTCTATAATTTTATTGGCCTAATTTTGAAATAGAGAAATGATTGCAAAATATTTATTTAAGATGAACTTATGTAGAGTTTGCTCAAGATTTTACAGCGAAACAGTTGGCAGAAACCAAGGTTTCGTGTCGACGCATTCGCCGCCTCAAGCGCAAGGAAAGGCGGATGTTCCTGGACTTAGCAGTGCCATAATCCGCCCTGCAGCTGAGCCTGTTGGTCCCGGTGTCGACCCGAACAAGGGCGGCGCGTACAAGGTTCCCGAGTACTACTGCTATAACAACATGAGCTACTTTGAAGCTGAAATCGAAATGTCCCGATTCAGATGTCCCCAACCCTCGGCTCTCAAGAAATAGATTCTACCTACCTAAATGTTTTGTTTATCAAGCCCTAGTTTGGTTTTGTGTACAATTTTATTAATTAAATATGTAGGTGGGTCATACATTCTATATAATATTTAAAGAGGTAGATGTTGTTAATGTTATCCCATTAGACCACTGTTTAATATTTTTCTTGTTAATAAAATTATTCCCCATTTTACTTGTTTCTGCACTTATGTAAAACTTAATTAAAAAAAAATTTAAAAAAATATGCTATCAAAATATCAGGAAACAACTTCTATCTTGTGATTACCCTAATAAGCTTATTACACTACTTCCAATTTAGAGAATCTAAATCGGATACAAGTTAGTCGGACACTCATTGATCCTAAATCGGAACCAACTGTTCTAACTATGATTACACCTTCCGATTTCCTAGATTGGTGTCTGACAAATGTTAATTTTACCAACAAATGTTACCAATTTAGCATGCTATCTGGGTAACTGACAAATAAACTTGTTGTATGTTTATGGTTAGTTTTAATACCAGTAACCTATATTATCACAAGTCAGAGCAACAACAGAATGGTCAATAAATAAAGGCAACTTTCATAAGGCAAATGCCGTACTACAAAGAGCTTCGCTTATTGCTAATAGCCAAGCTGACAAGTGACTAATCTTAGTGAACATACATATTGTATACTATCGCAGCTGGTCACACTTTAAGCAACGCTCCTAGGTAGGTCCCTAGCTATTGTGTGATGCCAGTGTGAGCAGCTACAATAGTATGCAAATTATGCAATCATTTTATGTTCACTAGGATTAGTTACACGGCAAGTAGCTTGGCTCTCAGAAATCAGCAAAGCTCTTTGTAGTGTGACCTTAACCTTACTGTTTCCAGTACTAACTCTGATATGGTTGTTTAAGAATTTGGCTTAGTTGTAGGTAAAAAATAAACAAAATAAAAATTAAAAAAGGTAAAAAATAAAAATAAAGGTTCTGTCAAAAATAAAGGTTGTATTCAAAAAAATTACAGGTGTTTTAAGTCTTGCTTAAGTTACCATACATACCTACCTACATTGATGAAAAAATATTTAACATCTGACCTGCCATACTCCTATTTTGAGATTACAAGATTTTGTGTTTCTGATTTGAACTGTGAAGGGTGGATATTTTATTGGTGCTGTCTACTATTGTAATTTTATTGACGTCAAAAAGAGTCACATTATGGGCCTAATTTGAATAAATGATTTGACTATTGAATATTGAACAAACTTCACTGAGAAAACTCACCCCAATACAATTCCTATTCAAGTGACTTGAGTGGAGCTGGAGGATATTTTAATGAGTTTGACCCTGGACTATATAAAAAATGTTAATGAGAAGTATGAACTTATACACCAAGTTTTCTTGACAAACTAGCAGAGTGGAAATAAAACAATTTTTTATGCAAGTAAATTTATTGCAATACGATTCTGATACATGCTATAATCTACAACTAAATAACATAAAATGCAACACAAAGAATTTCTTTTAAAGGTACAATTTTTTATGTTTTCAAGTTTTCAAATGCCTTAATAATTATGATCATCAGACAGCTACTGAAGCTACACCACTTAATATTAGCATTGACTCATCTTCGGTAAGAGTGGTATTGAGCTCCAAGTCTTCGGCACACTCCACCTCAGCCTCATGTTACTTCTTTTTAGTGAGCTTCTCTGACAAATCATCAAAGGTAGGATCCTGAAGGTTAATCATCAAACTGTTACCAGGAAGGAATACTCTATTTTGCGACTGAGCAATCATTCTGGAAATGCTTTGTGCAGCACGAATCTTACGAAGTTTAAGGTAACCAGGATTCATTCCCATGGCTTTACCTAACATTTCTGCTGCTTCAGCCTCACCTTCAGCTTGCACTATTTTCTGCTGACGTTCTTGTTTTGCCCTCTCTACAACAAAGGCTGCTCTCTGAGCCTCTTGTTGGGCAACCTGTTTGGCCTCCACAGCTGCTGTGTACTCCTTTCCAAAGCTCAATTCAGTGAGAGACACATCATCCAGTATAATATTGAAATCAGCAGCTCGTTCAACCAGCTCTCTTCTTATAAGAAGTGAAACCTGCTGACGTTGAGTAATCAGCTGGGAAGCATTGAATTTGGCAACTACAGATTTCAATACTTCATTGCAAATAGATGGAAGCACTTTCTCATCATAATCAGTCCCCAGCTGTCTATACATGGTAGAAAGATATCTGGCATCAGGGCGAGACAAAACGCGCAGGGAAATGTTAACCATTTGCAAATCCTTAGAACCGGTCGGTGATGAAATTTTTCGGGGCCTCGACCTAATGTCATAAATAATGGGATACTGGAACCACGGGATGCGGAAGTGCATACCCTCGGTCATGACGTGCTGTTGGACACCACCTATTCTGTTAAACATAATGGCGCGATGACCACCCTCGATGGTAAAAACCGATTGCGAGATACCGTACGCTGCAGCGCCAATTACAGCCGCTACCTTCAAGCCGGCGCTCAATCCAGGTGGTCCTCCCTTTGCAAACTTCCCCGCCATGTCGTTCAATTTACTTTGAGCCATTATTTTAGAAAACTATTCAGGGTTGAATAAATTATTAACTCAAAATTACACGAATGATGAAACAACTTCAAAGCTCCATTTTCTACTTAAGTCATAACCTAAAAAGTAAAAGTGTTACCACTCTGAAATCTGAATCAATCAATTCAATCTAATTTCTAAAAAAAAAGTAGGAAATAGGAATGTCTCAGAAGAATAATAGGGTACTTGCATGAAATTTATAATAAGAAATTGTGTCAATATTTCAAAAATAGAGCCTTAGAAAAGCGTTATTGTGAAAGATTTACTAAAAAATTTTCAATAGTTTCCAAAATATTAAACTTTTAATTTTGTGAAACGGAACGTTGCAACGAAACACCAATCACAGCCAAGCTTGACACATGACGTCACTTTTACTTTTTTAGAAAACATTTACCTCTTTCAGAGAAGGCAAAAGAAACTAAGTGCATACAGACAACGCATATTTTCCATTTTCTGAAGTTTTTTACGTTAAAATGCATCGGTAAGATGCATTTCGATTCTTTACTGGAACTTTTGGAAGTAAATCGACACAGTTCAACCTTAATTTCGCTTTTGAATATTGAAGTTATCTGTCTATCAGTGTCACATGACCCTGTCAATACGACAGTGACATTTCTATCACAGATTAATAAGGCGTAATTTTGAACAAGTGACGTCATTCCGCGTTTCAGCGGTAAGGTCTAAAGTAGGAACTTTGAAACGCTCTATTTAATTAATTTATGCATATATTTTTTTTCTTTTTCTTGCTTTGTTTAAGTAGGCCATATATCTTTAAAATAGACTGAAAAAAAAAATTCATGCAAGTACCCTATTAAGAATGTATTATTCTGTGGCTCGGTGAAATTACTCTGACAGCTGTCAGAGCGTAGTTCACCCGTTCCGTCCGTTCCGTGGCTCAGAGTGTAACAACCAAACAACCATCTCCGAAGCAGGTTAATTTTCACTCTGACAGCTATGTATTGTTTAAGAAGTGTCAAAGTTTGCGCAAAAAACCGGATTCGTTGAAAAAGAAATTAATCGGAGTTCTTACGAACAAACGGGAGGTGTCGTAGTCACAAAAAGTTTATAATTGGATGTAAAACAGTCTTATTTGCAATGTGAGTTGAGAGAAAACAAATGGCGCCTGAAATTTCAAATATTTTGAGGTTATAAAAACAACTCGATCGTTCTGTGGCTTGGTTGCAACTCAAACGAGTGAAATTTTAACCGAACAACTGCGCCCAAATCCACGGAACGCACACTAGTAAGGAATCGAAATACATCTTATCGATGCATTTTAAAAGTAAAAAAAGCTTCAGAAAAAGGAAAATATGTGTTGACTGTATGCACTTAGTTTCTTTTGCCTTCCCTGAAAGAGGTAAATGTTTCCTAAAAAAATAAAAGTGACGTAGAAGTGCAAAGTGTAAAGTGTGCGGTCTGTCACTGTCAAAAATATAAAAAAGTAAAAAAAAATTGGTTTGTCAGTGTCTTTGTGTCGTTTTCGTAAGTCTAGTTAATTTGTGCTGACACTAGACAGGCTCAGACAGGGTAGGTGTGTAGGGTAGGTGTGTTCTGTGGGCTCAGACACACGGTGTGGAATAAGGACAAAATTTCGGACGTGGTGTTTTTATTACAGAATTGGGTAGTCATTAGTAATAGAAAAGGTAGAGTAGAACTCCCGTGTGCCAATTATGCATATCTTCAGATTTATGAATTTTTGAAAAACCCATATTTTTTTGGGCCACAAAGTTAAAAAAAATCGCTTCTCTGAAACTATAGGTTTTATTGATAATTTGATTCCAGAATATATAAGAGTAAGTAAGGTTGCATTTTAGGAGAATTTTTCATCTTTCCAGAGCAACTACAACAACAGTTATTAAGTTTTTAAAATTTTTCGTTTTTATTTTTTTTCTCTTGGAAGACCGGGCAAAACGAACAGCCTAGGCAAAGCGAATACCCTCTAAAATTCCAAAATGGCTCCCCCGAACACGCGGGTCTTGTGGCAAGAGGCCCTTCCCCTTCCCCTCAGTCGCATGCAAACAGCGGAAGCGGACGGCCACGCGTAATTTACGAAAAAAACGAGAAAAAAAGAAAAGTGAACATTTGTTACGATCTTTGAAGGTACGTTATTGCATTATTATTCATGTACATGTGGTGATCCTGTTTTGGATTTATTGTATCCTCAAAGAGCATGGTTTCGTGTTGATATACTGTGAGTTTTATTGAGATGTTGTTTCTAGATTTGGTTCTCGGTTAGGTTTCGTTCAACAAGTACATGTTGGGCAAAGCTAACACGGGCAAAGTGGATACACTTATGAAGAACAGAAAACTAAAAAAAACGCCAAAGTATTGAAAAATATTAACAATGACTTAGATAAAAAAAACAAAAAGTACGCTGAAGAAAAACACGAACATAACCAAAAATAAGAAAACGGCCAAAAATGCTAAAACTACCAAAAATTCTAAAATAAATAAATCTAAGGACAGAGAAAATGATGAAAAGTTTACGTGTTATTTTTGTGGAGACGACTATATTGAAATAAATGAGCAGCCAGTTGATGATTGGATCCAGTCTAATTCCTGCAAGCAATGGAGTCACGAAAAATGCACGGCTTATGAAGGAAAGGTCTGTGTGACAACTGCACTGATAACTGATTAGTTATGTTGTTTAATCATTATTTTTCTGTATTTACATTTTCGGTTTTATTTTTCGGTAATTGTTCCTCGATTTAACAGTGTATTCACTTTGCCTTATGCTCCTATCCACTTTACCCGGTGGGTTGGGCAAAGCGGATAGCGGCACTAACTGTAATATTATTAACAATATTAAATAAAGTACTGATGTTCTGTTAATTTTGTTAATTATATAAAAAACTTTAATAAATACTGATTCAAACTCAGTCGTTACTTTATTTCAGCCTCTATCCTTTTAATTTCCACAGCCAATCGAACGTTAAGGTGTCCACTTTGCCCGGACTTCCCCTATGTCGCATTAGCAAAAATGCTTTACGTATTATATACCCCAGACTATGATCAATATGTGACAAAAAAACCAAACGCTAATCCCGAGGGGTATGGGAGTTATAATTAATTAAAGATTCGGTAATAAAAATTGGAGTCAGGGCTCACACTTTTCTTAAACCTAGCCGAATATTTTTAATTTTTTAAAAACTATTATTATCTCATTAAACATAGTCGTAGTACCTTCATACAAGCCCAAAAGCTCCGTTTGTCTATATATAAAATGCACGATTACGTATATGAAATATAATTTAAAATATGACGCGCTTATTGCAAAACTGAATTTTAAAACTGCAATGCATCGTTTAGATTTTATGGGGAACATGGTGCAAAGTGGAGACCAGGGGTTGTATTTTGGAACCATATTTTTTGGGCCGCAAAGTGAAAAAATATCGCTTCTCTGAAACTATAGTTTTATTGATAATTTGATTCCAGAATATATAAGAGTAAGTAAGGTTACATTTTAGGAGAATTTTTCATCTTTCCAGAGCAACTACAACAACAGTTATTAAGTTTTTAAAATTTTTCGTTTTTATTTTTTTTCTCTTATACTATGTCGCATTAGCAAAAATGCTTTACGTATTATATACCCCAGACTATGATCAATATGTGACAAAAAAATCGAACGCTAATCCCGAGGGGTATGGGAGTTATAATTAATTAAAGATTCGGTAATAAAAATTGGAGTCAGGGCTGATATTTTTCTTAAACCTAGCCGAATATTTTTTATTTTTTAAAAACTATTATTATCTCATTAAACATAGTCGTAGTACCTTCATACAAGCCCAAAAGCATCGTTTGTCTATATATAAAATTTACGATTATGTATATCAAATATAATTTAAAATATGACGCGCTTATTGCAAAACTGAATTTTAAAACTGCAATGCATCGTTTAGATTTTATGGGGAACATGGTGCAAAGTGGAGACCAGGGGTTGTATTTTGAAACCATATTTTTTGGGCCGCAAAGTGAAAAAAAATCGCTTCTCTGAAACTATAGTTTTATTGATAATTTGATTCCAGAATATATAAGAGTAAGTAAGCTTGCATTTTAGGAGAATTTTTCATCTTTCCAGAGCAACTACAACAAGAGTTATTAAGTTTTTAAAATTTTTCGTTTTTATTTTTTTTCTCTTATACTATGTCGCATTAGCAAAAATGCTTTAGGTATTATATACCCCAGACTATGATCAATATGTGACAAAAAAACCGAACGCTAATCCCGAGGGATATGGGAGTTATAATTAATTAAAGATTCGGTAATTGGAGTCAGGGCTGATATTTTTCTTAATTGTTGAACAGTGAACAAACAGCAAGTGTCAGTTACTTCAGTGGCATTTAAGCAGATTGACTAATTACTAAGAAGAGAAAAGATTTTTTTTTTGTTATGGGTAAACCGAAACGCTACGAAACCGATTCTAAAATCTCTAACTGATATGAAGTTATAGTATACCTGAGGAGTTATTATGTAAATTTTGTTTCTATCATTTTTCGGTTGGTTGTCTAATAACACAAGTACTGTTGCGACTTGAAATAATTTGTACATATTTAAAACCTTGATAATATCAAGGACTATACACCAGTGACTATTAGAGTCTATGAAAAAGGTTTATTTTTATCCAATGTACTATAGAAGGTAGAATATAGTTCATGCCGTCCATAAACTTTTCGGTAAAAATTGTGCCGAAAATTTTGGCAACCCTAACGAAAATATTAAAGTACCTTTAACTCCAATACCCCTCGGGATTAGCGTTCGGTTTTTTTGTCACATATTGATCATAGTCTGGGGTATATAATACGTAAAGCATTTTTGCTAATGCGACATAGTATAAGAGAAAAAAAATAAAAACGAAAAATTTTAAAAACTTAATAACTCTTGTTGTAGTTGCTCTGGAAAGTTGAAAAATTCTCCCAAAATGCAACCTTACTTACTCTTATATATTCTGGAATCAAATTATCAATAAAACCTATAGTTTCAGACAAGCGATTTTTTTTCACTTTACGGCCAAAAAAAAAATGGGTTTTTCAAAAATTCATAACTCTGAAGATAAGCATAATTGGCACACGGGAGTTCTACTCTACCTTTTCTATGTTTAATGACTACCCAATACTGTAATAAAAACACCATGTCCGAAATTTCGTCCTTATTCCACACCGTGAGACAGTACCACAGTGGGTAATGGGTATGTGTAAAACATAGTGATTATTTGAGTATGTGTGTTCTGTGGTAGTGAGTGGAGGAGTCTTTCTGCAAACAGAAAGCTTGGAATTTAATTTTAATCAGAGTTGATTGTGTATTCTTTAAAGTGTAATAGTTTTTATTCGATTACTTATTTAAACAATCATGGATTCATGCTTGGGTGTTGCACAGGATTTAGACAAAGCCACATCGAAATTCAATGCATTGAATGATCATACAAATAGAGTTTTAAATGATTTAGTGGATCAAGTTGCGGAATTAAAGAATGAAATTAGTAAACGTTAGTATAATACATGTAAATTTTGTAAAACTTCATAAATAAAGCCTGTAAATGTTACAGTGAAATAACCCTTGTCTGTTTTGTTTTGGGTGTATTGAACTGTATGACTTTCAATTTTTGCACTCTGCAAATGTCAAAGACCTTTACAAGCTGCTAGGTATCACCTATGTTTCTTTTATCCATATTTAATCTAAAGATAATATAAAATTTGAATTTGAAAAAAAATTGTTTACTGTTTATTTGTTTTCTTGTTTTTATTGTTATCTGTTTCAAATAACTCAAACAAAGACCAATGTTTCTAAGTTTTAGTTGTAAATTGTTTTAGAGCCTCCAGACTCACCACTATCAGAGACTCAAGCTATGGTAGTGAGTGAATTAGCAGCAAGGATAAAGCAAACAGTGTGTCAAATGGCAACAGGTAAATCAACATATTGTCATTGAAAATTTAAAAAAAAAAATTAAATTTCTGTGAAAAGTTATTCACAGAAAGAGTATTCAAAAGCCTTAACAATCTGCATCTACTGTATATTCCACTCAATATCTTTACTACTACTTGAGCTATGAAACTGAATTAAGCAGATAGATACTAAACACCACACCAGCTAAGAAAAGATTTTTATTCCAGGGATCCCATAAAATTATGAATGGGCATGATAACAATTTCTTTTTTTAGTCCATCTTGTAGATTAATTAAAAATTTTGGACACATATTTTTCTTTTTTTTTTTTGCATAATCAAAAAATAACGGCGATACAGTGAGTTGAAATTCCGTGTGACGTCACACCTAGGTACAATTTATACTTAGTTATGATGATGCGACCTCTCACTCCTAAACTTTAATGTTTTACCTAAGTATTTTTTCAATAATTTCAAAAAGCAAAAAATACATGTCTATTATTTTTTTACTATCTGAGGACTAAATAGAATTTTTATTTTTATACCTTGTCATTATGCCCATTGCATGTGTGAAAAACTGGAGGCACTAGTTGGTGGGGATTATAAAGATGTATGTAAGTTAAAATATGATGATTATGATTTGTAGAACATCGGGAGCTTCATGGAGCGGTGTCCCGCGTGGGCAAATCGATTGACCGGCATTTTGTTGCTGATTATGCATCAGTTGCGCCTAAGGCTGAGACTTTTTGCTCTGATACAAACAGACCAATCATGGAGCAGGCTATCACTCAACATTTGTATAGACAGGTATCTATTGAGACATGTAGTTGTCTAGTTAATTAAAAATATTGACACTGTTGATTACTCCAGATATGGAATATCAAGTAATAGACAATATGAATGGCAAAATTCGAACCAACATGTAAACTAAATTGAACTAAAGTCTGATTGATTGATTCAACTGAGTACAAATATGGCTTTCAAGTACAAATATTTTATCATCCATATCAATTTTGCAATACATTAATCCGCTCCTGACCGTTCCCTGTGCAAAGGTGCCCATGGCTGGCAGCATTCTCGTGCTGAATAGCGATGGCTAACCTCTGCACCAGGAACGTGCCGAAGTGAGAGTCACTACATTGTTCCCCAATATGTTTCTCCAACCCACACAATTTTTGTTATATTATATTATAATTTATAATATCATATCAGCCCAATGACTTCCACAGCACAGACTGTTCCTGCGCTTCCCTATGGCGTCCTGCAACCTTCGCAAAGTCGTAGGTCTATAACCTATGTATACTAATATTATAAAACTGATGAGTTTTTTTGTTTGAATGCACTAATCTCAGGAACTACTGATTCACATTAAACAATTTTTATTTTATTGGATATACATACATAACATGTGTGTATAACATCACGCTCCGACCGATAGGAGCAGAGCATCAAATTAACGCAGGTTAAAACACGGGGCACAGCTAGTTTATAATATAACCATGTTTAACCCTTTCACCGCCATGCCCGTAATATCACGATCTACGAAAGACATACCTACGTAAAATTACGTTACAAACAAACTGCTGTACTTTTATATATTTTTTATTAGATTAAAAATGATAGATATTAAGCATTCCCAATACTAGTAAAATTATTCCTAAAGCATATGGTCTGGAGGTAATGGGCATGTTTTTTCAGTCTTTTTTTTTATTTAAGGTTCACCAAACTGGACAATACACATGTAAAACACAACTTATTTCACAATTTTAAAACTTCTTAAACGTCTTAACTTATTAAGGCTACAAAAACGTGGCAGTTAGGATTAATGCAAATGCAAATGAACGAAATTGATTGATTGACTGAGTGTTCGATTTCTATTTTTGGAATCCTTATATAAATGTGAAACTGAGTTTGTTTGTATGTTACGCTTTCACGCCTTAACGGCTCAACCGATCATCACGAAATTTTGCACACTCGTCAGGGGTACCGAGAAAGACATGAAGGTACTTTTTGTCTCAGAATTCCCGCGCGAACTCTGAAATTACCGCGGTTGAAACCGCGGGGGGCAGCTAGTGTGAATACATTATTATGATTGGGTGAAGGGGTTGGAGGAGGTGGGCGACACGCTCGCGGCGGAGGCGCGCGTCGAGCCGGTGGAGCGCTCGAGCGAGTTCGCGGCGCTGCAGCGCTGCGCGGCCGCGCTGGCGGAGGGCGAGCCCGCGCCGGCGCTGCGCTGGGCCGAGCCGCGCGCGCACGAGCTGGCGCACTCGCCGCTGCTGTTCACGTTGCACAGGATGCAAGCCTTTAAGGTAGCAATCTACATAATAATATGTACATCCTTACTATCTACGTGTTAATGAATTAACTGAAAACTAGAAAGTAGTTTGCTCAGAAATCAGAATCGACTGGTGAATCGATCGCACTATGTTTTAATATAGATTAATTATTTATATTTTTTCATTTTTACTGGCCCATGTTTAAATTATTTATAATACAATATTAGGCGCGTACGCCGCCCGCAGCCAAAAAATTCGAACCGGTAGGCGCGGGCTTAGCGCTTGGAATTTCGTAGATAGGTCACCTCCAAACTAATGTTGAATAAATTTTAAAGTATAAATTTTTTCGACATAAAATATATTTTAATCATATTATTGTTTATTTTTTTAAATGGGATGTATCAGGTTTTCAGATAATTCATTAACACGTATACATCCTTACTAACATTATAAATGTGAAAGTGAGTTTGTTTGTTACGCTTTCACGGCCAAACGGCTCAATCGATCACCACGTTTTGCATACACGTTCTCAGGGGTACACAGAAGGACATGGCTACTTTTTATCCCGGAATTCCCACGGGAATTTAGAAATTAACGCGGAAGAAACTACATTAAAATTTCGCATACTACTCACACGTTGTCAAGGGTAGGTACAGAAAATAAATATAGCGTAGGAAGTACTTTCATCTCGGAATACTCGCGGGATCTCCGAAACTAACGCGGGTAAAACCGCGGGGCACAGCTAGTACGTATATAAAGTTCTTTGTCCTGAATCTTCTTCTTCTTTTTTATTAAATGGCAACTTTTAATTAATTGTGCCAGTGACAATGTGTGACTTGATGACTGACCGACGGATCAATGCACAGCCTAAACCGCTACATCGTAGAGACAGCTGACACTTGAGGGTGACGACACTTCTTTGTGTGACGTAGGCAACCGATAAGAAAGGATTTTCCGAAACTCGATTCTAAGGGAGTGAAAAGGGGTTGCAAAGTATGTATGGAGCAATTCCGCGGGAACTGTAACGCGGGAAGTTAACGCGGGTGAAACCGCGCAGTACAGTAATTAGTTACGTATATAAATGTGAAAGTGATTTTGTAATCTAAATGACGAAATAACAATTAAAATTTGGTTAGTTATCATTTTTAGCCTATGTAAATATTTGAAAACCCAACCAAGTTGGAAGCTCATGCAGCAGGCTGCAGAAACCTCACCATTAAAAATGCGAACGTGAGTCCGTTTGTGTAAATAATTATGTATTGTCCTATTAATGTTAAATACCTGTTAATGTTGTAATAATTTGAATCCACATATTGTGAGGACCCATCATTAGCATTTTTGCTGTATTTAAATTTCATATAGGTACCTATACAAATTATAACCGTGCTGCTGGTCTTCCAAATAAAGTAAATAAATAAGGAGATATAAAACGCAATGCGGCGCAGCTGGCGCGGTCGCGCGGCGTGGGCGCGGCCATCGAGTACGCGCGCGCGCAGTTCCCGGCGCACGCGCAGCGCCACGAGCGCGAGCTGCAGGCGGCCGTGTGCGCGCTGGCGTGGTGCGCGCCCGCCGCGCCGCCGCCGCCGCCGCACTACGCGCAGCTGCTCGACCCCGCCGCGCTGGGTAACCCACCGCCACTCACTCAACTCCTTGGCGCCTGCGTCTTATCACACTAGCGGCTGGCGAGCGTCCTCGTAGCGGAGCGGGGGCGCAGCGAACCCGCCGCGAATGCGCAGCGAACACGTCGCGGACGCGCAACGAATTCGCTGAGAATAGAAGCGTCGACGCCATTTTGTATACTCTTCCATGAACCTCAGTCCGTCAACAAGAGACGAGAGAGATTTTTTTGGATTTTTTTTTACCGTTTGCTAAACAACACAAAGTAGTCGCTCTCATGCAGTCGATTAATTGATAATGGATCCTCCCAAAAACGTCGATGCTTTCGTTTTCGTCTCCTGCGTCTTCGAAGTAACAAAAGCGACAGCATTGTTTCCTCGTCGGAATCAATTTTGCAACTAGGTAAATGTACTTTACGTCGTAAGCTCGCTGCATGCACGCGTCGAAAACGTTGCATATTCGCCATGTTTACGCGACGTCTACGCTTTGCAGCCGTGACGTGTTCGCGGCGTATTCGCTGCGTGCCCACTCCGCTCCCGAGCCTCTCGCAAACCGCTAGTACGATAAGGCTCTATAACGCAATTAGGGGCGTCTTAACCATATGCGGCGCCCGGGTGCGAAATTGTAGTTGGGTAAGGTAAATAGGTAGGTAGGTAGGTAGGTACTATCTACCACCAGATGACAGATCATTCAGATGTTGACCGCCCGGCCCGGCTGGAAAGACGCCCCTGCAATTAGTAAAGACTTAGACATTTTCTCTACTATTTCTCGTAATTTTATCATATAGAGAGAGAAATTATTTAGACTGTAACTGTCATTGACTTTTTTATGGCTGATTTAAAAATTTTCAGTATTAGCGAAACCGGCTTTTAAAATTTTGTTTATTTTATTTTGATTTTATTGTGGCACTACTCTATATGCAGGTTGTGTTCACCCCGAGAAGGTCATACACTTTTTTAAAAATTGTGATATACTTAAGTTTTTTTTTGTGTTTTATATGTGTATTGTCCAGTTTGGTAAACTTCCATAAAAAATAAAAACTCGTTTGTGAGGAGTACACGCTTTGTGTCAGCCTTTGAATTTTTATTTATGGTCCTCCGCGGTTTCACCCGCGGTAATTTCAGAGTTCCTGCGGGAATTCCAGGGTAAACTATACGTATTAACCTTCCTCTTGAATCACTCTATGTGTTAGTGGAAACCGAATGAAAATCCGTTCAGTAATTTTTGAGTTTACCGCGAACAGACCGACAGACAGACGCGGCGGAGGACTTTGTTTTATAATATGTAATGTAAGGGCTGTGAGATGATGTCCCCCGTATATTTAATCTGGATGTAGATAAGTAATAGTGTGTTAACCCACATATACCGCCATTTTATGTCAACAATATTTATACGTTCAACATTTTGTTGGTTGTAAAAAATGTAATAAGGTTAATACATAATTAAAAAACGTTCTCTAACTCCCAATAATGCGTTCTGTAGGGCAATTATGTAACTTTTGTTGCTATCATATTTCAGTTACAATCAGAAACATAGCGATTTTGTGATTAATTAATCATATTAGACAGTTTAAACTTTTGAAGTAGGTACCTATGGTATTTTGGTCTAAACGTGCATATCCGAATCGCAAAACCGCAACCGACCACTCTGTATCGATAACTTCATTTTGTGGGTTAACATGTCTTTGCTTATCGACATCCATCTACGGTTGTAACTGTTGTGCGGTGCGGTGCGGTGCGGTGCGGTGCGGTGCGGTGCGGTGCGGTGCGGTGCGGTGCGGTGCGGTTCGGTGCGGTGCGGGCAGGCGCGGAGGCGGCGGAGCAGTTCCTGCGGGCGGCGTGCGCGCTGCTGCAGCTGGCGCCGCAGTCGCCGCTGGCGGGCGCCGTGCTGGCCGGCGGGCGCGTGCTGCCCGCGCTGCACGACATCCGCGCCAAGATGGCCAACCCGCACGTCATCGCCGCCTGGACCGAGCAGGAGCTGCCGCTCGAGGTACGCGCCACACGCACCCAGCGGCCAGAGCGGAACGAACAAAACTCAAATGCAAATATACTTTATTGCACACAGAAAACATATTATGTACAAAAACACGAAAATTAATTAATTATAATTTATGTTGTTACTGCAGTTCAATATTTTTATTACCAAAAATAGCTGATGATAAAGTAGCTTAGCATTTTTAAAGTATTTATACATATACCTTTATTTATATATTTTTGATTTACCCCAAAGATCTATGTCGACGTGAGACAATTTTTTTTGATATCATCTCCCAATAGTCCCATTGAGGAATAATCACCGATAAAACTGTTCCACTACGATAATGTTGAAAAAGCGTGAACAAAAATCTGAAATTCTTTTGAAAAATAGAATCTTTCGAACAGAATTGAATTCATGAATTGTTCGAATACGGGGACCTAGTTACCTAATATAATATATTACTGTATCTATCTACTATCTTTGAACGGCTCGAACGATTTTAATGAAATTTAGGGGGTTTCGGGGGCGATTAATCGATTTAGCTAGGTTTCATTTTTAGAAAACGCCGTTTTATGCCTGTATTCCGGTCATGAAAAGTGTTTGGTACTGCTTTTCAACTTAATAGGTATATAATATACTAGCTGACTCCCGCGGTTTTACTCGCGGTAATTTCGGAGTAGCCGCGGGAATACCGAGATAAAAAGTACCCCATGACTCTTAGGATCACTGTAGCTTCCTATAAGTGAAAAAAATTTCAAAATCGGTTCAGTCGATCCAGAATTACCCCCTACATCGTCACAAACTCACATACTTTTGTTCTTTATAATATTAGTATGGATAATAGTTAACTGTCTGTGCGTGGTGCCAGGTGGACCTGGGCGAGGAGTGCGGCAGCTACCACTCGGTGTTCGCGTGCCCCATCCTGCGGCAGCAGGCCTCCGAGCACAACCCGCCCATGCGGCTGCTCTGCGGACACGTCATCTCGCGCGACGCGCTCAACAAACTGTCCATGGGCGGGCCCAAGTGAGTGTTGCCGTCTCCGCCACACATCACGTGACCAGTGACCACCCGCTACGGCCAATCAACAAGTTCCGGGTTCGATTCCCGGTCGGGGTGGACTTTGTGCAATGAACACAGGGTTCCATTTTTCAGTCTGGACGTGTACCTATATACAACGTGTTAATGAATTAACCCAAAACCCGATATACCACATAAAAAAAAATAAACAAGTCTGCTAGTCTACAAATAAATAATAATAATAATAATTATGATTAAAATATAAATTAGGTATGTTGAAAAAATTATACTTACTTTAAAAGTTATTCAACATTATTTAGTTTGGAAGTGAGCCATCTACGACATTTTAAGCGCTACGGGCGGCGCGGCGTACGCGCCAAATATTTTATTATAAATAATATAGACATGGGCTAGGAAAAATATAACCTAAGTATATTAAAACATGGTGCGATCGATTTGGAAGTCGATTCTGAGCAAACTACTCTCTAGTTTTCAGTTAATTCATTAACACGATGCATTTATATTTATAGTATAATTTACCTATATGTAATAATATGTAGTATATACCATATGTTGCTTGGTTTCTACGACACAAGCTTAATATCACCGATGACGACGCGACGGCGCCGCCGCCGAGCGTGTTCGGGTGGCCAATAGAAATAGACCTGTCAAATTCAAATTATAATGTTTGCTTCGTAATTCAAAGTTGTTAAATTAATTATCATTGAAATGTTACAATTACACTTAATTTACAAAGCTCAACATATTGTGAAGAAACGCTGCGTTTTCAGCCGGGACCTTAAAAAGGAAAAAAGGTCACAGTCCGAAATTCCCCGGACCCATACCGATTATAAATAAATACCTAAAAAAAAAAAATACTTTCTGTCGGGTATTTAATATAAATTTCTATTAGTCACCTTAAAATCCTCTGCCATATCCTCCCATTTTGCCATTGGGCGCTTAGCATTAGGTGTCCTATACGATCTATACAATATATGCAGAGGCTTATTTTAACAACTGAACAGATTTTTATGACGTGGTATGGATAATCAAACCTAGTTACTACCCTAGTACCCTAAGTACCCTAAGTACCCTAAATATTGAAATAGATAAAACTTTCAATCAACTACCGCGTCAGGGTAAAAAACATTTATGTAAAAACGCTAGGCTCAGTCTTGTAAATCATATGAATACATTATATTTAAAAATAAAAATTATATAAGTGCTATATCAGTGTCTGGTGCCCATAGTACAAGCTTTGCTTGGTTTGGCACCAGAGGGCGTTGTGTGATGATGTCCAAGCATTATTATTGTTATAATTATTTGAGCCACCCCCTCTCCGCAGGTTGAAATGCCCGTACTGCCCGCTGGAGCAGTCGCCCGCACAAGCCCGCCAAATATATTTCTCTTAAACTGGACACTTTATTTAAAAATAATAAATATTAGGTTTATATTATATGTATTTATATTATTTTATATATATTATAAATAACTGTGACGTTACATTCGAGTCAGAATAATGTATAAAAATATTATGTAAGATGAATATTGTAAGGAAGTGTATGGAGTGTCGAAATTAGTATAAATTGCTGTCATTCGCCCAGTGAAAGAGCAAATCAGTACCGTTACTGGGACTAGGTATCCAAATACTAACTGTTGCTTGCAGTTTCAGCCTCATTAGTTTCGGAGATCCGAAGGAATTTTTGGATAAAAGTACCTACCGTATATTCTCATTTTCTGTACCCCTGACAACGTGAAGTATGCTAAATTGGATGTAGTGTCACTCTCGTTAAATTCAGAGTTCCCGCGGGAATTCTTGGACAAAAAGTGCCTTTCCTAATCCTTTTCTGTGCCCCTGACAATGTGTATGCTTACTTATTTGTAAACAGCAGTTAAGTGGTTCTACTGTACTGAATGACTGACGCAGTCTGTAAGACTCAGTGGCGAAGGTACCATAGAAGCCGATTCCCACCGGCGTCCCTTCAGACGCAACATCTCTCTACCGTAATTGAGAACGGTGTCAGGGATACTTAAAGGGAAGGACTTTTTATATCGGAATTCCCGCGGGAACTCCGGAATTTATCGCAGGTGAAACCGCGGGGAACAGTTAATAGTTTAATAAGTTGAAAGTAGATTTCCGGCTTCCCCCTCTCAATATTTCACCCTTCGCCACTGCTAAGACTCCATTTCCATCTGCCATGGCGTTTATCGTCGATAGAGATGGTGGTTTATTTTAATCCTGACATAATTACGTACCTTACGTTACGCTCAATGTTATTTAACCGCAAAAGCTTTATGGCAATTGGCAGACTAGGTTGCTCGACTATCGGCACTTCATACTCTTCCATATTATTATAATACCCATTGTTATAATATTTAGTTACGAACCGGATGTAGAAGAGAGACTCCGTTTCTTTTTATATAAAAAAATAAAATGATTTCAAATCAATAATGTTTTATTTGTGATGCAAAGAAAAGGTTTGCTGTTCATCTTAAAACCGTGACGTGCTAAATAAAAATCTTATTGATATTATAAAGAGGTAAAGTTTGTGAGTTTGTGAGGTCGTAGGCGGTGATATCTTAATTTACTGAACCGATTTTGAAATTTTTTTAACCAATAGAAACCACGTTATTTGTGAGTGTCATTAGTAATTCCCACGGGAACTCCGAAATTGCCGCGGGTAAGCTAGTTAAATAAATAAAACATTTTACTATCCTCAGTACATAATAATTTATTAAGATGGATATGTACAAAGGCAAAAAAAAGACAAAACTTTTGGCAATAACATTTCAACAGTAGCGATACAAAATAAAAATTGTGTTTCATAAGCCGGCGAAATATCAACAAATCCAACAATTAACAATAACCCTTACAAGCTTAACATAATACAATATGATGTACGTGTTGCGTACTTAGACGATCATAATATAATATATTTATACAGAATAATCATAATTAGAACATACATGATGTAATCATTGATAGGATTTTTATAAGCTCGATGAGTCAAAATTTACATTCTCAACTCGTGTACAATGGCAACACCACAATAATAAATCTTACTACAGGTAAGTACTTATGTATTTGACGCAACAAAACCAGCAGGGCAATTATGTAACTTTTGTTGCTATCATATTTCGGTTTCAATCAGAAAAATTGTGATTTTGTGATTAATTAATCATGTTTAGGCAGCTTCAACTTTTGAAGTATTTTTATTTTGGTTGATTACTAGATAATGTAGATGTGAAAACGTGCATATTGTAATCACAAAACCGTCATGTTTTTGATTGCAACCGAAAAATGATAGAAACAAAAGTTCAATAATAGCCCCTCTGGTTAAAAACTATTCGGAGTCTAACTAATTACAATCAAACCTCAACAATATTTAACTTAAACTGATTTAACTTGACGACCAAAAATGTTACCACTGTAAAGAAAATTGATTCATTTCTTGTTATAATTTCATGATCGTTACTGTAGGTATGATTATACGATAGAAATTATATAGACATTTTCGTTTTTTGTCATTTTTGAAGGTTCCAATAAATACCTAAATACATAAGTAACAGCACAATATACACCCCGGCTAAAGGAATCGTACCACATTGCATTTTTAGGTTTGGTGCACTTTACGGAAACTTCAGCTCTGTACATAAAATTTATTATGAAGGATTACGTTTTAATGCGGTTCAAATAAGATGAATCGTAAGTTAGCAGTGAAAATAAATCACATTTCCACTGTCATTCGGAAACAGAGGACTCGAACTGGCTTTATAACCGAAAAATACAAAGTGGCTCGATTTCGGTGAAAGAAAGATCGAAAGTATATCACCCGGTTATTACATAAATAGCATCTACCAGCAAACTACTACCGACTAAAGTACTAAATTTTAGATACTAATTATTGCTGTTATTGTTATTTCTTTTATAAAATTTTATATACTTACCACCGAAAGAAAGGCTATTTAGCGTTGCCACGAGGAAAAGTCTGCGCAGCGAGCGTTCAACGAGTATTGTAGGTACATTTTGGGATGTGAACCCAAGTTGTAACGTTCTTAGGCTCGTATAATTATATAAACGCTACTCAAACTTGATACACTCTCAAGTCATTGGTTTATCTCTTTCTCTCTTTCTTATAATGTTGAAGACAAACTGAAACTCAAGAGCGTATCTATTTGGAATATCGTTTATAAATAATATAATGATTTTCCAGGTCTTAGTTTCTTCCTTGAAAAGTACTTAAAAGCTTCGGTTCAGATAGTAAGGAGAAATGCTCGACATTTATTTAAGATTGTCATGCAAGCAAGAACCGTATTCGCAAGGTATACCTTTATGTACCTACGCAATTCAAGTTTCAACACAGGTATCAAGCGCAAACCGACACTTGATTGGGCATTGAATTTTGTACTTAACTTATTTTGTTTTTATATAACAATACGGTTCTTTATACAGTGACACCAAAAAAGTGCTCGAGCATTTTTAATTTCTATTTCATACGCTTTGCAAAACTGGTAGCAGAACTCGTCTCGTACTCTAATACTTATTTTTTTTTGTGTTTTTCAAAAATCGGTAACCTGCAATTCATACCCGTTCACTTTCCCTTCGGCACATCTCTTAAAGAAAAATATGATAAAGATGGAAGACGCTCCTAAATACAGCAAAAATGTATGTATTTAAATATATTATCGTTATTAGTATTTAATAATTATAATATCTTATATTATCACTTATTAACTAAACTTACTATTTTTAGTACAATAAAATACAATTAATATTCATTAATGATATTAAAATTTGCTTCTATTTTCACTGTTCACTTTCTATTTGGCACTAAGTGACCTTCTTTTTGTCTACCAGTGAAGGAACAAGTGTGATAATTATATTACTCGGTTATTGTGGAAAATTAAATCGAACAATAATTTATGGAAGCATAGTGCATATAAAATCGAATAGTAAGTTACTAGAATATGCAAAACCATGTAGTGGGATTAGTTGAATATAGATAGACGTATAGTCATATTATTTTTTAGAATATAGGTTTTGTCATATTATTTTGAATGAATGAGAATAGGCACCCAGATTTCTCAGACACTCGTCCAGTTTGTTTAATGGTCCAAAAACAAACTATCGAATGATTGAAACCGACATTCACAGACAGTTCTATCGATAATATCCTATCACCTTTATTAGTGCTGCACTGTACACAAATGATATTATCGGTATAAGAATTGTGAATGTGCAATAGGCAAAAGATATTTGCCCTTCGGTTTTAGCAAGTGGTGATGAAAAGTTTCTGATATTGTAACCCACAAATAAGTAGTTCATACAGTAGACAAAAAATTGTTTCCATAAGATTTTTCTCTACAACCGCTTTAGTTTTGGTGGTTGTCTCATAACTACGAATAAATATAATTTATAAATTAAAATGTTTCTACTCCGCTTATACATAGACACACTAAAGATTCTCCGCATAAGAGAAAAGAAACAGATATCGTATGTGAATAAATAATTAAAAAAAAGGTAAATCAAATAGTTTTGTTATAAATAATATTGCTTCATCAAATCAGTCGAACGTCAGTCTAATTAATTTTAAACTTACTTAAAAATTTCATATTGTATCTTGAAACTTTCTAGGACTTTTTTAAATCAAGAATACATTGACTTGATTAAAATAACATAGTTTTGAACACGATGACAATAAGAATAGAAGCACAATAGTAGGCACTTGAGAAGAGGAGCCCAAAAATACGAGTAGGTAGGTAATATCAATAATTTAGAAATTACTTTTGGAACATGGAGATCACTCCGTGTTTTTTGAGCGATTAAAATCAAACTCTTACGAGATAGACTGAAACGAGTTGTACATATGACTGAATTGTGCCCTTCGAGGGAACGCAATCCAGCTGAGCGACAACCTAACCTAGACTCTGAAGACCTACGCAAACGTTAAATATTCGAATGCAATCATAGGTTTTCAATGTCAAAAACGTGTCACAAAATCTGACAGTGTTGTTATCAGAATCAGTTGGCTGGTCAATCCTCAGTAGCCAGATTCGTTCGGGCTTAAGTTGAAATTACAACAAAAAGGCGGCATATTTTATCACGATGTTTTTGGAACATTTGTAAAATTTCTATTTCTGTTTTGTAGCTTGCAAGTTGCAACACTGTTATTTTTAAGCGTGGCAAGACATTCAAATAGATTGTTAACCATCGTATTTATACGATACGTAATACCTATGTATGAAGTACTGATAATGAATGAGCAACGGATAATGTAGTATAGAATAGATCACTAAATTGATGAACACAAAACTTAGTTCGCTTACGGCTGCCCAGAATACATAATTTTATATAAACAGTAGATAGGTATTATGAGACAAGTATCATCTTACTTAAATAAAATATATATTGATATTATCTGTGAACACTATATTTTTCGTTTAATTATCCGTTTTTCAGACCCTAAGGTACGTTAACTATATTGCTCCGTTTAGAATCAAGTTTATATCTCTAATTACAAATATATTTTAATTTTTTTATGATTTCAAAAAGCTACGATATTAAATAAGTTGTGATTGAACAAAAGTTATCCCTTAATTTTTTCTTAATAATTATCATAGGTAGTTGGTTAGAAATCGAATAAAATAAATATAAAATATTTAAGCTACACTAAAACCTAACTAAATACTCAACTCCAAAGTAGAACTCGGCTTAAATAACTATTACTTTTGCAATACAAAAAGTAGGAAGATTGTAAAAAAGAATGCCATAAATTAAAACATAAACATCAGTTTTTAAATCTGTCCATGAAAAGTATATTATTATGGTCGGATCTCAACATCCGACAAAACTATCCGACCATATTACGCTTTTCATGTCCAGAAATATGAAATGACCTAAATTATATGATTGGTACGATTTCCGGCCGAATTTTTATATCAGATAAAGCTTTTGAGTCCGATCTCTTAGAAAATGCGAGCAAACACCAAGAAAAATACAACATAAATAAAAGAATCTAGATACGACAAGAGCCTAATATTTTTTTTTAATCACAATCATATTTAAATTAAAATCATATAACTGTACTACATAGTATCACATCTATTAGTAGTTTCTGCTAAACTATGCACTAAATCAATTTATCATTATAAATATTACTTTATTTACTATAATATACTATTACTATTTAAAATATTTCCGAATTATATTTTTAGGCAATCTGGATTCCCAAAAACAATATCTATTTCTTAATAATAACTATGTTTTTTTCTTTCTTAAAGGTAAAATTAAATATTACTAATAAATATATTATTATTATTATTATGACGTAATGAATTGAATTCATTTTTACCTAATGTATAACAATATACAAATGTATGTGAATATACGGCGAACAAATTTACGATCACCTCCTACCCCTCCTCTGGGAGGTAGGTGAGGGTAGACTATGTATAAATGTAGTTGTTACCTAACTGAATAATTGTTTTAAACATCGCATTTATCACTGGACTAGACAACGGTAAACATGTTTTCGTCTACTTAATTAAAAAAAATAAAAACCGGCACTAATATAATAAACTAACAAACACAGCAAACTCGTTCGTTCCACTAACTCAAATTGTAACGATTTTTAGACGCTTCGCGTGCAATTTTAATTTATTAATAAATTACAGAACTCTCACCTAAAAAGACTTATATTAATTATATATTTTTTTTAGAAGCACATTTGAGCAGAAAATACGATTATATTGCACAAAACAGAGGCGACCTGTGAAGTTATTCTGGTCAGTAACGATGGATACGTAGAAGATTCACAAGAAATGATTGAGTGGTGAAAAAAAAAAACGAAAAAACATTTCGCTCATAGATTACAATCTAAGAATATTATAATGAAATTTTAATATTATATTTCGGTTTTAATCTTATCGTACGCGTAATAAGAAACACGCTAGGCACGCTTAATTAATAAAGAATAAATATAACAACAGCATAAGATTAACATCTAAACACTAATTTAACAAAACAAATATTTAGGAGAAACAAATCTGATTACACATATACACATCTCGAAAAACAAGTAAAACGGTTTTGCCGTCATTGTTATCGACGCATTTCTCTATGGTAATGAAAAAAGAAAAACTGTTCTGATTCACTATGATCAACGCCATTCCTTGCCCGCAACGTTACTACCTAAACGCATTTCCAAACGCTCTAGCTAGACGACAAAAAAAAAAAATACAATTTACTATTCTGTAGGTATGCCGCAAGCGCCAAGACCCGTTGTCTGTATATTTCTTGAAAATTCTTCGTTAGCGGGTGGTTGCGGTCATAGTGAAACAGGACATGTTTAAACGAGAGAAGTTCGTACTGAATTTAGACGTAATAGGTAATTGGACTAAGAGAGGACAGCGAAGCGACGCGAGCACACAGCGGTGTTAGAGAAATATAGACGCAGCGAGTTTATTCATCACAATGACCACAGATACGAGTACATCAGCTGTGACGACGACCCAGTCGATTTTCCCATCGGATTGAACTCGATTGTAACCAAGAAAAAGGTAGTTTTTAAAGTGAAACTTCTTTAGCGACAACGAAAGTAGCGCATTAGAAGGACTTCGACACAAAGTCAGACAAGAAATGGTTTTAAGTAGCGCTTAAACATAAAAATTCGTCTGATGGGAGACCATAAAAGTTCCGCTTCACCCGTGCACTTGTGTGGGTCGCGCTGCGTTATTATTTAGTGTAGTTCGTGTATTTTCATTGGTTTTTTTGTTTACTTCTGCGGAAGTAATTTTTTTATCGGTAACTACATAGAGCCATTGACTGAAATACCGCCAAAATATTGACCAGTATCTAGAAATAAACGAAGCGATCGTTTGACCGGCACTCGTTTCTTTTTTGCAGGAACGGGTCTTGCGAACCAATCGAAATTCTCGAAAGAGACAACTATTGGTCGCACTATCGCTTCGTCTCTCTCATACCCGTATTGATGTGGGGGCTGGCTGTGCGCTCTGATCGGCCCCAGGTCCTGACGTGTGCAAACTGAACGTGACTATTGCTAAGTTTTCGTGAGGGGCCGTGTTCTGCGATCGTGCGCGTGCGCATCTCGTCTCGCGAACCGCGCGTAGATAGATAGATGTACCTCCCCTCTACCGGCGGTCGCTGCGGGCGCGGGCGCGGGCGCGGGCGGGGCGCGCGCGCTAACTGAGCGCGGCGGCGGGCGTGGGCGGGGGCGCGTGGCCGTGGGCGCGCGAGTGGGCGTGGGCGTGGGCGTGGGCGGGCGCGGGGTCGGCGCGCACGCCCGCCAGGTTGAGCAGCGCCTCGGCGGTGCGCCGCTCCTCGCCGCCGCTGTACGAGTGCTCGTCGCGCGCGCACCGCGATATCACCAGGTGCGCTTCCGGCGGCAACTGGTCGGAGGGAAATTATTATATTATCTATACTAATATTAATAAAATATTTAATTTTTTGTATGTATATTGTACTCGTGTGTTTGTAATGGATAAACTCATAATTTAATACACATCATCTATTTCTATAATAATATTATAAAGGAGCTATAAAATTTGTGAATTGTGAGCTTGTGACGTTGTAGACCGATCTCTGAATCTACTAATCCAATTTTGTAAAATTCTTTTACCAATAGAAACCCACGCTATTTGTGCGTGTGTGAGCGTCATAGGCTATATTGTAACACGGAATTCACGCGGGAACTCCAAAATTATTGCGAGGGGGGGGGGGAGCAGCTAGTGGATCGTCAACACGGTTATGGAGGTAGTGAGGGCCCACCTGTTCGAGCACAGCGGGCCCGTACTTCATGGCGAGCACGGTGGCGGCGGCGAGGTACTCGTCCGCGCCGGGCAGGGCGCGCGCCGCGTCGCCGCCCGCCAGCCGCCGCGCTAGGTACGGGAACAGCTGCGGGTCGGGTGCGTTGCTGGGGACGCCGCCCGGGGCGCACCCGCCGCCGCCCGGGGCGCACCCGCCGCCGCCCGGGGCGCACCCGCCGCCGCCCGGGGCGCACCCGCCGCCGCCCGGGGCGCACCCGCCGCCGCCCGGGGCGCACCCGCCGCCGCCCGGGGCGCACCCGCCGCCGCCCGGGGCGCACCCGCCGCCGCCCGGGGCGCACCC
Source organism: Zygaena filipendulae (assembly GCA_907165275.2). Taxonomy (NCBI): domain Eukaryota; kingdom Metazoa; phylum Arthropoda; class Insecta; order Lepidoptera; family Zygaenidae; genus Zygaena; species Zygaena filipendulae. The sequence goes on from OU015664.1 coordinate 8,932,033, forward strand.
GCCGCCGCCCGGGGCGCACCCGCCGCCGCCCGGGGCGCACCCGCCGCCGCCCGGGGCGCACCCGCCGCCGCCCGGGGCGCACCCGCCGCCGCCCGGGGCGCACCCGCCGCCGCCCGGGGCGCACCCGCCGCCGCCCGGGGCGCACCCGCCGCCGCCCGGGGCGCACCCGCCGCCGCCCGGGGCGCACCCGCCGCCGCCCGGGGCGCACCCGCCGCCGCCCGGGGCGCACTCCCCGCCCGGGGGCAGCTCGGCCGGCGCCGGCGGCACCGGCTGGCGGCCGAACGCCTGACCGACAATGCAACGGACATTTTTTTTCAAGTCAGATCGAAGAAGAAACAAATCAAATATTCTTTACTGTCACGAGAACCAGAAAATAAAATACATGGTGCGAGGGCGGCCTTATTGGCAACCTATACCTATATCTACTAGTAATATAATAATATATGACAAGAAAATAAAATAAAAATTGAAGTGAAATACAATAATAGACGATACTTTCGTTGCTTGGTCACCCTACTTTTCGTTCCGCCGCCATAATGGAATATGGATCGCATCGCCAACAGAGCATAGCAGCAGATTATCAGCGCCTCTAGCGGCAATGATGTAATTATTTTACGATATTTACGTTTATATCGTCAAACACTAATACCAGACCATAATATCATTAACTACATCATGAAATGATTAATTCTAAGAACAAGCCGCGACATCTATACTAATTATTATGCATTTACATTTGCTTAATTTTTTTCTCTTGAATTTGTATCGATAACATTATGACAAGAAGCTGTTCCCCGCAGTTCTACTTTGAATTTCAGGACTCCCTCGGGAATTATGAGGTAAAAAGTATGCCATATTACTCAGGAAGTCAGGAATAAAATGTGGCGATGGTGCGAAGAGATGTAATATGGATAGGCGTTTTATTAAGAATAGGGGTTAAAAATAAGAAGTATTACCTGTATTAATGTGGATCGATGCTGAGGGTCGACAGTCCAGAGCGAGCCTTTGCCGAGACCAGGCGCTGCTGCCACCTGTGGGACAAAAATGAAATTATTATGTAGGTATGAGTTTATAATATAGAAAGTTTTCACAAAATTGATACCATACTTTTGGTAATCTAAATAAATAAATTTAATAATATTATGAATGAGAGCTGTGACAAAGTCCTAGGTCACGAGCAGCTTACGATGAATCCTATTAAGTTTCTTGTTTGATCTGTATTTTTTTTTGTGATAAACAATTAATTATTGTTATTATCAACTAGCTGTGCCCAGCGGTTTCAGGTGAGTTTCAGGAACTCCAAAGTAGCCTAATTTACTCCTTATAACCATCAGCTAATTATTGAAAGTACGTCAAAATCGGTCCAACCGTTTCGGAGATTCACCCGCGTGAGTTTCGGAATACCCGCAGGAACTCCAAACTTTTTTCATATTCTTCTCCTTACGATAACAAACACAACAAAAAAGATTTAGCGAAATCGGTCCAGTCGTTCGCGCGTGATGTCGTGACCAAGGTAAATAGAGATTCATTTTTACTAGCTAGACTAGCTGCCCCACGGGTTCACCCGCGATAATTTCGAAGTTCCTGCGGAATTGTTCCATACGAACTTTGCAACACCTTTTCATCCCCCTTTGAATATTCAAAAATCCATTCTTATCGCATGCCTACGTCATACAAAGAACACATGCCCTCCAAGTTTCAGGTCTCTACGATCAGCGGTTAACGCTGGGCGTTGATCCATCAGTCATTCAGAACAAAACATTTTATATATAGTATAGAATAGATAGCGACCGTAACATTTATGGTATGCGTGTCACCTTATGGAAGCACTTGTTCAGGGACAGGTTGTGCCGGACGCTGTTCTTCCAGCCCTGCGGCGCGTGCTTGAAGTACGGGAAGTGGCGCACGATCCACGCGTATATCTCCTTGACGGGCAGCGCGCGCGCCGGCGCCGCCTCGATCGCCATGAATATGAGGCACGAGAACGAGTACGGCGGCTTGGCGTGCGCGGGGGCGGGCGCGGCGGCGCGCGGGGGCGGCGGCGAGCCCGGCGCCGGGGGCGGGGGCGGCGCCGCCGCGGGGGGCGGGCTGCCCGGCGGCTCCGTCTGCAACGGTGACGTAATATGGCGCTTGGACTAAAGAATCTATCTCTACTATCTATAAACGAGCAATTCTTATGGTCCCCCATGGTTTCACCCGCTGTAATTTCAGAGTTCCCGTGGGAATTTCGGGATAAAAGTACCCTATGTCACTCAGGACAACCGTGGCTTCCTAGTAGTGAAAGAATTTTTTCATTACTCGTACTCGGAAAGTAGGTCTGAAGTTGCCTGAGAAGCGGGTTGAAAGTAACACTTTTCAGCCCTAGGGAGAATCGCTTTCAACTGACAGCTGGATACTGCAGAAACTCAAGTTTTTTTTTATGTCATAGGGGGCATACTTACTGGCCAGTAGCACACCTAATGGTTGATTTATGTAAAATAAAATTCACTCATTTTTTTCTTCAGCTAATTCCTATTTTTATTTTGACTTTCCTTGCATTCGTATTGAAAAGCACAGTGTTATCCACGGGAGAAAGACTTATTTAGTCCCTCGATCTACTGGCGCCCTCGCTACGCTCGGGCGCCAAACCCCATCTCGGGACTAAAAAAGTTACTTTCACGCCTAGGATAACAATGTACTATTAAAGTCGCCTTAGTATATCCAAAGATTACCCCCTACAACGTCACAAATTCACAATTCACAAACTTTACCTCTTTATAATATTATTACTAGGTGACCCCCGCGGTTTCACCCGCGGTAATTTTGGAGCTCCCGCGGGAATTCCGGAGTAAAAAGTACCCTATGTTACTCAGGACCACTTTAGCTTCCTACCTATAATAAGTATATCCATAATATATGCATATTAACGGTTGTCGTAACGAATAAAGTTTATTTCATTTCATAGATACATAACAACCTCACAAACTTCGGAGTTCCCGCGGGAATTCCCGGATAAAAAGTACCTTATGTAATTTTCTGTACCTCTGACAACGTGTAGTAGGTATGCAATAATTAATTCTATTTCACCCGCGTTAATTTCGGAAATCCCGCGGGAATTCCGGGATAAAAGGTAGCCTATGATGTCCTTCTCTGTACCTACCTCTGACAACGTGCATGCCAAATTTCATCCAAATCCGTTCAGCCGTGTTTGCGTGATTAACAAACATCCAAACATCCACACTTTCACATTTATAATATTAGTAGAATGACCAGCATTTTTTTCTAATATCTCGAATCCCAGATGGAATTTCGAAAAAATCGAAACATGAGTATCTAAGTTAGACCCTTAGCAATACAACAAAAAAACCGCATTCAATTTGGTGAAGCACGAATACAAACATACAGACAGAACGTCTAAAAACTGTATATTTGGCTTCTATATCACTCATAGAGTCGCCTAAATTTATTTTTTTCTTATTTATCTCCCATGTAAAGACATCGACCACAATTTTATTATATGTATAGATATTGTAAAACCGTAACTAAGGATATGTATGTGGCTGTCAATTGAAATACCTATTTAAAAGATGACTTCTTGACAAATTATTATCTTTATCATCAAACACGTATGCTTTTACATATTGCAGGTATGAGGTAACACGTGAAGCGGTTACGCAAACGCAATACACAGTAGGTAGACACGGAGTGTTTTTGATGTGTTTGTGCGGCAATGAAGGTTAATCTTTTATGCTTTTAGCGGCAGAGGGGCGGCGCTACGAGATATGAAATACATTAGAGTTTATACCAATGACATTCTTCGTTCGTAACACGCGATGTTTTTTCACAATTTCAGACAAAATACATCACAATTATGTTCATACGGTCTCTATCGCTCTAAAATCTATAGATAGAAAAAAATAACGACATTAACAAAACAAAATATTTTAAACGTCAGATATGAGAAAAAAATATTTTCAGCAATTTCCCATCGGTTTGTTTCAAAGACGAGTCACTCAAAAAAGTAAAAAAAAAAATGTAAAAAAAATAATTCAATTTGTCTCAATGTACGCGAACACTAGTGAACGTAATTTTATCTAACGCGGTTTTCATAGTAACGGGCAGTTGGAAATTAGTGTTATCTAAACACGCGGCAGCGTGGCCAGCCAAGTTCAAAGAAAAAGGAACTTCGTTCCAAAAAGACCTGGCGTCTGTGTAATATTACACGAACCATTTCTATTCCACTTTAACATTTATGTTTTTGATGGGATAAAAACTTACCTTCACTATGACTTGACCACCGAACATTTTTGAATCTTCCATGTCGCCCTTTGTAAAATTTATACCTGCAACAATATAAAGTTACTCTCAATGTTTTATTTTTTTTTTTAATTTATATTATGTTGTACTAGCTGTTCCGCTGCACCCGCGATAATTTCGGAGTTCGTGCGCGAATTCCGGGATGAGAAGTGCCCTATGTATGACACTCAGGAAGTCGGGAACATTGTAGCATTCTATTGGTGAAAAAAATTCAAAATCGGTTCAGTAGAGAGAGAGATTACCCCCTACAATCTCACAAACTTTACCTTTTTATAATATACTATACTAGCTGTCCCCCGCGGTTTTACCTGCGGTAATTTCGGAGTTCCCGAAGGAATTCCGAGACGAGAAGTACCCTAACGACGTAGTACTTTGACGACCCGATTGGCGCAGAGGTCACCATGCCTACCCGCTAATCAAGGGGTTCCGGATTCGATTCCCGGTGGGGGTGGACTTTGTGTGATGAACACAGGGTTCCATTTTCCAGTCTGGGTGTGTTTATATATGTATAGTATAATATATAAGTAATTCTATGTAGTATATACCACGTTTGCTTGGTTTCCACGACACAAGCTAATAATAGCTTACTGTGGGATCAAGTAGATCTGTGTGTTATGATGTGGATTATTATTATTATTATTATTACCCTATGACACTCAGGAACATTGTAGCATTCTATTGGCAAAATAATTTAAAAAATCGGTTCAGTAGATCCAGAAATAACCCCCTACAACCTCACAAACTCACTAACTTCACCTCTTTATAATATATTAGCTGTCCCGGCGATTTAATTAATTTCACTAGCATTTAACGCATTTCAGAAATAGTACCTCTCAGTAAATTCCGGTCCTGAAGCCAGCTCAGGCTGGTGAGGTCGTCGTCGTGGTCCGCCGGCGGTAGGTTGCCAGCGTTCCCGCCACACGCAACCCTGGTAAAGTTTTCGAATTTGTCATTAGTCATTTTGTTATGTTTAGACTTGTGTAGATCTTAAAAAAAAAGTTATTTAACATTTAAATGATAAATTATATCAATAGTTTATCTTTAGTTTATCTCTCATTTTATTCTTAATAGCTTCGTGTGATCTCAGCTACATTACACCTTCGCCTCCGGCTCGATCCGCAATGCTGCCTCGAATTTAATAACCAACCTAGGTATTGTATGATAATGTATTATGCTAGCTGTCCCCCGCGGTTTCACCCGCGTTAATTTCGGAGTTCCCGCGGGAATTCCAGGATGAATTATACGTATAAACCTTCCTTTTGAATCACTCTATCTATAGAAAAAACCGCATCAAAATCGGTTGCGTATAGTTTTTAAAATCTAAGCATACGTAGGGACAGACAGACAGCGGGAAGTGACTCTGTTTTATACTATATAGTCTGTTTTATACTAGGTAGTGAAGTGATTTGCCTATGGTAACAAGCGTGTTGTGTGACGAAGAAAAAAAAACATATGCGTCGAATTGAGAACCTTCTCCTTTTTGGGAAGTCGGTTAAAAATACCTAATAATTTTTTACCTAATAACTGACCGTCCGGTTAAACGAATCGGGTACCTATTGTCATAGGTACGTGTAATTTGAAGTGTAATTAAAACAAGCAATGCGATGTCTAACTTGCGCCTCAACGGAGGATTCCTATTGGTCGACGAAACTAATGTGTACTTACACATTTTAAATGATTTTCTTTTTAAGTTACGTTTGTCTATAGGCTAGATTGTCTGTGGTATATAAACAAGATGTGGAAGAAGTTCCGCTCTAAGGCGTCTAAAAACGCACAACGATGTTCTAGCCCATCATCTAGCCAGTGTGTCTGACAAATAAAGTTATCACAGTAGAAGACGTCCGTCGCCGTTTCACCCACTAACCTAGCGAAGTGATACGTTATCGCTTATGAACGTCTTAAATAAGCGTTTGGCATTGATCGATAAGGACTTTATAGGCCAGCCTAAGTTAAGCGAACCTCGTGATGAGTGACTGAATGATAAGTCGGGACTTGCAAATTTTAGCACCTGTTTTATCATAATAACATAGATAAATAATAAAAAGACTGATAGGTGAATTTAACATAGATTTTTCATTATATTGACATTTACTGATTGCGTTGATCAACAAACTCTCCCCTGGGCCCTGTGGTTTGGATGACTCGTACGGGTGTTGGTTCGATGCTCAAATACAAAATCTTTATCTTTATAGGTAATTTTTGTGTATTTCTCCTAAGCGGCTAGAACGATTTTGATGATTTTTTTGTATGCTTGCTTGCTTGGCTTTGCTTTGCTTTGTATGCTTGCAACGATGTGCTGGAGCCTTTTGTGTTGCTGTTTTCGAGATCCAGAATTTCCCCAGGCGAATAGGGCAGCGGAAAGTCAGTATTTAATAAAATTATTTGCAAAAATAAGTGAATGACCGATGGTCTGGGTGATTAACTTACGCCGGCTGGGGCATTTCGTGTTCCGAATCATCTGATCCGTCTTCGATGTCGTCGAAGTTGTCTATGACCCGGCCGGAGACCTCGAGCCGGCGCAGCGAGCGCCCGCTGGAGGCGACGTGGCGCGCGATCTGGCGTATCAGCCGGCGCGGCAACGGGAGCGACGCGCGCGCACCACGCGCCGGGGACCCGCCGCGCTCACCACGCATTGGCGCCATCTGGGAAGAGTTGGTCTCATTTTATAACGCCCACGGTCCAAGGGTTCCTGTTTGGATCTCTGAGTTCTCTAACCTAGCCATAGACGTAGCTAGCGGTAGGGCAGGGTAGGCAATGCTCTCCCAAGAAAAAATCATAGTGTTGAAGATTTAAGCGCTTATTACATTTTACAATTTGTCAAACACCAATTTAGGAAATCGGAAGGTGTAATAGAAGTTAGAACAGTTGATTTCGATTTAGGATCAGTGAGTGAGAGAGAGAGAGAGCGAGTGATCACACTACATTAAAATGTACCCAAGAGTAGTCGATTTAGGATACAATTTAGTGTAGTGTGATCACTCGCTCTCTCTCTCACTCACGCACTGATCCTAAATTGAATCCGATCTAGATTCCCTAAATTGGAAATAGTGTAATAAGCCTATTAAACTGTGGTCTAATCGTTATTCTTTAATGATGATAGATGCCATAATATTATGGTAAATAGGAAGTTAAATGAATTGCTACATTAAGATTACTGAGCGTCGTCAATTATGATCTCTCATTACGCGACTGTGGTTTTTCAGCTGGACGGCTGTTGGCTGGTCTCAAGAATGTCTAACGCATCACGTCTTATTCTAATGTTAACCCGAGAGTCGGGACTTAAGCTACCTACAAGCCAAATTTCATTCAAATTAGTTTTTGCTCAGACATTTGATACAATCTACATGGTAATTGCTGGGCGTCGCGGCGCTATTTATTTATTAATTAAACACAAACAGGGGTTCCCAAGTATGCGTCAGGGCGTAGCAGCGCTATTTATATACATATTTACTAGCTGTCTCCCGCAGTTTCACCCGCGGTAATTCCGGAGTTTCCGCGGGAATTCCAGGATAAAATATAGATATAAACCTTCCTCATGAATCACTCTATCTATTGGTTGAAACCGCAATAGCTTGGTTAACGATAGCGGTTATTTCGTTCAGAATATAGCGAATTTCTTTATATTATAAGGGTGTGGTCGGTAAAAATACAACCTGCTAAGGGAATCGCATAAAAAAAGATCGGGAAACAGATAATTTGGCTACAGAAAACGAAAGCGAAGGTCATGCTCATAGCATCACAATACACAAGCGTCGTGATCGGTTTAATAGACGGCTTAATAGAGAATTTAACGATTTCTGTTTATCATTAACGCCTTGGTTAGATTAATTCGTTTCACACAGAATTTCTGAACTACTGTGTCATAATTTAGGACGTCATTCACATGGATATTAAGGTCGGAAATAGCTATCACGATTCACGGCAGGTTTCGTCATTTATTTAGTTAAGAATTACTACTGGGTGTGCCTCGCGGCTTCGCCGGCGTAAAATCGGTATTCCCTCGAGAATTCTTTGTTCCCAGATAAGAATAGCCTATGTTCTTTCTCAGGATGAAATGTATCTCGTTGCTAAATTTTATCAAAATTTGCTCTACTACTAGAACTACTCAACCGATCATGATGAAATTTTGCATGCACGTTGTCAGGGGTACAGAAAAGGATATAGAATGCTTTAATCCCGGAATTCTCGCGGGAACTCCGAAATTAACGCGGGTTAAACCGCGGACAACAGTTTATTATTATTTTTATAATATAACTAGCTGTCCCCCGCGATTTCATCCGCGGTAATTTCGGAGTTCCCGCGGAAGTTGCGGGAAAAAAGTACTCTATGTCCTTCAGTTCCCGAGGGAATTTCGGGATAAAAACTATCCTATCTTTTAAGTTGGTTGCAAAATTTTATCAAAATCCGTTCAGTAGTTTCGGAGTCCATCGCGGACAAACAACGTGACACGTGATTTATATATATTAGATTATTGTATTATGCGTGTCTACGTTGTTTTTTGAGCTCAAATACAAAATTATTCAACTACCTATTGTTATTACTGGGCCACGCTGGCTCCGTGCAGCTCTATTTCTGACATTCGGCGAGGCGGCTTCCCTGTCCTAGGGTATAATGTCGTAAATATACCCGCGCATAAAAATACTCGGTCACGGGTCGGATAACATTTCGGCAAAATTACACTTTCGTACTTAGTCACAATAATTAAGTCTGGATGTAGCTATTTGTAAATAATGTAATAGATAAGTTATCTAACAGAATAAAAATAATTATAATTTTTTGTGTGTCTATGTACACAATAATATTATATCATTCAAATCTATATAACGGCTTTTCACTAAATGCATTTTTAGAATTTTTCTCTGTCTGTCTGTTTGTTCCGGCTAATCTCTGAAATGGCTGGACCGATTTAAGCGGGACTTTCCCTGGCAGATAGCTGATGTTACAAGGAGTAACTTGGGCTATTTTTATTTTAGAAAAAATAGTTCACGAGGGAGTTCCGAGACTCACGCGAGTGAAACTGCGGGGCACGCTAGTAATAATAATAATAAATAAAATAGTTTTCACTATGCATTGTATGTATTTAACATCGATACATAACACCATTGGTCAAGTAGTTAGCGAACTTGACGCGCTTACTCCATGTATCGCGGGTTCGATGCCCCAGTTAACATTTATGTGATTAACATTAAGAGAATCACTCCGATCCGAGACGCGTCGCGAGTAGGTATTTGCAAAAAGTCTATCTGTTTCATGCCGCTCTGCTACCGTGCGATGCGTGCGATAGAGAGACTAGAGGCGAGTGCCTAATTTTTCCTTCTGAAATATTGTTTCGGGCCAAACCTTTTCTACCCCCCTAAACCTTCACTAAATGAGACAATTTTGGTGTCATTCGATTCAGTACACCTTAATCTAGGGCTGTACGTTTTTCTAATTTAGTAATTCAGTTTAGTTTAACTTTAATAAATTAAAAAACTCGAGGAAGATTTTTTGTAAAAAATATGGATATTGAGATGCTAATAACTTTTGTTATAAGCAATATTTCTTTAAAATCAAAACGTACAGCCCTAGTTATCCAATACATCAATAACATGTAAAAAAATCATCAAAATTGGTCTATGTTTAAGGGGAGATAAACGGTTTGGCTTTTTGTATGAAAATTTGCACGCACACGATCGTCTTAATTATGTTTACCCTGTGTATGTTGGAATTATATACAAAAATTAATTACAGAGTCGTATTGTACTCGGCTAGTAGTACCAATTCCCCTTCCTACAACCATAAGTATAAAAGTCGTGTGATGTAGCCAATGCCTCCCTTACTACTCTCCTTTTGAATCAGGACATAGACGTGTGTAACTCAAGTGTGAATGAGCAAATAAATACGTATAATCTTTGTTCAGTCTAAACGTTTTCTTTCTTTCACATAACCAATTTCAATAGGTTATGGGCCCAGTCTAACGTGATAAGTTAAAGTTATTCTGCGTTTGTGTTTCTATATTTTTGGTTTAATCAGTGAAGTAATTTTATGGAATTTAAAATCTAAAATTCTAAAGTAAAGCATAATATATTAAACCGACAAAAGTATAGTGTCTGGAAGTTTAGAATATACCTACGTTCGTTGTTAAACTAAATCAACGTTATTAAAGTGATTAACGAAGATCCGGCTGTGTAATGTGAAGAATGACAGAAAAATATATATAATCCAGTTGTCAAAAGTATTAAATGTTGAAAATAAAACTGATAACAACAAAAGAAGAAAAATCGAAAGTGCGAAACCTAAATCGCATCACTACTTATAAAAATTACTATTATAAAAACAAATATTTGAAGAAACCTAATTTGGTTAAATGTTTTCATTGTGAGCGCAAAGGGCACTTGAAAAATGATTGTAAAATGATTGTTATCAAAAATCAGTTCAGAAAACCAACACAAGAAGAACTGTTGAAGCCGTTGAGATGACTCAAACACCATCTACTATAAATTATTTTTTTTGGAATTTGCCTTTATGATCGGCAATTACGAAAATGATGGTCACGAAAATTAAATATCCTGTTATTGGATTCCGACGCATCGGATCACACTACTAACAGGGACGGTTGATTCAATAATTTTACGTTTTTGAATCCTCCTTTAAAAAAAAATTTCAGTTGCCAAATTAAGTCATTTATTTCATTTCAGCTACAAAAAGAGGCTCTATAAAGGTTACCAGCAATTTGGGCATTGAAGATATTTTGGAAGGTGTACATTATTGTCCTGAAGTTCCATATAACTTGCTTTTGGTTTCTAAGATGCAAAAGGCAAGGCATTATAAAATTATAATCAAGGAACGTGAATATGTAAAGAAGGTAAAACCGTAATAAAGGGTGAGTCTAGAAATAATTTAATTTTCTGGTCTTGTAATGATAAATAATTTTTGTGAAGCCTTCAATATATATTGGAAACAGTCGCGATTATCCTTTAATCTTGCTAAAGATAAAAGTTAAATAACTCGACCACTTTATGTGGTGCACTCAGACGTTTGCGGTCCTATCACTCCTTCTACCGTTGACAATAAAAACTATTTTGTGTTATTTCTTGATCAATACACTCATTATTGTGTTGTTTACTTGTTGACTTATAAATCAGACGTGTTCTCGACTTTTTGAGGATTTTGTTACTAAAAGCGAGGTGAAACTTAATTTAAAATTAGTCTGATCTGTGATATCGGTGGGGAATATTTATCTACCGAAATGAAAGACGTAAACAAAAGGGCATTGCATATTATTTATCAGTTCCTAGAACAGAACGATGTTTAGAGCGAAAGGTACGAACTATTATTGATAAAGCCCGGTCGATGTTAAGTGGTGTCAAGTTAAACTTAAACAAAAAAATTTGGGGCGAGACTGTTTTAATAGCGGTGCATTTAATTAATATGACACCTACTAAAGCTTTGAAACAAATTCAAACACCAAATTGAGTTGTGGCACACCTAATAAAAAAAAAAAAACCTCAATTAAAGTATTCAAAGGTTTTTGGTTCGACTGTGTATGTTCACAACAAAACCAATAAAAATAAATTCGATGATAAGTCATGGTAAGGAATGTTGGTGGGTTATGAACCAAACGGTTATAAAGTTTGGAATGAAAACTGCGAAAAGTTTGTAACTGTCAGGGATGTTAGTGTTAAAGAAACTAACTGGTCTCCAGGCCTCTCGGAGGTGCTGAAAGGAATAGTGATGAATATTCCTATGACAAAACTGATATTATAGACGGACGGTCAAAATCAGTGTCTTTAAAGTTTTTAACTGACAGATTAAAATCAGATACATAGTTCGAAATCTGATGAGCGTAAACTCGCTAGTAAAATTCGCAAAGGTAGTGTTTTGAACAATACCTATACAAGTTTCGAACGATACACAATCTTAGTGACTACATGGTGGCAACATAATAAACCTACTGTGATTTCAATAAGACTCATTATTCAATGCATACAGTTGTTAATATTCAATGAAACGTTAACCGCTATGTTTTATGCCATGCAATATAAGTCTTTAATTCCATTTCCTAAGACTTAATAGATTGTCGTTACAAGATTGAAAGTAACGATACCTACCTCTAATAGTGACGTACAATCTCAAAGTTCTGTTATGCACATTGAGTTACTATAATAATAGTTCAATGGTTATGCCAAACATAAACAAAATTATTTTAACGGTTTAAGGATGACAGGCTTAAAAAAAAAAACCGCTCTACTATTTCTTACTACGAAGGCGATGATGATTACATAATGTGTGTGCAAACTATTTTGTCTGAAATTCCAACTTCTTTTGATGAAATAAAAACTAGATGTGATAAATCTCAGTGGGAAGTTGCAATTAAAGACGAATTGGATTCACTTTCAGTAAATAACACGTGGACATTAGTGCCATGACCACAGAATAAAAACATCGTAGATTGTAAGTGGATATTCTCTATCAATAATAAGACTCGACGAGTTTGGAAAACCTTGAATAAAGCGCGTTTAGTTGCTCGAATACCAAGAATATCTAACGGATTACAATGAGACTTTTGCACCGTTGGCTAGAATTGATAGTTTTAGATTTTTAATTAGTTTTGCAAATCAGTAGAATTTATTAGTTCATCACATTGACGTAAACCTGCATTTAAAGGAATTTAAAGGAATTTAATTTAAAGGAACATTATGGAAATTCCTAAAGGTGTAAACTATAAAAACAATTATGTCTCTAAATAAAATAAAGTGCTGTATAAGCGCTCTATTCTATTCTATTCTATTCTATAAAGCGCTGTATGGTTTTGTTTTTAAATTTAAATAAAGCGCTGTATGGTTTAAAGCAGGCAGCTAGATGCTGGTTTGAAATCTTTGAACAGTCATTGAAAGACAGAGGCTTTCAAAACTCATCAGTAGATAGATGTTTATATGTACTTAACAATGCGCATATAAATACAAATGTCTATGTAATACTATATGTCGATCACATAGTTTTGGTGTGTGGTATAATTCAAATTTTAAATGAGTTTAAAGTTATTTAATGACTTAATTCAAATGTTGGATCTTAAAGAAATGAAGTTATTTCTTGGTATCAAAGTTACTAGATACAATGATAAGATAACAGTAGTTTAAAACTCATACATAAATACAGTATTAAATAAGTTAAATATGAGTGACTGTAATCCAGTTAATACACCTCTGTAAAATAAGTTAAATCATAAAGCTTTGAATTTCAATGAAAAATATGATGCCCCTTGTAGAAATTTCTTGGGATGTTTGATGTATGTCATGTTATGTATACAACCAGACCTAAGCACAAGTGTAAATATATTGAGTAGGTATACTCGTAAAAAAATAATAAGGAATTGTGGCTCTGTCTGAAAAGAGTACTTAGATATTTGAAGAGTACAAATAATTTAAAGTTGACGTACAAATGATGTGATTTGATTTGATGTGATGTTATGTAAATACCATACTCTTATGTAGGTATGTAACCCCAATCAGAGGGTGGGTGGAAGTAATACAAGTGATAGAAAAAGTACCACTGGGTATTTATTTAAACTGTTTGATAAGTGTTCATTTTTACTTGGAATACAAAGAAACAAGTGTCAGTAGCAGCCTCTTCGACTGAGGCGGAGTATATGGCATTATTCGAAGCTGTTAGATAAGCTTTGTGGTTAAAATCTCTAGCACTCAGTATTAATATTAATATCACAAAACCTATTATTATTTTTGAAGATAATAACGGCTGTTTAAGTATTGCAAATAACCCAATCAATCACAAGAGATCAAAACACATAGATATAAAATATAATTTTTCTAAGGAACAAATTGAGAAAAAGGTAATAAAATTGTGTTATATTCCCACAGGTAAACAGTTGACAGATGGACTAACTAAACCTTTAGCAGCTGCTTCTTTCCAAGCCATGAGAGCTGATATGGGCTTGGAATAACATTATTACTTGTTCCATAATATTTGTTTGTTTATAAAATATTTTTTTTATTAACATGATCTGATTAGGTTTTTCTGGGTTTTCCCTAATCCTGCGCAGCGAATGCTGGATCATGGTATTGTTATTCTCCCAGAGTACACTATGAAGTTACATGCGTACTATTTTGTGTTTATTGAATTGTATAAATATCCTTGTTATATGATATTGGCATTTGGCATACTTAAATTAATTTTTGAGGGGGCGTGTTGGAATTATATACAAAAATTAATTACAGAGTCGTATTGTACTTGGCTAGTAGTACCAATTCCCCTTCCTACAACCATAAGTATAAAAGTCGTGTGATGTAGCCAATGCCTTCCTTCCTACTCTCCTTTTGTATCAGGATATAGACGTGTGTAACTCAAGTGTGAATGAGCAAATAAATACGTATAATCTTTGTTCAGTCTAAACGTTTTCTTTCTCTCACATAACCAATTTCAATAGTGTATGTGTATGAAATTTATTGAATTTTAAAATAAGAACACTGATCGAAAAATTCTTCATTACAACATGAGTGAAGCCACAGATCAAACTTTGTATTATTATAATGAGTGACAAAAAACAAGACTTCAAATTTGTGTAAAGCAAACTGAAGTCATGTGAACTAAAACTGATAGAATTCGCAACTATATACCGGTACTTACACATTTTAAGGATAAAACTGAGGACATTTTATGACTTCTTAAATGGAAAAATATCACCACAAAACATATAAAACATAATATTGCAAACAAATATTGATTTATTTATAATAATTTTACTTCAGTAGTAATGAAGAATTTATAGATTAGAACAAAAACACTATAGCCAGTTGGAACACAACATTGCCTACAAAGATGCTGGCTAGTAATTGGGATTTGAAAAGGAAACTTACAAAATTAATTTAACCTACAGTTACTTTGAGATTTATATTTTTCGAGCTGTGCCTACATCTGCATTCACCAAATACAAACTTGTTACAATAATAATACATAATGTAATAATAAATAAAACATAATTACATTTATGGTCAACTTTAAAAAATATTTGACCAGGCTTCAAGACAATGAAGTTGGTTTTTTTTTTGCTTTTAACTGCATAATATATAATTATAGGTATTATGGGTTTGCTTCTATCTATATAAGGCAATAAATCTTATTGTATTGTTTCAATACTATTAACATCAATTTACTTGTTTACACATATTACAAAATACAATTGTTATTAAAATATCCAACTAGAAAGGGTTTTCTTTTAGTGTAGTTCTTATAACATTTTTTTTTTACATAACAGATTAATAATTCTTGTCATAATATAAAAAATGTACCTACTTGTAGGTATATTTAAACAGTATCACACATTGCCTTCAACTGATTGCAGTAATAGCAAGATAAAGTGATTGTGAGCTTCTAATCACAGATAGTTGTGTCAGGAATGTGTTCTCTGGTTAAATGGCATTGGTAATTTTAAAATTCATCTTTTTTTGTAAATATTTAAAAAAGACACAAAGTGATAAATTTAGAATTCTTCCAGGAAACTTGAACAGGACCAATGTAGGTCAAAGGTCTACAACCACACTACATATAGTCACAAAACCACTGAATAATTATTTGCAAGGTTGATGTAATACATAATATACAAACTGACACTATCAATACAACACAATCAAGGTCATTGTAGTTTGTAAGAAATCAAAATATGAAACCAATACATACATTGATAAACAAGGCTGAGTGGAGTAGAATCAAAGTCCAAACAACATTACCATAATAATACACCACAAAATAAAATGATAAGCAATAATATGCTTCTTGGGGAGGGAACCCCAAACCGCCCTTAGCAACGCGAAAATATCGAAGTAGTGGTGTGATGTAACATGCAACCAACTGTGCTGACAATCATGTGTTTTTCTAATCAGTGGGTCAGCAATCAGGGGCGTCAACAACGTGTTGCTAGGAAACTGGGGCTCGCACCGCGTGCGCGATTGCGTCGTGCGAACCGAGCGCCGTGGCCCGACGTGGAAGCTACACGCGTGAACTGCACGTGCTGAACAATACCACCACCGACCGACGCACTAACAATCAGAATCACGAAGGGTAGTTACATAACGACAGGGACTGTCCACACAATTGTGAACTCTTCAGAAAAATGTTAAATAACACCCGTTCCATAATTAGAAGGAGCGCCGTCCCGATGTTAATATGTCTCGATAACATTTATAGAACCGCATGTAAACGATACTATTTTCTTGTTCGAACGATGAATTGAATGCAGTGTTTGATTTATGAATACATGTTTACGTTTCGCATGTATAAAGAGCGAATAAGGAAATGCGTAATAAATAAATCTTAATTGCAATTATTTTTTACGATAAAAAAGCAAAAATGTATGTCTTATTATATAAAAAGAATAAAGAGAATCTATTCTTAAAATTATATTAACCTTAATAACTCACCTTTAAATTGTATTGAATTGTTTGAAACGTACCTACTAATTTAATTACAAACAAAATAACATTCCGATTTTCGCGTCTTTCGCGATCAACTTTCGACACCCAAGCAAACCATAAACTATAGACTTACCAACATAAACATATGATTCAAATTCATTATGTCAAAAAAACAAAATCATTGCCTATGATTAATTTTAACAAATCAATACTCCAACGATATCACAAAAATGGTACCTACATCAAAATACGAACAAAGAATAGAAACTATTACCTACTATCCTACTATTACAGTGTGAGTATCACTCGAGTGTAATAATAAGTGCAGGGGCCGTATTTTTGAATCGCTCGAATTACTTTTCGCACACGGAATCGCAAAATTCACGTGTGAATGCTTAAAAAATGTATGAGCATTCGCACGTGAATTCGCGATTACGTGTGTGAAAGTAATTCGAGCGATTCAAAAATACGGCCCCTGGCTGCAGTTGTATTAATTTTATCTACATAATATGCGTTAAAAAAATTCCAGGGGATTAAACCCGAGAAAAGCCTGCCGTTTTCAGGTTTAAGCCCGATAAAAGACCGTAAAAATCTAAGGCCATGGAGTTTTATAGATAAGTCGATTTTGACGAATATGTTTATTTACTGGCAACAAAAATTTTTCTTTTGATGCTTTGACCAAAAAGATATAAACACGTTGAAATTGACGACTTGACGTGGACTTCATTAGATGGCCTGCTGCCTGCATTTTGCAATGAAGTTGAAAGTTGAAAGGGTTTTTTATAATTAAGCGTAAAAATTAAATAGAGAAGATAGTTATTACAGCCCGAAAGAAGCCAGATTTCGATGTGCTAAAGCACGATGGCTTTTAATATTGTAAGTACACAGATTGGAGTAAACTACGGCAGTTCGTTGCATTGACAGCCGTTCAATCTATGTGCCGGAATTGCTGATGTGTTTTCTGTTTTTCCAACCTAAGATATACCTCGATTTTCTTTGTATATTGCAGAAAATGTGTGGAATGCTAAGTGTGGTGCTGGCGTCATTACTTTTAAGTCAGTATACGGACGCGGCGGCGGTAATATCAATAGATTTTGGTTCGGAATGGATGAAGGTTGGTATCGTGTCGCCTGGGATCCCTATGGAGATAGTGCTGAATAAGGAGTCAAAAAGGAAGACACCAGCTGTGGTGGCATTCAGGGACGATGTAAGAACATTTGGAGAAGACGCAGTGACTGTTGGCGTCAGATTTCCCAAAAACGCATACAGGTTTCTACTAGATCTGCTTGGGAAGACCTATGATCATCCATTGGTTCAAGCGTATCGGTGAGTCAAAGCTTATTAGCTTATAATCTTTCAAGAAAATTATAAATAAAAAAATTGAAAAAGGTTGTTGGTTGCATTCATTGTAATGTTTTTAAAATGGAATGGAATCTTATTAGAAAGAAAAAGTAAGGTTTACCTTTACCTTTATTTTCTTCTCCTTTGTAATAGGCTAGTTTCCTAAATTTTCTTTTTTAGTCCGTTTTGTAGATTATTAAAAAATATTGGACACGTATTTTTTTATTTTTTATGTAACCAAAAAATAACGGAGATATATAAAGTCGAAATTTCACATGACGTCACGCCTCGCTACAGTTTGTTCGCACGTTATAGCGAGCTGTGACATCACGAGTCCCCCACCCTAAACTTTAATGCGCTTTATCTATGCATATTTCCATTATTTTAAAAAAGCAAAAAATACGTGTCTTTAATTTTTTTATTATCTAACTGATGGACTAAATAGAATTTTGATTTTTTTACCCAGGAAACTAGCCTATTTTATTCAAATTCAATTCAAAATTCAATGCAAGTTTGATGTGGTTGTACTTTGTATTCTCTGTGATGTTATTAAACAATAAACCTACTTACAAATAAATAGCATTATGAAATATAATAATAATTATATTATTTTGAATTTAAATTATACTGTCTATTCCATTATTACATCATTACATTCCATTGTTGCATGATGAACTCCACACTAGACCAGTGTTCCTGTAATGTGGTCAATTTAAAATGGTTCTATAACATTGTTACAGAGAACGGTTTCCATATTACAACATAGTTGCATCAGACCGTGGCACACCCGAGTTTGTGCATGATGATGACACCAGGTTCACACCTGAGGAGCTTGTGGCACAACTCTTGGTCAAAGCCAAGGATTTTGCAGAGATAAATCACGGTACTTATGTACATATTATTCATTACAGCATTTTTCACTGTCACCTTTGAGATTAATTTTCATTATGTTAAGAGACAATTTTTAAACTTTAAAAAGAGACCTTGCCAGTGTTTTTTTCCCCTCAAAGTTGATTTTGAATAACACAGATTATTGGTTTTGGGTTCCAGGTCAACAAATAAGTGAATGTGTGATCACTGTGCCTGGATTTTTCAATCAAGCTGAGCGCCGTGCACTCAAAGAAGCAGCTTCACTTGCTGGCTTGAATGTACTGCAGTTAATCAATGATTACACTGCAATTGCCATCAACTATGGCATATTTAGAAGGAAGGTATGTGTGTGTGTTTGTGTTATATTATGATAGTTAAAACAGTTATGTATACAAATCATTGAAATGAAACTTTTCTGTCTGTGACAACAATATTAGATTTGATTTGAAGGACAGAATCCAAAAGTTATTTTTGTACTTAAAAAATTGCTTAAAAATTGTTTCTTCATTAGGAAATCAATGAAACTGCATGGCATGCTCTATTCTTTGATATGGGTGCAGCATCAACCAAGGCTGCATTGGTGGAGTATAAGACTGTCAAGATAAAGGACAAGGGTTACGTAGAGACAGTGCCGCAACTTCAGATCTTGGGAGTTGGCTATGACAGGTGTGCATGATAACTTGTGTTGGATAAAAATAATGGATGAGATTATTACAGTTCAAATAGGAATTTTGTCTTAGTTTTGTCTCAACAGAAAACAATCTAGATAAATTTAAAATGTAAGATTTTTTTCAGAACTTTGGGTGGGTTTGAAATGACATTGCGTTTGCGCGAGCACCTAATCAAAGCTTGGGAGGCGACTGGGGGTGGTGACGTCCGATCTTCCCCACGGGCTATGGAAAAACTCCTGCGTGAAGCAGAGCGATTGAAGATCGTTCTGTCGGCGAATACAGATCACTATGCACAAATCGAGAACTTACTGGACGACAAAGATTTCAAAGTTCAGGTAATTACTACTTTGTAATAGTATTTGTTCAACTATGATTTGAATGTATGTCGTATTGTCACAGTTTTTCTCTCGTTTTGTTTGAATTTATTACCCCTCTTTCAACATGAAACCTAATGCTTAGCTTAAATTAATTTGGTAAGTTGTGCCTTGCAATTAGATATATTATAGCCGGTTAGCTGCGATAGTTTGAAATATGTCTATTCACTAGGACTTGGCTCTTAGCAAGAAGCGAAGCTCTTTTTAGTGTAGCCGTAGCCTTGTATAATTTATTTATTGAAAGAACTTTTGCACTTTATCATACAAAAGGTGGACTTAATGCCTAAGGCGTTCTCTACCTTTGAGTACTGTGGTGACTTCTATCCCGCAAATCACAAACTACAACGAGGCGAAGAATACTAACTACGTGAATCACGCTAACGAAGTTTTCACACTGCACTGCATATAATATGACCTCCGTAGTCCGACGATCCACAGTTGGAGCCGCGGTTTCCCGGGCATACCACCTCGCTCGGCGGGAAGCTTCCCCTTTGGTGGCGGTCGAGCCATATCATTCATCCCGCTCCCGCTACAATCCCTATTGTTATCGGTCCAGGTGACCCGGGCGGAGTTGGAGGAGCTGTGCTCGGACCTGTGGGCGCGCGTGGCGGGCGTGGTGCGGCGCGCGGTGGCGTCGGGCGGCGGCGCCGGCTCGGGCGCGCGGCTGGTGCTGGCGGGCGGCGCGGCGCGCGCCCCGGCCGTGCACGCGGCGCTGCTCGACGCCGTCGGCCACGAGCCGGCGCGCTCCATCAACGCGGACGAGGCCGCCACCATGGGCGCCGTCTACAGGTGACCTACCTGACGCCATGCGCGTGCACAGGGGGGAGGGGGGCATAGGGGTCATGGTCCTGGTCCTGCCGCGGCCGGAATGGCGGGGGGAACGTATTCACTTCCACAACACACACAAATCTACTTGATCTATCTATCTTAAGTAATCTATTTCTAATTTTGTAAAATTTTATTTGTAACCATTATTATTATTACTAGCTTTTCCCGCGGTTTCACCTGCGGCATAGATAATATAATACTATATTAGTCCTGCGGTAATTATCACGACACAAGCTTCTAGCTTATAGTGTGGGATCAAGTAGATCTGTGTGTTGTGTTGTGAAACTGAAGTATTAAAAAGAATGAGAGCGACAGTAATAATCACAGAGCAAATAACATGTAGGCGGGCCAGGCGCGCTACCGTTGCAATGGAAGTTAGAGCAAATGCTCTAACTTGCCCAAAACTTCTTTTGCTGCCACCCCAAGTATATTTACCACAATACTCCCAAAACTGTAAAAACATAACCATATGGAGTTTAATACATTTCTTGACGTTAATTAATGTTTTAGTGCGTAATGAATAGTTTCGTGTGCGAAAATTCCCCAACGACT
Organism: Zygaena filipendulae; assembly: GCA_907165275.2. Taxonomy (NCBI): domain Eukaryota; kingdom Metazoa; phylum Arthropoda; class Insecta; order Lepidoptera; family Zygaenidae; genus Zygaena; species Zygaena filipendulae. The sequence goes on from OU015664.1 coordinate 8,953,372, forward strand.
CTGGTTTTCATCTATTTTCATACTAAAGTTTTTTTGGCGGGAATCAAAGATGGCGGTCCGGTCATTTATTTTCATGTCGATAAAAATGGTTAAATATAGATTTTGTTGTGTTATAAGGTGCTGTATTGGATAATAATTTTCACAGTGACGGTTTTCTATGTGCTCAAGAATTTAAATGACATTTCAAACTGATTTCTTTACTTTCCTCCAAGAGCTCCGAGAAAGTTCTTGCAAGCTATAGTACAGTGGCTTGCAATTTCAAACCTTATAACGAAGCATTTTATTAAAAAATACATTGATCTAATTAATTTTACTTGAAACTGGCCAAATGCATTATATGCGAAAGTCCATAAAAATGAAGAAAGAAAGAAGAACTAAGTTGATGTCCCTTCTATCTGTTATTCTCTGTTCTGTGCTTATCGTGCTGCGTGTGTGTGTGCGTGCGTGTCGGCAGGGCGGCGTCGCTCGCGACCGGCTACAAGGTGGCGCCGCTGAACGTGCGCGACGCGGTGCTGCTGCCCGTGCAGGTGGTGTTCACGCGGCGCGCCGACGGCGGCGACAAGCTGGTGAGACATACCATGATCTATACTAATATTAGCTCCGCCCAGCGGTTTCACCAGCGCGAGTATCGGAATTCCCGCAGGAACTCCCAATTTTCTTCAATACAAACCTTCCCTGAACTTCCAAGAATATTTCATTATCGAAATCACCCAAATCGGTCCAGCCATTCTCGAGTTTTAGCGAGACAAACGAACAGCATTTCTTTTTTATAAATATAATTATAGACTGTAAAGAGGGGTTATCTCTAGATCTACCGAACCGATTTTGCAAAAATTCACTTATAGGAAGCTACGGTAGTCCTGAGTGACATAGAGGACGCCAAAATTACCGCGGGTTAAGCCGCGGGGCACAGCTTCTATTTACTACGTTAAGAAACAACACTTCGCCTCCCGCTGCCTCCGCACCTCCCCGCGCCCCGCTACGACGTAGCGGCGAGCGTAGGGGTGATAGCGGTGTGGGCTGCCGCTGCTGTGTGTGCGTCAGACAGTATCAATTTAAATTTGGAATTCGAGCCCTGCGCGTGCGCACCCTCAGTAGTAGTGGGGAGTTATCGGTTCGCTTGTAGGGAGTGTCGTGGGTGTGCCCTGTGCCGACGCTAATAAAGTTAAAAAAAGAAAATATTGAAATGCTTGATCATTTTCATACAACTTAGCAAAGCTTGTATGTACCCTGGATAACATGTAACAAACAAGTGATTTAGGATTTAATACACGATGTAAGATTTAACGGGGAGCCTATTGAAAGAGCGTATTCAGAATTCGATAGAAGAAGAAAAACATCACTTTAAATTTTGACGTAGCTGATTATGGTACATAATTAAAAACCTGAAAATTGAGCGCTTAAGATACCGATGCACTGACTCTATGGTCTTTCAACGCCCCTATCGTATTGCCGCTGATGCGCCAACAAATAAAACATATAAGTCATTCACCCGCGTATGTCCACGTTCTTTGTCAATAATATTAATAATTATATTCTCTGTGATTTATATAACAAAATTATGTGTATTTTTATTAATTACAATGTAAGCATGAATTGGGTATTCTCCAGGGTTTGAAAATCAAAATTCTAATTAGTCCGTCAGTTAGAAAATAAATATAAGCCCCATATAAACTGCGCCGGATTGTGACGTCACGCGCAACTCAATGTATCGCCGTTATTTTTTGATTACGTAATAAAATAAAAGAAAAAAGACGTGTCTAATATTTTTTACTAATCTACACGACAGACTATAAAAAAGTTTGTCAAGTAGCCAATTAACACCCAGTTATTTACCAAAAAAGTTTTAAATAAGTAATACCGCCGCACTCAGAGTCGACTTTAATCATTACTTAGTTAAGTATAGATTTTTAAAACAAAACTTCCGCAATCCGACAAGTTTAATAAATTAATGTTAATTGGCATTTAACTAATTAAGTTACATCTCATTAAATGCCAATTAACATTAATTTACCGAACGTCTCTGATTGCGGCAGTTTTGTTTTAAAAATCTATACTTAACTAAGTAATGATTAAAGTCGACTCTGAGTGCGGCGGATAGTGCAATAGCGAGCCCTGTAATTGACCTATTTACGAGTAAGACTTAGGGCGGGCGCCCACGAGCAACTTTTGTCTTCGCAACTAATTTGTCTTTCACATCAAGTCTACGGGTTAGTATGAAAGTGCGCACATGTAGCGACGCGACAGTCGGGAGACTTTTGACGCACTTTCATACTAACCCGTAGACTTGATGTGAAAGACAAATTAGTTGCGAAGACAAAAGTTGCTCGTGGGCGCCCGCCCTTAATGTTGGGCGAATTCCCAAGTTTGAGTATTTTTAATCCATAAACAGAATTCATAAAACTATTGTTAATCAATGTTGTCGTTTTCTTATTTCAGGATGAAGTAAGTTAATAAATGTTTTTTTCAATATAAAAAATTTAATAACGCTTGACGCCAACTAAACACCAACTAAGCAGGGTTTGTACTATGGCTACCACCGGATATGAGATAATTTGATTTGAGATAATTTTTTTTTGTAAAAACACACATACATAATACCCAAACTGTAATTTTGATGTTTGAATATAAAAAAATAAATATTGAAATGTAACGGGCACTAGATGCGGTTTATGTCCACTGTAGATGACTGGAAATTTAGAACTGTATTTAATAAACAGTACTCAAACTCGACAAGCTCTGAATTTTTAGTTTGCTTTGTTCATTTTCTACTGGAATGAGTGAGACAGACAATATCTTAAGGTGCGAACAGCTCTTGAGCGTTTACAACTATGAAATTTAGATTTGATTTATTGTAAAGGTTAACAGCAGGAGCTGCCCCTTATCAGTTTATTGTACTGTATGATGATTGTATAAAAAGATTTCTGCTGGGCTAAGATACGCTATACGATAAAGTTTTATCGAGCAATTTTATCAATTCTCGTCGACAAAACGATACAATATGTCGACGAGAATCGATAAAATGGCTCGATAAAATTTTATCGTGTTGCGCATCTTAGCTCCGCTGATTCCATCTAGTTTTAGCAAGTGAAACCTTGAGTTGAAAAATAATAATTTTGATTGCAAATTATAATAATATATTTTCTTTTTGAGTGGTGATATTTACTAACAAATAGGTTATTGTGCTGTCAAAAAAATCCGGCTTAGATAATAATTGAGTTTTATTTAATTACAGATTAAAAGAACGCTCTTTGGGCCCATGAACCCCTACCCGCAAAAGAAAGTGATCACGTTCAACAAACACACCGACGATTTCACTTTTAACGTCAACTATGCAGAATTAGACCATATACCATCGACCGAGTTGAATTATATCGGTGCCTTGAACCTTACACATGTAGTGTTGAGTGGAGTCGGCGAGGCCCTCGCTAAGCATAGCGGCGACAATGTCGAACACAAAGGTATTAAAGCGCACTTCAACATGGATGACTCTGGCATCCTCAATCTTGCTAACGTTGAATTTGTTGCCGAAAAAACGGTCATCGAAGAGGAGGACGGAGATAGCACGCTGTCCAAACTAGGCAGTACCATCAGTAAACTGTTTAGTTCAGACTCGGATGCAACAGAGAAACCGGAAGAGAAAAAAGAGGAGAGTCAAGATAAGAACGAGACCAATAAAGCAAATGAAACGTTATCGGAAAAACAAAATGCAACGGAATCCGAAACTAAACAACCGAAACCCAAAGTAATCGTGCTGAAAGAGCCAATAAAAACAGAGGAAATAATTCTGAACTTACAACCATTGAGCCCAGACCAATTCAAAAGTTCAAAGACAAAGATTTCCGAGTTGAATAAAATAGACAGAAAGCGTATTGAGAGAGAAACGGCTTTGAACAACTTGGAAGCATTCGTTGTTGATGCCCAATTGAAAATGGATTTGGAGGAGTTTTCTGAATGTGGCAAGCCAGAGGAGATTGAGGAAATCAAGAAACTTTGCAGCGAAATATCCGAATGGTTATACGAAGATGGATATGAAGCGTCGACTGAGTTATATGACGAAAAGTTAGCGATGCTCAAAGAAAAGACAAACCCAATATTCTATAGACACTGGGAACATAGAGAGAGGCCTGACGCAGTATCCGCCCTTCGCAGCATGTTGAATACGTCTCAGGAATTCCTTAAAGTGGCTAAGAACTTCACCAAAGAAGTTAACACAGAAAAAGATATATTCACCGACGTAGAAATTAATGTTCTCGAAAAGAAAATCGAGGAAACGACGACTTGGTTAAAGAAAACTATCAAAGAGCAAAATGCACTTAAGAAGAATGAGGACATCAAATTGACAGTCGACAGTATTAGAGAGAAAATGGCGAATTTAGACAGGGAAGTTAAATATCTGGTCAGTAAGATGAAAATATGGCGTCCAAAGAAGCCCGTTAAAAAGGAAACCGATAATAAAACCGAGGAGATAGTTGTAGAGGCTGCGGAGGGAACATCAGAAGGGTCGAAACCGGAAACAGTGGCTGCGGAAAAACCGGAAACAGTGGATGCGGAAAAACCGGCAACCCAAGTAGAGGAACCTGAACAAGAAGCAGATGTGAAGACAGAAGACGAAACGACCGAACCTCCACTGCAATTGTCCGATGGCAGCGACGAACATTCCGAATTATAATAGGTGTGAAATAGTTTAATTAGAATAATTTATTTTTAACTTTCGAAATATGTTCGCGTGAGTTGACATGTTCGCTGTTTTCGAAATTATTTATTTCAGGTGTAAAGAAAGGTACTCTTGGAGTAAGTGTAATTAAATTTTAATATAATTATTAGGTACGTTTTCTATGATATATTGTGAGTATAGATGGGCAATCCACCCATTGCTTGGGATTAAACCTTTATCGGGTTTAGCCCTGATTGGGATTAAATCCGATAAAAGCCCTTTACGGCACGGCAGGTTTTTATCGAGATTAATCCCAAACACCGGGGGGATTGCCCATCTATAATTGTGAGTATTAAATACTTGTAAAGAATTAATTTATTACATAATTAACCTTTTTCTTTGTTATATGAAGTGGTAAAAAATATTGAAGTTGTTGTAATTATTTTTTTTTTGCTTCTGACTGAACTTAGAGAAAGGAGAATGGTTTTGCAGCGAACTTGTCAATAACGCATTCTCAAATCAAACATGACCGCCTTTTCTCACATGGAGTGCAGTTGGTATTTAAAAAAAAAAACAAATAATGATGTCTGTGGTTTGATTACTTTTTTAATTGCGTTTTTATTTTTTTATTACGCGGCTTCCTCTTAGGTTCTGTCTATGGTATTTGCAGTGGCCCCAATCCGCGACCAAACAAGAATGTAGATGTATTTATTACTATTTTATTGTAAACCTTTATTGTGATATAAAAAGAAATGGCTATAATATTATGTTGTGAGAGTTCGTGACAGGTTCCCTGTTATAGATGCGGAGTGTTTAACCCAGTGTTTTTTTAAATATTATGTTTTTTATGTTATCACTTTTACATTTCTTGTTTGTTTTCAATTTGCCGCACAAAACATAATTCTCACATATAGTCTCAAATATTATTTGGTTTTTATTTTCGTGTCTATAACAGGAACTAACGGCCGCACTCAGAGTCGACTTTAATGATTACTTAGTTAAGTATAGATTTTTAAAACAAAACTGCCGCAATCAAAGACGATCAGTAAATTAATGTTAATTGGCATTCAATGAGATGTAACTTAATTAGTTAAATGCCAATTAACATTATTTTTTTAAACTTGTCTGATTGCGGCAGTTTTGTTTTAAAAATCTATACTTAGCTAAGTAATCATTAAAGTCGACTCTGAGTGCGGCGGTAAGTGTGTAAACTTAATTTAATGTGTCGTTTTAAGCAAGTTTCATGCAGTAACCAGTCGCAAAAGATAATAAAAAATTATACCACATCTTTTTTGTTCTATTTTACATTGACATCGTATCACGTGTAGGGTTCCTTTAACTCCTTTAAGTACAGTAATTGACATTGAAAATACTTTTTTCCACGGTGATAAAATAATTTCTAAAATACTAGTTAAGTAGATATTCCTTTATTTTCAATAACTAAAAAGTTATAAGATATTTTCGATGTTGACTGTCCATATCTGTTGAAAATATAATACATATTATTCGAATTAAAAATTTATTTATTTAATTCACAGCACTTAATGACTAGTTTATCAATACTTTTAAACATAACTTACTGTCAATTACGGATAAAAATTTATTTGTAGACTAACGGCCGCACTCAGAGTCGACTTTAATGATTACTTAGTTAAGCATAGATTTTTAAAACAAAACTGCCGCAATCAGAGACGTTCAGTAAATTAATGTTAATTGGCATTTAATGACATGTAACTTAATTAGTTAAATGCCAATAAACATTAATTTATTAAACTTGTCTGATTGCGGCAGTTTTGTTTTAAAAATCTATACTTAACTAAGTAATCATTAAAGTCGGCTCTGAGTGCGGCCGTAACACTCCGTTCCCACTTGTCGGGTGTCGGGTCCGGATTTTAATCGGATGCTCCTGTGGCAGAACATTTTATATGTATAGCTAGCTATTCACACTTGTCGGAGACAGATTTTGTGTCGTGGCTGACAAGAAATGTTGACTGTTTTGCGAGCCCTCTACGCCCGGAAAAAAATCGTGTCGGATCTCGCTCGCCTATGAGTTATTATGGTGCTGTTCACACTTGTCGGATGTCGGGGCCGACAATCTTGTCCCCACTACCCCTTGATCCGCCCGGCGGCGCCCGTGCGTGCGTCGCGTCACTACGAGATCGCGGCGCGCAAGCAGAGTTGTTGTGTTGGCGCCAGTTTCGACCGTGTCCGACATTTGACAAGTGGGAACGAGCTGTTACAGCTCGGGTCCGGATTGTAATCGGATGACACAGTCGAAACCGACATCCGACAAATGTGAATAGCGCCATACTAACTCATAGGCGAGCGAGATCCGACATGATTTTTTTCCGGGCGTAGAGGGCTCGCACAACAGTCGATATTTCTACATATACATTTCTACAGATACAAAATCTGCTTCCGAAAAGTGTGAATAACTTCATATAAAATGTTCTGCCACTGGAACATCCGATTAAAATCCGGACCCGACACCCGACAAGTGGGAACGGGGTGTAGGAGACTAAGCAAAAAGATCCACTACCATTGTGCTAACATCGAAACAAACGAAATGATCATATTAATCACGCAGTGAATTAAGTAGAGCCTTTACTACTGTTACTTGTACCAGCCATATTTACATACTTTTTTCTGTAAATATATAAGGTACTAAACAGCGTGGTCTCAGGGTTCACCAATGTTTATCATATAAACATTTACCCTGAACGAACGAACTTGCGACAACTGGCGATCACTAACCACTAGACCAATGGTGCTGTCGTTATAGATCTTTATAATATACGTATCTATATAAAATAAAAATGAATGTTTGTATGTCTGTTCTCTATGCGTTTCGAAACCATTGGTCCGATTGTGATGAAACTTTGGCGGGTTATTCTGCCTGCGTTCGCAAAGGTTCCTGATCAAAAAACTCACGCTTCACCGCGGAGCACAGCTAGTATTATATATAAAAATGAATTGCTGTTCGTTTGTCTCGCTAAAACTCAAGAATGGCTGGACCGATTTGGCTAATTTTGATCTTGAAATAATTGTCGAAGTTCAGGGAAAGAAGTAAATTAGGCTACTTTGGAGTTCCTGCGGGATACCGGGGGACACAGCTAGTAATAGATGGCTGACATTAAAGGTCAGTTGTTCTCTGAAATGAAACTTACGCCTTCTATATGTACGTACATACATAGGTACCTTGATATTAGAAAATTTTAAGATGCAAACAAAACAAATTTTCGGTTGACCGTGACCACAACCTTTTTTAGGAGCTAAATAAAATTATTATGACATTTTTTTGCTACAAGGCTCCATTGATTTTTTAATAAGATGATTCACTTATTTGATTTGATTTTACTATGGTTCCTAGTTATGTTAGAAGTTCCTCCGAGGGAATTCCCGAGATTCAAGTGAACGAAACCGCGGTGAACAGTTAGTGTTTAGTTGTCTTTAGGTTTTATTTCCATATAGGTACCTACCTACCATGCTACCTACCTAATCAAACAAAAAGTTATAATTTATTCTTTATTTAATTGTGTAATAAGAGGTGATAAAGTAGTGATTACCTTCTCTCTGGTAGGTATTTAACGCTTGGAATTCATCGAGTAGGAAGGTAATCATCCAGAGAGAAATTAAAATAAAACGTTTATCAAACAAACAAGTTTTTCAACACCCAACGGCTATCGCACGCACATCGCGTCATCAAATGAGTTTTAAATCATCCAGCGTCTCTGCTGGCAGCTTCAACATCACAAGTTACTTGTCTCAAAAGAGCTTTAAGTTTTTTTCGAATCCCGAAGGAAGGAGTCGGCGCCCGCGCTCGTGCTGTGGCGCCTTTCACCGTGCGACAGGGAGAGAAGTAAACAAGACACGGGAGCGATAGAGCCACCACTATAGCATTCCACAGCCCGATGTTTCCGATGAACCAGTTCGGTATAAGCTGAGCGCGCGGTTGTGTGTTTTGTTGCAGAGCGGAATGGGAATGATACAAACAAAAAAACATTGTGTGATTTAATACATTAAATCAACTGATGCAGTGAAATGAGAACATGTGAACATCTATTGTTGTTTATTGACTAGTGTTTCAGGTGTTTAGGGGTTTTGCGGGATCGAACGGTAAGAATTCGGAACTAAGAATGCGGACCCGTTCCCTCTCCCGTCACTCCCTTGAAGAATGCACCTCAGGCGCACCTTGCGAGCTTTGGGTTTATAGTCAATAATATTAACCATGTTACAAATTTAAACTAACATTCATTGACACTTAATTAGGCCGTAAATAACATAGGTGCATTTAGGCAGATACCTACTTAGATGATATAATTTAATTTTATCGTTACAAATTGAGTTAGTGTTTTGTAATCTTGTTTTGGAATGCCATATTTTTTAGGCATTTTATTTTTATAGGACAGTCTGTTTTTGTAAAACTTTTTGCACTCCTATGAAATGCACACTTACCTACCAACTTAGTAGACCAAAGTTCAGTCTCATCGCCAAAGGGTTGCTTTGTTATCTAAGTAGGTAATTACCTGCGTTATATTTTATTGTTTGTGAGGTCTCATTATGGTTTTTTTTTAATTAATCAGATACAAGTTATAAAAAGCAAAATAATAAGAAAGCACCGAAGTTATGTGTCCACATAAGTATAACTTCGGCACTTTAAAGGTTAACATACGTTGGATTCACGCCTGTCGCTCCGAGGGTTAGGCAGGGACTATAGAATAGATCTCAACTGCTACGGTTCTTGCCGAACATTCCTTAATCTTCTCAAACTTTTTCGTCGGTTTTGGTTGCCGTACATGTTCCCCATCTTAAGGACATCCCAGAGAATGTAATAACTATCCTGAAACTGATTGGAATAGGTGTTTCCTTGAGCGAGTTATTTCGCCTTTGAATTTGCATCATCCATACTCCGTAACTATGTTATTTTAAACAAGTGACAGTTGTGTTATCAATATCTGCATAGGAGGCGCAAATTTTTATAAATTCTGAAGTTAGGTAGTATTTTGTTGGCATAATTTTGTATCATTCTCTTTGTGTTCGAACATTACATAACTATTTTGTTCGACGTTCTTTGTTTTAATCGTTTGTGCTATCCCTAGGTAAATTTTTTATTTATTCATACCCGATCATTCGACCAACGTATGTGTTCAATAGTTGTATCTAAGGAATAAAACACGCCAGCTAGCATGGTATCTCTATCTGTCTACTTCTCAGGTCTACCTGTTATGCAAACAAAAGATTTGTTGTCAGCGTTATTAATTGTATGTACCTATGTAAGCATTGATGTAAAAAAACCCGCCAAGTGAGAGTCGGACTCGCGCACTGAGGGTTCCGTTCATACTTGTAGGTTGTACCTAAATGTCCCTTTTGACGTTTGTCCCATAAGCCAAACTTAATTTTGCCTTCGGAAAACTGTTGTTCCCATCGCGGTCAGTTTACCAACTGCAAATAAATTTGTAATTGCGTACCTATGGGAATAGCAATAATTTTTTGTGATTAACTAAAAATTTGCGATTTTCGAATTTTTCTCTTGTGTGAGACAATGCTTCTTGCCAAATTCCATGATTCTAGGTCAATAGGAAGTACTCTATAGGTCCCTCTCATTGACCTAACATCCTCTTGCGCGTGTCAAAAATCAAAATGAACGGCCGTTTATCCTGCAAGTTCCATTTTTCCTTTTGAGGCACGGAACCCTCAAAAATACGTAGGTAATTATTTCTCGATACTATTAGTAAATGACAATGTAATATCTGTGTCATGTAGATAATATTTTTTGATCTTTGATACAAGGTCAATTATTGAGTTGGAAAATAAAATGATAGGTAGGTATTTTATAAAAAAACATTAATGCTTCTAGTTAAATTGAATGTCACCTCGAACAATATTACCATAATTTTAATAACCTTAAAAAACGTGGATAAAAATCGTAGGTATACAATACATAATATTATAATTTATAAACCCTATTATATCTAAAACCGCGCAGCTTTACAACTCAACCTACCAATAGTTTTGGGTCTTGGTTTTGTCCAAACTCGGGCAGTAGATACCTACCTACCTAAGGACATCATTGTTGTTAAGGTTTTTAAGACGACATCAATGGTGACCACATGGTGATAAAAAAATATATTATACTGTATCACCATAGATCGATAACTTTGAAATTATTTCACCACTATTTTCGTTGTACCAACCTACGTTTGTTTTGCGTATGCGCTCATAGGTAAGATATCGACGTAGGAAAACGTATTTGCTGTAGTAAGTCTCAAAATATTAAATGTTCACCACAGCTCAAAAACTTTTCTAAAATTGAAAAAAAAAATCATTACGTAAAACTTATACGTCGTAGGAACATGATTTTAAAAACGTATTTTTATTTATCCCTCTTTTACGTTAAATAACTATAAAGTTATCCCGTAAGCAATACCTACTCGTTTTTGGTAAACTTACAGCAAAGAAGACTACTAGTTTTGTTTAAAAAACTTACTTTTTTGTCCCAAAAAATATAGGACCCAGACCAATCGACGCAGTATTTGTTTCTGATTAAATTGATGTAAAAACATTTTTTGATTTTTTGAGGCTTAGGTACAGATACGTTTTCCTACGTCGATAATTATGGTTACACTGTTGTGATCCAGATAAATACAGTAAAACTTGCGAGAGTTGGCTGCTATAATATTTTCTCTGTGGAGGTTTTTTCGGTTCACAGGTCGGTGTTACACTAGTTTAAATTATTGTACATAGCTACTTGTTCGCTTATGATAATATGAGCACTAAACGATGCGATAAGAATGTGCGTACGTGATTTCTGAGACGTGACGTCTCAGAGATTTGGTGAATGAAATTCTCATATGGGACGTTTTACTTCGAATAGCAGCCGTGTCATTGATTTGTAAAATTTCAACGGTCTCGCCAGGTATTTATATACATAAAATCTTATTTACACACTGAAATTGTTATTTACTTAGTTAAAGTATTTTGTTTTTCATTTTCTTTTGCTTTTTATCTGGGTAGGTACCTTTGATAAAAGAATCCCTATTTCCCTTGGTCACGCCATCACGCGTGATCGGCTGGACCAATTTCGCTAATTCATTTTTGTTGTGCTTGTTATTGTAAGGAGAAGGTTCTTATGAAAGAAGTTTTGAGTTCCTGCGGGAATTCTGAAACTCACGCGGGTGAATTGCCAAAACGGTTGGACCGATTTTAACTCTGTCTGTCTGTCTGTTTGTTACGCTTTCACGCCAAGACGGTTCAACCGATCATCATGAAATTTTGCATACATGTTGTCAGGGGTACACAGAAGGACATAGGGTACTTTTTATTCTGGAATTCCCGCGGGAACTCTGAAATTAACGCGGGAAACGGCTAATCACCAAAACGGTTGAAACCATTTTGACGGAATTTTCACTGGCCAAATCTGATGAACCTCTACTATTCCTTAGTATAAGAATTAGGCTACTTTGGAGTTCCTGCGTGAATTCCGAAATTCACGAGGGTGAAACCGCGTGGCACAGCTAGTAAAAAAAAAGTTATTTTATTCTATTTTATCCTGAATAAAGACGCTGGAAGTCAAGCCGCAGAAGATCAAAGTTAAGACTGAAATCCCTGTAATTTTTTTTCCTAATTTATCCCAAATAGGTAGATACTCCGAAAAGAGAAAAACTCATAAATTCTGGTTGGTTACCTAATTTCAACTAATAACAAGTTCTTGATGTCTTTCCTGCAGTTGCTACCTACACATAGGTATACGTAGTAAGGTACTGAGGTAGATGAAAGTGGGTTTTACTGTTTTTTTAACGTTTCATTATACCTACCATACATTTTATTTATTACATTACATTAGAATTTCAAATAGGTCGGTTAAAATTCCAGCCCGTAACGTTTCGTTTTTACTCGGTAAATAAATACAGGATGAATTTTGGCGGGTATGCTTGTCTTTTTATTTGTGTATTTTTTGATGTATTTTTTGTTAATAAGAAGATTTGGCTGTAGGTAATAAGGTGCCGTTTCAACAGTAATGTTTAGCAGTCATATGAGTTAAGTAGTAAGTAGATAGGTAGCAGTTTTTTTGTGATCGATATCTCGAGCTGATTACCTAGTTTGGTGGCCCTCAAATGTTCCGAGAGTTTTTTTACAGTCGATTTCTGCAATTTTAAACCGTACAACAATACATAAACAATACATTTTCACTACTACGTATTCCTCCCCGTGGTTTCACTTGCATCAGTATCGAAATTCCCTCAGGAACTCTTTATTCGGATGAAAGTAGGTACCTTCTCCTATTACAAACTCTAAACTACTAAGTCTTTGTTCAGGGATAAATAGTATAAGATATCCTATGCCACTCGGAGTTAGTGCATCTTCCTTATTAGTGAAAGAATCTTTAGAATCCGTTCCATAGTTCCAAAGATTACTAGAAGTAATAAAGTTTTATTTTTAAAAACGTTTAGATAAACTTAAAAACTTAATATCATAATTGTAGATTGATGCTGGCTAAATGCATTATGTGCGGAGTGCGTGGGTTCATAAGAAAAAAAAGAAGAATTACCTACTCAATGCAGCTGGTACCTACATTCTTTATTTTATTGTTGTATTAGCTTGAATTTATTTACAAACATGTGCAGACTACAGGTATAGTAACTACTTATTAAAATAAATGGTTACGCAAGTTTTTTTTGCGATTAAACCAAAAAATATTGAAAATAATAATAATTTAAATTTCATTTCTTTGAAACGAGGACGGTAAAGAAGGAGACCCTTTCTTGGATAATGCCACGATCGACGTTCTATTTAATTTTAAGACGCGCTAAGTATTACGCTTTGAAGTTTTCGACAAAAAATGGCAGGTGAACATTGATAATAAAGTTCAAAAGCCCGATATCTACGCAGTAAAAAAAAAAGAAGAAAAAAGTTGAACAGTCATCCAGTAAGCTCTTGCACGTTGAGCTTTAAACAGTGGAAGCGGAGCACAGAAAGCACTTGTCCGATCAGCTCGGTGAACCGAGGCGTCTCTAAACCGGTTCCATTGTGGTCGCGAGGCGCGCGGCCACAGGAAAACAAAGCTCCGATTAAATCAAGCTTTAGATAAATAATTGATCATGAAAATTTTGTTACAACTGTAATGGCTTTTTTGTGAATGTATTTATCTACACACTGTTTAGTGATGAATACTTTTAATAATATTTCAAGACGTAGTTAAAAATCCGGCTCGGCGGACCATGGAGAATTTATAAAAGGCTTGCACCGAGACTCGTAAAATTTTATTGATCTCTAAGAACATTTAGGTAGTTACTCAGTCCTTAGTATTATTATTGATGAACCATCCTAGGGCAAGTCTTCGAACCGATTATAATTGATCTTTGGTATTCATCGGCTATTACTGACGATTTTGTTATTTACCAGCTTTCGGCACTCATTCGGGAATTCTAAAAAGTATCTAGGTATGTCACTCAAGGATACTGTAGCTTCCTATCAATGAAAAAATTCCGGAATCGATTCAGTAATTCCGGAAATTATCCCCTACATCCAAAACCACAAACTTTACCTTTTTATCATATCAGTGAAGATTTATAGATTATAATTATCTATTTATTTTCTGTTAATTGTATCGTAATAATCTTATCTGATATTATGAAACATAAAGAAAGAAACTCATCGGCATCATATAATATTCAAGCCCTATACCTACCTATTTACAGCCTATTTCACCGGGAAACAGGCTTTAGTATGTGTAAGAATAAATGGGGAAAACTAACAGAAATCGGAAATATCTCAGTCATCCCGCCTCATTAATCTGCACATGTAATCAAAATGTTGACGAGTTTTTTATGCTTCACACGTGGCTGTAACAGAATAGAATGTTCACGGGATTCTCGGCTCTACGGCAGACATTTTAAAGAATAGCACTTCGTTTATAAGTGCTATCAACTCTTTTGAGATTTCCCATATATTGTTCATATATTGTTCGACCGAAATGAAAACGGCACGTGCGCTTTATATAAGTGTGACGCGAAGTGCTTTACAAATGGAGAGCTTTATTCTCGGTCGACCGCTCTGATGGTGGTCTCTTAAATTACTGGCCGTTATGTTCTAGTTTTAAATTGGAAATACTATTTTGTTTCATCAAAGACATTGTTTCGATTCATTTGATCTAGAACGAACTATATTCTTACACCACAGTAATTGGTTAGTAGATACTAAGTAGGTTATATTCTGTGAAGTCGCTAGTCCTTGGCGGATATCCAAACCTCAGCTTCCGGCTTCCGATTTATTCTCATTAAAATGAATGTACGAACGTGTGTATGTATGTATGTAATGTAAAAGTTTATGACTATGTTTGACTTTGAATGTTCATCAGTCAGTCATCAGTCACACATTAACGTATTTTGGAGGTAACTTGGCACACAGATATGTATATACAATATAATATGTTCTAGAGGCACAGGATGGTTTTCATCTTGGAACTCCTGAGGGAATCCCGAAATTCAAGCGGGTGAAGCCGCGGTATAATTAATGTTGGTATAATTAATAAACTTTTATAATAGCATTGTTACTTTCCATATCCGTTTCCTACACAGTCGTAGGTTTCCGGTTGCATTCATACCTAATATAATTTGGTTTTCAAATTTCAAAGACTGCCTCGTTCGAGTAATTTATTTTTTATGGAAATTTGTGTCAAAATAATCTTCGATTCCAATTAATCAATACGCACTGTGACAGTTCTGGAAGCGTTTTTATTTTGAAATTGGAACTGTATGTCATCGGTATCGAATTACCCCTCCGGTTGGGACCACACATAGGTTCCGGGTATACTTAGCTAAGTACCCCTGAGTACAGTCAACAAGGAAATAAGGTTTAAGTGTCATATTATTATGTACTTACCTTTATGGAAATCCTTAATAGATCCTCAACTAAACCGATGTAGGACGCGCCAATTTTTCCTGGGCATTTTTTTGGGTAAGATTTCCAAGTCTTCCAAAAAATTTCAATATCATCTAATTTGAAATCGTATCTATTAATATTAATTAATAAATACGGACTATTCCATATATGCGAAAGTTTGGATATTGACGTGGATAAATAACGCATACAAATATAAACGGATATTATGGCTGAATTAAAACTACTAAAATTCAACCAGAGGCATAATAAATATTACAATGTGCTTACCTTATTTATTTGCTGACCTTAATGATGAACGACATCGCGACATTGTACTGTCATCATTGATCGATATTCATTGGGTGCTTGATTAATTATTAGTATACTCACAATACTGTGATATCCGCTACGACGAAAAAGCAATTGAATTGCTAATTTTTCGTGTTGTGACCGTTGGTTACGTTCGGATTTAACGTTGCAATGCTATACGGGTATGTTGTTTTACGTTTTTATTCAGTTGGTCCCATTTTGTATGAAACCTACAATCCTAGAGGTAAAACAATATTTGTTTTCATTTGTTTTCTGTTCTTGTTCTTTATGATCACAGAGTGAAAAGGTAGGTTTTTCATTGGCAGACGTGTAGCAGCGTACCGTAGCTTAGCCCGTAGACCATAATAATATGGGCTACGATAACACATGGACTCTATATTATTATCATCGCTTTCATAGGAGAATGAGCACAAACGGCCAAAATGTATAAATAAATTAATCGACTGAATAATATGGTGGTTGCTAAATTTATCAAGCTGTAAGAAATGTTATTCAATGAAATATTCAAATTAATCGGACTGTCTTGAAAGAAAGTACATACCTACCTAACTTGCTTTTATCTTATGTTCTAAAAATAATGTGCTTTAGAATATTATATTGTAGTACCTAGTATAGTATTATATTATCTGTGGTAATATGATCTCATGCTCATCTCGCAGATGACGTACCTACTCTACGTATTCAAGATACCTATACTCTTTTATTTGTTATTCGTATCAACTTTCGCTGGAAACTACAAGCTTTCATATAGCTAAGTCTAGTTAATACGGCGAGGTATTTTAATCGTTGAATGGATAATAGTTAAATGCACCAGCATGACATAAAATACTTCACTGCTATATGATAACCCGTATGTAGGCGTATTAAAGCCTGTCTCTATTGAACGTGCAATTAGCTCCTACAATCCTGAGAAAATAATTATTATCTATTTTTTTTATTTATAGACTAGCTGTCCTGCGCGCTTTCACCCGGGATAATTTCGGAGTTCCCGCGGAATTGATCCATAAAAACTTTGCACCCACCTTTTCACCACTTTAGGGGTTGAATTCCTTTTCCTTTGCTATCGGATGGCTACGTCATACGAAGAACACACCCTCCAAGTTTCAGGTCTCTACGATCAGCCGTTTAGGCTATGCGTTGATTCATCAGTCATTCGGGACAAAGCATTTTATATATATTGGTAGATAGATAGACCATGTCTACTATTCCGTTATTGAATTTATGTGGTTCGGGAACATACCCATACTTGACCCATTTTTTTAGAATTTTTTAACTTTTCATTCTTTTAAGTGACTGCTGTCACCTGCCAAACTGTACTAATAAAAATGCGTACTTCCATATTAAACTGAGTCCGTTATGTCCGTTATGCGTGAAAGAGGCAAAAATATAAGAAAAGTAATTTCGAAAAAAATTACAGTTGCTTAATGTTTTTCCGTAGAGCAGCCATATTATGACACCGTGACGGAAAATAAAGTTTTACTCTCATCCGCACCGTGCGACAAAGAACTTCGTTCTAAAAAACCTGCATACAGGTTATTTGGTACAGAAATTGCGTCTGTGACTATGTATCTTGGGTACTTAATATACATATTAATGTAGAAGACAATATTTTTTGTGAGTGTCGCTAGTATGGCGCCGGATGTACGATGACCCATAATGCCCAATTGCTATTAAGCTATTAAGTACTTTTCTCAAACGATAGCGGATATTCAAACAAGTTATTAATTTGTTTGAATATCCGCAAACTATTCTATCTCATAATCAATTATGGACTTCCTTGCGGAAATGGCTGATTGATGAAAGTTTTTGTTCAGTTGACAAATTCTTCATGAATAGATAATAAGCAGGTAAATATTCTACAAATAAGATTGTAATGATGACCAATAATTTAGTCTTTACTTGCAGTTGGGATATACATATAATTTTATTTCATTTTGTTTTGATTTTGTTAACATTTTGACAACAAAGCGTTATTTGAATTATAATCAAACAAGCTGTCCTCCCGCGGTAATTTCGGAGTTCCCGCGAGAATTCCAGAATAAACTATACACGTATAAGCCTTTCTCTCTATCAGTTTTGGAGATTATCGCAAACTGACAGACAGACGTGGTGGAGGACTTTGTTTTATAATATGTATATAGTGATATCCAAGCATGTTTGAGAAAATAATGTTTCGTTCTTCGTTCAAATGTCTGAGGATTAGTACGGAATTGTGAAACTTCTTTCCATGATGTGCGTCAATACGCCTCAAGTGATTGACAGGAACCAGTTTGAACAAGGTGTCGTTATAACTGCTGCTGTAGGTATCCTGCATGCCTCAATAATTTGTTGTATCCGCTGTAGGTACCTACTTCGCTTAAAAGGCTGATTGGTACGAAGGTAGCTGTCATGTACGAAATGGTCATCAGTGCGTTGTAAATCATTAGGCCAAAATTGGTTCTGTTTTGGAATTCAACGCGCATATTATTGGCCACTCGTCAAGGAAGCGTCTAATATTTCACGTAGTAATAATAACTGGATAATAACTACCCTATCTCCTTTTATGTACGCCTGTGTATCAAAAATTTCATGAGTTGACTTAAGACGTGCAAGAATTAAAAAACAAACATTCGCATTAATAGTTATTAGGATTAGATAGGAAATTATGCTTGTTAGGTAGTTTTGGTACTTATGTTTTTTTTTTACTGTTCTATACACGGTGAAATTTTCGTATCGTTTACTATGGACCCTTTTTAGAGCCCGTCTTTCATAGCACTAGTTAGAATTTTACTTCTGCTAGTGCCTGGCATTTCTATAGTAAAATTCTAAATAGCACTATAAAGATGGGCTCCATAAAGCGTCCATAGTAAATTCAAATACGAAAATTTCACCGTGTATATTGTGGTTACAAAAATTAAAAAGAAAAAATTGCGTACGTTAGGCTTCTATAAGTATATAAAAATCTCACAGTTATTATTATACCTAATGTCGTTTGAATGTTTTTGGACGTCATTGAATTCTCCCTGAAATTACACAGGCCGTCCTCCAACAGGGAGAATTCAAGGCTTATTGTACCAGTTACTTTTAAGCAAAACATTGTTTGAGGGAGGACTCAAGGCTTTATTATACCAGTTAGTTTGAACCACGGAGCAGACATAGAGTTTCGTTACTACCAGAACTATTGTATAACAGAAAAGTAATGAACAGTGGATAATAAATGCATGTGAATGTATCGAAATGGCCCAGCCACAATATTTTGACTAACGTGTAGAGTTTGTGAAGTTAGGCCGTGTAGAGTTAGAAGCTTGGCTCTACATGAGATCAGATAACTTTTTGACAGTGACATATGGTCTCGTCTTGGCAACATTTTACATGAAAATGTTTTTGATGGGATAATTCCCTGTGAATATTTTTGAATTGTACCTATCACGTAAACCGTGATATTTAAGTATTAAAATAAGGTATTAATATTTATCATTGCGGTAACGATAGTTAAAGTTCGTTGTTGTATCGATTAATTATTTTAAGCGTGAAGAGAACATGCGTCACTTTCCATATTAAGACAGATAAATGACGAGTAGGTCAGGGCACGAGGCGTACTTATAAGAAGGTAGTTACTGTGAGTTGTGACATAAACGGCATCTGTAGTCACAATGGGGACAGCATTCAAACACAGTTTAATAATTATTTATTACTAGTTGTGCCGCGCGGTTTCACCCGCGGTAATTTCAGAGTTCCCGCGGGAATTCCGGGATAAAAAGTACCCAATGTCCTTTTCTGCACCCCTGACAACGTGCATGCCAAATTTCATCCAAATCCGTTCTGCCATTTTTGCGTGATTGAGTAACAAACATCCACACTTTCACATTTATAATATTAGTAGGATTAATAATAATTAATTAATTATAATAATTTATTATAAACGGAATATAATAAAATACAGTACCTAATCCTAATATTATAAATGGGAGGGTGAGTTTATTTGTTTGTTTATGCTTTCACGCGTTAACGGCTCAACCGATCACCAGGAAATTTTGCATACACATTCACAGGGTTACAGAGAAATCCTGCGGGAACTCCGAAACTAACGCCGTTGCATGCGTTTTCCCTCCTTTACATCCTTAAGGATTGATTTCCCAAAAATCCTCAAGTATATGTAGGTACCATATATTTTCTTACCTAATTTTTAAGAAGAGCCTAAACACTGATTTGTATGTTTCTAATTTCAAAAGCACCCATAGATATTTTCCTACAAACTTTGGCACCCCAAAGTTAGGAGTTAAATTCCAAAAAATCCTTTCTAAGTTAGTCATATCGAGTTATATCGCAAAAAACGACTGCTTTAATCTTTTTATAGATAACTGATAAAAATTATATTAAAAAACCAAAGTAAAAAAAAGTTTTTTAATTGATCGAGCCGTTCACGCGTGATGCCGTGACCAAGTTAAATAGGGATTAATTTTTTATTATACATAATTAGTATGACCTACCGACATTGAGTACCTATATGTTTGCATTTTTTGTAAATAAATATAGGTCCTACTCGTCAAAACCCTTGAGATTTTTCTGTTTGTTATTCAAAGAGTTAGTTAAGTACCTTAAAGTAGTTAAGGTACCTAGTGGATAATTCGCTATTGGCTGGTTCAGTAGATAATCAGTATGTTTTATCGCCGCGAAATCTTCGCTTCACCAGCACCAAGACCGAGGCGTCTGCACTCCAACGTGCCAGGAATGTAAATGTATACGGACGCTCGAGTCTAATAGCTGATTTGAATAGCAAATTGCTAACAACATAACGAATTACGATATACCTATATCACTTGTGCCTAATGTAAATAACGGATTATTGTTTAACGTGACAAGAAAATTTGCGCAAAATCTGAGACCCGAGTCCCCCTGAAGGATCACGTATAAGATCAGGTAAAGATTGGATGAGAATGTGTGTTTTTTTTGTTGCGTTTTCACGCCGTGACTAAACGATCGATTATCACGAAATTTTGCATACGCGTTGTCATAGGTACCTACAGAAAAGCACATAGGGTACTTTTTATCCTGGAATTTCCGCGAGAGTCAAAATTTTAAAATCGTCATAGACAAAGACTTCCGAAATCCCGAAATTCCCACGGGAACTCTGAAATTACATTTTATGATTTTTTGATTAATTAAAGCCCTTTTCTACCATAGCCGAAAAATTCATACAACATTATGTATGTACTAGAAATATTTTTTTTTAACATATTATGATCTTTCTCATTATAAATACTGAAGCATATGTTACACGATTTTTTACTCTTTTCAGACTAATCTTGTATAATGATGGCTTGCTTACTCGATGGCCGAAAGTAAATAATTTTATTTTGTTGTTTAAGCACGCTTTAGTTTCATATTTCCACTCATTATTCTAAAAATAAAGCGTTTTGCTTCCCCGCGCACGTGTGACTTGAATATTTTGAATAGCAACTCAGCCGCCTACGTTGAGAAATTCTTTGCGGTGATAATATTAATTTTGAAAGCTTTTTTTCGCTTCAAAAAGCACATCATAATATTAATCATTTGACTCGACTATTCGTTCAACATAGAGCTAAGATATATTAAGTGCGTTTAACGATGGATACTACTATCGTAATTATTAAGGAATTTTGATATTGTTATAGGGTGTCAGGGTGAGGTTCAAACCCTCGATAGTAAAATTATTAAAATTAATAAATAAAAAAGCTAACCTTTCTGAAAAACCTTTAATAATAATGTTAATAATAATGTAATTAATTGTTAGCGCTAGTGGCAATACAAAAAGAAATGGGCGTAGATGTAGAATGACCGCTCAATTTTCAAATAGTTTTGTTACGTCAAAAAATAATTTTTCTTATTGTTAGATATTTAAGACGATACTGAACCCTCCTTGAATAAGTCCCTTTCCCTTTAACCTTTAACCTTACACCCTGTATAAAAAAAACTTGTTTACATTCCATACTGGCACAAGTCGATAGGAAATGTGTTTTCAAAATATTATTTCTTTTGTATTGCAGAGTGACCATGAAGACTTCAGCGGTATTTTTGCAGCTGTTCTTGTCTGTTTTTGTGCCGACATTGGCAGGTAAATAAACAGTACCTTTGTTAAACTACATAATATAATATCTATCTTAGAAAATGCAGTGTGACCTGCGGTTGTAATTATTTGACGGGTAATCTGTCTTTCACAAGCGTAATCCACACTTATATTATAAAGACGTAAAGTTTGTCCGAAATTCACGAGCGTAGAATCGCGAAAATTATCAGGAAAATTATACACTTTCATGATTTCAGCAGCGTCAGTTTTAGAATTCCCATCGGGAACTCTTTGTGTCGTGATGACAAGTATCCTATGTCACTCAGTGATAAGTTTTAAAAATCGGTTACTAATTCCGGAGATTATCCCATCCCATTTACAAACTTTACTTTAATAATAATATATTATAAAAGCTACTAGTGTTGATTGAAAAAGATAATGTTGCCCTTAATTATACTCGCAATTTTGGTTTCAATGCCATTATACTTGGCCTTATATATACATGACTGTTCTCTGTAGGTACATAAGAAGAAGAGAAAATACTATCTACTAAAAACGAGATTCTTTTTACGATACATCATTAAAATTAATTGGCTTTTCACAATTATCTCGACGTTTTTAACGTCTGACAAATTGACGGTCACGGATTCGCTTGGACGGGCTCGCGGGCCCTTTATTACTCGAGTTCTAAGAACTGAACCATAGCTTGCCGGTTATATTTCGTAATCTCGCCTCTACAATATGCATTGCTGGTTCGGTGCCGCCTCTTTTCAAACACCACTATGGTCAAATAGCAGTGAATGATGTGTGAAGATCTTATTCTGTCGAGATTGGTTTATTTCTTTATGTTTGTGTGTGTAGTAACTGGTTAAATGCCGAGACGGGATAGCTCCCGGACGTTCGACGACGGATAATACCTATAGCAGGTAGCTGCGCACGCATCGCGGGGCATGTATGTTTGTCCATAGACAAGCACTAATAGAGACGCGCTTGGCTTCCGTGTGTATTTATTTACACAATTGATATGCGATACGTTTGTACTTTGTTTCGTAATTGGGCATTAGATTTTTATGAATTTAACAGGTTAAACTTTAAAGTAGGTATTATCTACTCGGATAATGGTCAATGGTTCCTCGTACAGGTACATGAGAACCTACCAAAGTGGTAGCAAAAGAGTTTCACAGTTTTACTAGCATTTTTTCGTGGTTTTATCCGAGGTAGTTTCGGAGTTCCAGCGGAATTTCCGAGACAAAAAGTACCTACCTACAGTACTATGACCTTTTCTGTACCTCTGACATCGTGTTTGTTTTAGGTCTACCTAAATTAGCTCGTTAATAAAAAACTAATAATATCACAATTTCAAATGAAGTTTGTTTACTTATTTATTTGTTTGTTACACCTTAATTACTCCACCGATTACCTATCATGAAATTCTGTAAGCACGTTGTCAGGGATACAGAAAAGGTCATATAGTAGATACGGTTTATCCTACCTATACTCAAAAGTATTGTATACTAAATACCTACTGACCCGGGACACAAACTACGCTCGTGAACAGTTTCATTCAATTTTGTCCAGTAGTTTTTGCGTGACGTCTGCGTCATTTTGCATCCTCTATGGGATGGCTAGGGCCTTTATCTTAGCTTTTTAGATGTCCGATTATGACTTAAAAACAATATTATTACTTATTATCAAGTAACCAACTGTATGGAAAAATTTAATCCACAGTAAGTACAAAGTACACAGTCATTAGAATTAAATGAAAATTTTTAAATTACTTGTTTGATGATTGGATGACCAATAACGATAATAAAATGCAAATGAGTCGAGTAAATTCTACATAGACAATATATTAATACAAATTATTATCTACAGTATAATAAAATTATACAAATTCTAAACACTTTAAGCACCAAATTAATAAGTATAAAATAAGTTTTTAAATGTTAATCACCAAACGCGAAAGCTCAAAGCTTTTCACACAAACATTCCGATTGACTCAACAAGATTAAGGTGCGGGCCAATGATATTACGTTAAAAAATAGCTAGATAGGTCATTCATTACTCATTATTAAACTAATATGCGATATTTTATATGACACCTTGTTGGGAATGAACATCAGTTCATAAAATGACCGGTTAGCAACATTCGCTTCGTCCGTCATCTAAACCAGGTTCTCGCAGCTGGTTTCGAAGGCGGATTTTTTCGCTGTCCACAACACAGTGTAGATATACATAATATATTACCTATACTAGCTGTCCCGCGCGGTTTCACCCGCGATAATTTCGGAGTTCCCGGGGAAGTGTTCCATGCAAACTTTACAACCTCTTTTCACCTCAGGGGTTGAATTTTCACCTTTCTTAGTGTACGTCACTTACGGAATATTTGTGCAAAATTTCATGGTTCTAGACCCAGCAGTTTTAGCTGTGCGTTGATCGATCAGCCAGTCAGTTTCTGCTTTTATATATATAGATACTAGATGTTTCCCTGGTTTCACTCACAGTAATTTCAAAGATCTCGCTAGAATTTCGGGGTAAGAAAGTTTAACGTTTATTCAAAATTTCATGTTAACGCGTCAAAACGCAACAAACAAACTCACATTCGCATTTATATTTTTAGTAAGGATTGTTTAATAATTATGCTAGTATATTATAATATTATATTCATGCCAATTATGTTATCGACACTATATACATGTCGCTGTTATAATATTTTGGCAACCAAGACGTGTTGGTAATGAATATGAACTGCGACAACTAGCCAGATATACCTACGACTTTTCACCGCGTGGTAAATGTATGAGATAGTAAATGAGCTAAATAGCAGAGTTTATAAGTAATAATACGAGCGGTAATAACGTATCGCATTTTATTGCAATATCAGTGGCGCGGGACCGGTCGTTTATTCGAGACAATATACCTAAATACATATTATTAAACTTTTTTTTTACAAAATCAAAACCAATTAAGAATGATAAAGTACAACAAAATTTATTCTTTTGTTTCGAAGAAATAGAGTTTTAAATCGCTTTATGTGACGTGCGACTTGGTACAATAAACTCAGTGAAGCGAGTCATCACACACAAGGTCGTTGTGATATTCTTTTTTGAAGCTGCTTCGATATGACTCCGTACGTTTGGTATGCAAATAAAAAAGGCTGTTTCCCACACAAGTTCCAAACATTTTATCATGTTGGGAGTGAAGTGGTCGTTCGTTCCGGTCGCGGTGGCTCTGAAAATTTGCCATTAGCCACGTTTGTGTAACATTAAGTCTAAACCCCTAAGCATCATTATAAAAATATAAATGATAAAAAAATATGTAAAGATTTATTTCTACGGTCTCCGGGAATGAGCGTGTGGAAAAATTTATCGTAAGCCATATAGGTATGTTGGTAGAATAGAAAAAAAATCGAGAAAAAGTGCAAAATAAATATGGACACGCTGAAATCGCACGTCCGTCCCAGACCTCGTACGACTTATAAAATAAATACATAAACCTTAAGTAATGTCTGCAATAGCAATAACGAAATTCCCAATAAATTCAACACCACACTACACTATATTGCCATCCTAACTAATATTATAAATGCGAATGTGTGTTTGTTACGCTTTCACGGCTAACCGATTGTTAATAATAAATTTGCATACTGACACGTTTTCAGGGGTACAGAATACGGCGGGCGGGAACTCAAAAATTAACGTGGGAACAGATAATATAATACTATAGGTACTCTTGGGTGAAATCGCAGGGAACAGCTACTATGTTCATGTGAAATTCAGCATATTTTTTTGAAGTTATAGTTCTTTAATGCGTGTAGGTACTTTAGGCAAAAGAAATCTAGCCTAAAGCGGAATTAACGAAAATACCTTAATCTTTATGATGATCGATTGAGTTTGAAAAAAGAGAGATAGTTTAAGCGTGAAATGGTACAGATGGACAGACAGATAGCGTTACTTTCGCATTTGTAATTTATGTATACTTAACAATTATGTATTTTTAACAGAGATTCAGATCAAATTCACCAAATCTCCGGAGTCTGTGACGGCGGCGCTCGGTGATACAGTGACGTTCGAATGCGAGGTCAACGTGCCGGGCGACAAGATCATGTGGCGGCGGCGGGCCCAGAACCAGTCGGAGGACGACTGGAACCTCGTGACTGGGTCTACGGAGAAGAATCAGGTCACCAGCCGGCTTGTGTTCGAAGTCCAGCATAACGAACAATCAGGTCTATACCAGGTACTGTATAAAGTGGCTCTAATTGTACCATTTTTAGGTTCATATATCATAATGAAAATAATGCTAAAAACGCGTGTGCTTTTTAGTTCACTTTACCGCACTAGTATGGTGTTTTTAAGTCGGCAGTAGTTTTTATTACCTATTTTTTTTTTTAAATAAGAGTTTTTATGTATCTTTTTTAAATTTTTTTGCAAAATATTATATCAAATGTGTGAGCATTGGTCTTTAAACTCTCGGCTCTATTAAGAACCTCGCTTTCAGCAGTAATTAGGGACATAAACGGCTTGAGTCTAATGTCAAACTTAGCTCACTTGTATCATAATGTACTAAATATTATAGGACCACATTATAAATTAAATTTACTAAATGAAATATTTGGTGTAACAAAAAATATCTTGCTCTTGGAAATCGTAACTTCCAAAAACACAGCAATTATGCTTTCAGTGTGTGGCGTTCTACGGGTCCTCAATATTGACGTCAGTGCCGGCCAGGCTCTCCATAGCTCGGATGGATCTCTCGTCGAGCAAGCTCGAGAGGAGAGAGATCACCACTCCACCGCACAACACTGTCGTGCTCCACTGCCGAGAGCCTGCTTCGGAACCACCAGCTGTTCTGACGTGGTTCAAAGAAACCGGCATGGTAATTAATGTAAAAGTAAAACTTCATTTCGGATATCTTGGTTCTGAAGGTGATGTGTTGTTATCTTTTGAGGCAGATTGATTCGCACATAGTTACATTCCTGGGAACGAAATTATAACCCTTTCTCTCTAAATAAGAAGTGAGAATTCTACCAATGGTTTGCCAAAGCTCAAATGAAAAGACATCCACAAGCTTTATTTAAGGTGAAGCAAAACTGCACATGTATCTTAATCCTTTAGGTACGTCAATCTGCACTCGGTCCATGTGGTGATCTACTGCCTAGCGACCTTCAGGGCCTACCCTAGTACTCAAAGCACTTTTTTATCAAAGGAAAAATAGAAAGTTGGTAAAGACTACGTCATATGTGAATTTTATTAATTTGTAATTTGTCTTTTAATAATTTTAGGGCACAAAAACTTCCCTCGACACTCCTAATGGTGTCCTGGTGATTCATAACGCGACGTCAAATGACAGCGGTGTGTACGGATGTACTGCCGCCAATGAGTATACCAATGAAGAAGTATTGCTACCGGAGAGGACTAATTTGAGGGTGCAGCGAGATAATAGTGACGTTGTCAAGTTAGTTTAATACTCCGCTAACACAAATTGAAATAATTTTACTTCTAACTCAACTTAATCTGATCCCTCATTTTCAGATTTCTAGAAACAGAAGATTACGTTGGCATGAAAGATGAGAGTGGTGTATTGACTATCCAATTAAAAGCGGACACTCCATTGCGTTTATGGTGTGGAGCTGTGGGGACTCCTCCTCCAAGAGTAACGTGGACCAAGGATGGCGAAAATGTCCCAAGACGGCATGAGCACATGCTTACAGTGTCTCCTTTTACATCAGAGGACCAGGTAGTTTTCTCTCACATGTCACTTAAGCTAATGTAGCCGTTATTCGTTCGCAACAAGGTTCACGTGTATCCAAACTCCACAGGGTGTGTATACTTGCGAAGCCAAGAATATCCGTCGCTCGTGGAAGGTGGTGGCTCTGCAAGCTCCTCACTGGGAAGGAACCGTGGCCAACGTCAACGTGACCGAGGGTGGCAGTGCGCACGTCACGTGCGGCCGGCCACTGGGGCAGCCGCCACCCAAGGTGCACTGGCTCCTGAACTCACAGACCGTGATCCATGAGAAAGGGATCACAGCCAACGGTAAGTGTTCTCGCCTAATTAACATATGTATGTAAGCTTCTGGGATTAATACTGAAGGTGTAAAGACGATATATGGTGCATTATTAAGTGATTAGTTTGAATATTTCAGGATTGTGTACAAACTATGTTTCTATTTTAGGCTCGGAGTTGCACATAGAGCATGCTGAGAAGCGTTACGCAGGCATAGTGCAATGCTTCGCTTGCAACCAGCTCGGCTGCGCGTACCAAGCTGCCTTCTTCACAGTTGTGCCTACGCAGATATACGATCGGGTGAGTAACTACGTAGTAATAATTGAGTATCGTAGGGTTGGATAAAGGGATAAAGAAACATACAAGCAGGCGCGGATCTTCGGGGGCAGTGGGTGCACTTGCCCCCTCTGAAGACTGAATTAGGTACTTCAATCGGACCTTACAAAAATTTCTGACCCTGTATATTATAAAAATTTCGTGGTGCAACTAAAATTGACCCCCCTCAACCAAATACTAGATCAACACCTGCATACAAGTACGTTTAAGAATTCTCAACCAACCTAAAAAATCGGACCACCTTAGGTTCAGAACGAAAAGGTTATTTGTCTGATTTGTAACCATAATCTCATCCGTTCATATTGTTGCTCACATAAAGCGAAACAAGTAGGTACCTATGAAGCAGAACGTTGTGGTTATCTGACCAATTTGAAAGTCAGTCCACTTGAAAGTCAGTTCCCATCCCCATTCCAGGTCGGCAACGCACCTGCATGCCTTCTGGTGTTACAGATGTCTATGGGCGGTGGTAATTACTTACAAATCAGGTGTACCACTTGCCCGTTTGCCCAATATGACATAAAAAAAAAATTTCATTCAGATTGTGAAACTGTATGTAATATTTCTTATAAGTATTTAAGGTATTTCAACTACACTCACAGAAAATTTGGCTCACAAAGCACAATATTAGCTTTGTAGATTTTTTATTGTTTGTGGGACAAAACACTTTATCCATGCATTTAAGTTAATTTATGTACAAACGCAATCTTTTTATTGTGAAACTCAATGTTAAGGAATAAACAACTTCATTTTTGCCAAATTTAAATTACCTAAACTATATGGTTACGATCACAGTAATACTTTGTGAAATTATTAAAGTTACTTGGTTCGAAATTGACAATTTTTTATGTAAAGAATCTGACAATATTTTATTGTTGCGGTCACAATATTACCTATGTGAATTTATTTAAGTATAACTTTGTTAAAAAGTGACAAAATTCGACGTAAAGTATTTAACAAATTTATTTTGATGTGGGAACAACTTTGCGATGCAACAAATAAACGTGAAGAGTTCGACAATGTTCGGCGCGGTGCGGAGGACAGGAGGGGATGTTGTATCTTGTCGCCTGCGCAAAAATTGTGAATAGTCATCAATAGTCTGAGATGGAGAACGGACTGCGCGGACGCTTCGCACTCGGTCAGTGTTTGATTAATGGAAAATGGACTTAGCCAAGTTCCTGGAGACTGTTGCGGTCGGGATCTCACACTTAACACAGGGCATGTTGGGTAAGTTTTGTTTTATTTCGCTTGCATGCCTCACCCCGGCACGGGTGAGGCTTGGTAGACATGTAATGGCATGAGTCTTTGTCCTTTCCAGGTTCCACATAAATTCTACCTTTAAAACCTGCCAAGGTCGAATGGAACGAGGATAAAATGTCTTATTTTTGCTGTCTGTGACGACTTCCCGGCAGAATTATTTATTGATCAAAACTGTATCCTGTTGCAATGTAACAGGACTTCAATTCAGAATACCTTTTGTATACCTATATGTTATTTGAACTTGGCCTATCGGGACTGTTCGGGAGAGAGTAAATTCTACTCTAACAGTCGTCTATATCTTTCTTCTTACTCTCATTACTCTTTTTCGAACGGGTGCTACATCTATAACGTTTTACATCCTATTTGACTTTACAGTCGAGTCGTCGGTAGGTATCCGGCACTAGCTTTTGTTTTGCCAGCTGAATTGAAACATTTGTACCTACTTTCAGTGGAGGGAGTACAAACAACAGGGTGCGGCCATTGCTAGATGAATTTGAAGACTCATCTGATCGTGCTAATGTTAACTGTGAAGAAACACTAGACTGGCTACGAGGTTCATCCCATCCTCAAGAAACCATTATAATTAAATGGAAGGCCACTTTCGATTTACAAATCAAAATCCTAAAAGAAATTTGGTAAGGTAAGTAAAGTAGATGATGATAGAAGGCTTATGCAAAATTGTTATTTTTTGGTCAACTTTTATGTTTTAAGTAAGTAAGTGTTTTAAGTGTCACTTCCATTAGTAATTAGTTTATAAAAAGAACTGATATCAACTCATAGTTGGCTATGTAACTGTCACATAATAATACGAATTCGGCGTACATTGCTGAATAAAGTAAGGATATTGGAATTAGCATAATCAAGCCTCTCAGCAATGTATGTCAAATTAGTCCCTGAATATATAGGCCCTTAATTTATGTACCATTTTCTGATCACAAATAGTAATTTAGTTTTTTTATTTAGTAAGTAAATAGAAAATGTACGAAAATTATGAAAGTTATAAAAGTCTATGTTAGTACTGAAGCGGGGGTGTGCGTAGCGTGTAGAGCTGCTTACCAGGGTTTAACTCATGACGTAGCCAAAGGCCCATCAAAGATATTTCACTCCTAATGAGCACAAGTGCTCATGGTAAGTGAAGATCCCTGGTAAGGAGCTCTACTACGCTACACGCCCCCGCTCCAGTACCTACTACTATTACAGGGTGCAAGAGACAGTGTAGCGAAAACAGTATAGGATTGTTCACTATAGTGAATGCAAAAAATTTTTACTTCCCCGTGCAAACTGTCTGATTGGAGTGGTCATTTTGTATGGAGGAATAAAAAATCAGAATAATTTCTTTGTGAAAGTTGTTCAGTTTTATAAACTCAGCATTGAACCCCTCAACCCATTTCAGTTTTTAGTACACGGTCTCTTACACCTTGTATAGAAAAACAGATCGATTTATATTTAATTGAACTAAGTCTATGGTTAGTACTTCAGAGAGTGTTTATTAAAAAGACTGTTTAATTGTGATTTCATGACATTAGAAAATAATAAATGCATATAATCATTATAAGTTAATGTTTTATTTATCCCTCTTATCATAGAGATCGAGGGCAAACTACTTTGTTTGGTTATTACATTTTTGTTGTTAAAAGTTATTTTAACAAGTTAGTTAGTTATTTTGCCTCTATGTAACACAGTTTTTATTTAATTATTTCTACAAACCGGTGTGTATTATCACTACGTGAATTTTTTTTGTACGTTCAACTACCTGTTACTATACTATGTTCATGGTCGATCTAGCTTTATTGCAATAAAGGCTGTTTTCAGTGTTTTTATACGAATTCTGACAGAAAAATCAATTAATTTTATTTAGTGTCAGCGTTCGTTTAAAAACGATGAAAACAACCCTTATTGCAAAAAAGTTCATCGACGGTAGGGTAGCAATAACCGGTTTGTTGGAATGGCAAAGTAAATGTTGTGTTTATAAAGTAGTCAACTTAGCAACGTACTTTTGCCATAACAACAAAAATTAGTTTGCACTCCTAACAAAGTGAATTAAATATAACAACAAAATTCTAAGAAGAAAGTAAATACAGTGACAAAGTGAGTCGATATAAACGTTGCTATATTAACAACGGTTAAATGAAACCTTCTTCGGAAACATTGCTACAGTGACATAGTTTTGTTGTTATATTGACAATATTTCTGTAGTCGAAATGACAATGTTTCTCAATTTATGATCAGATACATTGCTACAGTGACAAAGCTGAACTGTTATATAGACAATATTTGTATTAACAGAGTGACAAAACTAGGTTTGACTTTATAACAACGTTAACATTGTCATTATGATTTGTATATTTAACAATATTTAAGTTGCTGCGGAATGTTGTTACATCGACAAAGACCTGGTGACAATAAAAACGTTGACTTATATGCAACGTTCCTATGTGGGTTGTGTGGCGTTAAAGTTTTGTTGTTAAATTCACAGTAATTTTCTCTCAGTGTATTTGTTTAATTTTGTATAAAACAAATTGTGAAACAAAACGTTTATCGACGTCAGGAATATTTACTGGACACCGACAAAGTGATGGCTGCGACTGTATCTCCGAAGAGGCACAACCGGAAGAATTTTAGAAAGAATAAAGGTACGATTTTAATAATCCATTGATTTTCCTTACCGAAGCAAAAAATCCGATTAACTTTCTGTAAAAATCTAATTAGCGTTCTAATAGTATACATACTTAACTAGAAGTTCCCGCGGGAATTCTATGATGAACTATACCTATAAACCTTCCGCTGAAATTACTCTTTCTATTGGTGAAAACTGCATGAAAAGCCGTTGAGTAGTTTATGAGTTTATCGCGAACAGACAGACAGACGGATTGAATTCAAATTCAACAGACAGACAGACGTAGCGGAGGACTTTCTTTTATAATAGGTACCTATAGTCTAAGAAAAAGTTTGGTTGTTGGTTGTTAAACTCTAACCTCTTTCTCTGATAAAAAAAGCTACACTATCCCTCAGGATACTTATATATTATTATCGCAGAACAATGAATTTTCTACAGACCGTGGGAAACAGCTAATAAGTACATTTCTAAATTCAAGTGGATATTGTCCAACACACAGCAGCAACAGCCTACACCGCTATCACCTCTGGGCTCGCCCCTACGTCGTGGCGGGGAGGGGCGGAGAGTGTAGCTTCTTTACATAGTAATAGTTAGTCTTTGGTATTTCAGTAACGAATGACTTCTTTTTAGGTCTGATGGTTCCCCCGTCTCGTCCCAACGTGACTCGGATGTCTGACACGAGCGTGATGGTCACGTGGTCGAACGCCAACCACGGCATCCCCATACAGTTCTTCAAGGTAATTTCAATAGCTTCATTACGTATACAATGTTTATTGGGCCTGTACAGTACGGATCACTGTCTGTTCACTATTTAATTATTTCTACATAGTGCCTTACAGAACACACACAGAGAATATGACCACTACGCCTTAACACTTCGGCAGCTGTCAGAAATGATCATTTTTTATCAATATTTTTCCCCGTTAATATTATTCCTGCCGCCCCAGGTGCAGTACAAAGAAGCCATCACGAACAACACACAATGGCATACCGCCAAAGACGACATACCTCCGTATATTCATTCGCACGAGATTGATCAGTTGGACACCGACAAATATTACAAGTAAGCATACATACATAATACATATATATTATTATGATAATTGATAACCAGCTTTTAGTACTTATAGTTGTTCCCCGCGGTTTCAACCACGTTAATTTCGGAGTTCCCGCAGGAATACCGGGATAAAAAGAACCCTATGTCCTTCTATGTACCCCTGACAACGTGTAGGTATGCCAAATTTCATGATGATTGGTTGAGCCGTTAAGGCTTGAAAGCGTAACAGACAGACCTTCGCATTCATAATATTAGTATTGGTATAACCAGGCTTTGATCTACTTACTAAATAAAAAAGTTTTTACATTAATGTGTTACCAGCAAAGCAACCAGGCAACAAATGCGGAGACATAGAAAGAAGGCTCTGCAAGTCTTTTGTTATCAAACAACTCTAAGTGCTCAAAGCCATATACAATAGAAGTTATGTTGTACATAGCATATTTAATGGATCCATTTGCAGACAGTTTTATTTTCTATCTCAAGTCAAAATCCAGCTCTATGCTTGTAATAAATAACACCACTTGAAATTAAGGATGGTCTTGAAAATGTCGCATCAATTCGACGACGGGCGTAATAAAATATTTATCCTACGAGACTGCAAAATCCTAAAGTACTTACTTATCCACATTATTAAATAAAATCTTTATTGAAGATGTCGCATCAATTCGATGGCAGGCGTTGGACGTCGTAGTTGAGTGAAAAGTGTCTACCTTAAAATGTAGCGCAGTAAGCCTAATTATATAGATAACTAGCTGTGCCCAGCGGTTTACTCGCGGTAATTTCGAAGTTCCCGCAGGAATTCCAGGATAAAAAGTACCCTATGTCCTTCTCTGTACTCCTGAAAACGTGCATGCCAAATTTCATCCAAATCCGTTGAGCCGTTTTTGCTTGATTGAATAACAAACATCCACACTTTCACATTTATAATATTAGTAGGATTATAACTGTCCAACTTTGGATCACAATGTGATATTGAATGATCCAGTATTAAGCTAAAGTCGTGTCGTGGTCAACTATTATAAATAAATGAAGTTTTGTCAAACTTGAATCGTATATTGCGTCGCAGGTTCCGCATAGCAGCAATATACGAGAATCAGGACAACAAGCTGGGTCCCAGCAGTGGGAAGTTCCACTTACACCACGGCGACATGCATCAGAAGCCAAACGCGCCTAAACTGACACAAGCTGTCGCAACATCTCCATACACCATCGTCGTCAACTGGACTGTGAGCATACACTTATATATCCCTCTTTTTACACTTTACAAATGGCGGCCGTTTTTTATATAGCTGAAGACTGAGAGAAAATACGTTCTGGTGGGTGTTCGCCCTTCATAAATCTCGGTACCTTTTGACTGTATTGGTGTCACTGGTCACAGTTCAAACCTAACCTATAATATTAAATAATATTAGGTATGAAACATAAAAATTATATTAAGTAATTTATTAGCTATAGCTAGATGGAAACCCTGAATCGCGCTAACGAAGTTTACGCGCCTGCGCTGCGTACGACCTCCGACGATCTATAGTCGCGGTTCCCCGGGCATACCACCTCGCCCGGCGGGAAGCTTCCTCATTGGTAGCGGTCAAGCCATATCATCATTCATCCATCCCGTCTCGCTACAGAAGAAAGAAAGAAAGAAAATGCATTTATTTCAGCACAACACACAAGAAAAGAAACAAACATAAACAGTGCCTAGTCTGAATTTGTAGACATAATCCACTAATAATAATAATAATAATCCACTTCACAACACACAGATCTACTTGATCCCACACTAAGCTATAAGCTTGTGTCGTGGAAACCAAGCAAACGTGGTATATACTACACATATTATTACATATATATTATACTATAGATATATATACACACCCAGACTGGAAAATGGAACCCTGTGTTCGTCACACAAAGTCCACCCCCACCGGGAATCGAACCTGGAACCTCTTGATTAGCGGGCATACCTATATCTTGCATGCTCTGCCGAAAGGGTCACCAACTCGGCATTATTGGCTAAGTGCGGGTACACCTACCGTTGGTTACGTGGTAACAGTGAGCGTTGTCGGTCGCAGTGGTCCAGTACGAACGGCGTGCCCGCCGAGGGGTTCTACGTGTACTGGCGCACGGTGTCGTCAGCGGGCGCGTACCAGGTGGCGGCGGCGGGCGGCGCGGCGCGCGGCGCGGCGCTGCGCCGCCTGCAGCCCGACACGCACTACGAGGTGAAGGCGTGCGCGTACACTGCGCACGCGCCGTCCGACTTCGTTTCCATACCGGTGAGCGCCCAGGGCCTTTCAAATAATAAAAAAAAAAAAACAATCATATCCAAATTGTATTTTATTGTCCCCAAAAGAAACATAAAAAATTTGATACTTAAAGAAAAAGCGAGTAAAGAGCAAGGGGCGGTCTTATTGCAGAGGCAATCTTTTCAAGGTATTTTTTTTTTCTAATTTTACTCATGCGAAACACAATACCGTAGCACTCCCGTTTCGATAAGAGCGCAGACAATATAAAAATATTGATTTATTTTCTAAAATTCCATACCGAGGGCCGCATATGAAAATATTGAAAATCGATTTTTAACGAGTAAACTCTAGTGATAAATCTCTGTGCCCTACCAGTCAACGAAAACGGTCCGGCTGGCGAACGCGACGGAGACGACGACCGAGGGGCGGCTGGGCGACGTGCGCGGCGAGCAGGCGGCGCCCGGCGCGCTGGTCACCGCGGGCGGCGTGCTCGGGCTGGCGGGCGTGGCCGCCGTGCTGGGCGTGGCGCTGCTGCTGCTGTGCCGCCGCGCCAACCGCCCCGCCGACGACAGTACGTCACGCGCCGTATACGCTTTTTGTTTTTATATGTTTACATGTTGCACGACGTTATACTCCCCGAATGAGCAATAAAGAAAGAAAGAAAGGAACGAAGAAAGGAAGGAAGAAAGAAAGAAAGGAAGAAATAAAGGAAGAAAGCAACGAAGGAAGAAAGAGGAAGGAAGAAAGAACGAAAATATTTAAAAGATCCCGCGCAAACTTATACGCTTTTCATTTACATAATTACATGTTGCGCAACTTTAAATACTCTCGAATAACCCAGAAAGTAAGGAAGAAAGAAATAAAAAAAAGGAATTTATTTATTTGGAAATATAATTAGTATATTTAAAGGTGATCCCGCGCATACTATAAATATATACTTACGCTTTTTATTTATTTAATTGCATGTTGTATAGCTTAATGATCGTCCTGAAAGAAAGAAACACAACACAATTACAGTTAAGTACGAGTACTTACATTCGAACACGATTAACCAAAGTAGGTACTCGTATTTAATGGTAGCCCCGCGCGTGCTGTACGTTTTCCATTCAGTTATTTACATGCACAACGTTTTATATTCCCGATCATCTCGTTCATCCCTTTATACAAGGTGTAAGATAATACCACATAAATACTCAAGAAGGGTATTCAGTATTAGATTCTCGTCTCAAATATATTATTAAAAAAAATAAAAATAAACTTAATGATACATAAAAAAGGAAATTTAAAAAAACTAAAAACGCTAGTGATTTTTGTTACAGAGGAAAAAGTGTCCGTGCCTGAGACCGGCAGCAACAACGGCTACATCAGCGCTAAAGTCCCTATCACTATCACCGCAAATCCTATGCATGCCGAGGTAAAGCCGAGTTTAAAATCTGACTTAGGTCTGCTTACATAATTATTTAAATTTAAAAGCGAGTCTTAGTGAATCCATGGATTTTTAAAAAAAATTCTCGATGTCTTCATGTTCTAAGTTTAAATTAGAAATCGAAATATAGTAACGTTTCATATTTTTTTGTACCACTGTCGCTAATGTGTGTTGTATAACCGCGGGGCACAGCTAGTAAGTTGAATAACTGACGTTAAAAATACAACCAAAATAGCTCTTCTAAAGTTGTTCTGTAAAAATCGCATCAGACAAGAACAAAAAGTATAATAATTGGGAAGCCGTAAGTTTCTTTGAAGCACGTCCGAAAATCTATGATTTTTTTTCTACCAGAGCGGTGACAGTGGTGTGGAGATGTCATTCCTACACAACAACAACACTGGCAACGACGACGACGACCTCCCGCGCGCGGGCAAGAACGCGCCAAACAGGCAATACGTTTGATCGAATTTGAACTCAATCAATGAACAAGTAAAAGTGAAATTCGATCATTAAGTTTTAGTCGTTGTTCCATTTGACTCCTGTGAAATCAACCGTCTATAGTATTTTAAGAGACTAAAGTGAAAAAGTGATAATTTATGTTTGGGGTTACAAGGTGTAATAAATTTGTGGGAGTGAGTCAGTGTTGTAACATTGACATAAAAAAATTAAGTACAATTAGATTTGTGATTAAAGTTTTTAGATTTTTGCGTTTTGAGCACATTATATTATGTAAATTACGCGGGTAATTATTAAATTAGATTTGTGATGTTATAATCAATATCAGTCTTGATATAATTTTATTCCGATTACATGAAAACAGTATGACATCCATATTTTTTTCATGACTTATTAATTTAATAATTCCCATTAAATATTTAACGCTCATTATATTTTTGTCATAACGGAGTATGTATGCAGTTGTTATTATACAGATAATAATTTGTACCCCAAATCAAATTTCTACCATTCGGTAGGAAATTCAATTCACTAATGGCAATGTAGGGGAGTCCGGGGCTGGATGTTACAGGGGTAGGTTGTTACAGTGGCAATGGTGGCGAAACAGAGAGTGCAATATTGACGTTAGAAAGAGACAAATACTCTCGCCGCCGCCGGCTAGCGTGCCGCGAGAGCCAGTGGCGCCAGCATTTTTGGGAGAAGAGCCCGCGCATGCCGCCATTAAAATTGCAGGTTAGTAAAATTTTACAATTTTAGTAATATTGGTTTACGAGCTGTGTTCCATAATGTCAGAGATGTACTTGTTGTGATTATTACTCCCTAATGCTTTCGTTTTGCAATGCATCTACGTTTTTACAGCTATGTTTATTGATGTTTTCACTGCATAATTTTATATGGTCAGATTTGGCGTTGGGGCTAAAAGTTACATTTGCTCGGGGCAGGTTGTGATTTGTCACTACCTGCCCCATTGTGCTTGTTGCTGGCAGACATAATTTGTGTTAAATAGTTTTTGTCTTTTTTATAGGATGAGGACAGGAGGACAGGATAATGCCAATAAGGGAAAGAAAACTAGTTATGAAAAAAAAAGCCTTGCTGTAAAGAGGAAGGTCTTACATGACACTGACGAAGAAACTGTAGTGGAAGATGGTTATTTTTGTTTGATATGTTGTGATCCCTTTGACCTGAAGAAATCTGGTGAGGAATGGGTAGAGTGTGGAGCTTGTAAAAATTGTTCACATGTGAAATGTGTTAGAGGAAATGTTGCACATTACATATGTTTGAACTGCGAAAGTGATTCAGACTACAGTGACTAAACTGTTTAGCTTTCGTTATACATCTGATTGTCTTTATTTAAAAGTAGGTATAGTTTATATTAAATTTTAAAATACCTATTGTTGATTAGTATGTACAAGAGTTTTTTTTTAATGCAGAGCTATTTCTAATTATTAGGTGAGAAGTTATTTTTGTTTTTACGCAGTATAAGACCAAATATTAAATTTGATTTACGTTTCATTTTAGATTATTATGTTTTCTTGTAATGAGGTAAAAGACTGCTTTCTAGACATACATATGTTATTATTTAGATTAAGAAAAGTAACTAATTGTGATGATTGTTCCTAATAAAAACACATACTACGTTTGTTTTTTATTGTAACAACTTGCCCCGTGTAGTGTAACAACCAGCCCCAAGCATGGGGTTGAATGTTACACGGTTTTTTTTCCACAAATCACACATTTATGTCATTACTATTAGTCTGCAACATAACATTTATTTTGAATAAAGATCCAGAATAGTTACTTTATCAAACAAGCTTATACTCAGTTAAAACAATGAAACCAATTAAAAAATATGACAGTTTGTAAAAAAAATGTCACTACCAGCCCCGGTCTCCCCTACTTAATGAAATAATTATTGTTGTTTTTTTTTATAAATTCGGATAAGATTGGAATCTGATTTTTTTTTACTGTTGTATTTTATTACTTAAGTTTTATTATTTTTATTTTGTCGTGGTTGTGAAGTGTTTTGGCATTTATTTTTTGATAGGTACAACGCTTAACCTCTGTGGTGGTACATACATATGTACATACCATTCTAGACAGTCAGAAAGTCTCTTCTGTTTAACGTTTTTAATTACTAATGTTTTCATTAACTAAATCTGAGATGCTATACCCAACTAATAAAAACTTAAAACAAAATAACAAAAACTAAAAATACTCTTATCAATTTATTTCTTTATATTGTTTATAACCTTTTTTATTTTGCTAATCGCACGAATTATGCATGAAAAAATCTAATAAGATACTTAGGTATAAATTTATCTATTTAAAACATACCTACTCTTTGAAAATGTACCGTTCTCACGAAAAATTTACTTTACCAGTGCATTTCACATTGCCTAGAATTAAACTAATTTAGAAACTAGATTGTTAAGTATTTATTTTGTGATTTATTATGTATTTTTCATGCTTAAATTCACTTATGGTATATAATAAGTAGCTTTAGGACTTGAATCCATTTATAACAGATTGATGTAGAATATTTTTTTTAGATCCCGCATTTTGATGTTATACTTTAGTATAACACGGATACCTAATTAATTGTTATAAATTAAGAATGATAAGACTGAAAATTTCCATTATTATATGACGCATTTATTGAGTGAAAAAACACTGTGTCACTTTAGCGGGTAATTAACGGAAATAAATACAGCATTCGGAGACGAAAGAGGTAGAATAATAAAGAACATTGCATGGTCACAACTCAAAATACAGAGTGGGCCATAAATTTTTGCACATTTGAAATATGAATAGAAATAAAACTGCAAATGTTATTTTGATGATGATTGATTATTTATTTAAGGTAATAAAAGTTTATTGAAAGTTATTTTTAAAAAATGATATTGGCGAGATGTGCCCCGTCTCGTCGTTGGCTCTCAGTCGACTACGCAAACTTTAAACTCGCTGACACAATATGTTGCGAATGATCACGGATATCTCCTCGTTGATATTTTCTTATAATTGGGATATGGTACCGAGTCGGTTTATTAAGGTACGCTCGAATTTCTTGACCCAAGCTTTGATTAAATTAACACTTGGACACACGGCGTAATCTGTGTTAGGTGTAGTACAGTAACGTAGGAATCGTTAATTAATTTTGCAAAATTGTTTTGCACAACAAGTACGCTGTGGTCCCGTGAAGCGCTCCATCGTGACTAAAAGTCTGCATGAAGCGACGCACAATTCCCCGCTGCCCGCGCGCCCCTCCCTCTAACGATAAGAGAAATCAAGGGTTGCTATTTCCAAAAAAAATTGGCCCACCCTGTACAAAATCGACCCAAATTTACGGACTCTTTCCCTTGTTTTACTCTGAAGTGCTGTATTTATTTAACTGGCACATGTTACTTTGAAAGAACTCACCCAGTTACACGGTAATAAAAAAATCTATGTCTTTTTGGTACGACCAACGACTATACAGATAGGCTACCTAATGAAGTATAATCGGCCTCGAATATAGCGTAACACTGGTCAGTTGTGGATCTTAATTATCGTTGGAATATTAAACACTTGTCAAAGGTGTAAGGTTAGATTTCTTAGGCACTGCTGTTGGTTGGTACCTATAAGCTGGTACCTATAAGTTGGTACCAACTTAAGTAGATTTTAATTTAAAAAATGCGTTTAGCTAAATGACGAAATGTGGCGTGTGCGTGCCGCTTTCCGAATAGCAATGTTCGTTACACGAGAATGTCATATTTGTAAGATAACTGCTGATTATTCAGTAAAATTGATATATTTATGAGACGCTGATAGTACAACGACGCGCGACCATTGAATATATTTTCTCAGTGTAACATCGTTTTGGTTGAAAAGGCATTCTGGGCATAATTTTTATTATTGTTAAATTAAGACTGAAAATTGAGTAACAACACCGGAAGCTGTAGCAACTGCTTTTTTTAAATCTAATACTTTTGAATGGACAAAATACTTAAATAAGCGATTTGGACGCCAACTAAAAATGGATTGCTGAAATATAAATAACTACCCATACAGAGTTTGTAAATATTTTCCTGTTATTTGTATCTACTTGTGTAGTTAAATTATAAAAAAACTTGGAGAGAAGGATAATTTTAATGAAAAATGATAATGTTAATTTTGATAAGACGAAATGGAATAAATAAACGAAGAATAAATAAAAAGCCAAATTGGAATATTTTATTTCAAAGTTGGCCTGGGCTGTGACTCTATCAGTAAAACTACAACCGCTTCCTATTGCTATGGCTGGAGAAAAGATGCTACGCAACAAACACCAGTAACACGTATGTTTTGTTCAAATATTGAAAAAAATCACGGCGGAAAATCAAACATCAATAACAGTGGAGAATTTAGTACTTAATGAGGATTTGCTAAAATTAATCCTAAACACTAATTATATTATGAAATACATATGTAACTTAATAACTTGAGTCTAACCGCCGCACTCAGAGTCGACTTTAATGATTACTTAGTTAAGTATAGATTTTCAAAACAAAACTGCCGCAATCACAGACGTTCAGTAAATTAATGTTAATTGGCATTTAATGAGATGTAACTTAATTAGTTAAATGCCAATTAACATTAATTTATTAAACTTGTCTGATTGCGGCAGTTTTGTTTTAAAAAGCTATACTTAACTAAGTAATCATTAAAGTTGACTCTGAGTGCTGCGGTAATATACGTAGGTAATCTGTACCAATCGTTTCCCCGTATCTACTCATAAAGGGACGAAGAAAGTTTATTTTAATAAAAGAAGTAGGTATTAGAAGGACTATTAATGGATATTTACTTTGG
Organism: Zygaena filipendulae; assembly: GCA_907165275.2. Classification (NCBI taxonomy): domain Eukaryota; kingdom Metazoa; phylum Arthropoda; class Insecta; order Lepidoptera; family Zygaenidae; genus Zygaena; species Zygaena filipendulae. Next base: position 8,995,483 of record OU015664.1, read on the forward strand.
GTATTTTTTGCAAATAGAATTCCTCCTCCTTATTAGGAGAGGATTAATTTTAAGGTGGTTTTTCGGAATTCTTTCTCACGGTAATATTTTTTAGTTATAACTTACCTTTCTTCACAGAGAGGTAGGTATTTCAGAATAAGTCCTGGAAATAATAGGAAAGTGACCACTATAGAGTATAGCTATAGCTAGCTATAGTTGATTGTACGCATTTAAGCGTGTTTGTTTGTACTAACAAATAGTTTTCCTCAGAGATCTTCAAACCCCATAGAAATTGAATTTAGAAAATTATTATTTTACTAGTGAATCTTTGCGTCGTAAAAGGTAACTGACATAGGTACCTACTGTCCAAATTCTATGTTTGTGCAAATCTAATGTCAAGGTCATTCACCCACGTAAATCCACGTTTTTATTGAAGGTTTCCTCTGTTCCGTATATATTTTTATTTATTTAGTTACATAAAAGTATGACTTATCAAGGCTTTGAATAAGTTCCTTTTTCAATCTTACACCCAGTATAGGTGAGAACCAGAATCGAACTCCCGTAATCAGTATTGGGAGCACGAATTTTTTCGCTCTCGTCCTTTCGATATCAAGCATTTTTTTGTATGCAAAATGAACAACGCCATCTATCCATTGTTGTTCATTTACCAAAAAAAAAAAACAAAAAAACGCTTTGACATTACGACGATATCGGAAGACGAGAGCGAAAAAATTCGTGAGGTGAGAAACCTACCGCTGGATTATCATGCGCGGCTCTATGTCTGTCTGTCAGTTGATACTAGCTGTCCCCCGCGGTGATTTCGGAATTCCAGCGGAAATTCCAGGATAAAATAAACCAAGTATAGCTAAGTATAAACCTTCCTCTTAAATCACTTTATAGGTGAAAACTGCGTGAAAATCCGTTGAGTAGTTTTTAAGTTTATCGCGAACAGACAGATTGACAGGTAGACGCGCGTGGCGGAGGACTTATTTTATAATATTTAAGGATTTTAGGTGCTATCTGATCGCCAAGATTTAAGTATGCCTACCTACCTACCTTCGCTGCAGGAATCTATTTTAGAGACGTTTAACTTATACCTATCTGACTAAATATAAAAAAAGTTCTAATTAAAAAAACAAACACCCACCGTTGCACATACCTACCTAGTACCTACCATGCTTAAAATGGAAGTCGGTAAAATTCATTATTATTTTATTACCTACTTTAAAAGCGTAGAGAATATGAGAGAGAGAGGTGAGACTTGTAAAATTTTATTTCCTCCCGGCGTGTCATGCTCGCTATGGTTCCGTACCTCAGAAGGCAGAATTATAAAATACACACTTAGTTCTAGACCAAAAGAAATCTCATAGATTAACGATAAGACAAAAAAAAAAACATTTACTTACTGCAAGCATTGAGAAAACGCATGTCAAGCGTCGAAGATTGGTTATTTCTTTAAATTTTCACGGAACCTTTAGTGCAGATACTCTACTCGCGCTTGGCTGTCTTTTTTTAAGCCCGGTTGATTTATGATAATCGTATTCTCAGTAATTATCTTCACGGGCTTATTTCCATTACAGTAACCACTTGTTCGGAATAAATGAAATTCTTACCGTCCTACGTTCCGTTCAATTAGCCGGAATACGTGCCACCCCTGTAATTAAACACGAAACATCAACGCCAATATAAATATACAGCCTTCACTAACACTGAGCTAGATAATGTCAATATATATGGATTCACTGAGAAATTCATACAAGGTGCGTGACTAGGTACATAACAAAACATATTATATTGTTATATAACAGGTTTCAGATAACGTGGACACTGAATGTTATATAACATATTATATAACTTAGTCACGTTAGTTTTTTTTGTTTTTCTTTTTTTATTTAAAAGTTCAACAGTCGCTGCCGTAGTTAGTGAAAAGTCCTCTCAGCAGCGACAAACGATAACGGTTATATAACATAGTTATATTGCATTGTAATTCTAATGTGTTGTCATGTTTTATGTTGCAATGTTGAATAAGAATGTTACATAATGTGGACGTGTTATATAACACAAGTTATCTAACAAGTTATATAGTCTGTACGCAACCGTAATCTTTGCTTGCCTTGGCGTGAATTAATTGAATTTTTATTATTGAACTAGCTCTGCCCCGCGGTTTTACCCGCGATAATTTGGAGGTTCCCGCGGGATTGTGCCATACAAACTTTGTAACCCTTTGTCACCCTCTCAGGGGTTGAATTTTCAAAAATTCTTTCTTATCGGATGCCTACGATACACAAATATACAGTCAGTCGTTCATTACAAAGCATTTTATATGTATAGATTGTTGATAGTACGAACTTGGTGTGAACTTTTAACAAAAATTTCATTCAGACACGTGTTATGCAAATAAATTAACTGTAGGTAGGTATACATAAGTGATAAGCACGCTGCACGTGGTCATATTTGTACTTACATATACGTAGGTACTTATGTGATATTACTCCAATAAAGACCAACTTGGTGTTAAGTATAGGAATAAAGACAAAGGATCCTGAAACCACCTGTCATCCCCGTGGTTACGCCCACAGGAATGTCGGTATTTCCGAGGCAGCTCTCAGGTTCCGAGATAAAAAACATACCATACAGCGTCACTCAGGAACATCGTAGCTTAGGTACCTACCTACTAAAAAAATAGAGAGAATATACAGAAGCGACACTCTCCGCCTCCTCCTCTACTCCAGGAATGCTACCTAGGTTCTTCTTCTTCTTTTTTTTCTTTTTCTTCTTCTTCTTCTTTAATAATGACGTCTATAATTATGACAATGACAATGTTTCTTAATAATAAAAATCTCTTCATCTATTATGGCGAAACGCCAATGACAATGTTAGATTGTTCCCCAAGTTAAAACATGGCTCTCTTGAATGCCAGTTTCCTGCTCAGGGTCCAAAATAGATGCTGAAAAGTGACTGAAATAACGAAGACAACGTGACACGCGTGTTTTCGGTACGGCCTTCACTCGTCAACAACCTCTTCTTCTTCTTTAATTATAATTTGCCAATGACAACGTTTCTTAATAATAAAACGACCGAGGAAAGTTTGACATGTAGAATCTACATGTGACAATTGTCACTGACAGCTGTCTTTCAACTGTCAGCTCACTGTCAACCCTACGATAGGCACCATAGAGGCAAGAATCTGGGGGCACGGCAGTGCCCCCGCCAAGTCGAGCAACAAAAGCGGCACGGCCGTACTATCCTTTTCTCGAAGCAATTCAGGCCATTTTCGACCCCCTATAACTTCGTTGTGGATAAAACTAGAAGCCTGAATTTTTAGTAAACAAGCAGGTATTGTATAAAGACGGTATAATTTAAATTTCATTCGATTTGAACCAGTAGTTTAAGAATTATAACTAGTCAAAGTTTCTTAATTTTGTAGGTCACTCACTCACTCACTGACCGATCATCAAAACTCTAAGGCACTTCTAGCAGACATAGAAGTTTGAAATTTAGAATACAATTAGTGTTTATTGTATAAATCAAGGAAAAATTGAAATATTTTGCAATTTCGGTACAGTTTTCTAGATACACCAACTGCATAAATAACTTTGTAATCCCATATAAATGTATGGAATTACAAAGTTACATATGCAGTTATATGTACCAACTGCACAAATAACTTTGTAATCCCATATAAATGTATGGAATTACAAAGTTATATATGCAGTTATATGTACCAACTGCACAAATAACTTTGTAATCCCATATAAATATATGAGACTAGCTGTTCCCTGCGGTTTCACCCGCGATAATTTCGGAGATCCCGCGGGAATTCAGAAATGCAAAGTAGTTAGTACCCTATATCCCTAGGTTTTCTTTACCCCTGACAACGTGCATGCAAAATGTCATGAGATTTCACCAGCGTTAATTTCGGAGATCCTTCGGGAATTCCGAGATAAAATTACCCTAATCTGAATGCTCCAACGATTTTCATGAAATTTTGTATACAGGGGATTTCGGGGGCCATAAATCGATCTAGCTAGGATTCATTTCTGGAATTCCCGCGCGAACTCTGATATCAACGCGGGTGAATTAATTATTGCATACTACACGTTGTCAAGGGTACAGGAAAGGTCATAGGGTAGTAAGTACTTTTATCTCAGAATACCCGCGGGATCTCCGAAATTAACGTGGGTTAAACCGCGGGGAACAGCTATTTAAGCCGAGCGAAGCTCGGTTGCCCAGATATTAATAAATAATAATAATAAGTGTAGCTAGTTACCTACCTAGATATAAAGTGTAGATACATAGTTACCTAGACATAATTATGTTCAAAGGTACAATGGTCAACGGAATGAAAAAGCAAGAAAAAATCTTTCAAGTTATTAAAATAGACTAAATTGCTCAAAGGAGGAAGACCATTTACAAAAAGAAATGAGATCCCATCAAAAACAAACTTGTAAAAAATCCAAGTCTCGCAACTCAGTTCTTCTACATTAAAAAGTTGTGAGATCAATGTAATACCAAGTCGGTTAATTTATTCAGTGCCTACTTAAGGGTCCTTCTGTCTAAAGTTATCATGTTATAAGCTAATCTAATAACATTTTATAGTGACCATATCAAATTTAAAAATCTTTTATGTTTTAAATAGATTGATTGGCTTGGCGATCACATGAAAACACAATGTATCTCACAAGTAATACATATTATAATTAAATTAGATTGTTTAGAACCATAATTATGTATTACATGTGAGATATATTGTGTTTTCACGTGATCGCCAAGCCAATCAATCTATCTAAAACATAAAAGATTTTTAAATTTGATATGGTCACTATAAAATGTTATTAGATTAGCTTATAACATGATAACTTTAGACAGAAGGACCCTTAAGTAGGCACTGAATAAATTAACCGACTTGGTATTACATTGATCTCACAACTTTTTAATGTAGAAGAACTGAGTTGCGAGACTTGGATTTTTTACAAGTTTGTTTTTGATGGGATATAATAATTCCGTGATAGGCACACACGCACAACACGTGTACGTACCAGCTGGCCGTCTTTACTTGTTCATTTCCCGCTTTAACTATTCCGCGTTAATTTCGGAAATACCGCGGAAACTCCGAAAGTAACGCGGCTCAAACCGCCGGGAACAGCTAGTAACATAATATTATACTAATATTACATGGAATGATGGAATAGAGAACAACTTAAAGGAAGATAGGTGTGATATAATATACAACGTGTTAATGAATTAACTGAAAACTAGAAAGTAGTTTGCTCAGAATCGACTAGCGAATCGATCGAACTATGTTTTAATATAGGTTATATTTTTTAATTTTTAGTAGCCCATGTCTAAATTATTTATAATACAATATTTGACGCGTACGCCGCCCGCAGCAAAAATCTTCGAACCGGTAGGCGCGGGCGTAGCGCTTGGGATTTCGTAGATAGGTCACCTCCAAACTAATGTTGAATAACTTTTAAAGTATAATTTTTTTTGACATAAAATATATTTTAATCATATTATTGTTTATTTTTTAAATGGAGTGTATCAGGTTTTTAGTTAATTTATTAACACGTTGCGTAGCCACCAACCACCCACACCTTTCATATAATATATTTGCTCATATATTTGTTTATTGTCTTGGTATTTGAATAAAATAAATATTTACAAATAGTTCTCAGCGGAGCCACGACGCCAGTACTGTAATTAGGTACCTACCAGCAAATTGTCGATTGTGGCTACGAATATACTAAGCGTGCACTCTTATCAGTATTATGTCGACATCGTTCTAGTAAACTGACTAAAATGAAAATGTGATCGCAAAAAAACATACATTTTATAATCACAAAAATAGTTAAAGTGACTGTCTGAAAAGTGCTGTGTGTCTGTGTATAATTACTAATTAGGTGCCTAGATGTTAATTTCACAGATGGGTAAGTGTTTAAGAATAATAATTAAATATTTGATGGCTGTACTCAGCATCCACGTTGGTTTTAGATGTAGGCAGAAATAAATTTTATTTAGATACGTAGGTTTTCTATCATTGTAGGTATAATAAAATTTAGGATGCACATATTTTTAACTTTCGTTGCGAAACATCTCTAAAACAGCATCTTTTTAAAATAACTATATCTTGCTTTTTAAACACACAAATGGCGGAACTAACATCTTTGATTTTAGCCAAAAAATCGTAAAAGACTTTTCGCCCGAAGTGCAAGAATACACTATTGGCGATTCTACTTATCTTGTAGTCTTCTAAATTAAAATTTGTGGATGCTTAAATTTAAATCTAACTTTAATTTAGACTCCATCTAGACTACATAATTTAGAAGAAGTATATTTACCGCGAATATATTTTTGTTTCGTTTTTGTATGCCCTAAAATTCACGGTGTTATGGTAAAATACCTTTAGAAAGAATATTTTAATAAACTTCTTTTTCTTTCAGATAAACTACTCCCATGTTACACGCTATTCATCATTTTATTATGTATTGAATCTTCGATATCAGAAGGCCATTGTCGTATACGTACGGTTTCTGAAGACCCGCTGTGTGTTGGCGAAATTAAATGCACCCAATGTATAGACGACATATCAAAAGAGACTTTAAGATGGAACTGTTCTGGTGATTATAGACTACGTTTAGTTATTGAAAATTTGGATTTCAAACATAAAAGTCGGCTGGTCAACGCCCAGAAAATCGACGAGCGCATTTACGACAATATTGAATCGATAACAATGACCAACGAACCACAACTTAAGGAAATACCATTCGATATATACGAACTGTTCAATGGAGTTAAAACTATAGATTTAAATAACAACGCATTTAATTTAATCTATCTTGACAATTTTTTGTTTTACGCATATTTAGAAAGAATTAACGTGTCCAACAATAAAATAGTGGCTTTAGGAATAAACGATCATATAAGAATGGGGGTGACGCTTAATAAAGTTAGCTCAATAGATTTAAGTTTCAACCGCTTAAACGAATTGTACAACGAAAGTTTTCAGCCTTTCACACGATTGCGTCACCTCAATTTGTCGAACAACGATTTAAAATCTTTAGATGAACACGCGTTTTTGGGGTTAAACAATTTGAAAACATTAAATTTATCTCAAAATAAATTACAGCAGATAGATTTGTTTCTAGATCCTTTAGTTGAGATTAAAGAATTGTATTTGGATCACAATGAAATTGTATCTCTAATGGATTTTAACTTTAGGTCTCTAGCAAAATTAGAGATTTTAGATGTAAGTTCAAATAAATTGGTGCACATCGACGCTTTAGCGTTACATAATCTTTATAAATTATACAGCTTAGACCTAAGCAACAATACGGATTGTTTTTCTGGTGAACTAACGCAAAAATTTTACTACTATCCGGAGTTTTCCGATAGAATATTTTGTGAAAATGATAATCAAATTTGAAAGTATTAAAAAAAGTGCTTGCTCAGATAAAATCACACAGAAGGCTATTTTATGTCACTAAAAAATTCTCGGCAAATAAATGCCTAAATCCAATTGGATTACTAGGTACTAAGAAAAACCTTTAATTTTTGAATCCATGCACGTCATGTTGATGACATATTATTATAAACATTACTTTTCCATTGCCTTTATGTTACGTGATTTGTTTAGTTTCTTTAATGTAATTTTTGATCTCATATGAACGGAGCCATTATTTCACCTCTGTTTAACTTTTCGTCTCCAGTCTGTGATAAGTACAGAGTTTTTATTTCGTCTGAGGTACATATGAGAAAAGAATGAAGGCTTGAGAAGTTGAGACAATAGTTGATTCATTTGAGATATACGTAACTGAAGTGAGATGAAATTCATACCTACGAAATTTTATAAACAAATATTTATTACAATGTCTGTACTAAATTAAGAGATGAGTAGCTATGTATACATTGTGCTGATAAGATAGCAAAGTCATGACACAGCTGGACCTACTTTATTAGAATACATTATTATCTGTGGCAGGTAGGTATATATGCATGGCTTTGTAAGGCTTATGACTTTATTTAATTATGTACTTAAGAATGAAGGACTAAGGTGGGAAATAATTGTGAAAATAATTATATTAATTTATTCGTGGATGGAACCATCAACGTGGAGTTGAGGATTAGACAAGTGAAACGAGATTACTGGCAAAATTGTTGTAGTCCTTAAGGACCTACTTATATTTAATAAATATAAAAGATGTACAACATCAAAAAAGGTTATAAAAATAGGTATATAATGGTTTTTTGTCTCTTTTATATGATCGATATTATATAAGGTGTGGCAAAATTAGCTGCCAACATTTGGAAGTAAACACAGCTGAAAACATATTAAAAAAAAAGAAAAAAATATATTTTCAAACAAAATAAATCACAAAAATCAAAAAGAAAATTCCAAATCCAAATCCAAAAAAATTCAAAACCATCTTCGAGTAATCGGTGAACATACATAAATAAATATACATACAGTGGAACACGGAACCACATATAATATACTTAATACTATAAACAGAACCTACTCCTTTTTAGAATTCGCTTAATCAATTGTGAAGGCGCTCGCCGCTCAATCGCTTACACACTCATCAACACGCGCCGGTATCTTAAGATCAATGACCTCGATCGTCACTCGATTGAGCTGACCAACTGATGAGCTGATGCATCGCTCGCTGCGTGCGTCATCGTTATACATCAGTGAGCTACGTGTATTGTGTACCTTGTGAATGTAAATATAATATTTTTTCAATGAGTTTATTTCCTCATATTCTGAAATACTAGGGAATTTATAATATTATTAAAAAAAAAAAAAATTATTAATATTTATTTTTTAGCGAAGATATTTGAAAACAGAAGTATGAATGTATATTGTTTTGGGAAGTACTTTAAAAACAGCGATGAATACAAAAAAAGTTGTTACTTCGAATAAATTACATTTAGGTACATTTTACACAAGACTATTTTTTAAAATAAATCTTATTCAAATAGGTGTGCCAGTTACACCAAAGCTTCGTATTGAAACACTTATTTGAGTAGAAAGTTCCAACTCATAAATTAAGTGTCGGGGAGTTGGTAGCCGTAAATCTAAGTAGCTAGTAGCTACCCTGCCCTCTGCACCGCTTGTCTTTGCGGGTGCGGTGCCAGTGTGACGTAGCCCCGCCGCGCCGCGCTCACTGGAGCCCCTGCATTAGGGTGACCACCTATTAGCTGAATATACGTACCTACTATACATTTTTAGTCTATACCTCTTATACTATAATATTATTACACTGGTTGTAAGGATAACTCACACAAGCACAATAGTATGTTTTCGAATTAAGTTGACTCGCCTAAACTGTTATACTGACCTTAATTAATTTTTCACCCTTAGTTATACATGTATAATTTTAATCGAGGGACTTATTTGATGATGATGCATGGTCAAATATAATAAAATAATTATTATAATAATAATAAATAACAGAGAAACTTTAAATAAAAACGTGGATTTGAATAACTTTTACCCAAATTACATAGATTTTGAGTGTTATAATTTATTCTATTGCTATAGTAGTCAAAAACAGGTACATTTATAATATTTACTAGCTGTGCCCCGTGGTTTCACCCACGTGAGTTTCGAAATTCCCACAGGAACTATTTTTTCTAAAATAAAAGTAGCCTAAGTTACTCTTTATTTTATAATATATGCCAGTGAAAGGACCGTTAAAATCGGTCCAGCCGTTTCAGAGATTATCCGGAATAAACAGACAGATAGACAGACCGACAGAGAGACAAACAAACAGAAAAAATTTCAAAATTGTTTTTTTTTGTGTAAGTAGTTACTAGTTACCGTATATACTTTCATTTAGTGAAAAGCTGGTAACAAATACTTCAATTTTATTTATATGTATAGATGTATAGATGTGTGGAGCGTTTCAGTTAAAATCACTTAAAATTTTAACCATCCGAAAAAATAATGAATCATATGCAATGTACTCATCCCGAGTTGTGGTGAATTACAGAACAATGAGGTTTCAATTTCTCTAAAATTGGATACTTTTTACTTGGTGTAATAATATTATATCAGTAAATTGTGAATCTAGAAGCAGGTACGTACCTATTAGGCACTAGGTGAGTGTTTAAAATAATGTAGTATAGCATACTTTTTGGTTTTTTCTTTTTTTTTCTTTACTTAGGTATTTAAAATTATACAACTCTCCACTTCTGATCTACATTATCTAAATATTATTTACTGTTAGTATAATTATATCTATACGGCAGGAGAACCATAACATTTGTAGAAGCACATTTATATTACCTTTTGTATGCCTTTAGTTATAAGTTTTTGTTAACACACTGTAACATTATTTTGGTGTACAATAAAGTGTATTCTATTCTATTCTATTCTATTCTATTCTATTCTATTCTATTCTATTCTATTTTATTCTATTCTATTCTATAAAATAAACTAGATACCCCCTGAAATTAAGAACTCTTAAACTAAAACTAAGGAAACATACTCTATGTTTAAATAACTCTAAAGAAACTGTTTCCCAATCTTTTGTAATCGACCCACCTGCTGCAACTGTTATTTAGTTATTAAGTTATCATGTAAAAGACTTGTAAATCGTTTTGATAAAAAAAAGATTCTTTAAACACATATTTGACTAAATTCCTTTTCTTTCTTTATTCACCTTTGTTATTATTGTTGTTGTTACAACTGTTTTTGTAAATATTCACAAACCAAATCATTTTACAACTTATACAGTACACTTCTCTCTTTCTTTTTTTCTTTCTTTCTTTCTTCTATCTTCAATGGTGTGGCTATTTTTTAAGATCGAAATATTGAATTCCCAAGGAAATCTAAAAATTAACGCGTATAAAATCGTATAGGCAGCGTCTAAACGGTACTGCAATAAGTTCGATACGTCATGTGAGTAAAGTTTATGTAATAATATCTGTTCCCCGCGGTTTCATCCGTGGTAATTTTGGAGTTCCCGCGGGAATTCCGGGTTACAATATGGTCTTGGATACTCAGGGATAATGTAGCATTCTAATGGTGTAATTTGAATTGAAATCGGTCCTGTAGTTTTTGAGTTAAATCGTAACAAACAAACAAAAAATCAAAACCCTTTATAATAATAGTTTAGATAGAATTTGACGATTTTCTCCTAATTGTGGTCTTGTTTCTCGTTGGTCCGTCCTTGTAAGCGGAGATTTACCCCGGGGGTAAATGTGAACAAGAAAGGACTGAGCAAAAAGCTGTGGCATGCTCATATTCAAGTCGGTTCGGAAACTTCTCCGTATTTATGTATGTACGTAGTTATTGGATCGTTTGTGACTTTGAGTCGATATTTTTTGTATTGATATGTACCTAAATCTAAATTATTAATTAGATGTGAGTACCTGATGATTGATTATTTTATATCTAGATACATGTAGGTATATGTATATTGTAAAGAAAAATAAAGTTTTTATTCTGCATTTTAACAGAAATAAGCTAAATCATCCTTACTATTTATAAATGCGAATGTGAGTTTGTTAGTTCGTTTGTTGGTTACGCGTTCACGCCTTAACTAGTCAATCGTTCATTGTGAAATTTTGGATACACGTTATCATTGGGGTAGTTTTTATCCCGGAACTCAGAATTTAACGTGGGTAACCCTGGAGAGCAGCTAGTAGGTTTTTTTTATCATAGGCGGCAAACGGGCAAGTGGTACACCTGATGGTAAGTGATTACCGCCGCCCATGGACATCTGCAACGCCAGAAGGCATGCAGGTGCGTTGCCGACCTGGAACTGGCTTTCAAGTGGAGCTGCCGGAACACACCGTTCTCGAAGGTGGTATACGTATGACAGTGAATTTATTGGAAACTTTTCGTATTTTGGAAGAAATCATTTTATGACGTGAAAGCTCCTAAGGGCACAAAGTGTACAGAAATAGTTAAAAAAAATTATAAGCTTTTGAAGAATTAGGTAAATAAAAATAAAAAATACTTGAAGTTTCTAAGTTGTGACGAAATTAAAAACAATGTCTATAAGGTTTGATTGTAATAAGAAACAGACAATATCTCTGGCAATTTCATATAGTGCTGAATGCTGATATTATAAAGTGAAAAAGTTTGTTTGTATGGGGGTAATTGAACTACTGAAGCGATGCTATACGTTTTTTCACCGATAGGACTAACTAAGAACCAAGAAGTCCCAAGGAAATTCCGAAGTTGACGCCGATGAACTTGTAATAATAATAATAAATTTAATTTAATTCGACCATCGACATGGATGAATTCTGTTAGTAGTCTGTAATAGCTAGTAATGTTTTGTTTGGTCCGATAACGGCCGTGTGATTATTTATATAATAGGTTAGTCTTGTTTTTTCGAAACACGCGAATTCGCATTTTATTTATAAACACCATATCAGCACTGATAAAATAATAATTTGCACGCAAAATGCAAAAATGAGAGGCTTCAGCATTTTGCGTTTAGCCATCTTGCCGCCCCAAATATGTGGGAGAGCCGCAAATATTTCCAAGATGCTTGCTGCGCGTTTTGCTTACTAGCCTCCAAAAACATTTTGTGTACTCACTGGCTATTCCCCGCGGTTTCACCCGCGTTAATTTTGGAGTTCCCGCGGGAATTCTGGAATAAAAAGTATCCTATTTCCTTTTCTGTATCCCTGACAACGTGTATGCAAAAAAGTAAGTATATTATATAAATAAAAAATAATAAATCATCCTTAATTTTATAAGTACTTATATTATAAAAGTAAGGATGATTTAGCTTATTTTTTGGTAAAATACGTATACAGAATAAAAACTTCATTTCTCTTTTCAATATATACCATCAATCCTAAGTAATGAATAGCTTTTGAATTTTGAATTTTGAATACCTAGATATACTTAAAATAATAATCAATACTTACATCTAATTTGCATTGCATACGTAGATACGTAATATAATTATATACTAACTAGCTGTCCCCCACGATTTCATCCGCGGTAATTTCGGAGTTCCCGCGGAGGTTGCGGGAAAAAAGTACTCTATGTCTCGATGTTCCCGAGGGAATTCCGGTATAAAAACTATCCTATCTTTTAAGTTGGACCATATTATAAATGGTTGCAAAGTTTTATCAAAATCCGTTCAGTAGTTTCGGAGTCCATCGCGGACAAACAACGTGACACGTGATTTATATATATTAAAGATAAAGATATAGGTATTAGGTACCTATTAGCTTTACAAAAAGGCAGAAGAGAGCATAGTAGTACTAGTAGGTATAAAAACTACCTAGGTTAACAAGTATGTTGTGTTATGTGTAGTAAAAAAATTGCTTTGTATATTTTTGTGTATAATGTTATCAAATTGTTTAATGTTTTGTTGCAAATCCATTGTTCTAACCCAAGCCTTTAACAGATTACTTGGGATTGCTCAAAAAGCCATTCGAATTGTACCAAACCACATGCGGATATATTCAATTGAAAAATCCCGGGATCAAACGAGATTTAAGTCTTTTGAAGATATCCTTTGTAGGCATTAAATAATAATGCCACATCACGCCCGCTGTTTAGAGAGAAGAATTTATTTTCCTCTCGAGAATGGGAATAAATTATAATTAGATTAGCTGCTGTTTCCCGCCGTTTCGCCGCATTAATTTCGGAGTTCCCGTGGGAATTCCCGGGTAAAAAGTACCCTATGTCCTTTCCTCTACCCCTGACAACGTGGAGGCAAAGTCAAATGAGGATTTGTTGATTGATTAAGGCCCACTTTTGTGCTCCCTATAATTAGGTAGATACGTATAATATTAGGATTTAGGTTCAATATATCTAATGTAATAAACAGAAGACGTATAGGTATAGGTATTTTCAAATTTTAACTAAATTTTTCTAACCTCTGTGATGGTAGATAACTTATTTTTTATGAGGAATCGATTAATAAGGTAGGTAATCCTTACTAATCTGGGGGCACGGCAGTGCCCCCGCCAAGTCGAGCAACAAAAGCGGCACGGCCGTACTATCCTTTTCTCGAAGCAATTCAGGCCATTTTCGACCCCCTATAACTTCGTTGTGGATAAAACTAGAAGCCTGAATTTTTAGTAAACAAGCAGGTATTGTATAAAGACGGTATAATTTAAATTTCATTCGATTTGAACCAGTAGTTTAAGAATTATAACTAGTCAAAGTTTCTTAATTTTGTAGGTCACTCACTCACTCACTGACCGATCATCAAAACTCTAAGGCACTTCTAGCAGACATAGAAGTTTGAAATTTAGAATACAATTAGTGTTTATTGTATAAATCAAGGAAAAATTGAAATATTTTGCAATTTCGGTACAGTTTTCTAGATACACCAACTGCATAAATAACTTTGTAATCCCATATAAATGTATGGAATTACAAAGTTACATATGCAGTTATATGTACCAACTGCACAAATAACTTTGTAATCCCATATAAATGTATGGAATTACAAAGTTATATATGCAGTTATATGTACCAACTGCACAAATAACTTTGTAATCCCATATAAATATATGAGACTAGCTGTTCCCTGCGGTTTCACCCGCGATAATTTCGGAGATCCCGCGGGAATTCAGAAATGCAAAGTAGTTAGTACCCTATATCCCTAGGTTTTCTTTACCCCTGACAACGTGCATGCAAAATGTCATGAGATTTCACCAGCGTTAATTTCGGAGATCCTTCGGGAATTCCGAGATAAAATTACCCTAATCTGAATGCTCCAACGATTTTCATGAAATTTTGTATACAGGGGATTTCGGGGGCCATAAATCGATCTAGCTAGGATTCATTTCTGGAATTCCCGCGCGAACTCTGATATCAACGCGGGTGAATTAATTATTGCATACTACACGTTGTCAAGGGTACAGGAAAGGTCATAGGGTAGTAAGTACTTTTATCTCAGAATACCCGCGGGATCTCCGAAATTAACGTGGGTTAAACCGCGGGGAACAGCTATTTAAGCCGAGCGAAGCTTGGTTGCCCAGATATTAATAAATAATAATAATAAGTGTAGCTAGTTACCTACCTAGATATAAAGTGTAGATACATAGTTACCTAGACATAATTATGTTCAAAGGTACAATGGTCAACGGAATGAAAAAGCAAGAAAAAATCTTTCAAGTTATTAAAATAGACTAAATTGCTCAAAGGAGGAAGACCATTTACAAAAAGAAATGAGATCCCATCAAAAACAAACTTGTAAAAAATCCAAGTCTCGCAACTCAGTTCTTCTACATTAAAAAGTTGTGAGATCAATGTAATACCAAGTCGGTTAATTTATTCAGTGCCTACTTAAGGGTCCTTCTGTCTAAAGTTATCATGTTATAAGCTAATCTAATAACATTTTATAGTGACCATATCAAATTTAAAAATCTTTTATGTTTTAAATAGATTGATTGGCTTGGCGATCACATGAAAACACAATGTATCTCACAAGTAATACATATTATAATTAAATTAGATTGTTTAGAACCATAATTATGTATTACATGTGAGATATATTGTGTTTTCACGTGATCGCCAAGCCAATCAATCTATCTAAAACATAAAAGATTTTTAAATTTGATATGGTCACTATAAAATGTTATTAGATTAGCTTATAACATGATAACTTTAGACAGAAGGACCCTTAAGTAGGCACTGAATAAATTAACCGACTTGGTATTACATTGATCTCACAACTTTTTAATGTAGAAGAACTGAGTTGCGAGACTTGGATTTTTTACAAGTTTGTTTTTGATGGGATAAATATTATAAATGCGAATGTGAGTTTTTTGTTTGTTTGTTACGCTTTGACGGCTAACGGCTCAACCGATCTCATGAAATTTTGCATACATGTTGTCAGCTGGGATAGAGAGATTAAGTCAGGGATTCCCGTGGGAACTCTGAAATTACCGCGGCTGAAACCGCCGGGACAGCTAGTTCGAAAAATAAAAATTAGAAGAACTTACAAGTTAAAATTTAAAGGACTTTATTTTCTGAAGTTTTTGGTAATTGGTGATCGGATTGACGCAAGTGATATTATGTGGTGTATACACAAAGTCACAGTCAATGTGATAAATGCGGGAATTATAAATAAATCTAATATATATAAATCACGTGTCACGTTGTTTGTCCGCGATGGACTCCGAAACTACTGAACGGATTTTGATAAAACTTTGCAACCATTTATAATATGGTCCAACTTAAAAGATAGGATAGTTTTTATCCCGGAATTCCCTCGGGAACTGAAGAACATAGAGTACTTTTTTCCCGCAACCTCCGCGGGAACTCCGGAATTACCGCGGATGAAATCGCGGGGGACAGCTAGTAAATACGTATAATCGTCGGGAATTTACTAGCGAAACCGAACAAAGTAACACTGTTTAAAGGTTACTGCTGTTACTGTAAACTAGAGTTGTACAGTTGAAAGACTGGTAAATTCACATATTTCTGCTGCTGTCCCTACCTAATCGTATCCCTACGAATACCTACCACTATTCATCCCTGATTCATCCGTACTACTATTAAGTAAAACATTAGTAATACCCAAGAATATAATGATGTTTTCCCTAGCCATCAAGAGTTCCTGAAAAAAAATCAATCAAAAATGAAAAGCTCCACAGAGATGGCGCTACGGAAGCAACGACGATTAAGCTGTTAAGGTGAAGTGTGGTACGTTTTAAAAGCGATTGTAGAACTTCTAGAGGACACTTTTAAAAAAATGGTATCACGATCAAGGAAAGAAAGAAAGATGTATTTAAGCAAGATGAGACACACAACACAAATGAACATACAGAACAACACAAATGAAAATAATAGTACTGTCCTGTAAAATGGGTCTAGTAGTGTTTGGATTTATTATAGGTACCTATCATTATTAAATTAGTAATTTTAAAGGTATAACGTTCGAAAAGATGATCTTAGAAGGTCATCGTTACAAACTTCGTCTAGGCCTTAGACTACAATTTTTTTCCAACGACGACCAAGTGAGGCTTTTAGGATCATTTTTTTGGGAAATGGTTTACAATCCATACGTACATTATTGTGTTGAAGATCGTCGTAGTTTGTTTGTTTGTTTGTTTGTTATTTATTTATGTATCTAAACTTTTGGAATTACATTATACAAAAGGTGAACTTAATACCTAGTTGCATTCTCTACTAGTCAATCTTTGGTTAGTGCACAGTCCTTACGCTAGGTCCGACTCGAGAAGAAATTAAGAACAGACAACAAAACATTAATCTCACTGCTTAATACATTACAAATGCGAATGAGAGTTTGTTTGTAACGCTTTCATGCCTTATTTTCTGAATCGATTACTATGAAACTTTGCACGTTACCAGAGATACAAAAAAGGACATAGCGCACCCGGAATTAATGCGGGCAACAGACAGTGTAGCAATGTAAAACACAATACAAGCATTATACAAAACATTTCACTCGGCCTTAACCAAAATACGCCAAACACAAAGTGCCATAAAACCTGAATAAATGGGCTTTGTTTCAGGACGCGAGTGGGTTAGGCCAGCAGCGGTTAGCGTGCTAACTGTAAACTGCGAGCAACACCTGCCCGCATGTCTTGATTAACTCATAAATATTCAGCCCAGATATGAAACGCATATGCCTTCACTTGCGATCATAAACTGCAGCTAAGCCGTCGACGTAAATTTGTCGACGCTTTAAATCTATGAAAATATTACTTTGTATAATGTTTATTAAGAAATTTATAAGCGACTAGCTGTTCCCCACGGTTGTACCCTCTAATTTCGGAGTTTCCGCGGGAAATTGTTCTTTTTTATAGTTTCATCATGAAGTGTCATGGGTCCTACCCGTGTATGAAAAATTTCATGACGATCGGTTGAACAGTTAAAGCGTGAAAGCTAAACAAACAAACAAACTATTTGCAGGATCAGAAAAAATTAAAAATATCCTTTTTGTAATCCAGAAAAATCTTGTGCAAATTGAATGTACCTATCTAATATGATGTATTAAGTTTCTTCTTTACATAGTATAAAAAAATGAGGTCGCTTCCGCTGTCTGTTCGCGATAAACTCATAAACTACTGAACAAATTTTCATGCGGTGTTCACCAATAGATAGAGTGATTAATGAGGAAGGTTTATATCTATGGTTTATATCTATGGTTTATCCTAGAATCCGCGGGGGACAGCTAGTTTAAAATATAATATGAGACATTGAATGTGATATTTATCACATAGGTACTATTCCTTATTTGTGATTCTCTGAAAGCTTGTTATACTTTCCCCTTTCCAGAAAAAACCTATTACAGAAAATGTATTAGATACTAGCTGTCCCGCGCGGTTTCACCCGCGATAATTTCGAAGTTCCCGCGGAATTGCTCCATACAAACTTTGCAACCCCTTTTCATCCCCTTAGGGGATGAATTTTTAAAAATCCTTTCTTATCGAATGCCTACGTCATACAAAGAACACACTCTCCAAGTTTCAGGTCTCTACGATCAGCGGTGTAGGCTGTGCGTTGATCCATCAGTCATTCAGGACAAAGCATTTTATATGTATAGATAATATTTTATTGAATACTAGCTAATATAGCTATTGCCAGCATTTTCAGGCGCGGAAACTTCGGTATTTTCTCACAGTTTTACCCACAGGTTTTACCTTATGAAACGTATCTTACGTCCAATTAAAAATTACCTATTAATATACGTAAATGTTTTAATAAGCATGCAAAAAAATCCTCCAAACTCACTAAAAGGCAGTAATGTTGATATACAGACAGTCAAATTGACTAAATACTGACGCAAGTACCTAATATGTATTACATTTGTATTTATAATATTATTTTATAATTAAACCTACCTATATTGTACCTATAAATATACGAATAAGTAATAACGACGGATATGTCGATGCGCGGAAAAACCTAAAAAGGTTTATGTAGCTGCACTGTCAAGTTTTTACAATGTTTGTAAATTGGTAAATAAATAAAATGTAGTAAGGATTTATTAATCTATTGGTTTCCTAAAAAACAAAAAAAATAAAAAATGCAATAGGTATACCTATGAACCATAGCCTCGGTAGACAATTATTCAGAAGTTGCATTATATAATTTACGGCCGCACTCAGAGTCGTTTTAAAGATTATCCACTTAATTTTAAATAAAGATTGAAAAAAAAAAACTTCCACACTCGGAGGCCTCAATTAAATTAATTTTAATTGGCATTTAACTAATTTAGTTAAATTTAGTTTAATTCCAGCTAACGTTAATTCTTCACAAATTCTTTACAAAAACAAAACAAAATCTTTACTTAAAATTAAATACTTAATTTAATACGACTCTGAGTGCGGCCAACTACGACTTTCGTAGTTCAACAAACTACGAAATATTATTCAACAAACATTGTCTCTGATTGTGAGTGTATGTATGTACTACTGTATATTTAACTATGTATATAGATAAGACCGAAAAGACGTCAACAACTTACCAACTATACTTAAGGCGTCTACAAGAAAATTGTCTCGAATAGCTATGGCGTAGACAATATATCTAGAATGAGTTTTCCGCAAATTTTAATTAGGCCAGCCATTTGAATATTCATCAAACCCCTAAGGGACAGGGACGAGGGAGGAGGGGGGACTATACGTATATATTTGAACTGAATGTATCCTTTCAGTGGCCAGTGACAAGAGCAGTTTAATTAAAATCTATTTAACACAACGAGTATTATCTCGATAGTAATTAGGTTTTGTGTTACCTGGCCCAATTGAACAGGATACTGTGCTTAGTTTTTATGTGTTTCAGTACTTCACCGGTGTGTTGTTATCAGTTTCCAGTGCGAATTTAGAATTTTAACGACGACTACGGCTCGGATTCTGCAAATATTAATAATTATATTTATAATAGAATTGATGTTATACAGGTTCTAAGGTTAAATGGAAAATATTCTGCATTTGATTCTCGTTTTAAATAAATTAAAAAAAATTAAACATAACGTTGGTTTTCGACGTCGTTCGTAATAAATTCTTGAAAACTGAGAGCGCAAGTTTCTGCCCCTTAGGTGTCCCTTTCCTTTGTGCCTTCACTGACACGCCAAAAATAAAAATTTAAAGGGTCATTCACCCACGTTCAAGTTTTTTGGCGGGAATCAAAGATGGCGGCTCGATTATTTTATTTCCATGTCGTTAAAATGGATTTTTTTGTATTAGATATAAGGTGCTGTATTGGACAATAATTTTCACAGTGACGGTTTTTTATGTGCTCAAGAAGATATATGACATTTCGAGCTGATTTCTTCCGTTTCCTCCAAGAGCTCCGAGAAAGTTCTTGCATTTCCATAGAAAATACATTGATCTATGTAATTAATTTTATTTGATACTGGCTGAATGCATTATATGCGAAAGTCCATAAAAAAGAAGAAAGAAAGAACTCACGTGCGTTATGGGTTTCGCGGTGATTTATCCTATTTTTGGGATATTTGTATAAGTTACAAAGCTTACAAAGCCTGAATAATATTGTTTAATAACAAACGGACTTCTTGATTGATTATTTTAACTCTGCAGGGAAGAGAATAAGTAGGTACAATCAATCAACGCCGTTATCGGATACCAAATAATCCGCGTACCTATGTCGTTAATTTTTTTTTCAGGTATTGGTATTGTGTTTTTCAATCTTTTTGACGAACTTTTTGTAAGTTTTCATTAAGTAACTTAATGGTCAGACCTGCGGCTGTTATGTAGGCATCCCCGCGGATGCCGATTCTAGTCAAACTTCCCTAAGACTTTTTGTTACCTACAGTTTGCGATGCTTTGCACAAAGTTGATAAATGTTGATATATTTACAACAATAGCTAGTGCTGTTCCCGCGGTTTCTCCCGCAGTAGTTTCGGAGTTCCCGCGGGAATTACGGGATAGAAATACCCTAGTCCCAATGTCCCTTTCTGCACCCCTAACAATGTGTAGGTATACATTTCAACAGCGTTTTTTCGCGGGAATTTCGGGATAAAAGTACCCTATGTGAATCTAGCTGTACCCCTGACAACGTGTAAGTAGGTATTCAAAATTTCATGATGATCAGTTGAGTAGTTAAGGCGCGTAACATTGAAACAAACAAATAAACTCACGCGGTTTCACCCGCGCTAATTTCGGAGATCCCACGGGAATTCCCGGATAAAAGTACACTTTATCCATTTCAGTAGGTACACCTGATAGCGGGTTGTATGCTAAATTTTAATGAAGTTTCATCCGCGTTTATTTCGGAATTCCCGAGGGAACTCCGAAATTAACGCAGGTGAAGTCGTGTGGATCGACTAGTAATTTATATGTATATTTGAATCGTAGTTTACTTATTGAGTAGGTAGGTACACATTTCAACTTGTCAGACAAATAGGTACACTGTTTTCTGAAGGCAAACATCAGCTACCGAGCGTTCTATATAAAGGGGCGGTGGGTACAAATAAATCCTGTAGATTGCTGCTAGAGACCGGCAACGGGGGTGGAGGGTGCAGGGCGGGGGTGCTAGGATGCGGTGGTGGAAGCCCGAATTTCATAGATCATAGATACTCTAAAACAAATAAAATGTGTCGAATTGTTTGTTTTCCGCTCACTAAAATGATCAAACTGCTTTGGATTTAAAATAGGCATAATGCTGTACGAGTCTCTTAATTGAGTCTGCTGTCCGTCTTGCAGTGCATCATACATTGCTTTCAAAATATTAAACGTATAGACAATAATTGACTGAACCATTAGGCTCAGCTGACATAATCCACACGTCAACATACAGTGAACCCACATAGTAGGTACTCAAGCGACTGCCCGACAAAGCCGAATACCCACGTAAGCTGATAGCTCGATAACAAGAAAGGTCGTTATTCACTATGACCAACAATATTCCTTACACATAATAACGTGCGTCCAGAAAACGCAATCCCAAAAGCTTCAGGTGCCAAAATATTACAAATTAACTTTTTGTATTATGCCATAACGTCGCTGCGCGTGTGAATCCGCGTAAGAGCAATTTGTATTAAGTTAGATATCCCTATTATTAAATGTTTCTGTAATTCCTTTTGGTGTGAGTGTGTGTGTGTGTGTGATATGTGTGTGTGTATATTTACTTATATTTATTTATGTATATTTATATAATACCCAAATATTTAAATACGTATTTTATACTGTGTAATATATATTTATATATCAATTATCTCTATATTTAGTCCTTTTTTATGTCTTAGTTTATAACTTTTTTAGTTTTAATACTATTATTTTTATTTATTTTTTGTTTTTTCCATAGGTTGCACACCCCGTCCCTTTTATCTCTCTGTCAACCCATTGGTTAACTGTCAGAGAATGCCGCAAGGCATTAAGTTCGCCATCTGTACTATTTTGTGCAAGAAGAATAAATAAATAAATAAATAAATAAATACCGCGTAACCTTAAAACACGCAAAGTTCAAATAAGTGACTTTTACAAAATCTAAGAAAACTACAGGTAAATTTACGTTATTTTCCAATTAAGAAAGTTGTAAAGCACAACCTGTTAAGTTTAGTCGGTAATAAGAATTAAAATCGCCGAGATATTAGGTAAGTTTTTTCTTCCTCCTGTCAAAAAGCAATTAAGCGGTCTTCACAAGTTGCTCTTACGCGGATTCGCAGGCGCAGCGACGATAAAACTTTGAGCGCCAGGAAAATTAAATTTTTGTGGGGTATTGTGATGGTTACGTGTTATGGTCATAGTGGATCAGGGCCCAGGAGTGACGAGACACAATACCCAGTTCGGTAGAGGCAGCGATAAATTCGATATTAAATTAATTAAATAACGAAGGAGGAAGGTAACGAAGCGGCGCTATGTAATTCGTTATGATATTTCCATAATATATATTTTTTATATTTGTGTTATCTTTCGTTGTTTTATAATATTTTGAATTCAAATATTGAATTTATTTTTACCCTTTGCTTTTCTATGAGACTACATTGCTACTGGACTCAATGCACTAAAAAATATATAGGTACAATAAGATATACATATATAAAATTTATATCTACATTCAGCATTCCTAATATCTTTTACCTTTTTTTGCCTTCTATCTTTTACCCACGTGAATTTGGATTACCTCGGGAACCTTTTATTGCAGAATAAAGTGTTCTGTTCTGTGGTGTGTTACATAATATTCTATAGCTGATGGCTTCAGTATTACTCACGCGAATTTTAAGATTACTGCGGGGTTTTCCTCTATATAATATTATAATATTGTTAAGTATAGATAGACCTATACGTTCTATGCGAGATCCACTAAAATTATTACACTTACTAGCTGTGCCCCGCTGTTTCATCTTCGAAATTTTCGCATTTTCTTTCACTTTCCAATTTTCCGCTCAATGTTATTAATTTTCCTTTCGGTATGAAAAGAAATTAGAAAACTTAAAAAAAGATTAATTAAATCGGTAAAGTCGTTCTCAAGTTATGGCATGACCAAGGGAAATAGGGATGCATTTTTATATAAATAGTATGTTGTGTTTATATTATTTTCATTATTATCCTACTAATATTACAAACTCGAAAGTTTAAGAAATGTATGGATGGATGGATGGATGGATGTTTGTTACTCTTTCACGCAATAACTACTGAATGTATTTAAATGAAACTTTACAATAATAAAGCTTATACATCAGATTAACACATAGGGTACTTTTTATCCCGGAATTCCCGCGGGAACTCTGAAATTAACGCGGGTGAAACCGCGGGGCACAAATAGTAAAAAATAAAAAAAAGATACTAATACTTCGGCCGCACACGGAACCGGGACCGGGGATCGGGGAACCGGACGGTTTTCGCGCCCGATTCACTGAAGAGTTAGCCAGAGCTCGTATAGAACTCCCCCTTTTACCTGAACTAATAAGTTTCCGAACCTTTTAAAGAACATAGCGTGCATGCAGGTAACTACCCACCAAAAAAGTTATACCTAACTACGTATAGTATACATGATGTGGTAAAATAAGCTGCAAATATTCACAGGGCTGAAAGTATACGTTATAACAAACAGGATAAGCGGGAAAATAATATTAATAAGTTCGGTAGTTTTTCAGAATATGAGGAAAATAAATTTAATGAAAAACAATACACAATACACGTAGCTCACTAATGCGTATACTTGAAGGCACGCGCCACGCACAAAGTAAGCTATGCATCAGCGTCAGCTCGATCGAGGTCATTTAAAGTGAGGTTTACACGGGTGACTTAAACCTCACTATTTTTACGGTGAAAATCGACCGTGGCTACTTGACTAAAAAATTTTTTTTTGTCCGTCGTGTAGATTAGTAAAAAAATATTGGACACGTATTTTTTCTTTTTTTACGTACTCAAAAAATAACAGAGATACATTGAGTTGAAATTTCGCGTGACGTCACAATTCAATGCGGTTTGTATGGCGCTTATAATGAATATTGACGTCACGAGCCCCCCACCCTAAACTTTAATGCGCTTTATCTATGTTCATTTTCATTAAATTGAAAAGGCAAAAAATACGTGTCTATTATTTTTTTATTTTCTAACTGACGGACTAATTAGAATTTTGATATTCAAACCTTGGAGAATACCCAATTGAGCGGCGAGCGCCTTCACAGGTTGTTTTATTTTTTATTAATTTACTTTGTGTCAAATAAAAAAAAACATGAACATGAACATGTTCATAACGGTGTATACCTACTTTCAATTGGAAAATATTTGTAGCTAATTTTACCATTTATCTAATATTCTTACTGCCTAAATAAATAAATCTGTCTGTAGACCTGAGTATATTATAGTTTTAATTTCAACTCGATACCACCTCCACCCGTTCCCAAGATAAAGGATCTTGACATACAGACGGACAACAAAGTGATCCTAGAAGGGTTCCGTTTTTTTTTTCCTTTTGAGGTACGGATACCTAAAAACACGTAGCGAAGCTCGGTCGCCCTGTTCTTTAATATCCAATATTAATTATTAGTAGCAAAACTGTGTGGAAAATTCCAGCTCGATCGGACACAAAAAAGGAACCGAAAAATTATAATTTTTTTACCGAAATAAAACGATTCGAAGATTACAAGTTACTAAAAGCCTTTTAAATTTTTTAATTTCGCTTTTTTAGTTTAAGATTTCTTTTGTGACAAACTCAATGAATCCGTCAGTAGTAAATTGAATATTATTACCAAAAATTCGGAGAGGGCGATAAAAAAAGAGTAACCAAACACAAAAAAAAAATTGGTTTTTAAAATTCTTTTCTGTCTGTCTGTATGTTCATGATAATCTCCGAATTTACCTACTAAACGGACGGTCGTGCGGTTTTCACAGGACGATTACAGGTCATGAGCTACAGCTTTGTTTCATTTAAATTGGATTTCGGGAAAAAAGATGTTAAATAAAAGCGTTTCACGCAGGTGAAACCGCGCGGCACCGTTAGTATGTATTGAAACACAACGATATAGGTAAAATACTTGGTATAAAATTGAATTCGAGGGTCTATTAAAAAACAACCTTTTGTATAATCTTATCTAAACGTTTGTTTCACCACTTATATTTCGTAACCGACATCGTCGCCTCTTTAGCTCAGTGGTAGAGCACTGGTCTCGTAAACCAGGGGTCGTGAGTTCAATCCTCACAGGAGGCATTGGCATGTTTGTTTTTTCTTCATCTTTTAATTTTGTTTGTCCTTAAAAAGTAGAGAAATTCATAAATAAAAATGTTGAATATTATTTCCTCGGGATCCAGTGCTTTCAGTGTTCGACCACAAAGCTTAAGGACTTAAACTAATTCCTATTAACATTACAGGTAAAGTTTAAATCCGTTCAGAGTCTACCACTAAGTAGTAAGTACTATTTTAATCTTACTCCGATTTCAGGTCTATCGAATTTCCAACATAGTTATTACGGTCAAAGTTTCGATGAACCAAATGGTGATGTAAGATTAAAATAATATTGCTTGAAGAGGGTATGGTTGCGTTGCTTATAGTATAACTTAGGACATAATGATGCTTATTTTTTCACAGTCGGTTCTCGGTTACATCCTAGACTCGCCTTATCATGTTCACATTTCTGTCATAGGTAGGTATTATTTTTAGATCATAGGTTTTATTTAATGACAATCGGTTCGCAGAAAGAGGATTGTGACGATTTGCAGAAATTTGAATCTTAAACCACGGGCAACAACTTGTATCAAATTATATAGTCTTAGTTCCTGGATGAAAAGTGTCCTATAAACGCGAATATATTATGCCTTTGTTTGTTTGTTAGGCTTTTACGCCTTAAGTACTCAACTGATCATACACGTCAGGGAAAGGACAAAGGGTTCATTTTTATCTCGGAACTCACTCCAAAATGAACGCGTATAAAACCACGGGAAACAGCTATGTCTGAATATATTGTATCTTATAGCTGAAGACTGCAGTTTTACTCGCGCGAATTTCGGAGTTTTCCTCTACATAATATGGTTAAGTATAGATAGATCTATTCACATTGAAACGTTGCCGAAACTATTTACTACTCGAGTCGGTAACGTTGGTAAATGAAAAAGTTAGTAAGGCCCTCTTTCCTAGTTAAGTATACTCGAGGGATCCTTTTCAAGTGTAATTTACTGTGATAAGTTTCACTATAAACGCACCCTAATGGTTGCGTGTTACATTAGTAATGTATGCCTAAATTATACCAGACTTGGTGCAGATAAATTTCCCGTTACTTTTTTTACAGTCAATTCTATCGAAAAAGATTCAAATTGGGACTATCCACCTGGACTACTACTTCTACAGAGAATGGATTTTAACTAGAGGCAATGCAGACTGGGCGGGTGCGTCACGTCTTATGGGATAAAGTTTTGAAATCGACTGGAGAAAAATGGCGTTGCCCTTGATAATTTTCGTGATTTTGCTAAATATGCGTTACTAGTTGATCCCCACGGTTTCACTTGCGGTAATTTCGGAGTTCCCGTGGGAATTCCGCAATAAAAACTAAATAGTACCTTATGTCTTTCACGCAAAAACTACTCAATGGATTTAAATGAAACTTTAAAATAATATATGTAGATTATACATCAGATTAACACATAGGGTACTTTTTATCCCGGAATTCCAGCGGGAACTCTGAAATTAACGCGGACGCGGGTGAAACCGCGGGGCACAACTAGTGTTAGAATATTTTATAACACAGAGATGTGTTAGCATTGTCCAAATTCTGTTTAAGGGAATCTCTTATCGTGATTTACCTGTTCAATACTAAATTTGTGGGCTATTAAGTATTAGGTACCTACAATGTTCAATTCGGATTAGATAATAGTTTTGGACAGACCAGTTGTCGGTCCACAACCAATCTTTCATTAAACTTCAGAACGGATTTGGTGGATATCGGGATTAATCAAGTTCCGTGGTTGATTAAAGTGCCTACCTTTGCTATCAGGACAATGACGGGGGTCTGACAAGTTAGGCGGCAACGACGTTAGGCGCGTTCTGATTATTGTGTCCGTATTGAAAGGTACCTATTCATTTAGGTTAGCAACATTAGGTTGCACTCTCCGACAATTTTCCAGGCGGAACGCTGGGGCTCCACTGAAAATCAGCGCTGGGACCACTACGGTCACAAGTCACAACAAATGCTGAGTGGAGTCCCTTTTAGCAAGGCACTGTACCACATAGTTTTATTTATCTTTAAATTATTAAGTAGTTGTTGCATGGTGTATGTGTTTACTTTGCTAAATAAAGTGTATCTTATCTTATCACAAAAAATCGGCGTACGATGTTTTAGATTGAAGTTCATAAAGGGTTACCGGGTTATGTACTAAAAACCCGGACTTAGGGTGATAACAAATATACGAGTACATCACATGAATTTTCGACTCTGAAGCTGGCACCAAACCCACTACACATGTCTCAGCAGTCCGATTCACCAACCACTATACAAGCGATCTTGTCTGTACTGTAAAGAATATAGGCGTTTTGGAATACAAGCAAGAGTTAAAATGTACACTGCAGACATTTCATTGAACCGAGCTATTGAAAATGGAAAACTAAAAAAAATCACATCCAATTCAGTTTGTGAAGTGCACTGTGAAATAACAGTTCAATGGTTCTGCTTTCCTCAAATCTATATCTCGTGTGTATTTTTATATCTATTTATTTAGGAAACGTATATGTACAATGTACATACCTACATGATATGTGTAATTGTGTAGGACTATATTGTACTTAGGTAGGTTAGGTACATACTTTTCTCAAACATGTTTGGCTATTCAATCATTATTTAGATAATCTTCTTTGAGATAAATCGAATTTCCATCAGCGATTCAAGGCACGCTTGCAATATAATATTAGTATGGAAATCCATATCTTTCATGTTTGGAAATTCATAACTTAGGTTTGTATGTACTCATTTTTAAGATGATTTTTTGAATAGAATGTTCTTACTCGGTTGACTAGAATATAATTATACAGTTTGTGGCTAACTGATCGAGTCCGCAGTTTCTTTCAGTTACCGGCTAACTTGCAGTTAAAATACGACAGTAGATAGTTACAACAGATTTAAAAAAATAGGGGTTATTATTGGACTGGATGATTGATTTTATTTGTAAAATATATAATTATTATTTTAAGTTTTCGTAATAATATTAGAATAAAATTAATTATGATTACAATAAAATAGGTATAATGTTGAATTAAATTATATCTTTTTGAAAATTGTAAAATATGTGACAAACTTTACTAGATGACTAGATTTTAATTTGTAGTCCGTCTTTTTAGGTTAATAAAAAGTATTGGACATGTATTTTTCCTTTTTTTACATAAGTATGAGTAGGTACAATGAGTTGAAATTCCGTGTGACGTCTCGCCTAGGTACACCACTTTATGCTTAGTTATGACGCCACGAGCTCCTCCTCCAACTCCTAAACTTTAATGCGTTTTATCTTTATTTATTTTATAATAATTTGGAAAGCTAAGAATACGTGTCTGTTTTATTTTTTTTCTAACTGACAGACTAAAAAGAATTTTGATTTTTATACCCCGTCGTCATGCCTATTAGACCTGTACTACGTACCTGTGTAGGTGTTTTTCTTTTTTATGGTAGGTTTGGTTTGGTATCATAATTATTATTATACTGCGACGTTGCATCCTCGAGATTTATTAGAGATGTTTTACTATGTAGTCCATTCTTCAATGTACTAGCATCGCACACAACTATTTAGAGCTCTAAAGGAGAATCAAAAATAAAAAGATATTCAATTGACTACTGTGTACTCCTCCTCCCCGCCCCACCCGGCGTAGCGCCTGCGTTGCCGCACGCCGCCGTGCCAGCTCATTCGTTTTTTGTGTGCCGGCATCGCCACTACTAAATAGGTTTTTTGTAATCTTGAGCTAAAATACTTTTTATTCTACCTACAAAAAATAATAAAATAATGTGAAGTTAAAGGTTAACTATGGGTAAACGTACAAACAAAGAGAAAGAAGCGAATATCTCAAAACGACTACAACGCATTGAGCTTTACCTTCGTCGGTCCCTGTGCATCAGACATGCGATGGTAAGTCGTTGTTTACTCACCTTTAGGTGTCACATTATTATAATTCAATTAATAAACAAATAAATGGAAAGCTTTGATAATATGCATTCATCGTAAAATTACCCACCTTTGTGTGTTCTTGAACCATCGTTTTAACGAGTATAGCCATAATAAAAGCACAGCTAATGTAACATTGCTAGCATACCCACTTTTTATTTCAGTTTATGCTTTATTATGCTTTTATTTACGTATGCTTGCTTCTATTTACGTGCCTGTTATTTATGTACTGCTATTATTTACGTGATCATGGTTGATAACAAGATACTCTGACGAAAGAATGGAATATGGCTATTTTTCCTGATGCAATCATGGCTAAGCTATACTACTTGACGTGTTCATGATAGATAGCTTCATCCGTCTCGTGTCGTAACGTGATTACGCCCAAAGACGTTAAAATATTCGAGTGCTTCAACAGCTTGTGCACTACATTTCCAGGATCGTGTCGACTCTAAGCTATACTACTTGACGTGTTCATGATAGATAGCTTCATCCGTCTCGCGTCGTAACGTGCTTACGCCCAAAGACGTTAAAATATTCGAGTGCCTCAACAGCTTGTGCACTACATTTCCAGGATCGTGTCGACTCTAAGCTATACTACTTGACGTGTTCATGATAGATAGCTTCATCCGTCTCGCGTCGTAACGTGCTTACGCCCAAAGACGTTAAAATATTCGAGTGCCTCAACAGCTTGTGCACTACATTTCCAGGATCGTGTCGACTCTAAGCTATACTACTTGACGTGTTCATGATAGATAGCTTCATCCGTCTCGCGTCGTAACGTGCTTACGCCCAAAGACGTTAAAATATTCGAGTGCCTCAACAGCTTGTGCACTACATTTCCAGGATCGTGTCGACTCTAAGCTATACTACTTGACGTGTTCATGATAGATAGCTTCATCTGTCTCGTGTAGTAACGTGATTACGCCCAAAGACGTTAAAATATTTGAGTGCCTCAACAGTTTGTGCACTATATTACCAGGCTCTCGCGATCGAAATGAGCACCGCTTAAAGTCCAGATCACCCTTAAAGTACCTTCCAAGGTCAACTTCATGTCGCGGTGATTAAACAAGTGCACCCTTACACGAACGATCTGGTTCGAGATTTCTTTCCATAGAAGAGAATTGGGCCTTCGGAGATGAAAACCGAAGTGAACAGCGAAAGGTTCACTCCCTGAAATAACTCAGAAGGAGACGACAGTGCTACTAGCAACTGAACAACCAGACGCAAGCACTAGTATGGTAATTGAGGATACCTTACCTCGAAAAATCTTTAAATCCCTTGGTGATCAAAGAAGTGTTTGGCCATTCCCGACAAGATCTCTAAACGTTGGGGATGGCTTCTAGTAGACGGCCTTACATAAGAAGAAAAACAGGATTTGCTATATAAAAGACAAAAAAATCATTATTATACGTAACGAACGTATAACGTCAGTAACGACCAAACCATACAAACCGTAATAACTGAGGTAGTATCCCACGCAGGTAGATTATATCGTCTACATCTACTAAAAAGCAATTCGTGTATATATATATACATTAGCTGTGTCCCGCGGTTTCAACCGCGTTAATTTAAGAAAAATTCTTTACTGATGCAAAATATATTCCATAACTACATGATTTTTGCGTAACTTTAACCGTTCAAGTAGCGTAACGGAATATTTTTTCCGTTCTTTGTAACATTTTTCATTGCTGCTCCGCTCTTATTGATCTTAGCGGGATCATATTATGTATTTGCATAGCTTTTCTCGATAAATGGGCTATCTAACACTGAAAAAATGTTTCAAATGGGACCAGTAGTTGCTGAGATTGGCGCGTTCAAACACACAAACTCTTCAGTTTTATAATAATTATTAGTATGGAATCTGTGGTATAGATACATATTATACTTATAATCTGAATCTCGGACGCGACTCCAAAGATTTTCATGAAATTTAGTATGCAGGGTTGTTTTATCTGTGTTTTCAGGCAATGAAAAATGAGTGTTTGGTACTGCTTTTTCTACTTAACGACAGATAGCACTACGAGCGAAGCTCGGTCACCTAGATATTTTTAGTATGAGTATGAGATATACTCATACATATAGAGAGTATGATCAATTATAGATGATTTAGTCGTTTTAGATGTAGTTGTTATATACCTAATTATGTAAGGAGCTTTAAAATTCCTTTTGATCGCACTGTATTCCAGTTTACGGTCCCCGAATATAACACCTTAAGCTCTACTAAAAGTTACCACCTAAATATTGCAATATCTAATCCACTAAGTTATACAGTCATTGCAGTGCAGTTTTGACAATTTTTCAACACTCAAAAGTTCACTTTATTCTTAACTAGCTGTCCCGCGCGGTTTCAACCGTGATGGTTTTGGAGTTCCCGCGGCAATTCCGGATTAAAATATAGCCTATGTTACTCAAGAATAATGTAGCTTTCTAATGGTGAAAGAATTTTTGAAATCGGTCCAGTAGTTTTGGAGTTAAATCGTAACAAACAAACCAAAAATCAAATCTTTCCTCTTTATAATATTAGTATAGACTAGCTGTTCCCTGCGGTTTCACCCGCGTTGGTTTCACAGACCTCGCGGGAATTCCGGAATAAAGGGTGCCCTGTGTGTTATTCTGATGTATAAGCTATGTTAATGTGAATTTCATTATAATCCATTCAGTGGTATTTGCGTGAAAGAGTTGCAAACACACACTCTCGCTTTTTTAATATTGGTAAGAATTTCAAACGAGTTAACGAGAGTTAACGAGTTTATCAAGTCAAATCAGTTCAAAATGGAAGACCTACGGACTAGTACTATACTTGTGTTTTAAAAACCGCTTATGGCGACCATAGACCTAAAAGAAGCATATTTATTGGTTTTCAAACAGAAAAATACTGCCATTAGACAAACAATCCAAGCTGTTGGAGAGAGTTTTAAACAGCTTTAAAATCATGCCAGGCAGGTACTTCCCTTGAATCAGTTTTTTCATGGTGGATTAATAATAAAATATTAGGCATTCAAAAAACAAAACTCGTAAGAACCGTTAACACTTTGGAAATATTCTCCGCTGCCTCTCCAACAGGTTGTGGTGTACCTATCGTGCATCGGTGAACATCGGTTTATGATCTAATGTGCTTTGCAAAGTTTCCGACAGATCAGGAGACGCGAGGGAAGACTTCTTTTGATCTTCACGTCGCGTCGTACATAAATTTAGGAAACAACCGCGAAGCCGATGTGGAGTCTTGACATAGTATATTGACTGATATTTTATTTATTTACAGTAAATGTACTTTTTTCCGTTCAAAATTTTTTAAAGGTGTTAAAAAACCTTTGTCGGATACCGAGTGGAGTTTGACTCATTCAGTCTTTAAATTGATCATCGATATTAATTTTGCTTTGCTTCCAAAGCCAAAGAAAAGCCCACTTTATTTATCTCGGCATATCTACAGACGTTTTAACGCACTCATGGTAGATTGGAGTATCTAGTACTTCCGTTACGATTTTTTTTTTTCCCCTCTCTTCTCTCTCTTCAAATGCTTAAGAAAATTAAAAAAAAAAAAAAAAAATAAGCTACCGATAGAGCATCAGGCACAATGATAGTTCTAAATCGGCCAAGTAAACCTTGGTTACGCCTCTTCCTGAAATAATATTGATTGCTTTATCGCTGATATACCTATATCTTTAAATTTTTCAATATAACAAATTAGTACCCAAAAGAGAGCCTTCCGCTCGAAAAACTAACCAAGAAACGAATAGCTCTACTTGCGTTGTCGACTGCACAACGTGTAGAGACGCTGTCCTTGATCTGCTTAACCAACTGAAAGTCAATACCTCTAATGAAAAAAAAAAAAAAAAACTTACTAAATACAGAAAATTATTGACCACGAAACGACCTATTCACAATGCTTTAACTCACAATGCCTTAACTTTATCCCACTGTATCCCATAAATGAGGATAGACTCTTTGCAGAAGCAGCTTACAATAATGACTCTGATTAATAAACATTTATATAAATACAAGATAAACAAAATACACACATCAAAAGTGTCTAGGGATCAAAACATTTTTTGCTATAAAACGAAACTCAATTAATTTAAATCTAATTTAATCTTCTGAACTGACCGCCTACCTTATTTCCCATATCTAAAATAACAACTCATCCCCACATTTTAAATAAATTAAGAAAAAATTCATTTTTTGTAAGTTGTGAGAAATTGAACCAATTCCAAGTCGACAATAAAATAGCAAAAAAAGGCAAAAACAGGGGATTTTGAAACTTATATTGTAATGACTAAACAAATTAATACTCTGTGTTCCTTCCATTGATACGAATCACAGATTCGCAGCGATTTGGCATGCTAAAAATCTTGAAAAAATGTACTTGATCCCTAGACACTTTTGATGTGTGTATATAAATATTTTGTAAAATTATGGGGTAGAAAACTGGCAATTAGTTCCAACCTAGAGGGCGCCAAATGTTTGTTACACAAGATCTGTCAATCTACATAGAAACTGAGTGTATTTTTGTTGTTTTTCACTAGTTAATTAAATTATGGGACGCTGTTGTAGCTTTTGATTGTGAGGAAATAGGCGTACACCAATTCCCAAGTGGTTTAACATTAAGGAAAGAGTGATAAATAAATCAAGGGATTTTTTGAGGTTATGTAGGAAACATTTTAAAGAAACTGATTGTGAGACCACGTCTAGAACATACATATACATCACGAAACTAATTTAAAGACTTAACAAAGCTAAACTAGTGCTTAGAAATTCAAAAAGCCAATAATCAGTTGTTTTAAAAGTGTTTTGACAGGTAACAAACACACAGCGCCCTCTGCTTAAAAGCTTTGCATTTTCTTCCCGATTCGTACAAGTCTAATTATATTTTTTCTCTACTCGTGTTCGCTGATTTAACTTGGTTTATCATCGTTCTTCTTTCCCTATCTTTTACCTATTTCATGGTGAGCGCTAAACATCTACATAGTAAAACATCTCTAATAAATCTCGAGGATGCAACGTCGCAGTATAATTGATGGTTAAACAAACTTACCTAGTGATGTTTGACCATAATTATACGAGACGTTGCATCCGAAGAGATTTATTACCCTCCCTGCCCATAGGTTTCGTTAAAAACTTATACATCTATAAGTATTAACGTTACCCCATGCCATGAAATAGGTGCTCTGAAAAAATGAGCTGGCACGGCGGCGTGCGGCAACGCAGGCGCTACGCCGGGTGGGGCGGGGAGGAGGAGTACACAGTAGTCAATTGAATATCTTTTTATTTTTGATTCTCCTTTATAGCTCTAAATAGTTGTGTGCGATGCTAGTACATTGAAGAATGGACTACATAGTAAAACATCTCTAATAAATCTCTTCGGATGCAACGTCTCGTATAATTATGGTCAAACATCACTAGGTAAGTTTGTTTAACCATCAATTTGAGTAGGTAGGTAAACTCGATTACTTTCATAATTTAATTGCGTGTTTCTTCATTTTTGAAAAAAATGGCAGGTCTGAGGTCCCAAAAGATAGAAAACACCTATACATCTATCTATACTAATATTATCTAGAGGTAAAAAATGTAGGTTTGGATGGGATCTCTCGCTTGTATAAATTCAGCAAAGATATTAAGTACATCTCAGTAATAAAGGTAACTAGGTATTTTGTGGGAAATTATGATAACTAATAAATATAACAAGCGTTATATGATTTTATTCCCAAAAGGAATCTTATCTGTAATATCGCAGAAACTTCGAGAATAACCACAGATCATAACGAGTGGCAAAGATTAGGAGATAATGACATAGCAACGAGAGTCGAAAAGGTTTACTCGTTTTTACAAACGGACTCAAGAGTCGGTCGCCTCTTAAATTATTGTTTCCCGCGGTTTCGCCCGCGCTAATTTCGGAGTTCCCACTGGAATTACGGGACAAAAAGACTATGTCCTTCTCTGTACTCCTGAAAATGTGTATGCAAAATTCCATGATGATCGGTTGAACCGTTAAGGCGTGAAAGCGTAACAGACAGACAGACAGACAGAGTTACTTTCGCATTTATAATATTAGTATAGGGATCTCACTCATTACGCTGGGAAGAAAAGGAGCGGGACCAAGATACTAGACGTATTAAGTTTGAGTAGCATTTATTAATAACGGGCCTTAGTGACCTTAATGGAGATGATACGAAATAAATCCATTTCATCGCGATAAGCTCAGGGGATCTTATAGAGGTAATAATCAATTACCCGTAATTATGTCTAAAGGCTGTAATTGATATTTACACAGTGAAGTCGGTCTATAGATGCTACCTCATCTTGTAGTAGGTAGGTATATGTAACGAGATGGGTCGACTATTGATTATGCCGCATCTGCTCAAAGTTGTTCCCTGCGGCTTTGTTTATTTGATTTTCGGGAATCCTACGGAAATAGGGGTGTGGACTAGTTTTGAAAATCAAAATTCTAATTAGTCCGTCAGTTAGAAAATAAAAAAAACAATAGATACGTATTTTTTGCTTTTTTAAATAGGTAAATTAAAATATACAGAGATAAAGCGCATTAAAGTTTAGGGTGAGGGGCTCGTGACGTCACTAACCGCTAAAACCGCCATGCAAACTGACGTCACGAGAAATTTCAACTCAATATATCGCCGTTATTTTTTGATTACGTAAAAAAATAAAAAATACTCGTCCAATATTTTTTAATAATCTACAAGACGGACTAAAAAATAAAAATTAGTCTACATGCCCATTTCTAGATAAAAAGTATTTTTGTGTTATTTCAGCATGCTATACATATGCATTGTATGTATGGTAAATAGCATATTATGCATTGCTTGAATTACACGCAATACAATGCCATACATGCCAATGCTTGTATGGTAAATATATTGTATGGTAAATTTCATCCAAATCTGTACTTACATCTATAAATACATACAAATATTTTCGTAAACTTTCGAATTTAAGTATAATCACAGATAATAATTATGTATAATACTAGCTGTTCCTCGCGGTTTCACCCAAGTTAATTTCGGAGTTTCTGCGGAAATTCCTAGACCGTATGTCCTTCTCTGTACCCCTGAAAACGTGTATAAAATTAACGCGGGTGAAACCACGGGGAACAGCTTGTTATAATAATGCTTGGACATTATCCCACAGCGCCACCTGGTTCTGAACCAAGTAGAGCTAGTACTATGGGTAACTTTTTTGCAAATGGGTACTTGTACATATTTGTACATACAATTTTCATCAAATTAATGTTTACCCTGATGTGGAGATCGAACCCGCGACACTAGCAGTCAATTCCTCCACCACTATACCATTGATGCCGTCAATGATATTTTGGATATCCCCTATAAAGACTGCAACGAGTCATCACGGCAGTTTTAATGACATAACGAAACGACAAAAGTGTGTTGGAGAGCGAGCTAAAGAAAAACAAAGAACGGAATAACAGTGCCAATCTTCGTCGGGATTTCGTCTCTTCACTTCGGAATTATTACTTTTGGTAAGAATGTGTGCCGTCATAAAACAGTATTCGGGTCTGTCTCTGTTTGCTGCCGCAAATCGAGGGAAATGCCCCATCAATGCGGGTTTATAGTCGGCTTTACGGCAACACTGCAGGCTGCCGGCTCACAATAAGCACGTATTAATGATGTTTTATTGGCCACGCTAAAACAATATTGTCGTGCTTTTGAATATGATTTTGTATTATGTTGGACTGTTATTATGAATTTTATCATAAAATGTTTAAATTCGCTGTTCACAGATATTAAAGTGAGCGGCCTATTATCTACACGATTCTCACTCTGAAAATCAACGGTGTCTGAGTCGCAAATCGGTGACTAACAAGCTGCTGATAAAAGCTAAGCAAACAAAAGTTTGCGAACGTTTCACTGCAAACCAGCCGCTGATTGAACGAGGTTAGCTTATTGCAATAGTCATAAAGTTCAACGACTGATAATACTGATGCAGTAAGCGAATATATATAACTAGCGGAATTTAGCGGAGTCTGACTTAAATAAAACACGGCTTGGTTTCTTCGAAGGCGTTAACGCGGCTTTGCCGACGCCCACATAGGTATCCATCGGAATACCAAAATTCACGCGGGTAAAACAGGAGTAGCGGCTATTGTAGTATTCTTTAAAGAGCTACCGTAATTTCAATATCACTGGAGCTACCAGATTTTTGTAATACAGATGTCTAAAATAACGTACAGGTCTGAATTTTTTTTTAAATAATTTAAGTAGGTAAATTGCAAATGAAATTGCATTTTTACGGGCAGTTTTGTAAAAGCAGGCCCTTAATAGGGATTGGAAAAATCTATTTTCTTATCTAAAGAACGAGGTTGTGAAGTTTTTCTTATTTAGTTTACGGAAAATTTAACCCAAAGTTATACAAAGTTATAGCAAGTCGCGACGCTCGGCAAGAGAATTCAAATAAGAAACAGACAACAAAGCATTTTGTTAAGGCGAAGTTATTAAGTCTGACGGAAATGAAACGCTCGCACTAACGACTTTAAGATTGAAGTTTCGACCATATTTTTTTGTGCTATCTCAGATATTCTATAGAGGGATTAATTAAATTCGCTTCAATTTAACCCGTTTGATGGTTTCGTTATTTTTCTTCATTAACTTCGTTTCTGGAGTTGCGTTCAAAAACATATAATATCCATTCCTCTGCGACCTTGCATTCTTCTCGATCCTACTTTATCTTTGTTCTGTAACTAATAACTTATTCATCTATATTTGCAAGTATATCGAAACATAAATTTTAACCGTTTTGTAGAGGAAAATCTTTCCAAAAAATCAATTACTCATAGGAGGCTGCGCTATTTTTGAGTCCAAAATTCCAGTGGGAATCTCAAAATTCACCCGGATGAAATCACAGGCAAACAGCTAGCTGGTTGTAAGTTACAGTTAGGTATTACAATTTAAGTACCAACCTACTTCAAGTGAAAGTCGCGACAGGTTTTTAAAATCTAATATTTTGTATATGGCATGAAATAACTAAAGTTAAAGTTCAATAAAATAAATATTTTTATTTTATTTTTTTTCTATAAAAGTAGTTACATGAAACAAATAAAATGGCCGTAATGATTCATCTTAATAAGTGTTGATTTTTAGTTTTTTAATGATGAATATTTGAACGTTACATAATGTTTTTTGTTAATTAATTTTTTATTTGGCTTCCCACGGATTTGGCGTAATTGAAGAAAAAATCTTTGAATAAACGTGTAAATAATTGATTACCCTTAAGTAAGTGTTGGTAGGCATCAAGGATTCCCGCGGTGGGGTACCTATCTCACCTTATTTTAATTAATTAGGTCTGGCTTCCACCGGTAATTTTCCAAGCCTAGAACAGTAATTACGTGGAAGTGTTTTTGAAAGGAGTTCAAGTGTACATATTTCAGTCTGCAAAGGCGGCGTTGATACGTACTTGGTATTTTGAAACTAATGACTTACTAATGACACAATAATGACAGTTATGAGATCTCTCATCACTGTACGACAAAGACGACTCATCGTGTTCAAGTTTTCAGTAAAAGCATGAATTAGGTACATAATATAGTGTACTACATAGGAATTTTGGTGGTCGAGTGGATTGGTGTCGTCCGTTTGTGATGGAATAACAAATTCACAAAACGATATTCAATGTACAGAGGAAAATTTATTCACAAAAGTTCTTACACCTAATTGTTCACCAAATTATGTACAGAAGGAGGAGAAGAAGATTATTTAAACTAAGTATTCACACTAACACGCTCTACATATAAACATTAGATAACCGAAATTTTGGATAGAAAGGTAACAAAGATATAACCAGAGATGAGTTTTTAAACCTAACTGACATTAGGCAACTGCGCATGCCTGAACTGTCCGGACATGCGCAGTTGAAGCGTTACTATGGTAAAGAGATGGTGTTATTTACAATGGTCCGTTTCCATTGTACCGCGTGGATGTACAGTAACAATGAAAACGGATGACGAA
Organism: Zygaena filipendulae; assembly: GCA_907165275.2. Taxonomy (NCBI): domain Eukaryota; kingdom Metazoa; phylum Arthropoda; class Insecta; order Lepidoptera; family Zygaenidae; genus Zygaena; species Zygaena filipendulae. Next base: position 9,034,944 of record OU015664.1, read on the forward strand.
TGAATTACACGAGAAATATATGTACATACAAATATACAAAATATGAGTGGCGGACGCCACATCACTCCCCTTCGGAGACGGTTACTACCGGCGTAAATAGTCAGGGAAGTGTACTTTTCGACCGGACCGAGTCGTTCTTACTGGTGATCTGCCGTCTGACTCCGGTTGAGATGAAGCTCTGGAATTGTTGTTGATCGGTACCGTTAAAGTCGGTGTAGGTGGCAAGTCTGTGCTCTCGAGAATGTAGGCCGGCTTGATTCGATCTATCGACACCTCAACAGGCTTTCCTTTGACAAGCAGCTTAAAGGTCTTGTCGTTCCTGTCCAGTATGGAGTAAGGTCCGGTGTAGGAAGGTTGGAGGCTACCGCGCAGGGTGTCATCTCGAAGGAAGACATGACTGGCAGTGGCTAAATCCTTGTAAACGAAAATTGCCTTCTTCGTGTGCCTTGATGCTGGAACAGGTTTGAGATCTTGAGCAAATGAGCGTAGGCGGGAAGTAAAGTCTGTGATATCTGTAGTTCCAGTTGAGCTGGTGTCAAAAAACTCTCCGGGTAATCTGAGTGTCTGACCATATACGAGTTCGGCAGAGGAAGTTTTGAGATCTTCCTTGAATGCACTTCTAACTCCTAGCAATACTAATGGTAGAGACTCTGTCCAGTTTTCATTAGCATGGCACACTATGGCAGCTTTCAGTTGCCTGTGAAAACGCTCGACTAAACCGTTGCAGGCAGGATGGTATGCAGTTGTGCGTTTATGTTGAAATCCGGATGTTCTGGAAAGATGTTTGAACAATGCAGATTCAAATTGCCGTCCGCGATCGGTGATGATTTCATGCGGGCATCCGAAACGGGATATCCATCCGGTAAGTAAGGCTAGCGCTACAGTCTCAGCTGTAATGTCTGCGATCGGTATGACTTCAGGCCATCTGGTAAAGCGATCAACGGCTGTGAGGCAGTAGCGGTAACCCTTGGAAATAGGAAGTGGGCCAATCAGGTCAATATGTACATGTGTGAATCTTTCACGAGGTAGGCGATAAGTTCCTAGCGGGGCTGAAACATGTCGGTGAACCTTGGCACGTTGACAGGCCAAACAGGCACGTGACCACTCTCGACAGTCTTTCCTGATACCGGGCCAAACGTAGCGTTCTGCCACGAGCTTTACACTTCCATTAGCACCCGGGTGACTTAGCGAATGTAAAGTGTTGAAGACTTGTCTCCGCATAAACTTGGGAACATATGGTCTATTCACCTGCGTACTAACATCACAATATACTGCAGTGCTGGTGGCGGGAATCATTATCTTGCTCAACTTTAAAGAATTTTCTTCCTGAAGGAGCTGCTGAAGTTCAGGATCAGCGGCTTGTGCTTTGGCTAGCTGGGAAAATTCTATGGGTTTCTCTAGCTCTTCCACTCTAGAGAGCGTGTCAGCCACTACGTTCTGTCTGCCGGAAATGTGCCGTATGTCAGTTGTGAACTGGGCTATTAGATCTAAGTGTCGATACTGGCGTGGGGAGCAGTTCTCTTTTCGTGAGGTGAATGCGTAGCAGAGAGGTTTATGGTCGGTATATATGACAAAGTCTCTTGCTTCCACCATATGGCGAAAATACTTGATGGCTTCGTAGATCGCCAGAAGCTCTCTGTCGTAAGGCGAGTACTTTTGCTGGCTTGGACTTAGCTTTCGAGAAAAGAACGCCAGAGGCTGCCATGATCCTTCCTTAAACTGCTGAAGAGCAGCTCCAATGGCAACATCAGAAGCATCTGTGACTAAGCCTAGTTTAGCTCCACAGTCAGGATGTGTAAGTAGTGCAGCTTTACATAGACTCTCCTTGCAATTCCCGAACGCTTTAAGAGCATCACCATCAATATGTACAGGATGTGAGCCTTTAACATTGCCTATGAGAAGAGCGTTAAGAGGTGCCTGAATTTCAGCGGCTTTAGGAATAAATCTTCTGTAAAAATTCAGCATTCCTAAAAACCTCCTCAGCTCTTTTACCGTCTTTGGTGTAGGGAAACTCTGTATGGCTTCGACTTTTGAGGTGGTAGGTTTGGTCCCATCGGCTGTGATGCGATAGCCAAGGAAAGTCACCTCCGATTGACCAAAAACGCATTTCCCGGTATTGATAATCATGCCATAGTCCTTCAGTCTGCTGAAAAGTTGACGAAGGTGCTGCTCATGTTGGTCCTGATCCCTGCTAAACACCAGGAAATCGTCCAAGTAGGTATAGCAGAAATCCAGACCTCGGGTAACTTCATCAACAAATCTTTGAAACGTTTGCGCGGCATTTCGTAGTCCGAAGGTCATAAAAGGGAATTCATACAAACCAAACGGTGTTGTTATGGCTGTCTTCCCAATGTCCTCTTTAAAAACTGGGATTTGGTTGTATGCCTTTTCGAGGTCCACAGTAGAGAATATGGTACATCCACTTAGGCTGTGCGCGAAGTCATGGATGTGCCGTATCGGATAGCGATCCGGAATCGTGCGAGCGTTCAGCATACGATAGTCACCGCCATCCGCTATCCTTCTTCGGCGTTAAATGAAGTGGGGATGCCCATGAGCTCTCTGAAGGTCTTGCAGTACCGGCTTTCAGCATCGACTCGAACTCGGTTTTGGCTATTTTGAGCTTGTCTGGAGCGAGACGTCGTGGCGTGCATGATACTGGAGGTCCCGGTGTGGTCCTTATGTAATGCAGCGTATTATGTTTCACTACGCGTGGTGAACCAGAAGGACGAGTTATGTCAGGAAACTCCTTTACTATAGCGTAATAACTCGAATCTCCAATCATGACCTTCACTGAAGAAATTGTGTTTGAAGAACTTGCTGATGAACCCGTTGAAATGAGGGTTGTGGTACCATCGATCAAGCGCTGATTCTTGATATCCACTAAAATTTCGTAGAATTTCAAGAAGTCCGCACCTATGATTGGCTTCGTGACGTCAGCAACAACAAATCTCCAAGAAAAAACTCTACGTAAGCCTAGGTCTAACTCAAGATAAGCAAAACCATAAGTTTTGATAATAGAACCATTTGCAGCACACAACTGATAATTAGTTTCAAGGCGTCGCTGTTGTAAGGCGGTGTGAGGGAAGACACAAAGTTCACTACAAGTGTCAATGAGGAATTGAGTCTTCGTATTCCGGTCTGTAACGAACAGGCGACCTGAAGTGATTGTGGGGCAATCCTGCGTCGCCATTACTGACTGCCCTTGGAGTTTTCCGGCTTGAAATCGCACGGCTTCATGCACTTGGTTGCTTTGCTTCCAAATTTGTTGTGATACCAGCAGACTGGATACTTTTGACAGATTGAGCGGGATCGAGTTGTCGAACGACTGCGGCTGCGTCGCGATTGAGGTCGAGACCTTTCATCCAACTTGCTCGTGAGGTCCTTAAGTTGTTTCCTCAGCTCTGCTATCTCTTTGGTCATAGTATCCAGTTGCGAGCCAGGTGTTACTGCCGAAGTAGAAGCCACTTGTGGTGAAGGTGTAGAGATGTCCTGCACTCTATCAGCAAGGTCGGATAGGATGCTGATCGAAGCATCGGGCTGAGCAGCTAAAACGGTTTGCGTGGATCTGGGTAGCCGACTCAACCAAATGGTCTTCAAAAATTCATCAGGAATGTTGGGTCCAGCTAGTGACTGCAGGTGACGAAGAAACTGTGAAGGCTTCCTATCACCAAGCTCTTCGTGCATTAAAAGTTGTTTCACCTTCTTTTCCTGCGAAGCGCTGAGGCGTTTAATGAGTTCAGTTTTCAGTTTCTCAAACTTTGCGGTCGCAGGCGGCGATGTGATGATGTCTTTCACCTCTTTTGCGTATTGATGGTCTAACTGACCAATGACATAATTGAATTTGGTCGAGTCCGCAGTGATGCCGGAGGCTGCGAATTGTCCTTCAACTTGGGCGAACCATATCTCGGGTTCTTCAGGCCAAAACGGAGGAATCCGTATGCCGACTTTGAAAATCTCGGATGACGGTGTAGTGGAAACAGATTCTGGCATAACGATTTCTTTATCCATTTTATATTTTTAAATGTTGTAATTAGTAAAGCTTACGTCTTCTTCGGTGTCCGGTACAGAGGGTCACCAGTTTGGTGGTCGAGTGGATTGGTGTCGTCCGTTTGTGATGGAATAACAAATTCACAAAACGATATTCAATGTACAGAGGAAAATTTATTCACAAAAGTTCTTACACCTAATTGTTCACCAAATTATGTACAGAAGGAGGAGAAGAAGATTATTTAAACTAAGTATTCACACTAACACGCTCTACATATAAACATTAGATAACCGAAATTTTGGATAGAAAGGTAACAAAGATATAACCAGAGATGAGTTTTTAAACCTAACTGACATTAGGCAACTGCGCATGCCTGAACTGTCCGGACATGCGCAGTTGAAGCGTTACTATGGTAAAGAGATGGTGTTATTTACAATGGTCCGTTTCCATTGTACCGCGTGGATGTACAGTAACAATGAAAACGGATGACGAATGAATTACACGAGAAATATATGTACATACAAATATACAAAATATGAGTGGCGGACGCCACAGAATAATTACTTAAATATCATTGGGTAAAACATATAATTACTTTTGACAGCGATACACACACCGACCAAATTAAATTTCAGCACAACGTACCTACTGGTTATATTCTCTTCGTAAGAACGTTAAATTAATATTGTTATTATAATTTGGTGTCTTGCAAATAAGTCGAGAAATAAAATTTAATCAAAAGTAGTTTGATATAGTGTATGTTCCGATATAAGCTACGACCACTGGGCTGTGGTCTTACTGAGAAAAAATTCGGTTGATTGTAGCGGACAGTATACTGCCGCAATATCCTAGGGAAGGCAGTATGAAGTCATAAGCGTCGCCATTTTTTGCTATGTGAGTACTGGCGTTTTCGAGGTAAGATGCTCTCAGTAGTTTGATCACGTGATCAACTTCGGACCAATAATGGGCCGCATAGGCCGGTCGTCTCGTCAATGGGCGATCGACAGCGTGAAATGAAAATGATATGGATGACGTATACTGGACTGCATTTCGTTTTAAACAGTAACCAATATAGCTAACTTAAAGAAACGGTTTCGCAGTATACTAAATTGACGTCATATCTTACAGTGCTATCAGTAATAACGGAACATACCCATAATGATACCTTTCGACTTGGTACGTTTTTATGAAATTATATGTAGTGTTTGTTATATTCGTTATGATTTTTTTAACCCCGATTTCGTTTTCATTCGACGTAGATAAAGTTTTGAATAAAACGTGACATCAATAGTGGAATTTTTTTCTGTATAGAAATGAAACTTTTAAGTAGGTCCCCGAACATAAAGTCTTTGTAAGATACAAAAACATATTTTTTATGAGTAAACACAGAACTTTGTGGATGTTTCGTTAAGTTTTAATGTTGTCCTATCCTAACTGGTACAGGTCACGCCTAAAGCGTATTAAGAACATAGAAAGTGGGCAACTTCTAACGAAACCTGGGTAGTTAGTTGATTTTATATCGTTACTAGTTGTTCCCCGCGGTTTCACTCGCGTTAATTTCAGAGTTCCCGCGGGAATTCCGAGATAAAAAGTACCCAATGTGTTAATCTGATGTATAAGCTATATTATTGTAAAGTTTCATTTAAATCCATCCAGTAGTTTTTGCGTGAAAGAGTAACAAACATCCATCCATCCATCCATCCATACACACTTACAAACTATCGCGTTTATGATATTAGTAGATTATTAGGATAAAAATAATATGTTGTCTATATACAGGGTGTCCCGTAAATCGACTTCAAGCCAGAACCGGGTGATAGGCTTAAATCCTATCCCCCCCTTAAATTTTGGGATTCTCTCGGGAAAACTATGATGAAAATCCTTTTTTACTCTCCGGTCCGTTGTCTACACCCCGTTAACTACCTATCTGCCAAATTCAAGCTTTATAAGTTAAGGATTACATTAATTACTTTACTGTGTTGGCGGTATTTCACAAGACCTACCTATATACTTAAACTAGTATCTCACTCACTCGCATACACACACGCACGCTCACACACACGCACGCCCAGTTAGTTAACCTTTTGGAAATAGAGATAGTGCGCTTGTTGGTCCTGCAGAAACAAATTAGGTACATAAATAAAAAAAAAAATACTATACGTGTTAGTTTAGGTTTGGTCCTGCCGTTTATACATATACTGACGAATTATACAATATGACGACGACATCTATTCTATACTAAAATCTTTCCACAAAAGATACATTTTCATTCGGTATATTATCTCCCCCGCGGCGCGATGGTAATCGATTAATTAAGGTAAGTTTATCCCGTCTTTCTTGACCGTATCGAAATTTCAAGCGCCACGCCCCCACCTACTGCGTGTCAATGACGGATTCGATTTTTTTGCCACGGGTGGCGTCGTACGCACCAAATATTGTATTATAAACGTATTATAAAAAAAATAAGACATGGGCTAGTAAAAATGAAAAAAATATAAAATACTAGCTGTCCCCCGCGATTTCACCCGCGGTAATTTCAGAGTTCCCGCGGGAATTCCCGGATGAAAACTGTCCTATCTTTTAAGTTGGACCATATTATAAATGGTTACAAAATTTTATCAAAATCTGTTCAGTAGTTTCGGAGTCCATCGCGGACAAACAACGTGACACGTAATTTATATATATTAGACTAGCTGTCCCCCGCGATTTCATCCGCGGTAATTTCGGAGTTCCCGCGGAGGTTGCGGGAAAAAAGTACTCTATGTCCTCAGTTCCCGAGGGAATTCCGGGATAAAAACTATCCTATCTTTTAAGTTGGACCATATTATAAATGATTGCAAAATTTTATCAAAATCCGTTCAGTAGTTTCGGAGTCCATCGCGGACAAACAACGTGACACGTGATTTACCTATATTAGATATTAAAACATCCGTAAGTCGATTCTGAGCAAACTACTTTCTAGTTTTCAGTTGATTCATTAGCACGTCATATAACCAGCAAGATTATCTCACAAAAAACCATTAGTAATAGATTTATGTCAAATCGGAAACGGATGATCTGCCGCTATGTGAGATTTGGGTACCGATAAATCACTCTTCAAATGAACGTATTAGATAAATCCATTAGAGGTATACATTTATCATTATCATAGGTTATTAATTAGTCCGACTACCTGCAACATTCCATCGACTTCAATTATTTCGGCAATACGTAGACGTTCGCTAATGTGTAATCTGAATCCGTCTAATTTGATTACTACTAATGGTTACGAATAATAACAACAGATAATAGAAGACAGGAGATATGCTATTAATGAGCCTTCACTATTATGCCACTCGTGCTTCTCAAATTCTGAAGGAACTTGTCCATTTTGTACATATCGTACTTAAGTCATAAGAATTGAAAACTTTAAGCTCAACTCAATTTTTTGTTAGCGAACAAAATTTCATCTATTAGCAACTGGAATACATAGTTATACTGGGTTTAAGTTTCAACGACGCGAGGGGCTTATTTAAATTCTCGATAAGTAACGCTTACACCTCGTTAACTAACAAAACATAGATATAGAAATCCCTAATAAATAACAGAGAAAACCCTATGTAAAAGCATGGATTTACGCGGGTGAAATGACCTTTGCATTAGATTTGTCGGCATGCCAGTGACAATACGAAAGAAAGGGGCATTTTAATGACCTTGAACAACGACTGTTTGATCGTTCAGCGCGTCGGCAACTTGCACGCTCAATTTTCTTGGTCTTAAATAAATAATTTAATTTTTTTTTTAGACATTAATTGATACGAATCAGATACTGAACAGCATAATTCAATAAATCCCTTGTTTAACATTACACCTTGTATAAGCATGGTAAATCTACTTGTTTCGATGATCGAACAGTACAAATGAGTATGCCTAAATTAGGTAGGTATATATACCTACCTTCAATCAAACAAGCTTACTGATAACTAATGAATTCGTGAAAACTATTTTACTCCCACAGTGTGTCGGCGAAGGTCGAAAGTCGAATTGGGCTATGATCAATGACGACTCAATCACTGAGCTGTCTGGTCTTTTATAATAAACTTAGTGATATTATAAAAGACCAGACTTTTATAGTGATAAAAGTCTTTTAACATCCATTGATGTGAAAAATATAAGTTGTACCTAGATTCACAGTTCCATACAATAAATGTCCTTCCAAAAAGTTTTGTCAATGGATAAAAATGAAAAATAAAACCATTCCTTGAAAATTTTTGGATTGAATAAGTAATATTTATAGTTAGATATTTATACGACATAATGCCGTTACAGCGACACTCGTTATAGTCGTTTTAATGATTACTTAATTTTAAGTAAAGATTTTAAAAATAATAAATTTTAATAACTAATTAATTTAAATTTAGTTAAATTCCAAATAACACTAGTTTAATTAACGTCTCGTTTTAAAAATCTTTACTTAAAATAACGACTCTGAGTGCGGCCTTTAAAGAACATTCGCTATTTTCAGTGACTGTTTGCTGTCACACTCCAAACTGTACTAAAAAAACCCTGCATATCCATAAGTTAGTTTGTATTAGCAGGGCTGAACAATTTTACATCTCTGACTATCTTGAGTATTTAGTAGGTACATCAATGAATATCACCAAAAGTGGAACACATCAATGTTGCTATGCCGCGATTATCAGAGTCTGGCACGCTGTAAGGCTGCATTCCCATCCACGTTTTTTCGTTGGACAGCTTTCGTCTCTAACTTGACCCGACGATCTGACGTCATACAGCGAAAAATACCATATAACTATGGTGAATGTGAACAATTGATTTGAAACTACACTAATTTAATAAAGAGGTGAAGTTGGTAAGTTATAATAAAAAAAAAATCAGTGATAAAAAGCTACATTATCTCTGAGTGTCACATAGTATGACTAGCTGTCCCGCGCGGTTTCACCCGCGATAATTTCGAAGTTCCCGTGAAATTGTTTCATACAAACTTTGTAACTTTCATCCCCTTAGGGGTTGAATTTTCTAAAATCCTTTCTTATTGGATGCCTACGTCATACAAAGAACACACCCTCCAAGTTTCAGGTCTCTACAATCACCGGTTTAGGCTGTGCGTTGATCCATCAGTCATTCAGGACAAAGCATTTTATATACATATTACTAGCTGTCCCGCGCGATTTCATCCGCGGTGATTTCGGAGTTCCTGCGGGAATTCCGGGATAAAAACTATCCTATCTTTTAAGTTGGGCCAAATACAACTAAATTTCATCACGATCGATTCAGTAGTTTCGGAGTCCATCGCGGACAAACAACGTGACACGTGATTTATATATATTAGACTAGCTGTCCCCCGCGATTTCATCCGCGATAATTTCGGGGTTCCCGCGGAGGTTGCGGGAAAAAAGTACTCTATATCCTTCAGTTCCCGCGGGAATTCCGGGATAAAAACTATCCTATCTTTTAAGTTGACCATATTATAAATGGTTGCAAAATTTTATCAAAATCCGTTCAGTAGTTTCGGAGTCCATCGCGGACAAACAACGTGACACTTGATTTATATATATTAGATATAGATAGTTTTTAAAGTTCCCGAGGGAGTCCCGAGATGAGTACACGTGGGTGAAACCGCGCGGGGATAGCTTGTGTTTAAATAAATAAATCTCGGTCATGGATATGGTAATATACCATATCGTCAATCGTGATATGTTTATTTGTTACTGGATGACTACGATCTAGCTAGCTGTTGCCATTTTCGTGACAGTCTGTCGTCAAGAAGCAAAAATGCGTAGTAAGTATAGTAACTGTACCTATTTAAATAAAATATAAGTCTCGATAGAAAAAACTGTTTTAAATAAACTTTTTTTTATAAAACAACCTTTTATTCAAATGCGCTAAAAAGAAAAAAACATGCATTGTCATCCAAACTAAACGTGTAGGTTATACAAAATATCAGCTCAGTCGGTTGAAGATATCTGCTTCAAAATTGAGTTTTATGATTTCACCCGTGCAAACATAGTTGCATGCAAACATTGCTAGTTAGATAAAAGCTTTTAATGTAGAAGCCATTACAACTTTCTTATATTCACAACACAGTAGGAACTTGCCCTAAGAAATTTTAGACAATGCCTTTTTCAGCCGGTTTATCCGTCGAATATGAAGCAGGAAAGTGTTTTTTTATATAAATAAATATTGTCAAACTTTTCAAAAACTCGTCTTCACCTTTTAAAAGTTAAGCAATTTTCACGGGCCCCTCTCCGGAGAGCGCTAAACGTCAACTAATAATAAAAAATTCACTTTGGCTTCGACTTTCGAGTTTTTGGTCTCAAAGTAAGTCTTTGAAAAATAAAGCAGAATTTTTATTAATATTTAACATTCACCAAGGCAAGATAATTCTAAACATTTTACGGTACGGCGCCTAGTTTACTATTACGCATTTCAATGAGTTTTTTTCGCAGTACTTAGCTTTTCTTAATTCACACTAGTACATCAATATCAAAATCTGCGCAGATTTTTTATTTAATCGCTTTTGAATATATTTTATTACCAACTGTAGGTAGGTAAGTATATACCTATAGTGTTATGGAAAAAACAATAATAATAATAATAAAATAATAGTAAATAAATAAACTATTTTGTCAACTCATGCCGCGGGATAAGTTTGGAGCAGGATCAGCTGACTGAAGAGCTGAAATTACATATAGGTATATCAATTGCAATTCAAACAATACCTTGCCTCGACTTTTCACCTTATGTGCAACTTATATTTTTAACTCAATTTCACGTAGCGTTTTTCAAAACGGTTTACAACCACATATTTTGAGAGTACTAAGTTTAAAATACCTTTTAAATACCTATGTACTTTTACTAACAAACTTCGGCTGAAGTGTGCACCTAAATACAGTTGTTTGTTTCGGTGCATCAACTGAAGCAACTTAGTAATTACATCTGGATTTTGAGTGACTAATTGCGAAACTCAATAATTTGTTTGGTTAACTTCACTTTCGTGCCAGACCACACTAATTACACACCATACATGCAATGTGCAAGGAAAAGATGATGTTTTTTTTTTATTAGTCTTTTTATATTTTACAAGTTTGTCCACCCGTGTCAATTTCGGAACTCCCGCAGTAACTATTTATATCAGGATGAAAGTACCCTATTTTCTATTTCACGACCTAAATTACTCGCAAAAAGCTGTTCCCCCAGTTTTGTCACCATGAATTTGATGTTCTCGCGGTAACTCTTCGTTCTGAGCATAGGATCCTATGCTTGTCACTCAGGGATACTATAGATTCATATCAGTGAAATAATTTCCTACTCCTACAAGCAAACTTACAAAATTTTCCTCTCTATGTAGATAGCCTAGATATGAGATATGCCTTCAGGCTAATTTAATATATTATTGTAGATCGAATTCAGATCCGACCTTTTGAGCTGGAGAACAGAACTTCACAATGGATGACAGGGAATTGAATACAGACAATAAGACATGGTTAACCAGAAACAAAATTTAGCCTAGCCTTAAGCATAACCTAACCTAACATTCCAGCCGAAAAATGTTTGAGTGTAGGTAAGGTTAAAAAAAGAATTGTAATACAAACAGACGAGATTGAAGTAACGACCACAGCTAATATTTAATGAAGGCACAGATTATACTTATAGTAATTGACGCCAACAATGGCCGTCAAATTAATCGATTATAATTGATTATGTGTTGATTGGTTATTAATTATTCGCATCTCACAGCTTGTGAACCTACCTATTCATTTATTACATAGCGCTATGTCCTAAATTAAATAGAGCTTGTACTATTGCTACCAGGCAACTGATTTTCCTTATTTTTTGTATATATATTATACATGTTATACCTATCTACTCAGACTCAGGGTAAACACAGATGTTTATTACATTGATGCAGGAATTGAACCCGCGACACTCAGCGTAGCAGTCGCTATAACCACAGCACTAACAATAAATGTGGACTTGATTAAGAAGGTGTAACATAGCAAGTAGGGGTCTATACTGTTTGCCTATACTTACCTTCCCAACTCCCAAGTGACGGTATTGATAGATAGAATGCCTATTTTCGACTCAACTACCTACAGTAACTCTTAATTTTACTAATCTTTTCTAACAAAATTGTAAATTACTTCATATCTTCAGTCGGCCATTCAGATATCATATTTTTCGATGAACTTTTATCGTCAGATATTCTGATAAAACTTATAGTTAATGTTGGAAAAGGAATTTGGAAATTTCAAGATGGTTGCCGATACCCACCATTTTATGACGCGAAATGGACTCTCTACTTTTATTGCAACCTATCACGAACAGATTTTGGGAATGATTTATAAATTTTATTCAATAATAAAATAAAACTTTTGTGTAAATGCGTATTATAATACGTTCACTCTGACATTGTTAGGAACAACTTTAGCTCATAGGTATATAGGAATAGCTCATAGTGAGCTCATAGGTTATTTCTTTGAATCTTCGTTTCTGAAAGTTTTTTTTTAATTAAACGCTAAAATCGTGCCAAAACTTAATTTGAACTTCTAAAACATTATTAGGTACCTATTTTTTTACACATTTCACACCCTATTAAGCTTCTTTAAACACAATCTCTATAGGTAGGTACATGCACATTTAATAAGTAAACAAATCAACATAAAAATCTAAATATATTTTCATAGAAGTTAAGATTCTAAATACTTATTAGAAAGAAAGGAGAAAGAAAGATAAGTAATGTATTTGGAAACAGAAACGCACACAATTACAATTATTTTATACCTACTCATATTAGAACACGATTAAACAAAACAAAAAATTTAAATACACTGATGTTTTTTTATTAAATTAACTCCTCGTCTCCAAACCTCACGAACTCGCTGATCTCTAAATTGGTTGAACGAAAATATTTTGGAATAAAATAAAATTCGAAGGTTGCACCAATCACTACATATTATAAAATAAAGTCCTCCACCGTATCTGTCTAGGTATCTGTCTGTATGGCTGTACGCGATAAACTCAAAACTACTGTACGGATTTCATGCGGTTTTCACCAACAGATAGAGTGATTCTAGAGAAAGGTTTATACGTATACTTTATCCTGGAATTCCCTCGGGAATTCTGAAATTACTGCGGAAAAACCGCGGGGGCAGCTGCTAGTCTAATGCTAATGAAGTGATACCTAGTAGACATTTGTTTTAGAAGTGCCTTGTTACTTGTGTTATAGTTGTTACAATAAAATTAGTTTAAAGTCATATAAAACAGTTAAAATTTCTCTTGTGCATAGATATTATTTCAAATAGCAGTGAAATGGACGCAAATAACCCGGAGAAGTATAAGCGATAAAAACCCCCCCAAATTTTTTCCTAACAAGACGTGTCAAGTGCGAGTCAACACTGCGTTTGATATGTCAATTGTCCGCGATAGTTTGTTTGCTTTTCGTCGCTTGTCAAGATGAATGTCAGGCGACGGTGTACGGGTCGTGGGCACCCTGGCCACCCCGGACCACCCCGGACCACCTCAGACCACCCGGGACCGCCCCGGATTCTTACCCTTGTCACGGACCGTGTTTACCTTACGCTCGTTGGAATATGACAACGGAAATTGTTTGCCATCGTAGCAATAAATCGACGGATTAATTCAGTTATGAAACTCTATTAATTTTAAAAGTGACATATTTATTTATTTATTTATTTAAAAGTTACACCAACATAGTAAACACTAACACTTACAGTAAAAAAACAAATTAGCATCGAATAGTAGGATAAGTGTCAATACTAACAGGTGCAAAGTGCATGCGATTTCCAAGTAAAATTTATACTATTTGAATATAAAATTTAGAAAAACAAAGAAAACAAAATAAAAATATTGATTGAAAGCTTAGTCCAAATAAAAATGTTAAATGATATTATTAATAAAACGTGTGTGGTCGGGGGACTTCTGTGTCTAAGCTAGTCCAATATAATTTCGATGTGGTTTAATAAAATGGGCTTGCCAACCAAATTTTAGTTTTAAGTTAGTTTTAAGTAGATTAATAAGAAATATTGGACACGTCGTGTTTTTTAATTTTTTACACAATCAAAAAAATAACGGAGATAGTTACATTAAGTCGAAATCTCGACGTCACGCCGTGCTACAGTTTATAGCACGTTGTTACGTCACGCAACATTTCGACTTAATGTATCTCCCGTTATTTTTTTAATAGGTACCTAAAAATTTAAAAATACGTGTCCCATATATTTTTTAATAATCTACAAGACGGACTAAGTAGAACTTTGATTTTCATACCCCGGAAACAAGCCTGAAAAATAATTTTATTTAATACCTAGGTACCTACTCTAACCATATGAAAAAAAAAACATGATGTTAATAAATATAGCGGCCATTATTTGACGATATTACGTATATCTGAATTACGCCCAAAGAAACCGAAACTCTCGATATGTATGGACGATATGCATAACGCTTTTTTCTTACGTGACGCGTGAACAATTCTAAGTTAACAGTTAAATCCTACCGCAAATTATATTAAGGAACTTCGTGCCAAAAACTTGAATATGACTAAGTTATTTTGATGGACAGCAAATAACGAGTATTATATAACTTCGTAAATTATAAAGGTACTTGTTAAACGAATCACTCCCACTCTCAACTAAGGTAGTTCAGAAGGTTCTCGCGAAATGGAATGATTTAATTGCATTCGTAGAGCATTAACACGTTTCCCCTTCGAACAGAAGTGTGTTGTGGTTACTTCATAGCTACAAGCGCTTTATATCTACACTAGCTGTCCCGCGCGGTTTCACCCGCGATAATTTCGAAGGTCCCGCGAAATTGTTCCATACAAACTTTGCAACCCCTTTTCATCCCCTTAGGGGTTGAATTTTCAAAAATAATTTCTTATCGGATCTCTACGTCATACATAGAACACACCCTCCAAGTTTTGGGTCTCTACGATCAGCGGTTTAGGCTGTGCGTTGATCTATCAGTCATTCAGGACAAAGCATTTTATATGTATAGATTGTTGTACTAGTCTAGATTACAAACTATTATACGTGACAGTCATTTGTCAACCTGAAAATTAACGATTAATACATAATATAATAGAGTACTACCAACTGGTAACCTGACGGAGTCAATCGGAGTCATCCCGTAGACATACCCGAAAAAAAAAACAGGTCTTTCAGGCATAGACAATTTAACGTTCTTTTGTAAAAAAAGTACTCCTTTGTAGATTTCATTTAAAATTATCTTTTATTTTTCAGGGCATCTATAGTAAAAAAGCTTAAGTTAGTTTGATACTAATTTAAATATGGTAATTTATTATACGGTTAGAGAAATAGAGTGGTGTCATCAGACGTCTTTGCCTGCTCCGAATTCTCAGTTTGATTTAAAAAATCACTCATCATTAATTACAGGTTGTCTGTCATTTTCGCAGTCGCCAGTCTGGGCGGTTTAGCTGAACCATCCTGACGAAATGAGACAGGGAGTTTTTTCTTTTTGCTCCATTTCATTTTCAGTAACAGCTGACGACACGAACAACAAGTCTATATGTCCTGGAGCTATTTCAAAACGATATAGAATACAATGTTTTTTAAGACACAACAGACACACACACACACACACACATACACAGAAAGTGGATAAAAATCATTTACAAACAAATCTTTTTTTTTTTTTAACTAACTTATAAACCTAAATATAAATATGTATTGGCCGCGTTGTGTCTCTGCTGCTGCAAATGGCAGCTGACTCAGTAAGTATATGCTGTAGATGGGAACCCTCAGCGCTGGTTTTCAGCAGCCAGCAGTCCCACGAGCGTCCCAGAGTGCGGCGCAGGTGGCGGAGAAATCAAAAAACATATTATATAGATACACAACAATACGAACAATTGAATAGTTGATACCATACACTATCTATATCACTAAAACAAACTGTCGTTATGTCTAAACATTTCGTAACGCGACAATTATAATGGGCATGATGACTAAATTTTAATTTTTAGTCCGTCTTGTAGATTATTAAAAAATAACCCCGAATTTGAGAACCCCGAATTCTATCAGAGTGTACACATGCAAACGCGCTCTGCTAGTGTGTACATTCTGATAGAATTCGGGGTTCTCAAAGCGCGCGTTTCAAAACGCCCAATGTGTACCCGCTCATAATGTTCGTTGACGAATTTGGACGAGCATCAAGACCAAAAGAAAACTTTAAAACAAACAGGTATGTAGCGTTTTTAGATTTTGTTTTGGTAACATCGTTCCAAAACAGAGCGATCGGTTTCCTGTTGTTCCAAAAAATATAGGCAAGAAACGCTAGGTCTACCACACGGTAAGTTAATTCTGACATCAGGTTAGGATCTGGTTACCTTCATCCATCCATTACAATGCCTACTGGGGTTACTTACTTCTCTCACTACATATATACAACAGAGCGCGGACCGATTGAAGGGAACGGGGTCTTTAAAGGTGGTTGGACTACATTTTGCATTTATAAGCAGGTAAGTCGTATTAGTAGCCAGAAAACTATTTACCTTGGCACAGCGAGACCTCCCGTGGGAAATAACTGCGGGACCGAAGGGCTTGCAGGGTACGCCCGCAAACAAAATAAGGTGTTCGCTTTGAATGTTGCCCAAAACGAAATGAACATTAGAGAAGTTGTCAGGAAAACCTCTCCGGAGTTGGGAGATTCAGAAACTAGGGACTAATAAGGAGGTGGTGGGATCAGGTATTATTTATTTGTATGGCATTAAACAGACCTAAATTTGAGTGCTGAAGTAGGTTTTTAGTTTAATATAAGTACCAATGTAGTCCAAACCGTGTAAAATTCGAGTTAGGTAGGTACACCGCATATACACTTAATAGGGTACTTGCATGAATTCTCTTTTTTAAAGATATATGGCCTACTTAAACAAAGCAAGAAAAAGAATAAAATATATATGCATAAATTAATTAAATAAAGCGTTTCAAAGTTCCTACATTAGACCTTACCGCCGCAACGCGGAATGACGTCACTAGTTCAAAATTACGCCTTATTAATCTGTGATAGAAATGTCACTGTCGTATTGACAGGGTCATGTGACACTGACAGACAGATAACTTCAATATCCAAAAGCGAAATTAAGGTTGAACTGTGTCGATTTACTTCCAAAAGTTCCAGTAAAGAATCGAAATGCATCTTGCCGATGCATTTTAAAGTAAAAAACTTCAGAAAATGGAAAATATGCGTTGCCTGTATGCAGTTAGTTTCTTTTGCCTTCTCTAAAAGAGGTAATTGTTTCCTAAAAAAATAAAAGTGACGTCATGTGTCAAGCTTGGCTGTGATTGGTGTTTCGTTGCAACGTTCCGTTTCACAAAATTAAAAGTTGAATATTTTGGAAACTATTGAAATTTTTTTAGTAAATCTTTCACGATAACGCTTTTCTAAGGCTCTATTTTTGAATATTGACACAATTCTTATTATAAATTTCATGCAAGTACCCTATTAAATGGCAACACTCACAAGACGAGTTTACCGCCCCAATAAGGTTTAAAATTTTTTTTGTGTAGTTCTTAATGGTTTTGTTTGCACAAAGTTTACATTTACAACTGGAATCTATAAGGATATATAGATTCTTTTTCCCTTAATGCCTACCTAATTTATATTAACTCTTAGTTACATGTTATACAGTTATATATCCGAACAAAAGGCACGAACATAAGCTGTAAATCTGCACAACTTTACGTAAGTATACTGCGCAAAATTGGATGCGATTCACTCATATGTTTTTTAGGGCCGTTTTAGGTGAGGCCATTAGGATAGCTCGTAGCGCAGACGGGCCCAGTAGTTTTTTGCTCCCTCCTGCGGATCTCTATAAATCTTTGTAAGTGGCCCGTTAGTTGCCGGTCAATTCATGTAGCCTGAATACCAACAAAACAATAGAAAAAAGAAGCCTCGGTACAACCCTATAAATTCGCTTTCTTATTGTTCTTACTGAAGTTATTTCGCATTATTTACTCTACGTGAAAAGTTATAATAGCAATTAGTTATTATGATACAAAATTGTAGGGTTGTATGGTAAGAAAATGTTGTGATTTTAAGAGGTACGCCATAGTAAACAAATTGCCCTCGTTTCTGTTGTCGGCGATGTTATCGCAATAATTATTTTCATTTTGATAATACAATGTTCTACAATGTTCAAACGTAATTATAATTAAAACGATGTGTTTTATGTTTAGAATGACCAGTAAGAAACTAAGCATTAAAAAAACCAAAGCAAACTCACCTCAATTTTATTAAAATCTTTTAGACTTTGTTTATACAAAAAAAAAATTGTTCGAGTTTTTCACGAAAGTATGTTCCTACCATATTTGCAGAATTTGCTGTTTCCTTATTTCTAAACTTTTCCAAGAAAAGCTGTTTTATATATATAAGAAATGCATATCCCAACAAAAGGCTAGCTAACATGATACGTATAGGTAATTGGACCCCGATAAGCAATAAAATGTTAACCCACAAAATTAAGTTATTGAAACCGAACTCTTTATCGGGAGTTAGAAAACGTTTTTTAATTATGCGTTTATCTTATTACATTGTTTGAATACCAACAAAATGAACGAATGAATGAAAAACACTTTATTGAGCCGCACAATCAGTACAATGAATAACAAAAAAATTAAAACCGACTTCCAAAAACACAAAACTAAAAAACTAAAAATAAAAAGCTAAAAATAACAAAATACCGATTTAATCCAAAAGACAAAAACACACGTAATATTATTATTGGTTTGTGCTACCACTGATCAGTTTGAATTCGGTGACAAGCCCGCTGGTGTCTGCCCACTTGGGATGTTCTGCTCACGGAGAGCTGGTGGCGGGAGTCGACTTAGCCCATCTTCCCCCTCCATATTTGACTTGTCACCGACTTCATACCGATCAGTGGTAGCACAAACCAATAATAATATTACGTGTGTTTTTGTCTTTTGGATTAAATCGGTATTTTGTTATTTTTAGCTTTTTATTTTTAGTTTTTTAGTTTTGTGTTTTTGGAAGTCGGTTTTAATTTTTTTGTTAAAATTTTGTTTATTTTTCGCTTTTAAGTGACTTAGTTCGTAATTTCTCTAAGTTACAATAGCCTAATGGCAACTGCTCATCACCTTTTACAAAATATTGCTTTTCCCGACGCAGGGACGTTAATTGTTAAGGAGTTCTCCTGGTACATCATCATCAGTTCCACTTCACCATATACATTGTGACGAGCATAAATTGTTTAGAAACCATATTAAAGTTAACGAATCGGAATCTGTGAAATACCTATTATTGAGTAGTTCCGATGACCATCGGTGGTCTTTATCATCAGTTCCACTTGTTCAAATTTTGCTTTCCGAAAGCAAATAAACGATTTACTATAAAAAATACAAAAATCGCTATAGGTGTACCTATAATTTTTGAAGAGTTCCCTCGATTACTCCAAGATCCCATCATCAGATCTCGACTTGGTGACAATAAAATCTATTTGGGAGTATCCCCTTTCAAACAAAAAAACAATTTTTGAAATCGCTCTAATCAGAACCCGTGAAATAGGTATTATTGTTGAGTAGTTCCGATGACCATCTGTGGTCTTCATCATCAGTTACACTTCCTCAAATTTTGCTTTCCAAAAGCAAATGAACGATTTACTATAAAAAATACCCAAATCGCTATAGGTGTGCCTA
Organism: Zygaena filipendulae; assembly: GCA_907165275.2. Lineage (NCBI taxonomy): Eukaryota > Metazoa > Arthropoda > Insecta > Lepidoptera > Zygaenidae > Zygaena > Zygaena filipendulae. The sequence goes on from OU015664.1 coordinate 9,054,624, forward strand.
TAATTTTTGAAGAGTTCCCTCGATTTCTCCAAGATCCCATCATCAGATCCCGACTTGGTGGCAATGGGACCTAATTGGGAGTAAACCCTTTCAAACAAAAAAAGAATTTTCCAAATCGGTCCAACCGTCTTCGAGTAATCGGTGAACATACATAAAAAAAAAAAAAAAAAAAAAAAAAAAAAAAAAAAAAAAAAAAAAACATACATACAATCGAACATAGAACCTCCTCCTTTTTGGAAGTCGGTTAAAAAAACATAAAACAGAAAGTATTAAGTGGCTCCAAAGGGCGACCTTATCACTTTAAAACATGATTTATTCAAAACTAGCTGTGCCCCGCGGTTTCACCCACGGTAATTTCGGAGATCCCGCGGGAATTCCGGGATAAAAAATACCCTATGTCTTTCTCGGTACCCGTGCATGCCAAATCTCATTCAAATCCGTTAAGCCGTTTTTGCGTGATTAAGTAACTAACATCGAAACATATATAATATTAGTAGGATATGATATAGGTATAGTTCCAGTGTGAGTTTGTACACTATTGCTTATCTAAGTCCAATTATGGTTTATTTTTTGCTCGCTTCCTTAATAAATCTCCTTCAAGCGTTGCTGCATTGATTTGAACGCCAGAGGTAGCAGGTTCCACTCTGACCACGATGTTTATTAATGTAAAAAAAAACTTTATTACAAGTTGTGACAAAAAAACATTTTTGTGTTTTTCATTATTATATAGTTATGTATTAAGTTGTGCACCCAGCACCCGCTTCTAGTTTCTATTTACAGCTCTCTATCACCTTAAGGCTGCCTTGAAAAGATTGCCTCTAGCAATAAGGCCGCCTTTTGCTCTGTACTTTTTAATTTCTGTATGTTTTAGTTTCATGGAGCAATAAAGCTTATTTGAATTTAATTGAAATTATTTTCATTTTTTTTTTTCATCATGGCACAACATTATGGGTCTTACCGCCGCACTCAGAGTCGACTTTAATGATTACTTAGTTAAGTATAGATTTTTAAAACAAAACTGCCGCAATCAGAGACGTTCAGTAAATTAATGTTAATTGGCATTTAATAAGATCTAACTTAATTAGTTAAATGCCAATTAACATTAATTTATTAAACTTGTCTGATTGCGGCAGTTTTGTTTTAAAAATCTATACTTAACTAAGTAATCATTAAAGTCGACTCTGAGTGCGGCGGTTAGTTCAAGTTACACAAGATGGGTGTGTGTTTTAACGTTATTATTAAGTTTATGTGCTTGTGCACGTGCACTAAAGCATCCTTCTAAAGCAGTATGGAAGTTGCCAGGCGATACCCGCCGAGCGTGCAGTAGAGTGATCTAGGGTAGAGCAATGCTAAATACCTACTTGCCTATATAATATACAGTCATGTAGTAGGTATACTTACTGTTCTAAATGCGAATTTGGGTTTCTTTGTGTGTCTGTTACGCTTTCACGCCCTAACTACTCTACCGATAACTATGAAATTTTGCTTACAATTTGCCAGGGGTACAGAAAAGGACATAGTACCTATACCTACCTACTGTTTATTCCGGAATTCCTGCAGTGACTACGAAAATAACGTGTGTGAAACGTTGAGGACAGGTAATAAGCCTTACTAATATTATAAATGCGAAAGTGAGTTTGTTTGTTTGTTTGTTACGCTTTCACGGCTAAACCGATCACCACGAAATTATGCATACACTTTGTCAGGGGTACAGAGAAGGACATAGGCTACATTATATTCCGGAATTTCCACGGGAATTTTGAAATTAAAGGGGAAGAAACTACATTAAATTTTTCGTAACTACACACTACACATTGTCAAGGGTAGGTACAGAAAAAAAAAATACTTAGGGTAGTAGGTAAGTACTTTTATCTCGGAATACCCGCGGGATCTCCGAAATTAACGCGGGTGAAACCGCGGGGAATATGGTTGCCAGCGGAGCTAGGATGCAAAGTCAAAGTCAAAGTCAAAGTCAAATCCTTTATTCAAATTTGGCCCATAATGTGGCTCTTTTTGACGTCAGTATAACTACAGCTACCATGACAGCACCCATAAAATATCCACCCCTCACAGCTTCCTAGTGCTATGGCTGAAGAGAAGAAGCTGCCAACAAACTCTTCAGCAGCACGCTGTCAGTTTAAAGTTACAATACAGATATATCTATAATATAATTAGTGGTAACTCAACTTGTAATTAATTATGTGAGAACAATGAGCCGTACCCAGCAATAAACTACCGTACAGAAACATTAGGAGTTAAACTAGAATTATCTATAATAGTAGACCAGACATGACCAGCACCAACTGACGGCACCCGTTCACGAGTATGACGTGCTCGTAAGCCCCGCCCCGCTCAACCATATTAGAGGGAACCGAGCGACCCGACTCACACGCCACCGCCAGCGGTACATTTGAGTGAGCATGACATATCTAGTCACTATCGTGTCAATGAAATTGATTCTTAATTTAATAAACAGGTAAGGCCGGTAATGGCTACATAGTGCGCACACAACTTTTTAACAAATCAATTAATATGACAACTATAGTCTAATATTGCCTGTCAAATAAAAATTCTATAAAATTAGTGTTCACTGATATCCCCATTATGTGAGAACAATGAGCCGCAGCCAGCAATCAACTATCGTACAGATACAGATACATTAGGAGTTAAACTAGGATTATCTATAATAGTAGACCAGACATGACCAGCACCAACTGACAGCACCCGTTCACGAGTATGACGTGCTCGTAAGCCCCGCCCCGCTCAACCATATTAGAGGGAACCGAGCGACCCGACTCACACGCCACCGCCAGCGGTACATTTGAGTGAGCATGACATATCTAGTCACTATCGTGTCAATGAAATTGATTCTTAATTCAATAAACAGGTAAGGCCGCTAACGGCTACATAGTACGCACACAACTTTACAAAAAATCATTTAAAAAGTATAATCTAAAATCTGACCTTGCGCGTCAAATGAAAAAATAAAATAAAAATAGAAAAGAGCAACTCATTACCAAACGTTTGTATCATTTAAATAATCTTTTACGCTATAATAGGCTTTATCGCACAAAGTGCGTTTAATCAAGCTCTTAAATTTATTAATTGACAAATCAAACACATCGTTCGGCAGTTTGTTGTAAAAGCGTATACATTGCCCTTTGAAAGAATTAGAAATTTTATGCAGCCTACTAGTAGGCACAGTGAGTTTGTCTTTATTTCTTAAGTTATGATTATGTAAGTCACTGTTTTTCTTAAAGTTGCCTAAATTTTTGTGAACATATAATAAATTCTCGTATATGTACTGAGAGTATACAGTCATTATTTTAAACTCGCTGAATTTAGTTCTTAATGACTCCCGAGGGCCCAACTTATAGATGGCCCGAACAGCTCGTTTCTGCAACACGAATATAGACTCGATGTCTGCGGCATTACCCCACAGCAGTATACCGTATGACATAATGCTGTGAAAATAACTAAAATAAACTAGACGTGCAGTATTAATATCAGTTATTTGACGAATTTTGCAACATGATATGTTTATCGAACGAAAGATAAAATTGTCGACACGACAAATATTTGTGGGCGTCCAAGCAAAAAAGTGCAGTAGTGGGGTATTGAGTTAAGACTAGATTCGGTTAAACATTTTTTACCACTGGTAGACAAACGGCCGCACTCAGAGTCGATTTTAATGATTACTTAGTTAAGTATAGATTTTTAAAACAAAACTGTCGCAATCAGAGACGTTCAGTAAATTAATGTTAATTGGCATTTAATGAGATGTAACTTAATTAATAAAAGGCCAACTAACATTAATTTATTAAACTTGTCTGATTGCGGCAGTTTTACCTGGGTACGCCCATGACTAATCTTGTTACATTCTAATGAAATATAAATAAAATCGAATGTCAAATCAGTCTAGTACTTAAAGTCATCCGTCAAAATTATTATAAACAATTAACATATTATCAATATTTTTATTTTTCTGGTCACGCTCGGGGCTCGCTCGTTTTCGAAATGATACCGTTTATTTTGGCCGGACACGAAATCAAAAAGCCTATGTCCAGCTTTATCCCGACGCCTGGCAACCCTAGCGGAGAACAGCAGTAGGTAAATAAAAGAGATCTTTCATTTTGGAACAGTATACCTACTCTACATCAGCTAGAAAAATTTACTTAAAAAAACATACTTACAGTCGAATTGAGAACCTCCTCCTTTTTTAGAAGTCGTTTAATATAGTTAAAACCAAGAAAACTATGTAATATTACCAAAAAAATTGTATCGGGAATGTTGCGTTATTCAATTTCAATTAGCCTTCATACATTTCCTTTGGGCAATTTTTTTAGATATCTTTGACTTAAAATGTATGAAATTAGTTTGCGTTATCGTACCTACCTAACACAAAGAAAAAGAAACCCTGGGCGCAAACAGCTGCGCTCCCGCCCACAATCGCCGTTACCTGACAGCCACTATAACACAATTGGGCGACTTTAAAAATTCATCCATCAAAATAGCTCCCGTGTTACTCACGGTAACGATTAAGCCGAATACGCTCGTTGTTAAATAATTAATACTTCATAAAGCACTTCACAGGCTCTGTATATATAAGTAATTATTAAAGCCATCTGTGAATAAATTACTCGATACCACAAATAGTTATAGTTAATGCCTGTATGACTAAAAGGCTTTGTTCGATTTACCACGTCTATTTTTTTTTGAGTTCACAATAATATTTTCTCTTCGGCACTGAAAATTAAAAAAAAAACATCCTCTGATTGGATTACAAAAAGCTTAAAAATGTTATGTCTAACTATGAAACTAAATATGAAATAGGATACTCATATATAAAAGTCTGTAGTTTTTGTAAACGAATCCTTTTAAATCATGAAAATAGACGTAAATAATAAAACGTTTTAACTTATCACAATAAGTTTTTTAATCCATAGCTTTCCCTATTTTTAAGCAAAACTTTTTTATTATTCTTTACGGAAACGGCAAAATGAAGGAAATAAAAGCAATAACAAAAACAAAATGCACTATGATGCAATAAAACAGCAGTCAGCATAAGTTAAATACTGAGGACTTGATGATTTTCCGCTTTTTTAATGGAGATAACCGAATGCTTTTGATCGCGAAAGCGTGACGGAAGTGTTACAGCTCAGTTACAGCTATCATTTTTCGCTCAGAGTAAAGGCGGCAACAATAAATCTGTCAACGTCATAAGTCTTACTTGGATCGCACGTAAATGCTCCGAACACATTTTTTTTTCTTGAGGGGCTTTTGTCATTTGACTACTATGCAAGTCTCGTCAGTTAGTAACATAACAATTCAGTTCCAAGCCATTAAACCATCATTATCAGATTCCATCAGGCTAAAAGAAACACCTTAATAACATGTTGCTCTTGATAAATTGGTGTTTTCAGTTTACTTTGACTGCCTACCTTGCCTATCTACTTGCTTACCTATGTTTAAACAAAGTTGTAAACATCCAAGGTCTGCAAACTAAAAAAAAATTGGGGTTAATTTTACGTATCCGTAATTCCGTATAGGTAAAAGTATTGGACGGATTTAGATAAAATTTAAACATTTTGTAGTTGATAGTACGGATTTTCAATTGGAATACTATTTATTCAGGCATGACGAAGAGTTCCCGAAGTAACGCCGAAACATAAGTGAGAGAAACGCGAGCCAGCTACTAAACTTATTTATTACTAGCTGACCCCCGGGGGTTCACCCGCGGTGATATCGGAGTTCCTGCGGGAATCCCAGGATAAAAAGTACCTTATGACACTCAGGATCACTGTAGCTTCCTATAAGTCGAAGAATTTTCAAAATCGAATCAGTAGATCCAGAGATTACCCTCTACAACGTCACAAACTCACAATTCACAAACTTTTGCTCTTTATAATATTAGTATAGATGTACAAAAATAAATTTAATTATTTACTTTTCGGTGCCGCGAGGCATCTCAAGCGCTTATCTCTTTTAATTCGGATCTACAAAAATCTTGAGCGGTGGTGGCGTGCTTTTGTTCCCGTTGTGGATTAAAAGAGTAGAATATACCAAAAAAAGCAAACGGCTCACCGAGCTTCGTACATAAAGCTTTGGATGGATTACAAGGACTTTATGATACTTTCCATGGTTGTTCGCGGCGCTTGGTGGAGTGTTAGGGTTTTTTTTTAAAATAACTCTGGATATCACTCACAAATACTCAATACTTAATTTATTTACACAAAGCTTCGCTCGTTGTGTATAGCGCCATCTGTTGTTAGGTATTAAAACAAAAACTCATTTTTCATTGCCTGAAAACACGGGTAAAACGACGTTTTCTAGAAAATGAAACCTAGCTAGATCGATTAATCGTCCCCGAAACCCCCTGCATACTAAATTTCATAAAAATCGTTGAAGCCGTTTCGGAGATTCAGATTATATCCATGTGTGTGTACCTATGTATGTATGTGTATATCTGAAATTAAATTTAAAATTTTATTGTTATTATTATTATTGTAAATCAAAGTAGGTACTTTGTTCTTTGTTTGTAAAACTTTAGATATATGGGTCCTGTGCCTGAATTAAACGATTTTATTATTATTATTATTTACGTACTACCGTTCTATCGACGTCGATGCAGTTGTTAGAAAAACCATAACTTAAACCGATACCCAGCGGTTATCATATGTAAATGCGGTAACCACTGCTAAATTGTGACCAAAAAACGTCTTATACGTAGGTATATTATTTTATGAGAAATGCGAATTTAACGATACTGTTTGTGCCCATAACTAATGATGAAGTTCAATAATCGTATGTTTTTTTTCAACTTGGAACGTTATTTTTCAATGTCTGGTGAGTTCTGGAAATGAATGGGTGTAAGCATTGATATATTACCCGTAAGTAATTTATTATATTAGTGGGCACTTTTTCAAAGGTGTCCACAGTTAATTCTTCTGCTTCCAACTAACCTTGTAACACCTGCTTGCACCTTGTAGATGTACCATATACTCATAATAAAATATCATAAGGTAGGTATTTGAAAAAAGTTGCGACAGTTGGACGACTAGATTAGGTCAGGTTATGTTTATTTTTCTATTAACCTGAAATTATCCTAAAAAGCCGATTTTATCTAGATAACTACCTATATTTAGTGTTTGAAAGCAATACCAAATGTAAAAGGGAATGTAGTAAAGAAAGATTTATGAAATACTAGCTGTTCCCGCGCGGTTTTACCCACGATAATTTTGGAGTTTGCGGGAATTCCGGATTACAATATAGCCTATGATACTCAGGATTTGAAATCGGTCCAGTAGTTTTTAAGTTAAATCGTAATTATTAAACAAAAAATCAAATTTTTCCAATTCATAATATTAGTATAGAGAATAAAACAAAAGAAAAATCTGAAAATAAAACCTAATTGAGAGGTTTCGGTGACACAATTCCAAACGAGAGTGTTCCTCAAACAACAATATGTAGTGAACGCGACGATCCTTTAATGAAACGGCACACCATTTTGTGGGGAATGTCATTAGTCCATTCCCAACAGTGGGTATTCCATCACGGATTCCATTCGTCCCGGTTATCGGAGCCACAGATAAATATGCGAAACTCGGCTGAATTTCTAATTGAAAAATTCATTATTCATTTATTTATTGAGTTCTACGTAATGTAGACTGACATTGCTATACTCGTAGTGTGGATATATGGAATTGTGTTTCGTATTATTATATGCTTCTTGATGTGGTTGAGTAAGTAGTAGTAGATAAAAGTGAAATTGAAAGGATGGAGAGCGGAGGTACTTATTTATTTATTTATTTATTGGAGAAAAAACAGACATAAGTTAGGACATAGTTACAGAATAAGTAAACTTACAACTAGACATAGTAACTTATATCCTAGGCTTTCCCACAGTTAAGTTACATTACACAACTAGCATTAGCATGGTGTCAGAAACATGAGTCGCCGGGTCCACTGCCAATACTGACAAGAATAGTCAAAACTGCTACGCGCCACGCAGCACCAAACAACTGTCGAGGAAGCTTCCTACCTCCACAACCATCCGGCACCGCGCAACTCGCAGCAATTTAAGAATAAATAATTTACGGTTGGAAACAATTGCACTTAAAATATAACGCTTAGCAGGACACCAAGGTGCATACAATTAAAATTATAAGTATCATTAGTCTTATCCTGCACTATGAGTACTACATACATTTAAGAATGTTAACTGCTTGCCGCTTAAAAGCAGGTAGGCTCAAATGGAAAATATCTATGTCATTAAAAGTAATATCGTAAAGCTGGCACATTCTGCGCAAAGGAGCTCGCTGACCTAGGTTAGTTCTACATTTCCTTAAGAAGAAGGTGTGATTTGATCTCAAAGGGCGAGACGGGACATGAAATTTGATATCGAACACAAGGGAAGGGCTATTAATTTGGGAAGCACAGATCTTCCACAGGATGGTTGCACTGTGAAGTAAACGCCGATCTTTCAATGACATTAAGTTAACTTTATTTAGTCTATCTGCATAACACATCTTGCGCAATTTCAATCGATAGGATATAGCACGTGTGAACTTTTTTTGGATAATTTCTAATTTATTGCTATAAACATCGTAAAAAGGGTTCCAGACCGACGAAGCATATTCCAAGTGAGATCTTACAAGGGCTTGATAAAGAGTAATATAAGATGATAGATTTTTAAATTTATTCGAAACTCTTAGTACAAAACCGAGCATTTGGTAAGCTTTGGAGGTAATTTTTTGAATGTGCTGATCGAAAATGAGCTTAGAGTCAAACGTTACACCAAGATCACGAATGCTCGATACCCTATCAAGAGGTTGATTGGAGATTTTGTATACATAGTCGCAATTGTTACGTTTTCTGGAGAAAGTGATACTGTAACATTTATTGGTGGCAAGAAACAACTTATTTTTAGTACAGTAATTATGAAATCTGTCTAAATCCTCTTGCAAAAGTAAACAATCATGAGGACCTCTAATTTGACGGTAAATTTTTAAGTCATCAGCGAACAATAGGGTGTTGCTGTGAAGAAAACATAAGGAGATATCATTGATGAAAATGATAAAAAGTAGCGGTCCTAAAATTGATCCCTGTGGTACGCCCGATGTTATTTCACAAACTCCAGAAGAGAATCCATTAAGAACTACTGACTGATGCCTACGCTCTAAATAAGAGGAGAACCATCTGAGGAGACTGCCCCCTATCCCATTATAACTAAGCTTCTTTAAAAGCATCATATGGTCCACTTTATCAAATGCTTTACGAAAGTCAGTGTATATAGAATCTACTGCAATTCCATCATCCATAGACTCCAAAAGAAAATTTGTGTACGTGAGTAAGTTTGTTTCAGTAGATTTTGATGCCACAAATCCGTGCTGACTTGGATTAATAGAATGTTCAATAAGTGGAAATACCCTACCATAGACCAAGCGCTCAAAAACTTTAGCTATGGCTGAAAGTATTGATACCGGTCTGTAGTTTTCTATGCAATTTTTCGGGCCCGATTTGTGTATAGGCGTGATGCTTGCACACTTCCAGACCCTTGGGATCCGCCCCTCAGCTATACTTTTATTAAAAAGTATAGTGAGAGGCTTGCACAGAGTGGAGGCAGTTCTAGATAAAAGTATGGGAGCTATTCTATCTGGTCCAGGACCCTTATTGCAATCTAATCCTTTTAAAACTTTTTCTACCTCCACTTCCGAAAATTCAATATTGGCACTATAGTTTACGGTACTGTGTTCAATATCATTACACAAGAATGTGACATCATACGACTGAGACGTTGATGGTTCAAAGACTGATGAGAAATAAGACGAGAACATTTCGCAAATAGTACCCGGATCATTCGACGATTGATTGTTGAGTTTCATAACAGAAGGATAACCAGATTTGTTAATTTTTAAGTCATGTGAAAATTTCCAAAAATATTTTATATTATGTTTGATAGCATTTTCCACATTCGCTATATAATCTTTATTGCAACTAGATAAGAGCTGTTTAACGGTACGTCTCGCCTTTGAATATTCAATATAATTATATTTATTGCCGTATACCTTCCATTTAATCCAATGTTTCTCTTTTACTTTAAGCTTTTTACGTAATTCAGGTGAGAACCAACAAGGATACTTTGAATTGTTGACATTTTGAAGAGGTACAATACTATCCAAAACCCTATATAGGTGTGTATAAAAACATTCAACCGCATGATGTGTATCCAGACTATGCAAGTCATGAGCCCAATCAATATTTGAAAATTCATTATTTATTAACTCATAGTTTGCCTTGTAAAAATCGTATTTCTTGTTATTTTTTCTTTTAATGAATTGTTTATTATTAACCAAAGTAAGCTTAATATCTAGCGGTGGATGATAAGAATCCACACCCGATAAAGGGTTAATACACTCTATAACAGAACAAGGTAGGTCACATAAAATTAAGTCAAGAATGCGGTTGTTCTGATTTTTTATGTTATTGTATTGAGATAAGTTAAGTAGTGACATTGTATGTGTAAGTTGCTCTGTAGTCTCACTCGTATCCTCAGTAAGTGTGCCGCAATCAGAACTATCTTTAAAGTCCCATACCAGATAAGATAAATTGTAGTCACCTATAAGGAGAGTATTAGATCCCGGTAACTCGGTAACGATATCAATAAATTTAGCAAAATGTGTAGTGTAAACTGAGGATTTAGATGAAGGTGGTATATAACAGGCTACTAGTAAAAAGTTGTCAGCCAGGGCTGGAAACACCAGGACAATCTCCTCGATGGCTGAAGACTCCCAGTCGGTACGCCTGACAGGTGCCAGTTCCCTCTTAACCGCGACGAGTACTCCTCCACCATCCTTTTTGGAAGACGATGCTGAGCTACGGTCCCTCCTGTATACTAGGTAACGGTCGTCCGCTACCTCACTGTCATATATTCCGTCCCTGAGCCATGTCTCCGTCAACACAATTAAGTCATAGTCATTACTGAGTATGTTCATACGTAGATCAGCGAGCTTGCTTCGTACACCACGACAGTTTTGGTAATAAATATCTAAAAATTCACTTGCCATATTTCATAGTATGGTTACCAATCGTACCAATGAAACAACGCAAAAACAAAATAGAATCAAAGGCACCGCCGCGGTATACAGCATTGCCAATACACAAGAAGCACACAGTGTTAGCAAAATTCACAGCATCAGAACATCCCATTGCGAATGCACAGTATAAATCAGAGCCAACAATAATTAAAGTAGATATAAGCATAAGGTTAAGCAAGTGTTTTGTATTATAGAAGTGTTTACAAGCAATGTAAACAAAGCCTACATTATTTGAGTTTACTGCTAATGCAAGCTCACGAAAAAAAGAATACGATCCGGAAGCGACATCTATTAGTAATGATACAATCAGTCTCAATAAAAGTATGCACACCAAGCGAGCCATGTCCATGGTACCTATAACTTATATCTGAGTCTGGGTGTATCGTATGTATCATTAGTATATGTGTATGTTTTTATAAAAAGAGATATATAAGTATTATATATCAGTTGTCTGATAGCTCAGCTTAGTTTTGTACCAGGTGGAGCTGAGTGATAATGTTCATGAATATTATTGCTAATATTAATATAGAATGAATTTGATCTTATTATTATTTTATCTACAACCTCAACTTGTGACAGCTTACATTCAAAGCAAAATAATGTTACTTAAAGCTTGACTTATGGTAAAATGAACAATAGGCTAGTTGACTGTATTTCAGTGTTTTGTTTAGTGAAAGTCCCGTCAAAATCGGCAGAAAGACGAAAAAATTAAGAATAGTTTTTTGGTCATAAGTTACTTTCACATGAATCTAGCTTGTTATTTTGACATTACAAACAGACACTATATGTTTATTTATAAAACAACTAGCTGTCTCCCGCGATTTCATCCGCGGTAATTTCGGAGTTCCCGCGGGATAAAAACTATCCTATCTTTTAAGTTGGACCATATTATAAATGGTTACAAAATTTTATCAAAATCCGTTCAATAGTTTCGGAGTCCATCGCGGACAAACAACGTGACACGTGATTTATATATATTAAGATTTTATACGACATATACGCCCAGATTTAGTTGATCAGGTCGTTCAAAGAACCAATGATATTAGTCCTATATGGAATGGATTAATCAAATTCTGACCTTCGAGTTATGTGTTAAATGTTATCCTTGTTTGAACACATGACATGTTTAATGTACCTACATGAATTATATTATTGAAGGACAAAACGGAATGTCAAACTAGGGGCGAACAGATTGCTGGCAGGTGTGACATTCTCAAATATTAATGTTTATTTGCATAATAACCAGCACATAGATCTACGACTGTGTGAACTTGTATGGAACATTAAAATCTTAATATCTACAAGATTATTTTTTGGTGTAATATTGGTACAAGTATACAAGTATTTTAACTGGAAGAATCGTCGTTACCTACGCAAAAAATGAAAACAAAAAATTATAACTGGACATAGATAAGCAATAGTGTGTTAACCCACACTGGAGAAATTTTGAGTAAATCGTGTTTTAAAATTATAGCGCCATTTTTTGTCAACATTTTTATGTTCAACATTTAGTTACATACTTAAACAATGTAATAAGGTAAACACATAATTAAAAAACGTTCCCTAACTCTCAATAAATCGTTCTGAATAGGTAGGTAACTTAATTTTGTGGGTTAATATGTTATTGCTTATCTGCGTACAATTATAATATTAAGATATGAAGATGTTTATTGCACACACACCTTTCTGATGAAAGGTGTACAAAAAACATGAAACTTAGCTAATTAAAGGGAAAAGGAAGTGATTCAGCTGATTTAGAATGTCGTTATTCACACACAATCTCGCTTTTTGGTGGGTTGTCTTGTAATTTATCCAAGTTACAATAGTCTTATGTAAACTGCTCATTACCTCTTACAAAATATATTCCCTAGTCTATAGCTTTTCTTGATGCAGGGAAATTAACTGTTGAAGAATTCTCCTGTTATACACTTCACTATTAGCTCCATTTCACCATAATATTATGTATTTTGACATCTTATCTTCACTATCTTATCGCAACTTGTGAAATACTTATTATTGAGTAGTTCCGGTAATCATTTGTGGCCTTCATCAGTCGCTGCCTTCCGAGAGCAAATGTACGAGTTACCTACTGTAAAAATACCCAAATCGCTATAGGTTTACTTAGAATATTGGAAGATTCCCCTCTATTTTTCCAGGTCATCAGATACTCACAGTTATGCATGAACAAATATAATATTAACAGATATAAGCATGAGGTCGAATTGAGAAGGCCCTGCCTTCTATTTCTGAAGTCAGTTAAAAAGAACGAACTAAGTATTAGGTGCTGTTTTAAATATCATTGATATTAATCATTATTTTTTACGTAAGCATCTGTAATAATAATAAACTATACATTTATAACTTCAAAAGCAAAATAATTATTAACATGAACGCCATTATTGCACTATTAAGCGCGTTAAAGTTTATTGAAAAACAATTGCGTAATTGGATTCACATAACATAGGCAATAGTGGATATTCGTTCGAAAATAATCGCAGGTGCACGTAGTAGTAGATACCTGTGTAATTCGTTCGAAAATAATCGTAGGTGCACGTATAGTACCTGTGTAGGTATATATTTAGTTTTATTTCCACAAATAGTACCTACTCAGCTTAACAAAATGGCTGATAGGTATGCTGAAATGACACAACCTGGAATAAACATTACCTTTTATCTGTAGACTAAGTGTGCACGCGGTTTCACCTGCGTGAGTTTCGGAAAAACAAAAAAAGAATTAGTGAAATTGGCCCAGCCGTTCACGCGGGATGCCGTGGCCAAGGGAAATAGGAATTAATTTTTATATATATAGATAGATGGTTGTTGACGTGTAAAAGCTGTAGGTACTAAAACACGTGTCACGTTCGTTTTTGTTATATTTCAGTCACTTTTCAGCATCTAAAACTGGCTTTCAAGAGAGCCATGTTTCAACTTGGGGAACAATCTAACATTGTCATTGGCGTTTCGCCATAATCGAAGAAGTAGATAATTATAGACACCATTATTAAATAAGAAGAAGAAAAAGATCTGTGGATGTGTCCACAAAATCAATGAACCAGCTGAGTTTCAAAGCTATGTTTCACGTATGTATCGCCATTTTCGCCAAAGTTATTTCCTGCCTGCATCGTATCTAGTTTTGCAGTAGGTACATGATACGCCACTAATTCGACTTTTTATTGTTTTCCGTGGCACCGCCTTCGTATTCGAAATCCATGGAAATCTGATATAAAAAGTATCCTATCTATGCAGAAAATATTCAGTTTGTATACTAAATTTCATTCAACCCGGTTCGGTCGTTTACGCATGATTAAGTAACAAATAATAAAACATCCAAACACCTTCACAAACTTAAATTTAGCTCTGTGCCCCTAAAACCATAAACCATTTATAGAAACCATTTTCATTATTGTAATAAAAACACAATTTGTTGTAACTCCCAACTATCTGGAGCTGTCATGTGTTAAGTAACCATTTGATGAAAAAATATATTTTTAACAACAGTAAAGCTTGCCTTTTTAAACCCACACCCACATCCACCCTCAACGCAACATACCTAGACGGCGAACATTTGTGAGATGTTGATTCTACAACAAATAATTATTCACTACTAGCTGTGCCCCGCGTGAGTTTCGGAATTCCCGCAGTAACTCCAAAATAGTTTACTCCTTATAACATCAACTAATTAGCAATGAAAGTCTCGTCAAAATTGGCCCAACCGTTTCCCCGCGTGAGTTTCAGAATTCCCGCAGGAACTTCTTTTTTTCCTAGAATAAAAATATCTTAAGTTACTCCATAAAACATCAACTATTTGCCAGTGATAGTCTCGATAAAATCAGTCCAGCCGTTTCAGAGATTAGCTGGAACAGACAGACAGACAAACAAAAAAAATAGATTTTTTTATTTAAGTACCGTATATAAGTAACTTTCATATGTATTTTGTAAAAAGTTGCTACGAACAAACACTTCAATTTTGTTTATATTTATGTGAATAGATGTATAAACTAGCTATTCCTCACGGTTTGACCCGCTATAATATAAGAGCGGGAAACGCGGGCATAAATGTGCCCTATGTCCTTTCTTGTACCACTTGACCTTTTAATAACCTCCATTGTGCTCGAATAGTGAAAAATCATAAAGAATCTATTTAATAAACTACCCTAAATATCACAGAACTGGGTGAAACAGATACCGCTTAGCAAGAGGCGTCAATATACATACATGTATCTATTACCTTTGGTAGGTATTGGTAGCCACATTCACCCTACATGCGAGTATACGTAGCGCATGAACATAATGTTAACATAGCCTTAAACAGGAAGTAGAAGTCTGCCTGTTCTTCCGGTGTAAGCGACAATTCATTCATCGGATATAACGAATAGGGGCCATGATTTATTATTAAAAGCATACGGAAGAAAATTTATGTATATAGGGGATGGCACCATTCATTATCAATTGGAAACGTGTTCTTACTCACTATTATATTTACCGTCCATTTTTTAATTTCCAGTCCATTGAGAATTATGATAGTATTAATTTGAATAAGAACTTGTGTTTTTCGGTATTAAATGTATGAATTAATTACGGCATAAGCTGACACGTAATTTATGGACTTTTTTTTAATATAGAAAAGGCAAATAAATATTATTATACACTAACTGTGCCCCGCGGTTGCATCTGCGTGAGTTTCAGAATTGCCGCAGGAACTATGTTTTTTCTAAAATTAAAGTGGCCTAAGTTACTTTTGTTACATTAGCTACTTGCCAGAGAAAGTTCCGTTAATATTGGCCCTGCCGTTTCAGAGATTGGCGGAAACAAACAGACAGACAGATTATTTTTTATGTACTTTCATATGCATTTTATGAAAAGCTGTTAATTTGGAGTTCCAAACAGAAACTTCAATTTTATTTATATGTTGAATGAAATCTTATTATTCATTCGGTTTTACGTAAAAAGTAAAAGGAGTGTGAATTATTCAAATTAGGTAGATCCGTATTCCGTACTTGTTGGAACGAGTATAACGTACTTTGTTAAAAAAAGTTAAGTAGGTATAGTCAGGGAATATACTAGCTGTTCCAACGCGGTTTCATCCGAGGCCATATTGAAATTGCCTATAGGAAACTGTATTGGGATAAGGCTAAGATATTCTCGACCCAAATTATTATTAACTAGATGTGCCCCGCGGTTTCACCCGCGGTAATTTCGGAGTTCCCGCGAGAATTCCGGGACAAAAGTACACCGTGTCCTTCTCTGTACCCCTGACAACGTGCACGCCAAATTAAATCCAAATCCGTTTGGCCGTTTTTGTGGGATTGAGTAACAAACATCCAAACATCCACATTTTCACATTTATAATATTAAGTAGGATTAGTAGGATAACCGAGAACCTATGAAATTGCTTGTATCATAGATAATCTGTACATTAGAGTCACCCCGTCTATCATGCGATTTGTATACATATATGTTTAAAACGTAGTTAAGTTTTTTTATGTTCCGGTATTGTAACTGTACTAGTCTATAGATTAGGTTTTTTAAAAATGTAAAAGTTTGAATGGATGGATGTTTTGTTAATTACTCAGTCACCCTAGAACAGCTGAAGGGAATTGAATAGAATTTAGCACAGAGATGGATTATGGTATAGCCTGGAATAGGACATAGCGTGCCTTTTATCTTGGAATTCCCACGGGATCTCCAAAATTGACGCGGATGAAACCTCGGGTAACAGTTAGTACGTTTTATAATTGGACGCAGATAAGCAATAACATGTTAACCCACAAACTTAAGTTATTGATTCAGAACGATTTATTGAGAGTTAGGGAACGTTTTTTAATTATGTGTTTACATTATTACATTGCTTAAATATGTAACTAAATATTTAACATAAAAAATGTTGACACATAATGTCGCTACACTTTTAAAACACGTTTTACTCAAAATTTCTCCAGTGTGGGTTAACACACTATTGCTTATCTATGTCCAATTAATTGAAATGAAATGAATTGAAATGAATTTATTGAATAAACTTCGTTACTTATCTCTAACACAAAGAGCTGCTGGCTTCTGATGTAGGATAAACCTGTGATTCAGAAGCCATCGTTTATTAGGTATATTCTTCTAAGCGGTAAAACATGACACAAATTATGTAGGTACTTCAACAAAACAGCGAAATGAACGTTTGAATGTATTCTAATCTCTCGTTAATCTTTCAAGTCGGCGACGCGACGCCCCTCGGTCAAACTGTGATTAATGCGACGAGCATCTGCTGACATAGATAAAAAAGAGACGAGTAAACGACCGACCGCTCTATCGACTATGTTTTTTTTAGCAAACACCACGGATAAGTTTGCACTGTGCAAGTATAAAACTCAAACATTCTTCCAACGGAGTTTTAATTTGTCTTCTCTGTTCAATTTCTCTCTCGGAAGAGAGGATGGTCTTTTTCTCTTGACCCATAGGAAGGGCTACGTCACGTGGTAATAGAAAAAAGTGTTGTAAAAGTATAAAGTTAGATTTTTATTGATAGTTAGATTTCAGTTTTTAATAGTTTTATTCATAGTTTGACCAGAGTCACAGAAAATATAATATTTCACAGTTCACCTGATGTCAAGTGATGGTGTGGTCGAAGATTATGGATAACTCTTATGTTAGCCTGAAATGTCAGAACTGCTGTTCTGCTGTCAGAACACATTATAGGTATTAAGCGACAGATTTTCAACTAGAAGTTTGTAATTCTATCTCGTCTTACTAAACGAAACCATGCTAAGGTATGCTCACGATGAAGTTCACCGACAACTCAAGCTCATTATTAATTGGGATCCCTGTCAGGGGCGACAGCGTGTAGTATGTAAAAATTTAATGAAGTTTCACCCGCTTTAATTTTGGAGTATCCGCAGGAATTCCAGGAAAAAAATTACCCTTCATCCTTTTCTGTACCCCTGACAACGTACATGCAAAATTTCATGATGATCGGTGGAGCCGTTAAGGCGTGAAAGCGTAACAAACAAACAAACAAACTCTTTTTCGCATTTATAATGGGTAAGGATTTATACGCGCTCATTTTTTCTTTCACCACACTGAATACTTAGAAAGAAATAAAGAAAGAAAAGGAGTTTATTGCTCCCTATTAAAAAAAAGTACAATAAAAAATAGTATGCAATTATACATTTAAAAACAATTTAACAAATATCCTGAAGGAAATATAGAAGAGTGTGCTGTGTGGGGGCCAATCGGTCGATGTCCCAGCATTAAATGCTTCAGTAAATGTACTTTTAATATGGTACTACTGAGTAGTATGCATAGCGAAACTTGTCCGATAGAATGATGCGAGTTCAAATTGATATGACCATAGTTATCTCGTTCCGAGTTAGCGTTAGGGTATTCGATTTAACTTGCACAATTGGATAAGGGATGACGACGTACGCGTGTGGTCGTCGTCGTGGAACTAACGAACCACTCTTGTGGAGGTCTTTTGAAGTGGAACTGCTTGTATAATAATGATAGATCTATAAGTTTTACAAAACAGTACAATCCGCTTGTTTGTACCTACATCCAGAAAACGAGTAACAGAATAAAAATGTTTTAATCTGTCTGTCTGTTCACGCTTACCTCTTAAACTATTGAATGGATTTTAGAGATTAGATTAGAGTAGATTAAGCTTCTCTTGGAGTTATAGGCTTTTTTCTTTCAGGTCGGAAAAAAATTATATCGTCACGTTTTTATGTTTCTCGCGAGTGACACCGCGGGCATCAGCTAGTATGGGATGAGCTTTACACCGTCCGCGACCCAATTAGTCTTAATATCGACAGTTCCGACCGTCTCTCACAAAGGTATTATATGTCCTAACACCGATTTAATCAATGTCCACGTAATAACTAGTCTACCCTTTGTTACAAGATATTAACTTGATTGGATTAGTACTGAGTAATGGCGATTGGAAACATTGTTATTCCACTCACTCTTGACAGCGTTGGTCTAAGTGCCAACCCACACGATGCGGTGCGGCGCCGCACTCCAAACCGTTTCGCCGCATGCATGGGCGACCACACGGGCAGCGCGGCGCCGCAGCGGCGACAAAAAGAGTAGGCATGCCCATCGCTACGTGGCAGAACAGGACAAACAACAGCGAGCCGCTTACTCCCCTCCCCGCCTCGTCTCTACTCCGAAGCGAGCGCGGCGCGGCGCCGGAGCGCGCCGCAAGGCGCCGTGTGGCCACAACGCATTTTTGTATGTAATATACAGCAGCGGCGCCGCTCAGGCGCCTGACCTGAGCCGCACCGCACCGTGTGGGTTGGCTCTAAGGGCGACGCCACAATCTCGGCGGCGGCGGCGGTGGTGGCGGCGGCGGCGGCGGCAAAAACAAATGGTAGACAACATAAGAAGTGGTTGAGCCAGGTGTCGCAGGTTCCCCCCCGAATTGGGTCCTCGCCTTGTCGTGGCGGAGGGGCTCTAGTAACCGTGGACTCGTCACCCACGGTGAAGCTAAGAGCGACCCAGAGGCGGGGCCAGTATAGCCGGCGGCGCCGGTTGAGCTGCTCCCGGCGCTGCCCGGCTCGAGGCCATTGGGCCGCTTCTCCGGGTTTTCGGGGAAACCCGTGATGAGGCGGCCCGAGTAGGTGGCGTCGTCGCCCTTCGGAGCGGCGGCGCGACTGAGGCGGGCTGCGGTGGCTCGGGGAGCACCGCGGCTGAGGGTTAGAGGCCGTGGAGATGTTTTTCCTCTGCGGCCTCGACGGGGCCGCCCCGGTGATTGGCGGCGTGGAGGGGCTGCGGGGGGAGGGGAGTGCTGGCACGGAGCTAGTCGGCCCTCCTCACCCTCTGCGGCCGTCGTGGCTGGCGGCGGGGCCACTGACCCGACCCGTCGCAGGGGGCCTTGGGCGCCGGTCATGGGCCCGACCGGCGTCCTTTGCACAAGGTCCCCGAGAAGGAGGAGGACGGCGGTGCGTCGCGTGTTCCGGCGCATCGTCGTCTTTCTGAGGGGCACTCGTGCCCCTCGAGGAGGAGCCCGGTGACGGGCTGGCGCTGCCGGGGCTGCGGAGCATGCGAGAGCGATTCCCGTGGCCCCGGCGCTAGGCGCGGAGGAGGAACACCCCAAGGTTTTTAGTGGGTAGCATCCCCGCCCTTCTCAGGGCGGGTTGCCCTTATCAGGGCAGAGTCCCACATAACCATCGCCCCGGCCCGGGGGCGGTGGTATGCATAAAGCATTTTCCCTGGGTCAAAAAAAAAAAAGGTGTCGCAGGTTCGATTTCCGGACGAGAGTGAACATTTACAGGAGGTCAAACGTGGTACATATTGAAGGAAGGTACCTATTCAGTATTCGATTCCCGTTTCAAATAATTAAAAACAAAGTTAATTTTTGACGTACAAATACATATATTGATTAGTCGACGCGACGCC
Organism: Zygaena filipendulae; assembly: GCA_907165275.2. NCBI lineage: Eukaryota > Metazoa > Arthropoda > Insecta > Lepidoptera > Zygaenidae > Zygaena > Zygaena filipendulae. Next base: position 9,075,104 of record OU015664.1, read on the forward strand.
AATGGATCATGCCCTGAGTTTCATTTAACGTCCCTTTCCTTTGTATTGTCATTGACTCATCGACAAAATACATAAGGGTGATTTACCCACGTAAATCTATTTTGGTTTTGTCGTGAGCAATAAAACTTGAATAAAACTATGATCTCTTATAACATTGCATCGTAGATGATCTACGAAAAATATAATAAAATATAATTGGGCGATGGGCCTACGCACCGAAGACATGCTACGAACCGTTATTCGATAATTATATACCTACCCGTCAACTTCATATTGCATCATAGCAATGACACTCAGGACCACTGCAGCTTCCTATAAGTGAAAGAATTTTCAAAATTGGTTCAGTAGATCCGAAGATTACCCACTACAACGTCACAAACTCACAAACCCACAAACTCACAAACTTTTGCTCTTTATAATATTAGTATAGATATAGAATGTCTTTGCGCGGTAATTTCGGAGTCTCCGCGGGAACTCCAGGATAAAATATAGATATAATAAACCTTCCTTATGAATCACCGCATGAAAATCCGTTGCGTAGTTCTTAGCATACATAGGGACAGACAGACGCGGGAAGCGACTTTGTTTTACACTATGTAGTGACTTAAACGTCTGAGTTCCAACATACTTAGGCAACTTGTCATAATGTTTTTTTTTTATTTCATGTTGTATAATTCTGGTAATTATATAAAAACAAGCAGCGCAAGGGTAATTAATTATTACACAACTTCGGTAACAACTTTTAAAGTGTGCTTCATTCATAATTTACCGCTACAATAAATAAATATTGGGCTTACTGTGTCAATTGAACGCAATTTAAAGTTCGCAACGTTATTTTTCTAATTATGTTTTATTGTCACATTTTCATTCTGATGTGTTTTTAGCTATAGTCATGTTTCATATTGTATTATGTTATTTCACTTATCTCACATACATTAGCAGTAGGTAATTATAAGCAAATATATATATTATATTTAAAAAAAAACCTCTGTATTTGTAAATTTTAAAACATAAATCTGCTCTTCCTTATAAAAGTGAAAATTACTTATAAAACAATATTAGGTATAATATGAAAAAGGAGCAAAGTAGCCACTTAGGTTTTATCACAGCACTCATGATCGTATACTAATGGTAGTTTTCGTTGCTTGAAAATGTTGCCAATATGTGAAAAGTTAATAGAAAATCCCGAATTTTTTTTATCTAAACTCTAAGGTTGATTTTGTAGAATAAAAAAAAATGTTACAACTTTTTTTCCAAGTCCATGTTGAACTTTATGTGATGTCAACGGAAAAAAAGAATGAAAATTTTATCAGAGCAGTCATTATGCGTCTCAGTTATCTATACCTATATAATATGCACTGACAAAATTTTTCCGTCTCATCTTAACAAAAAGCGTTTTTCCTTTTCATCTCCACTGACGATAACCCTGTCCGCACCAATTAACGTCGCCACAAACAGTATTAATCCATGACAAAAGGATGTCAAGCAGTAAAGATAAAACGTACGGCCCGACGGAAGGGATGCGAATCGGCATATAGCAGGCTTACTGCCGTCTTTTTTCAAGATGGCTGACCTTGATTTTTTTTCTCAATATTATCATTATTAGGTTATCGGATAATTTATTTTAATTTTTTTAGTGCTGTATTAAAACAAACTTAATTCTGTTTGACTATTATTTTAAAAAAGTTTTTTGCATTAATCATACAAATGGAAAGCTCAGTGCCTAGGGGCGTTCAAGTATTGCGTAACACAATTTTTGTAGTTTTTTGACCTTCCCTCCCCATGTAACGCGTCGCGACATTTTTCTGTATCCCCCTCCCCCCTAGTATAACGTTACGTAACCACCAAATAACCATTTTAACCTAAAAGTCAAAATTATGTGGCGTAAAGAGTTTTTTTTATTACTATCGCAGTAATAAAAAAACTATATAAAAAAAACGTGTTGCGTAACGTATCGTAACGTTATACAAGACCCCCCCAAGCCCCCTACAAACATGGCTATTTTGAAATGATATACAACCTCGTGTTTGTGTGTGTTTTCATGTAAATAAACGTTTTACCTCTTAATGTATAAATAGGTAATAGGTAAAAACCTACGTATACCAGCCTGGAAATGACACTAAAGCAAGGTCATTCAAGACGGCAATCTATTAATCACCAAGTCAAAAACCAGGTTGCTTGCAGTTTTGCTCGCTTCCGCGGCCGTGCTCGGGACTTAATGAAACTACGCTAATGAAACTGCCTTTGTATGCTCAAATTAAAAACACTTGACAGGTGTTGGGTACTGTAAGGAAGGAGACAAAAATGATCAGTACAGAAAAAGGGACAATCACGCCGTTACCATCCTTACATCTTAATCTAATATATATAAATCACGTGTCACGTTGTTTGTCCGCGATGGACTCCGATACTACTGAACGGATTTTGATAAAATTTGGCAACCATCTATAATATGGTTCAACTTAAAAGATAGGATAGTTTTTATCCCGGAATTCCCTCGGGAACTGAAGGACATAGTGTACTTTTTCCCGCAACCTCCGCGGGAACTCCGAAATTACCGCGGATGAAATCCCCGCCTCGTTTATCTGTCTTTCTGTTCGCGATAAACTCAAAAAATACCGAATCGATTTTCATGCGGTTTTCACCAACAAGAGGCCTTCCTTATAGGCCTTATACATACGTATACTTTATTCTGGAATTTCCGAGGGAACATCGAAATTACCGCGGGTGGAACCGCGGGGAACAGCTAGTAGTCTATTCAGATTTAAGTGGTTGTTAATGTTGCTTAAAATAAAATTAGGCTTTACTAACTATTCGTAATGTAGGTAACCAAAATAAAATTGTATTATCTTAGAAATGAGATTTCTCCATTAGTTTGCAATTTATTTATATACCTACCTTCCTAGAAATTGATCGTTTTAAGTGACATGGAATGGCGTATCTAATAATACACTCGATTCCCGTCTCAGAAACTTTTTTAGTCTTACTATTATATACACTTTTTGTTGTTATCAAAATTGAATGGATGAGCACGTTAGCTTTACTCGTAGTTTCATATCATTCACGCCTGCTCGAGAAACTCACCTGTACATTATATACTTCTCAAAGGTGTCTTTTGTAGCAACGTCATAATTATCTCACTTAATTACAATATCCATGGTTGTTGAAGGGTGAAAGCCGTGCCGAACACACGCGTGTCACGTGAAGTCTTCGTTATTTCAGTCACTTTTCAGCATCTATTTTGGACCCTGAGCAGGAAACTGACTTTCAAGAGAGCCATGTTTTAACTTGGGGAACAATCTAACATTGTCATTGGCGTTTCGCCATAATTGAAGAAGTAGATGAAGAAATTTTTATTACTAAGAAACGTTGTCATTGGCGAATTATAATTATAGACGCTATTATTAAAGAAGAAGAAGTACAATATCCATCAAAATAAATATGTACTTCAAACATTATTTTAAAACTTGTGTTTTTCACTATTGACAAAAAATATAGGTTAGAAATATCTGTGGAAATAGCAGTCCTAAAAAAAAGTACATAGGTATACCTACCATATTCTTTGAATGAGTAAATACCACGTAAATGAACAACGTATTTTCTTTATTTATACATATAAAATGCTTTGTCCTGAATGACTGATGGATCAACGCACAGCCTAAACCGCTGATAGTAGAGACCTGAAACTTGAAGGGTTTGTTCTATGTATGACGTAGGCATCCAATAAGAAAAGATTTTTGATCTATACATATATAAAATGCTTTGTACTGAATGACTGATGGATCAACGCACAGCCTAAGCCGCTGATATTAGAGACCTGAAACTTGAAGGGTTTGTTCTTCGTATGATGTATAGGCATCCGATAAGAAAGGATTTTTGAAAATTCAAACCCTAAGGGGATGAAAAGAGGTTGCAAGTTTGTATGGAACAATTCCGCGGGAACTTCGAAATTATCGCGGGTGAAACCGCGCGGGACAGCTAGTATTAAAAATAAACACAATCATTCTATACAGATAAATAAAATTGAAGTGTCTGTTTGTAATATTAAATTAACAGCTTTTCACTAAACGCATATTATGAAAGTATATAAGGTACTAACAAACTTTTTATTTTTATTTTTGTCTATCTGTCTGTGGATCTGTCTGTTTGTTCCGGCTTATCTCTGAAACGGCTGGACCGATTTTAGCGGGACTTTCACTGGCCGATAGCTGATGTTATAAGGAGTAGGTAACTTAGGCTGCTTTTATTTTAGAATAAAATAATTCCCGCGGGAATTCCATCACACGAGTGAAACCGCGGGGCACAGCTAGTTTATAATATAGGAAGTGGAAGTTTTAAAACGTCACGCGTTATTAGGAAAATTATAATAAAAATAATAATTTTAAGTGTTACCTGAATGCTTTTATACTTTCATTGGTTAATTAAAAGCAGGTGAATCCCGTAATATTTTATGAGATTTTCTTTTTTTCATTTCAAAGCGTCCCGAAGCGGACATCGGCCTAAGCGCGTTATCTATCAAAATGATTGCCGCTTCGGAAAGTCGTTTATTACAAGCCTAATTGTTTGCCCAACAAATGGGATTCCCCTGTAATTCGTTCGTCTCGATTATTACTTGTAACGTTTTAATATTCCGTTTAAATGCAATATTTATACCAAAACCATTATAAGAGAATAGACGAACAATACAAACTTTTACTATGCAATCCACGTCAACCAATTTTTGCGGGGGAACGATCATAATAAAAACCGATTACATCGTTGCGACGCAATTAAATACCAGTCACCCCAAAGTACATTTCAAATAGATAAAATCACATCGCTTTCCGTCAAGTGTTATCTATAGACAATAGTGTCTGCTAGCCAACGGCATTTTGTTAGCATAAGATCATTTGACCACTGCGTGGTTCAAGGGGAAGCTTAGCAGCCGAGCGTATTGTCAATCTATTCTCTTTAAATATCTTTGGTTTATACCGTGCTAAACGAATCTATGAGAAGTAGGTGGTGAACGAGAAAGGGGCCACTTTGCTTTTGCCTTGAGGAAATAATTCTCGGACTGGTTTTTATATACTATACCTACTTCTACTTATGTATTATTTACCAGCTGCTCTCTCCCACAGTTTCACCCGGTCGTCACTGATTACACCCTGTTCTTCCATTAGGGGTAGAATTACCAATAACTGAAAATAAGTGAATACCGATGCCTAAATTAGGAACTAACGACACTTCGATACAAGCTTTCTAGCCCTTGGGGATTTCATTTCCAATAACCTATTTATAGTCCTTAATCCTTATCTAATCCACACTTATAAATATAAATGCGAAAGTAACTCATGTAGGTATATCTGTTATTTTTTCACGCCTTAATTACTCAATCGATCATCATGAAAATTTTTCATAAACGTGCACAAAAAGGTCACTATGACTATAACACGCCGCGCTAAGATAAGACGCTGCAAAAACTGTCTTTCCCTCGTAATCAAAGTAGTTTTACTACAAAAAAATACAATTACATCGTTTCTTATGGCATACAGAATAATAATTTCTGATATTTTGGCATCTAGAACGTTTGGAAATGCGTTTTTGAGATGCGCGTTATGGGCAAGGAATGTTGTTGGTCATAGTGAATAAGGGCCCTGCGGGGCTAAGATGCGCAACACGATAAAATTTTATCGAGTCATTTTATCGATTCTCGTCGACAAAGCCATACAATATGTCAACGAGAATCGATAAAATGGCTCGATAAAATCTTAGCCCGACTGGTGTACCTGCACGTTTCCCCCCTATGACATAAAAAAAAAGAATTTCTGTGGAAACTCTTACTTAACCTGGAGTGTTGATTTAAAAGAGCAGATATGAGAACAGTTAGTAAAAGAGAGAGACTTGAATTTTGTTATTTGTCGTTACATTTCAAAAGTAACGTGAACAATAATTTTTTTAATGTACCTTTTATTAAAAATCGCTATTCGTTAAAAGATTTTATACGACTTGAAACGCTATAAAACTTAATTTCAAGGTTTATCTCTTCCGAGAAAAGATACCAAAAGGACTTTATATTCTTTCTATACATTTTTTATGGAAGCCGTTTTTAAAGTTCTCAAAACATACATTCCAACTTTGAGCGAATTCCTCTTGTTTCCACTGCTACCCCTTGGGCATTTGTTAAAGTTTGCCCTTTTGAATATCTCATCAAAAAGTACTTTTTATTATTATTACTTATAATAAAATAAGAACACGATTGTCAAAGGAGTGGACTGGTAAACATTAGGTACTTGCCTTACTTAGATGAATAGTAAATACATAGGTGAGAAAGTGTATTATGTTTTTCAATATGGAATTTAATCTTTCTATGTGCAAATGAATTGTCGAAACGTAATAATATGTGAACGCAACTTCCAAAGAACTCCACCAAATAGGATATTCTTTTTTTGTGTTCGTTATTGTCAGGACAAGGTTTTTATATAAGAAGTTTGGAGTTCATGCGGAAATTCCGAAACTCACGCGAGTGAATCTCGCGTGAGTTTCGGAATGAGTTAGACCGATTTTGATGGAACTTTCACTTTAGCTGATGTAATAAAAAAATAAGAATCAAAGTAGGCTATTTTAGAGTTCCTGCGGGAATTCCGATGCTCACGCGGGTGAAGCTAGTATGTTATATTATTTACATATATAGAGTCATGACGTTGCGGTGTTAATAATGGTTTATGTTTCAACATAATTTATATTCTTGACTTGTGTGGAAATTACTCAATTTATTCTCTTTGTCGAAGTGATATAATAACCCACACGTTTCCTCAAAACCATAGACGTGGAATAATTTGAAAATTTTCGTTACCTTTGCAGTGTTATACGCAAAATCTTATGTTAAATCAATTCTACCATAGATTTCAAATTAATAATCAATTTCTATTATATAGAAATAGAAAGTCTTTGATTCGTCTATTCATAAAGACTCGGATGGTTTCGTTGGTAACGTGTATTACCTATTGTATAATATATCCTGATATCTGACGTCCTAGATTATGCGGTCTTGAATCTATCCAACTCCCAAAGCACATCCTTTTTTTAATTGATGAGCAGTTTTTTTATCTAGATAATGAAGACTATGTAAGAGTGTTTTGGCGGGAACCAAAGATGTCAATTCAGTCATTTATTTTTATGTCGATGAAAAATGGTTAAATGAAAAGTGGTTTGTTGTGTTATAACTAAGGTATTGGACAATAATTTTCACAGTGAGGAATTTTTATGTGCTCAAGAAGATATATGACATTTTGAGCTGATTTCTTCGGCTCCGAGGAAGTTATTGCAAGCTATAGTAACGTGGCTTGCAATTTCAAACCATACAACGATACATTTCAATAGAAAATATATTGATCTAATTAATTTTACTTGAAACTGGCTAAATGCATTATATGCAAAAATCCATAAAAAAGAAGAAAAGAAAAGGTTATGCAAATTAGAGGATATATTTTGCCAACAAAAATAATGTATTTTATTGAATAATTAAGTAAAAAATTAACGTTGTGTTTTAGATATTTGAGACGAGAACCTACTACTGGAATTCTTTTCCAATATTATGTCCTTCGTTAAACCTTAAATGGAGTTTCCAACCTATTAACATACTCGAAGTAAAACTAGATTTAACTAATTATTATTTAATTAGGAAACCGGTCATTAGGATTTGTTCTAAGAAAAATAAAACACTTGATACATAATATTACTAATACCACTACAAATATTGACTTTTATAGCGAAGAAGTCAAACCATATCATGATATACTGGTACCTGCTTACCACAAACGCAATTCACCTTTTTTAGGACTCAGAATAAATACTTATTTCGTCTGAGTTTTATAGGTATAGCAAAGAATCCAATAAAATTTACGTCACTTTACCAGTGCTTTTAAATTAATCTAGATCTACGTTGACTCGACGATACCTATCGAATCGTATTGATAATGACTTCAATATATTTTCTTTTATGGAAAATATTTTTTCTGACTAAATCAAGATTTTGCTAAGTTTAATAAAAATGGCGACGTAATTGTTTTTACTCTTTGCAACTAATATATTATATTTTGTGCCAGTAATCAATGTTATACCGAACCAACAAAGTATATTAATAATTAAAATTCATACCTTTCAATAAAGTAAGTATACCTAAGTTCCCGCAGAAATTCCAGGATAAACTATAAGTAATTTTTCACTTCAATGAACCACCCTATCTATGGTTAAAAACCGAATGAAAATCCGCTCAGTAGTTTTTCAGTTTATCGCGAACAGACAGACAGGCGGACAGACATACAGACTGATATACGCGGCGGAGGACTTTGTTTTCTACTATGTAAAGATATACATATACTTACCTACTATTTCAAGTTGAAGTAAATATTAGGTAGGTACTTAGCTAGATTATATTATATTTACAAAGTTCAAGTTTTCCAAAACAAAAAATTAATTAAAAGATCGCGTCGGAATCGCCTCCACTGTCTTATTTGTAAAATGATTAATTTTATGCAAGCTCAGTGAATTCGCCAGAGATGTAGAATTAATGATGAAGTAATGAGAAAAGTAAACATCACAGTACAGCAGCGCTTGGACTTTTCTTCAGGACTCGTTTGAGGCGTATCATGGATCTTATCTCTCACAAATACAATTGAATAGTTAGAATGTAGTTACTTCAACATTTGGAGAAAATTGTAGGTTTAATTTAACTTAAAATTAGCAATACGCCACAGCATTATGTCTATAGCCAGCACCTTTTATTTTTATTAATTACATAGGTATAGCCAGCACCAAACGAACGGTGTTGCCAGTTAACATTGCAATTCAATTATTATTACTGCCACCCGCTGTAGAATTTGTCAAAAGGCAAAATGAAATATCTATGAAGACGGAGATTTATCGGTGTAATTTCAAAATAAACAGTAAATATTTCGTAGACAATATTATTACTTTAATGTTTCCAACATACTCCCAACAAACAACAAATGCTTCGATTTTTAGTGTATTGCGATTGAGTGGCAAGTGCCTTCACAGGTTTTCTTTTTGGTGGATTTATTTTGTTTGATTATTTTTAATTTTTTTTATTTTTTATTTTATGAACAATGGGCATGTTGACAATTTTTATTTTTTAGTCCGTCTTGTAAATTAATAAAAAATATTGGACACGTATTTTTTCTTTTTTTACGTAATCAAAAAATAACGGCGATATATTGAGTTGAAATTTCGCGTGACGTCACTATTCTGACAGTTTGTATGGCGGTTTTGTGGTTAGTGACGTCACGACCCCCTCACCCTAAACTTTAATGCGCTTTATCTCTGTATATTTTAATTTATTTAAAAAAGCAAAAAATACGTGTCTATTGTTTTTTTATTTTCTAACTGACGGACTAATTAGAATTTTGATTTTCAATAGTAGTCAACATCCCTATTAATAATGTTTATAGCATTAACTTGCAACCCTGTAAATATTTGCAGCTAATTTCACCACACCTTCAATATTATAACATCATAACAATCCGTTATTTTTAAATAGGTAGAACACACTGCAAATTCTTTAAAGCTGCTAAAATTTTGAGATAATAGATAGGTAAGTATTACTTAATTTATTGCCACTTCTAGATATTACACTAACATCTTTGCACCGACGCTATCAATCTTAAACGTCAGTGGCACGTCCCAACGGTTTTCAAACGATTGTGCTTACTTAAGTACATGTTAAGTCGTTATTAAGTAAGTTAAGTTTCTCACTTGGGTGTTATAGAACGTACACAGATAAGGACTTTGTGTCGGTTCTGAGTTTGGGACACATCTCGCGCACTCAACAGTTTCGTAACTTGTAAGTCAAGACTTAATAAATTGATTTATTTGCGTACGACGTAAATAAATCAATTTACGTACCGCGCTTGTGTTTACAGAACTGACATTGAGTTTGTACATGGGAATTGGTGTTTTGTTTGTATAACTGCGAAGTGAACTCGAATTTACGTCATTAGCTGGGTTGAAAATAGATTCTGTGTAATAAAATTGTACCTACCAATATATTATTATTTTTGGTTATTTTTGTTTTCCTTTTACAATTAAATTCAGAATTTTGATTGTGCTACATTAACCTAGTATTTAAAGTTATCAATTATACCTACACGTTGGTTATAGTCACTTATTGGCATAAGTAGAATTTGGGGTAATCCTTACTTTATTATAAATGCGAAAGTAATTCTAGACAGAGTTACTGTCTGTCTGTCTGTCACGCTTTTACGCCTTAACGGCTCAACCGATCATTAGGAAATTTTGCATACACATTATCAGGACTACAGAGAAGGATATAGGGTACTTTTTGTCCCGGAATTCCCGCAAGAACTCCGAAATTATCGCGGCTGAAACCGCGGGAACAGCTAGTAAATAATAATAATAAAGATTTATTTTCAAAACACTATCCTACTATTGTTATTATTAAAGTTATGAATAACTTAGTAAAACTATTGCAACCGCTGCACTGATTTTGACATTTCATTTGTTTCGTGGCCGATATCTCGATGCTTGTTTAGTTGTAGTTATTTCGATTCAGAGCTTTCTCCTCATGTGCAAGTCAAAAGTAGAGGTGTTCTATTTACTAACATGCAGAGGAACAAAGTTTCTCTTTGAATATCTATGTAAGATATCATGTTAGTGCCTAGGTTTTTAAATGTTTCTTAAATGTGCAGGTTTTTAGGCCCTAATTTATGAGATTTTTTTTGTAAACTCACTGTAACATTATTTTGGTTCTATTCTATTCTTTAAAACATAGTTATTTCAACAATAATTTCCAAATCCAACAAATTGTTTGGACATTTTCTACGATAAAAAGTAAATTTCATACCTTCTGGAAAAATGTAATAATCAACGCAATCAATTTCTGCAACGCAGAAATAGTACATTGTTATCCTAGGGGTGAAAGTAACTTATTTAGTCCCGAGACGGGGTTTGGCCAATAGATCGAGGGACTAAATAAGTCTTTCTCCCGAGGATAACACTGTGCTTTTCATTACGAATGCAAGGAAAGTCAAAATAAAAATAGGAATTAGCTAAAGAAACAATGAGTGAAGATCGGATAGTCGCTTGACACTTTCCCACCTATTTCTTTTTCTTTGGCCGGCTAGCTATTCAGCCAGTATTTTTTATTTACATTGTGGCGAGCTAAAAAAAATATTTTCTTTAATTATTAAGTATTAATTAAAGAAAATAAAAAAATATAAATAGGAATTAGCTTAAGAAAAAGTGAGTGAATTTTATTTTAATTAATACCTACTTAAACTTTACGTTATTTCAATTTTACATCGCGCTGGCTGTATAGAAAGTTGAAACATGGTTCAATAGAAATGTGAAAATAGACCTAGTTTTTTTTTAATAATTTGACAGTTGTCAGTTGAAAGCGATTCTCCCTAGGGCTGAAAAGGGTTACTTTCAACCCGCTTCTCAGGCAACTTCAGACCTACTTTCCGAGTATGAGTAATGAAAATGTCATTTTCATGATCAAAAGGGAATGGAATGCAAAAGGATAGATAGACGCTGTTGAATAAATATTAAAAAAGTGATGCCAGCTGCACCAAAATTTGAATTTTAAATACTCGAATATACCCATGTCTGTTTTTGGCGCGAGTTGTCTTTGTTTCGGTGACATCAAGAGTGCCCGAGACACAAACTTCATTTGTATTTCGGTCGAGATACGCGAAGGTTTAGTTTGCTTTGCAATTTTTTTGTATTAGGATTAAAATATAAAAAAAGATTTAAGAGCAAAACGCGCTTCGGAAAATGTTTTCATTAAGCTTTCGATATTAAAAGCCAGAAGGCGAACGCTATAAAAAAATAATAAAGAAATTAGTTTAAGAAGAACGATTTGATACTCGTAACTATCTATAGTGTAATAATTATGATTCTACCGAACACATATTACCATACTAATATTATAAATGCGAAAGTAACTCTGTCTGTCTGTCTGTTACACGCTTTCACGCTTGAACGGCTCAGCCGATCACCATGAAATGCATACACATTATCAGGGGTACATAAAAAGACATAAGGTACTTTTTGTCTCGGAATTCCCACGGGAACTCTGAAATTAACGCGGGTGAAACCTCGGGGAACAGCTAGTAAGAAAAATAAAGTTTAGGTATGTCCGTTAACACGTTCTAAAGAAAATTTTGAACTGATATTATAATCAACGAAGCACGAAGCTAATTAGGTAAATTAATATAGTTGTAGAAAAAAGGCAACATATATATTTATTACATTACATATATATGGGGACAATATATTGTAGAAAAATATTTCCTCTGTCATTAAAAGTTCACATACGGTCGCACTCTGAGCCGTTTTATGATTACTTAATTTTAAGATAAGATAAAAAAAAACTGCTGCACTCAGAAACGTTAATGTTAATTGCCATTGAACTAAATTCGACTTAATAATAATAATAATGAAATTTTTTATTGCCATCAGAAACTTAATTATATTTTTTTTAATCTTAAAATTAATAAGTAATCATTAAAACGGCTCTGAGTGCGGCCGCCAAACAGTAACATTAGTTGTTATGATTAGTTAAAGCTATTTTAACAAACTAGAACGTAGTAACGTTCGCTACGTTGTAGTTAGCAAAAACACATTATTATAATATCTCCTATACCTTACTACTCTCCCAGTGGGTAATTAATACTTATCGGTGGTACGTAGTTGCGTACGATGCGTAGATTAAAATAATACGAAGCGTATTTGTACAGCCGCAGCCGTTTCTGAAGAGCCATTAGTATGGTGGCTCTTGTAACCACTTTATAATGTTGAATAAACAATAATACCACCAATTTGCAGTGTCAAATTAATGTGAACTCCTCGGCGGAATGTTGGATACGTTCCAATTTGGCAGGCTAACCGGCTATTTGTATATCACACTCGTATTAGGCGAATTTAGGTCCCTTTTTTATCAAAATATCAACCGGATTAGAGTTTCGCCCGGATTAAATGGACTGGCTGAATTTCGTACGGCGAAGAATGGAAATGGAAAAATATTCTCGGATTAGTTTTAATTTGTTTGGCCGTGGTGGGATTTCAGACTAAATACAATATTTTTTTATTATAGACATGTTATACAAAGGAAATGGGTTTTTATCTAGCTTAAAAATTACATCTAGGTATATCTTACTTAATCTATACTAAAGTTTGTGAATGGGGACGTGGACTACTTTTGAAAATCAAAATTCTAATTATAGTCCGTCAGTTAGAAAATAAAAAAAAACAATAGACACGTATTTTTTGCTTTTTTAAATAAATTAAAATATACAGAGATAAAGCGCATTAAAGTTAAGGGTGAGGGGGTCGTGACGTCACTAACCGCTAAAACCGCCATACAAACTGTCAGAATAGTGACGTCACGCGGAATTTCAACTCCATGTATCGCCGTTTTTTTTTAATTACGTAAAAAAATAAAAAAATACGTGTCATGTTTTTTATTAATCTACAAGACGGACTAAAAAAAAAACTAGTCAACATGCCCATTGTGAGTTTGTGGACGGTAATCCCTGGATCTACTGAACCGATTTTGAAAATTCTTTCACTTTTAGGAAACTGCGGTAGTCCTAAGGGAAACATGGTGTTTTTTTATCCCGAAATTCCCACGTGAACTCCGAAATTACCGCGGGTGAAACCGCGGGGGACAGCTAGTATTATATAAAAAGGAAAGATTGGATTTTTTGTTTGTTTGTTTGTTACGATTTAACTCAAAAACTACTGACCGATTTCAAACATTATCTCTGAGTAGCATAAGCTATATTGTAACCAGGAATTCCCGCGGGAACTCCGAAATTACCGCGGGAAAATTTTCGGGGAACAGCTAGTGATTTATGAAATAAAATACTTTTTACTTTAACAACTTAATTGATAAAGTATAGATACTTTTCAATGTTTTTAAAATATAGATAGAGGACGGAACAAAAAGCTATGGTGCTAGAAAAAACAAATCCAAATATTGCCTGTGTGTTTGTCTGTCAGTAAAATTTGCTATCTTCAATGTCAATGATACTCTTTCTTCACGGCCCTTTGTTCCCATCTGGACACAAAATATCTAATATATATATATATATATAAATCACGTGTCACGTTGTTTGTCCGCGATGGACTCCGAAACTACTGAACGGATTTTGATAAAATTTTGTAACTATTTATAATATGGTCCAACTTAAAAGATAGTATAGTTTTTATCCCGGAATTCCCGCGGGAACTCCGGAATTAATGCGGGGAACTGCTTATCACCGTAAACTACTGTCAGGGGTACAAAGAAGGACACAGAGTTCTTTTTTCCCGGAATTTCCGCGGGAAATTCGAAATTACCGCGGATGAAATCGCGGGGGACGGCTAGTAGTATCATAAAAAGCAATTTCTTTATTCTGTTATGAATCAGAGTTCTTTGTCAGGATTTGTAGTTACCTGTTCTTTCGTGTTAATATTGTGAAAGTAAGTAGAAAAAGAGCGAGCCCGGCACCCTATATAGCCACTATATTGCTATTTGCTATACTGTAAGCCCTCTTCAAGTATTGGGTGTCTAAGAACCTACTAGAGTCGAGTACGTGCTTCAATAAGATTAGCGATTCGGTGAATTTTGAACCTAGAGCCATTTTAACACTCCCAAGGTCTTGGTAAAAATTAAGATCAGATCTTGAAAATTATAGAAGTCGCGACGGGCAATGTCAGCTGCCACTTCGTGTATTTTGAACAAGCACAACTGGTTTTCGCAAAAAAATCCGCTGATTTTAGCTTAGCGTATCTTAAGCATTTGAAACCTAATTGTTAGTTTTAGGTTAGGTTAGTTTTAGAGTTTTTACGATATAGTTAGTCACGATCATAATATTAACTTATAGATATTTATATATAAGTACTATGGATAACGCGCGTGACATGTATATTTGTCTGCTGTTTTGTTAGTAAGAGGAAATCTCACTCACCGTACCATGTTGCCTATTATTTTTTTGTATTTTTACAATATAATAAAGTGAAATTAAATGGAAATAATTAATTAATTTAATTAATCTAATCAATTTAATAATTAATTAACTTAATTTTTAATTTTAATATGACAGTTGATTGATTTAAATTTGATTTTTTACGTTCAAGGTTGGTTTCCGATAAGTGAAATTTCTTTGGGATGGGAATGGAATTCTTTTTATTAATTAACATTTTAATAATAATAATAGTTTTTTATTCAATTTATCACAAATCAGCGTCGTTCTTCATGAGCACCCGTCAAACTGAACAGCAGTTTGTTGGCAGACAAATCACTCCCGTTATTTTGTTAAATGTTTAGTTAAATATTTGCCGATTTAATAAAAATTTATATTTTCTTTGTGATATTTTCTTTTGTTTTCCGAATTAAATATATATAAAAAAAATATTTAGGAATGTTCCTCTCAAAATAAAGTCCAAGAAACTCGTTATCCTATGAAGTACGAAACCTATTCAAATCTGTTCCAATTTGGCACATATTTTATACGTAATATCTCTACCGACCCAACCGACTGTTTAGTTCAGGACACATTATTTAAAAGACTCCACTTTTATTCGCCATTTCCACGAAATTCAATTTGTTTTTTTACTCGTAGGCGAAAACATATTATTTGGTGTATATGAAATCTCTCGTATGCAAAAACTAAAATACCTTCCCGAAAGGGGTGCCTAAGGAAGAAATAAAGATGTTTTATACTTACATTACTGGTACTTTAATAAAAGTACTCCACTCCTTTGTGAGTTCTGCCTCAATCATGAGAGTAGGTATATACAAAAGAAAAAAAAAAAAAAACATTTTTTGCAAACATTTGTTGTCGGTAGTAGATAGGCGCTTAAGGTAATTTATTTGGTAAACAGAAATGTTTAGGGAAAATAACGTTTCCGTAATAATGTTAAAGATGTACCTATTAAGTACGTATGCCATATAAAATGTTAGGGGAAGGGATTCAAGGGGAACAATCAATCTATTCTGTTGTAGAGTCAATAAAAACATGTTTTTCTATTATGTAGAGTTTTCGTATTAAAATTGATATCGGATATAATGGATTGTAATAACCATAGTACAGAAAACAACAGATAGAAGGGACATCAACATAGTTTAGTATGAAACCAGATGAAAACCAGTGTCTGATTTTCGCACACAAAACTATTCATCACGCACTAAAACATTAATTAACGTAAAGAAATGTATTAAACGCTTCATGGTTATGTTTTTACTTAGTCACTGTTTTCAAAATTCACAGTTTTGGGAATATTGTGGTAATAACTTGGGATGGCAGCAAAAGAAGTTGGTCAAGTTAGAGCGCTCTAACTTCCTTTGCAACAGTAGCGCGCCTGCCCCGCCTACATGTCCTCTCTAGTTAATTTATTTGCTCTGCGGTAATAACAATGGATATTAAACAACTTGCCCAATCTGATTTCATCAATCATGCTTTGGTGACTTTATGAATAATCTTTTGTTGACAGCCTCGCTGGTGCAGTGGTTAGTGAAGGCTGCCACGTCAGGCGTCGCGGCTTCGATCCCCGCATCAGGGTGAACTTTATATTATGACTGTATTGTTCAATGATTGAAAGACGGCTTGAGGTCTGGAGGTGTTTATTTCTTACTTTGATAGTTATTAATAATTAGTACAAATTTAGGTAACACGTAGTGCGAGGTGTGTGTCCGTCTAATATGCAAGTCACAATTAATGGTGTTGCCACAGATCACACACTATGGTTTTATTAGGTACGTTACAGTGAACACAGTATAGTTGAACTGCGTTCCAATACATCATCCCCCTTTACAAAGAATTTTTCTTAATATATTTAATTTACACAGCTAAGCATTCTATTACATTTTTTCTAACTTTAGGAACCTTAATCTCTGTTACAACAATTAGTTTTATGTTCTATGAACTTGAGTATTTACCAAACAAAATAAAATCTTAATTCTTTAACAAAACAAAATATAATCTTAATTTTTTAACACAAAGAAATAAAATCTTAATTCTTTAACTCGTCATCCCCTCTTAAGGAGAACTTTAAAGAAAATGTATACATTTAAATTATACATTAAAGTTATTCATTCAGCCAGCAGTGAGGTAGAGTAAGCATCTCTGAGGAATCATCAAGTCACGCTGGTCGAATATAGAAAGAGGTTCTTTCGTACAAAACATTATTCTTATCTAATATGTTATAAGATCTATAGCCATTATATTTAATAATTTTACCTTCACGCCATACATTTTTATGTACATCTTTTTTAAACCAAATGTTTTGACCAATTGCAAACCCTTTCCTATGTCTAGTTCTTTTATTATAATTAATTAAGTTACGATTTACAATCTTATTAAATTGTGACTGAGTATTAATATTTAGCTGTGGTTTTAAATACTGATATGGAACTAGCAATTTCGTTTTTAAATTTCTATTCATTAATAGTTGAGCTGGTGAAAAATCTGTACCAGAGACAGGCGAAGATCTGTATTGAAGCAATGCTAACCTAAAATCAGTCTTGTCTTCAAAGCATTTAGTTAATATTTTCTTACTTAATTGTACAGCCCGTTCTGCCATGCCATTTGACTGTGGATATCTTGGACTCGAGAAGGTAAACTTAAATCCTAACTCAGAGGCAAATTTTTTACATTCCCTTGATTCAAAAGGCACATGGTCTGATACAATTTCACTTGGAATTCCAAAATTTGAAAAAACATCTATTAAACAGTTTATTACACAAGCAGCACTCTTATTATGCATTAATTTAATATCAACCCATTTTGAAAAATAATCCACAATTACTAAGTAGTTTTTATTTCTATATTCCATGATGTCAATTCCTAATTTAGAAAAAGGTAAATCAGGTATATCATGAGGCAACAACGGCTCTTTAATATTATTATTTTGATAAGTTTGACATACAAAGCATTTTCTTAAGTAATTTTCTATGTGGTCATCAATTTTAGGCCAGTAATAGAGAGTTCTTGCCAGTTGCTTCATTTTAGACATACCTAAATGACCTTCATGAAGTTTATTCATTATAGACATCCTTAACGACTTGGGTATTATTAATCTAGATTTTAAAAATACTAAACCCTCATCTGTGGTTATATCAGCTCTAAATTTATAATAATATTTTAAATCATCAGGGACATCTTTTATAGTGTCCGGCCAACCATTAATAGTCAGCTGTATGAGTTTTAATAACTCATCATCCTGTGAAGTTTTTAATATTAACTCACTTTTCTGCTCCTCTGTACACTGCAAGTAATGAGCGAGACCTACGCAGTGAATAACTTCATACATATACGAGTCATCTGTATCTTTAACATTCAAGGAAGAGCGAGAAAGTAAGTCAGCTATGAACATTAATTTTCCTTTTAAATATGTAAACTCAATATCATATTTTAATAATTTTAATTTTAATCTTTGTAGTCTGGGCGATGGCACATCATGAATATGTTTCTTTAAGAGACTTTCCAATGGTTTGTGATCATTTAAAACTTTACACTTCTGACCATAGATAAAATAGTGAAATTTTTTAGTAGCCCATACTACACTTAATAATTCCTTTTCAATTTGTGAAAACTTTTGTTCTGAAGATGTGAGACTTCTAGAAGCAAAACATACAGGTTTGCCGTTTTGAAGTAGGCAACATCCTAATCCATCTTTTGATGCGTCACATTGTACTACGATAGGGAGTCTACTATTAAAATTCTGTAAAATGGGTGCCTCAGTTATCATTTGCTTAATATTATTGAACACACTTTCATGTACTGAGGTCCACAACCATGTTACATCCTTTTTTAATAAAAGGTGTAGCGGTGATGCAATATTTGCCATATTAGGAATAAATTTTCTTAAGTAATTTATCATTCCAAGAAATATCTGTAAATCTTTTTTATTAGTGGGACTTTTAATACTGGTGATGGCATTAACCCTTTCAGGATCTATTTGCATGCCATGCTCTGAAAATATATGTCCAAAATATTTTACTTCCTTTAATTTATATTGAAATTTTTTCTCATTAAATCGAACATTATGCAATTTTGCACGCTCAAATACTTTATTTAATATTGCATCATGCTGAATTTCTGTTTCGGCACATAATAATAAATCATCGCAATAAATGATAACACCAGGTATATCTCCAAAGGCATTTTCACTATACTTTTGAAATATCTCCGGGGCTACTGATAAACCAAAAGGTAATCTTAAAAATTTATAACATCCGAATGGACTATTAAATGTACACAAGTCAGTTGACTGCTCACTGAGCTTAATATTATAAAATCCATCGGAGAGGTCTAAAACTGAAAAGTATTTTTTATTACATAATTTAGGTACTATCTCATCTAATGTAGGTATCAAATGATGTTCCCTTATTAATACTTTATTTAGATCTTTAGGGTCTAAACAAATTCTTAAAGAACCGTCTTTCTTTTCAATTATGACAAGGTTACTAACAAAACTAGTTGGGTGTTCGACCTTAGCGATTACTTGGTGATCCTCCAGAGACTTCAGCTTCTCTGCTAGGCGCGTCATCAGTGCGTTAGGCACTCGTCGCGGGGGCCTCACTATAGGGTCCACTCCTGGCTGAACGCGTAACACCAATGGGTTTTTAAATTCACCCACACCCTGAAAAAGTTGTGCATTCATATTAATAATCCTGCTTTTATTATTACATTCATTTTCAGTTTTGACCATATTAATATTATTATTATTTAATAGTTTTAATTTTATTAATGATTTTAATCCTAGGATCGGTCTAACATTTTCTTTTATTACTAGAAATTCTGACAGAATGTTGTCATCATCATTCCTTGCAAATACTCTTAATATGACCTTTCCAATTGGCATTAATTGCCCACCTCCGAAGACCTCGATTACTGTTTTTGCCTCAGATAATATAATATTTTGTTCATCATCGGCAATTTTCTTAAGATCATATAAAGAAATTACATTGACCTGCGCACCAGTGTCACACTTGAACAACACTTTTTTGTTGTTGACTCTTAAGAGCTCAGTCCACTCATTTTTATTGAGATCTATTGAGCAGACTAGTCATAAATTGTTATTATTGTTGCTATTCTGAACATCAGTAATGTTATGCACATTGTTTTTAAATGTACATCCCACACTAAAATGGTTAGGTTTGTGACACCTACTACAAATTTTACCATAAGCCGGACAATTTCTTGGCCCGTGCTCGGTCTTACACTTTAGACACATATACAACTTACTATTATAAAATTTGTTACTCTGAAAATTATTAATGTTATTCTTTACATTAGGTTTTTTAAATTTTTTGTACTTATCTTTATTACTAGTTGTGGATGGTGAACGCGACTGGCTCTGCGACTGGACTGCCATCACTTCCTTGGTCGGGTTGTTTAAGGTCTTGACATGTTCTTTGGAGAGCTCCGCAGACCTGCAGACGTCAACGGTGTGCGCCAGAGTTAAATCCTTGACCTCCAGTAGCTTCTGCTGAATGCGCCGGTCCCTCACTCCAATTAAAATTCGATCACGAAGCATTCTTTCTTTGTGCTCACCGAAGTTACAATTTTCTACTAGTTTTCTTAATTTTGTGTAAAATGAGTCAAATGTTTCTCCTTCTTCTTGATACGTTTTATTAAAATTGAAGCTATTAATGACTTCGTTTTGCTTCGGCTTAAAGTACTCGTCGAATATTTCTATTATTTCCTCTAATTTTGTCTTCTCTTCGGATTTTAACACGTTAAAATAAAGTTCCTGAGCTTTGTGCCCTATACAATTAATCAAAATCGCAGCTTTTCTGGTTTCAGACAATCTTTCAAAGCCTGCTGCTACTATGAAATTTCGAAATGAATCTTTAAATCGTTGCCATTGTGGCCAACAATCATCCAGGTCATCCAGATTTAGACCTCGTGGCATGTTGTACTGGATGGCTCCCACGTGGTCGATAATTTCGACATTATCCGTATTAGTATTCATTATTTATTTTAATATTAATTATGTTTAACTTAATTTTAAACAAGTTACCTCGTGGTAGACGGGTGGAACTTTTTAGGTTACGAAGTTTAATCTTTCGTAATCTTCTTAATTCGTGTTCTTCACCGGCTGCGCCATGTATTGTTCAATGATTGAAAGACGGCTTGAGGTCTGGAGGTGTTTATTTCTTACTTTGATAGTTATTAATAATTAGTACAAATTTAGGTAACACGTAGTGCGAGGTGTGTGTCCGTCTAATATGCAAGTCACAATTAATGGTGTTGCCACAGATCACACACTATGGTTTTATTAGGTACGTTACAGTGAACACAGTATAGTTGAACTGCGTTCCAATACAATGACTAGCTGACCCGCGCGGTTTCACCCGCGATAAGTTCGGAGTTCCCGCGGAATTGTTCCATACAAACTTTGCCCCCTTTTTCATACTCTTAGGGGTAGGATTTCGGAAAATCCTTTCTTATCTGATGCTTACGTCATACAAGGAACACACTCTCCAAGTTTCAGGTCACTTCGATCAGCGGTTTAGGCGATGCGTTGATCCGTCAGTCAGTCATTCAGGACAAAGCATTTTATATGTATAGATGTTTGTGTTTACCCTGAGCCTGTGTGTTTAGCTTAATATAATTAAGAAAAAAGATATTACAGTATAGGCTCTACTTAGTTCAGAATCTGATGGAAATGTGTGATGATTCCAGAAATTTTTATAGTGTTCTCTTTTTTAAGTAGGTATTTACGAGTACAGCTTTAACTACTCATGGCATACCTAATTTGAAAAAAAATATACCAATAGTTAATACCTACCTACATAGGTACCTACCTTTGCAATGGTTTTGTATGTAAAGAAGTTCAAAGCTACAAGATAGTTTTATGGAATAGCACATTTACAGTCGCATTCATAGTTGTATTAATGATTTCTTAAATTAATGTTAATTAATTAACTAATAATAACAACTAACAAATTTTAATAATAATTTAAATAATTAATAGCTTACCGCCGCACTCACAGTCGACTTTAATGATTACTTAGTTAAGTATAGATTTTTAAAACAAAACTGCCGCAATCAGACAAGTTTAATTAATTAATTAATGTTAATAGGCATTTAACTAATTAAGCTACATCTCATTAAATGCCAATTAATATTAATTTACTGAACGTCTCTGATTGCGGAAATTTTGTTTTAAAATCTATACCTAACTAAGTAACCATTAAAGTGCTCTGAGTGCGGCCGTTAGACTGGCATATTGCGTTAATGTAATAATGTACATAATAAGCAAATTTGTAAAGATTTGGTCTATGGACTGTAAATAAATAAATAAATAATTACTTTACTTTACATTAAGTTTAATGCTAATTAACATCAATTTAGTGAACGTCCCTGAGTGCGGCAGGTTAGTTTGAATTTTTTTAATGTCACAGGGGGTAAACGGGCGTACACCTGAATCCTGATGGTAAGTGATTACCGCCGCCCATGGACATCTGCAACACCAGAAGGTATGCAGGTGCGTTTCCGACCTGGAATGGGAATGGGGTTGGAATAGGGATCTTTACTTCAAATTAAGTAATCATTAAAACGACTCTGAGTGCGGCCATATATCCTTATACAAATATGCGTTTATTGGTTGGTACATATATGTTACGCTCTCTGCCTTAACGGCTCAACCGATCATCATGAAATTTTGCACACAGTTGGTCAGGGTTACTGAAAAGGACATACAAAATTTACATCCCGGAATCCCGAAACCGCGAAAAATAGTTAAATAACCATAGGACCTATCAAAAAGCTAGTAATCTATACTAATAATTATGAGGAGGAAAGATCTGTTTTTTGTTTGTTTGTTTATTTGTTTGTTACACTTTAACTCAAAAATTACATTTACAATTATTCCTGAGTAACTTAGGCTATATTGTAATCCGAAATTCTCGCGGAAACTCCGACATTTTCGCGGGTGAAACCGCGCAGCACAGCTAGTAGTTTCATAAAACACCCAACAAAAATTTTTTTTTGCTTTGAATAACGGCTTCATAAATAATTAATATTAATATTTATATTTATATATTTTTTATCATTAATATTTATATATTTTTTAGCAAACGCCCCCAAAGGACAAGTACCTATAAGACTAGCCAAAAGAAACGCTATGAACACGAGTAGAAATATTTATTATCTACAATAGAATAAACTAACAATTATTGTTTTTTTTTTTAATAAATATTTAACATCCAAAACAATAAAATAGATAAATAATATTTTAGAAACATTCAATTTAATAATTTATTCCATAAATGATAAATAATGATTCAATAAATGGTATTAATGATAGAATTCAATTAGTTAGATAATATTCATCTTAGGTATAGATATGAATCAAATTTTTATAGCACATTCAATATTAATTATATTTACAAATTCTAAATTTAAACAACACAATTTATACCAAAGTACATAATGTCATTACACTTCTTATATTTACTTATTATAATACAGTTAATTATAAAATGAGTATATTATATATTTTTTTTCTCTTATTTAAACAATAATTTAATAACACCATAAACAATTAATAAAACAAATCTATGTGTCAAACATTAAAAAGAATATTTAAGGGAGTTAATTTTTTTTCTGTAAAATTTTAGTTTAAAGTTTTATATAAAATTTTTTAGGTCTTCGTATTGTTGATAATAAGTTTATCAGTTAACTTAATAAATTAACAAGAAAAGGATATGTATGTTATGTATGTATGTTGACAACGCTTGTAGCTTAAGCACATATTAATTTTAATGACGCCGGTGGTACATCACTAGTTTTGCTTTTTTAATTTATTATTAGGTAATCTTGTATTCACTAGTTATTTTAAATTAAATTCATTTTGATTATTCCATATGACGTATAAATGTGTAAAATATATCGAAAATTTAAATAAACAGAAAATCATAATGTGTAATGACTTAGCACATCCACTTTTTGTGATGTTACTGTCTTTAAATTGTCCTAGGTAACCTTTTTGTCTACAGCTGTAACATCACAAAACATTGTTGTAAACAATTTTGTGGTTTTGTTTTTATACTAAAAAAAGTTATGTCAACAAACTATACGGCTGTTAGAAGTCGACAATTAGCGCATGACCGTATTAATAAAAAACAGTAGGTACAGGCAAGACATTGAAATGAAGATATTTAAAGGATGATTTATTATGATGGTTATTCGGCTTTTTTACGGGCGCTGGTGAAACTTATTTATTTAAATACACAATCGTAGACGGCCTACGAAAGCTACGTAAGATCTACGCCTCGTAGACTGTCTACAAATTGTCTACAAATGTGTAGTACGCCTACGCTGCCTGTGTAAATTGCAAAAGTGTGTAGCTATAAGGCATGAAGTGTAGCACTAGCCTGTCTCAGTGCAATAAAAACCAATGGAGCACAACAAAAACGTTATAACTACTTATGGTCGAGTTTCCTTTGTGTTACATTTTTAACAGGAGGACGTGTCCGTACGGGCGCTGCGTATCGCACGTGCCGCGTGGGGTTACAAAGAGCCGTGACCCGAAGCAGTTGGAAATATGTCATATGAAATTACAAGCGGGGCGTCGTGTCACATACAAATTACCTTTAGCGCTGATAATAACGACAGTGTAAACAGGCCTTTATTACACGGTAAGTACACGAGCTCCCAGTAACCTAACTCTGTGATGGATGTGTTGTGACAAATTAATATTGTTTCTTCACTGACAACAATTTAAGTATACCTTAATAAAAAAATGTGAGTAAATTTTATTTATATGGAGTCCGGTTTTTTTCTTCTAATTTCGTATTAGGTCATTATTAATTTATCTAAGTCATACAAAGCAACACTGACACTATGATTATGTATTATGAGTATGTATTTACAATTTACAATGACTTAAATTTCTATCTTGACTTGGGCAAGTATCTATATTTTGTACTGAAAACTTATAAACTCAGAAAATATCTACTTACTATGTACTACCTAATTCCGAACTTTAAACATGTAAGAATACCTATTGGTCAATGGAATATTCGTTGTTTGTATATCTGTAGCTAAACAGACTACAGAAACGTACTGTCTCTAATACGTTGTGTAAGATACTGTAGTAGGGAAGATAAGAATGTTATATAAAAAAAATAACAATATGCCGGGTTTATGTGAAGGAAAAATCCCTAATATAAAGTCAAGTGAAGCTCATATTTACTCGATTTGAAAAATGCAGTGGTAATAATGCTTAATAACAATAATTTAATCTTTCCAAATAAAAGAATATTTGAGAGTAATACTCTCTTCGGACTTTAATAGTAGCCTCAGAGTTTAAGAAACTATAATAAAATCTATGACAAGAACAATCGAACCATCGATCAATCGAAATCGTGATAAGTTATTTTTGTACTACTTACTATTCATAAACAATCATCAACACAAGCCATAAATGACAAATAACGTATAGATCTAGAATTAAATTAAGTACAATATCAATATTATTAATCTCTAATATCACAAATATCTTTTGTTTGATTTTTATTTCGTTTTATAATTTTTACACATGTAAAATAATTGAATCAATCAAAATAACAAAAAAACTAGCTGTTATTCTATTCACTTTAGAATACGACTTTAACCTTATTTCGTTTTGCACGGGATGCCCGTATGATTCTTCCATAGTTTGTACTAATTCTTTTGGACACGGCAGAGTTTCCATTGGCACGTCTGTCAGTTTCATAGCTCTGCTTACTGACCTGTCTTTTTCGTTGTAATCTTCGTAATCGTAATTGTCTGCAGCGATGATAGTATTAGAGTTACCTTCGTCAGTTTCTTGGTCGTTCAGTCGTCTATCGTTGGTTTGGTCTGTGATACATGATATTTTTTCCAGAGCGTGTTTCAATGTCACATCCTTGGTTTCATTTCTGAGCACGTATACCCAACTCAAGCGGCAATCACAGTTTAACGGGTTGCCTGTAACAAAAAGGCTTTATCAAGGTCGACATCGGTGTTAAACATTATTTAATACCGGTCATAAAGTGACTTTGATCGATTCGAATCCATGTAAAACTTTTGTAATTTGTGGCATAGTCGGTTTCAATCTATACATTTTGTTAAATTTCCCACACGTTGAATACAAAAGGAAAACAATAATATCTTCCGACGACCCGATTGGCGCAATGGTCACCATGCCTGCCCGCTACTCAAGGGGTTCCGGGTTCGATTCCCGGTGGGGGTGGACTTTGTGTGATGAACACAGGGTTCCATTTTCCAGTCTGGGTGTGTATATATATATCTATAGTATAATATATATGTAATAATGTGTGTAGTATATACCACGTTTGTTTGGTTTCCACGACACAAGCTTACAGCTTAGTGTGGGATCAAGTAGATCTGTGTGTTGTGAAGTGGATTATTATTATTATTATTATTCTATTAGAATTTGAATCTCTACCGTAAGAATTAGTTTTAAGCTATTTTGCACAAAAATATCGTTAATATTATCTATCTCATTGCACTTCATTCGTATTCCGCGAACACGGTCGAGTTATCCGAAAGTTGCCGCCGCTGCGACCTGCTGGGAACAGTTGCAGTTGCCGCGAAGAGAAATTGATTCCAACATAACTCCTCACGTACTCACGTACAACGACTGTACAGGCGAAAGAGATAGCCCATTTGTAAAAAAAAACACATCTTTAGAGAAACTTCTTTAGAGATGATGGTTTTTAGGGTTACCCACTTCAAAAAGGAAAAAAAAAGAACACTTATAACACGCTTCGTTGTTGGTCTGCCTGTCTGTCAATAGTTAGATATGAAAAAGTTATGCGTATGATTTTTATTTTAATTCAATTCATTTATTTAATATACATGAATCCGTATTTCCCTTGGTCACGGCACCACGCGTGAACGCGGCTGGACCGATTTCGTAAATTCTTTTTTTGTTGTGTTTGTTGTTGTAACTTGTAAGGACAAGAAGAATAAAAAAGTTTGGAGTTCCTGCGGGAATCCCGAAGGTCACGTGGCTGAATCTCCGAAAAGGTTGGAGCGATTTTGTCGCGGGACTTTCACTGTTAATAATTTATCTAATATTATAAGGAGTAAATTAGGCTACTATGGAATTTCTGCGGGCTATTCCAAAACTTGCGTGGGTGTCGCGGGCACAGCTAATCTTTTATAAATATGTGAGATCTCTAACTCTTATTATGATCTCACATTCTACTTAAAAATCTTCATTATTTACAACTAGCTGTGCCCCGCTGTAATTTCAGGGGTTCCCGCGGGAATTCCGGGATAAAAAGTACCCTATGTCCTTCTCTGTACCCCTGACAACGTGCATGCCAAATTTCATCCAAATCCGTTCAGCCGTTTTTGCGTGATGGAGTAACATACATCCTAACATCTAAACATCCAAACATCCACACTTTCACATTTATAATATTAGTAGGATAAAAAAACAAAATATTTTTTTAATAACCCTTTTGCATATAACATAAATTATTACGATAATTTACAAAAACGATTAATCTGAATATTTAGCATGAGGTATGTAGATAGTATTTGATCAAACTAATCCAGAAATCGAATTCGCGTTTACCTGATCATAATACGATGTAGTGTGTAAATAAGGGGTTTCAGTAATGTATATTTAAAGGCTATGTGAGGGTAGAATAAATTATAAGATATTTGTCGATACAAATAAGGGGATGTGTATCAGAATGATTTATCTCCATTCACTACTAACATACCCTTCGGATTTAGCGTTAAAACATTTTTCATTACTCATACTCGGAAAGTAGGTCTGAAGTTGCCTGAGAAGCGGGTTGAAAGTAACCCTTTTCAGCCCTAGGGAGAATCGCTTTCAACTGACAACTGTCAAATTATAAAAAAAAAACTAGGTCTATTTTCACATTTCTATTGAACCATGTTTCAACTTTCTATACAGCCAGCGCGATGTAAAATTGAAATAACCTAAAGTTTAAGTAGGTATTAATTAAAATAAAATTCACTCACTTTTTCTTAAGCCAATTCCTATTTATATTTTTTTATTTTCTTTAATTAATACTTAATAATTAAAGATAATATTTTTTTTAGGTCGCCACAATGTAAATAAAAATACTGGCTGAATAGCTAGCCGGCCAAAGAAAAAGAAATAGGTGGGAAAGTGTCAAGCGACTATCCGATCTTCACTCATTTTTTCTTTAGCTAATTCCTATTTTTATTTTGACTTTCCTTGCATTCGTAATGAAAAGCACAGTGTTATCCTCGGGAGAAAGACATATTTAGTCCCTCGATCTATTGGCGCCCTCGCTACGCCCTCGTTACTTTCACCCCTAGGATAACAATGTACTATTGAAAACATGTCTAAGTTCCGACCCATAGAAGTTTGTTACTTTGCACTGAGATTTCTTCCCTTGTGGTATTAAAGTTTGTTTGAGAAAATGAATAGAGGGCTATAGATTGACAGCACACTTGGTCTAGAGATCATTAAGTCCTTAACTGCTATGCCAGGGGCTGCAGTCTCGACATACTTAACAATCGATGTGATATCTCCAATCGATCGTTAATTTAGCGAAGAAAATCTCTAGCCGTATCGAAATTATCAAAAAATGCAGGTCTCTACTATGAATGTAATCAACAGTTTTTCTGCGTATAAATTATCAATAGAAATCGTTAATTTGAAAGCGAAAGAAATCGATATTTAAATTGTAGAGACTACGAAAAATCGATATCCACCGAAAACGATGGATAAGCAATCGATAAGTATGTCGAGACTGCAGGCCCATGTATCGCGGCTTCAGTATCTACGTCAAGGAAAAAAACTCATTGTGATGATAATTTTTTTTTACCCTGAGTGTTTATTAGGAGTACGTACCTACATATCATAGGTAATTGCATATTTCAACGATCCCCGGTAGCCTCTTTATCGAGTAAATCAAACGTGGTACGCAAGAATAAATGGTTTATTTTGAGTTTACAACCAAAATAATATGAATAATAATTTGGATGTGATGAGTCTAGAGTCTTATTGAAAACAAACGTTAGTAAAACAAAAAACAATATTTGAATTTTATAATATGGAACGTCGAAACAGAACAAGACTTGGTTAAATACCGTAATAAAAAGTCAAGGACGTAGGTATCTAAATCCACAGCAAAAAGTTGTCTAGTAGACTTCCAAAGTACAAGCTAAAAGCATTATTGTTATTAATTCTTTTTACAGAAGTTTTTTATAGTTTAAATTAATGATAACACGATGTGTTAAAAGATAAGTTTTCTGTTGCAACTCACGAAAATCATGAGAAAAGTTTGAGTGGTATCTACTATGCTAAGGTAGCAACATTCTAAGGGTGGCAATTATAGATTTACGAAGATTGAAATGTTTAAGAGAATATTCAACTTTGAAATTCGAATAGGTGTAGGGAGTACGTCTCACATTGCATGGTAATTAAGGTAGGTTGGTATGTAAATAAAAGGTAATTAAGTATAACAAGATGAAATGCAAACTCGTTTCTAATAATACAATATGAATAATGAACTCGAGATCAAGTAAAGAGTAATTTACCTAATAAATAACAAAGAAGAGAATTAAAGAAATAATGCTTTGTTAGGCACTAGCTTTTTCCCGCGGTTTCTCTCGCGTTAATTTCAAAGTTCCCGCAAGAATTCCTGGAAAAAAGTACCCTATGTCATTCTCTGTATCCCTGAAAATGTGTATATAAAATTTCATGATCCGTTGAGCCGTTGAGGCGTGAGAGCGTAACAAATAAACAAACAAATAAACTCACTTTCGCATTTTTGATAATGGTAAGGATTAAATCAAAGATTGTAATAACAGAGCATCCGTCTAAAAACAAAAATATATAAAAGGAAAATTAAATTAAAATCAAAACTATTAAGTTATCTAATTTTTATACGCCAAGGGGCGAAGTGATTATATCGTGCAATCAAAATCATCTTTTACTTGAACCATTAAACATGAAATAGTTCAACGAATAGGAGAGATAATCAAAAAGGACATTAATCAAACATCTAAGACATACCTCTGTTGAATATCGGAGCAACCCTTAACCTATATACTTATATCAGTTTCTTCCACAGAATTGCTAACGAGGATCTTTACGTGTTTCGAAACTAAAATACCGCGCCAAAAGTACCTAATTGTAGAGTCGAATAGATAACATGACGATTGAGGATTTTCATTTTACATTCAACCCACCATTATTTTAATCTAAAGGCCAAAAATACATAGAGAAACTTGATTGAATAAAATGATGATGAATCTGCATAAAATTCTCTTTTGAAAATAAATAAATAAAAACTGTTCACTCAACTCGCTGAATAAAAGCTCTCAATTAGAACGAAGAACTCATGAATAACCAAAAGCGATTCGCGAACGAGAGAGGAACAGTTGGCGACCATAAAACACCTAATACACAAACGAACGTTGTTTGCAAATAAAAAGCAATTTCTCGATGGAGCTGAGAAAATTTATCGGGACCCTTTTGGAAAATACATATAGATACGATCATTCGGCCCCCGTGGCGTGTGATTTACTTCCACGATGGCTGTTGTAATATAAGAAATAAAAGGATTATTCGACGCCCTCCAGTGTCGGAAATACTCTTATTATATATCCGTAGTGTTATCGAGATATTAGCGTCGTTTACAACTGCCAGTGCGTGGGGGTCGGAAATACAAAAACGATGAGGGCTGTTAGGAATTCTTCGCGCTGCACGGGTGCGTGTGTGACATTCTTTATTTATAAGCTCGTTGTAGCATCATACGTAGGTATTATTTATGATGAAAGTTGTAAATGTAAAAACAAAATTGTGCCAGCAACGAGAACTGTGTACAGCGGCGTTTGTATTTACATTTGAGTAACTTGAATTATGTGTTTTTTCTAAAGAGAATTTATGATCAATTTCTGCTATACACATTACTTTGTGGCGAGAGTAAAACTTACCATCCAAATAAACGGCGGTGGAACTGGACTTTTCGTTCTCGACGATTGGCCGAACGGTTTCATACGTTATCGTCTCCAGTAGATTGTCCCTCAGATCTAATAACATTATGCCGCCTATATCCTCCAAAATGTCTTCATAGAAAGTCGTCAATTTATTATTCGATAGAGTCAGTTTCCGCAGCTGTGTTAAACCGCCGAACGCCCTTTCAGATATGTATTCTATACCATTGTTATCCAACATCAACTCTTTCAATCCCCATATTTCGCTAAAAGCCAAATTACCGATCATTGTCAATTTATTATTTCTCAAATTCAACCGCGAAAGATTCTCTAACCCCTCCAGCATCTCCCTCGTCACTACCGATATGTAATTATTATCCAATCTCATTTCGATCAAATTATTCAAATGCTTGAAACAGCCCTCGTGTATTAAACTTAAATTGTTGTTCGATAGATGTAGAACGTGCAAATTCGGCAAATTGAAAAACACATCCCGCTTCAATTCCGATATGAGATTGTCGTCCAAACTCAAGTTCGTTAGCATCATCATCTGAGCGAACGAATGCCTCTCCAAATTGTTAATCTTGTTCGATTTCAATACAATTTGTTTTATCGTTGACGAATTCGTGAATGCGTAAGCTCGGATCGATTTGATTGTGCCAAATTGTATTGTTAAGTGTTTGAGTTTATCTAATCGGACGATCGCTTTCGCCGGTATGAATGTAAGGGCGTCGTCTGAGCGCACATTGAATGTCAAATGTTCTAGCTCTGATTGGGATGAGAAGCTCGGCCATATTGGATCGCTTTCGGTCAAACCGCCGCTGAATATCCAACAGTCCGCTTTGGTGGCCATTTTTGATTTAGTGCTATCACAATAGCAGTGTACCTTGGAGCGCCGATCGACTATATCGCATATGTTAATGAACAGCGGCACCGGATAATAGGGCCGGTCGATTTTGAGTTTAGTCTCGTTCTTGCTCTCTGTGATTGTTAGCTTGACCGTCATGAATGATGCTATGATTATAACATATTTGGTGAACCTCTCCATTTCTGATATTCGAGGTAGTGTATCTGAAACAATATAAAAATATGTTTATATACTTATTTATTAGTGTAAAAGTTGGAAAAACAAAAGACACACCGTTCGTACATCCGTTTTACTTGTACCTACATCATGCAAACAATAATAGTAAATCAACCGATAAAGTCTTCCCTATTACGTAATACTAATATATTTCGGCTTCTATTGTATTGATTTTTAAGCTTGAATAAATAAATACAAAAGGCGGAATTAATGCCACAGTGGCATTCTCTACCAGTCTTACTTTTGTAATGCGTTTAAGTTTATATAAATATATACTATAAAATTATTAAGAATTATACTATAAAATTTATATACAATTATAATACTGGTTTGAGATATCATTCGTTAAAATTTTAGAAAAAATTAAAAATCTTATATACTTTTGAGTTATGGTTTTATATTATTTTAGGATGATTAGAAAACGTACACAGTTACCACGCAATTAAGATTATTGTTGCTTATAAACTCATGACACAATATCCTTTTCAATCATTCTTGGTTTAGATAAAAATAGTACCTATTTAGCGACAGCAGCTTGCTCGATCAAATATATAGGTACAATTTTACTAATAATATAAGACTTGTTTTGGAACCGTAATGAAAATAAAGGTTTTCCATTTGTGGTTTTAATTAAATTGAAAGGGCTCTTAGGTTTGTTTAATTAGGCCGTTTTCGTGTTGCGTTACGTCAAGCCCGTTGTATTGTTCCACAATGATTCCGGAATTTTTTACTTCGAGAGTAGAAGAGAAACGTATAATAAAGTTTTATTATTGAGAAAAAGTCGTTATTTTCGTTTATAATTTTTAGGCATTAAAAAAACTTATGGTCTAGTCTCTATATTTATTACTTCTCTATATTTATAAAGAAAGGAGTGAGCTATTGAGCAATTGAGTTACTGACTGAGCATCAACGTAGTTCTGTAACTACTAAAGAAACATACAATTTGAAATAATACGTCACTAGATTGCTATTTATTACATAACTACAGTAAAAACCAAAATATAATATGAAAGAGGTGTCAAAGTAATTCGTGTGAAAAAAAAAATATTAAAAATATTAATAAAAATATTATAGAATTGAAAAAAATTATAGATTTAGAAAATAACACCTAAATACTATTTCCTTAACAGTTCTATAAGTCAATAAGTACTCGAATGTTTAAATATTACGTACTAGTTTTTCCCTGAGATTTTCCGTGTCAATTTGGGGGTTCCCGCTGGAATTCCGGGATAAAAATTACCTTATACCGTACCGTATTGGCGCAAACTTTCATGATGATCGATTGAATAGTTAAGGCGTGTAACAGACATACAAACAGAAAGACGGACAAAATAGAATTTATAATAATATAATATGTATTATATTATTATTATTGTCATTAGACAGTATGTTAATAATGTTGACTAAAGTCATGTCATGAGTTACAAACAATAGGGATATTGTAACAATGGTCGCCCATACTAAAAGGTCAAGCCTGAAATTTATGACACCCATAAATACTGCCCAGGCTCACACTTCTACGCTAATATGTATACAATTCTATAATAGTTCCGTAAGTAATTACAATTTTAACCTAATTAACGGTGTTCATGTAAATAAAATGTGTTTTAGCGACAAACTAATATATTTAGCTGTCGGCTTTAGAGATTTTAATGTAACTTTTGGTACTTGTTTCACAAGCGGATTAAAAGTTGAGTCGGCTTTGCACAGTTCAAACTACAGTTTTAGCTGATGCCAACGAAAAAAATACACACGTTGATATTTTATTTTTGGACGAGTCAACTTTTTGTTGACTTTCTCTTGTTAAATAAAAAGGAAGTTAAACTCTCCTTTTTTGGTTGCGGCAGCTGTTTTTTAATGTTATATCCTTTAACATTGCAATATTTGCGGATTGCTTGTACATACTTTTATGTTAGCATAATATTTTGACAATGTATTTTTTTTAAATACTAATGCCATATCAAAATATAATGTAAGTAGATATGTTTATAAGACGACAAGAGCCAACGGATTAAAATATGGAATACTAGATGAATTAGAAAAATAACGTAATGATGTTATTACATACATATATTATATCATAAGAAGTATTTGTGTCTTAACACTGTTTTTTATGCAACCGTTATCCTAATTAATATTATAAATGCGAAAGTGAATTTTTTTGTTTGTTTGTTACGCTTTTACGGCTTAACGGATCAACCGATCACCACGAAATATTGCATACACGTTGTCGGGGTACAGAAAAGGATATAGGGTACTTTTATCCCGGAATTCCCGCGGGGACTCTGAAATTACCACGGGTGAAACCGCGGGGAGTTACGGCTAGTTAAAATATAAGTGTGTTTTGTAAGTAGGTACAATCGTAAAATAGACAACCCCGCTGAATTTCTTGTCATTTATTCTCAGTAGAGGGCGCTGGACTGACTCCCTAAAATAATCTCCCTTTTCAGTTTCATATGTTTTGAAATTACCCCGCTAAATTTCTTGACGATAGCCAGTTAGTTTTCAAATAAAAAAATCACAAAATTTCAGATGCTTCCCGTGGATTAAAAAACATAATTCCTTCTTCTTTGTACCTTAATATATTGGACTTTGCCATGTCACATTCAGAAATTTAGTCGTACATCATTGATTACATAATTAAATTGGTAATTGTTACTTTTTTTTTAACAAGTCGGCACTAGCAGGTGTTTATGGTAACAATGGTGATACGCGATGGGAACTGTAATTAGGTGAACATCCAATTTTTTTCCATAAATAAGTTAGGAGCTTATACTGGTGTA
Source organism: Zygaena filipendulae (assembly GCA_907165275.2). NCBI lineage: Eukaryota > Metazoa > Arthropoda > Insecta > Lepidoptera > Zygaenidae > Zygaena > Zygaena filipendulae. Next base: position 9,109,924 of record OU015664.1, read on the forward strand.
GTTAGTATAATGATTCACGTACAGTCAGCTGCAGAAATATGTACAAACACTTTAATATCTTTTTGCAATAGTAATACTGATCGAAGATTGTCAAAAATATCCGGGATAAACGTACTCCCATGCCTTTCTCTGTACCCCTGACAACATGAACGCAAAATTTCGTGATGATCATTTGAGCCGTTAAGGAATGAAAGCGTAACAAACAAACAAACTAACAAACAAACTCAGTTTTGTATTTATAATAGTAAAGATTTCTGCTACTGAGTGTACGTAAATTATGCCTATACTGTGTTTCAAAGTTTTTTTGTAGCAGCGCGAAATTATCTCTCTTTATTATTTATCGAAATGATGATTCAAAATATTTTGCAGCTTAGTTAAGTACCTATGCCATAGCGAATAGACCAAGTTTGTAATCCGAGTTTTCGTTTAAAAAGAAAAGTTTTTTTTTAAACTTTTTTATTACAAATGCTTCGCTGAACAAAATTTATTCAACTGCTATGTATGTACGAGGCGCTATCTATTAACCGAATCACATCCAAGCATTATTATCACTATGGTGATAATACGTAATTCTTCATTCCCGACATGGGGCACCTACTTGTTTATCTGGCAACCACACCCTCGATCTTTCCTGTCCTTAATCTGGTGTGGTATTAACGGTACATGCTTGATCTTAATTACGTATATTGGTTATAATTGCTCCTTTGTGGGCTTATTACGTCATAAGCTCCCGTCAGCACAATCATCGGCACATTCGTATTAATAGCCGAAAGGCACTTCGTCGAAAACGTGACTACTGGCTCCAGAGCTAATGGTTTGAACAGCTTACGATGAGCATTAGTTAGTAGTTGAGTAAATAGGGATTTATAATAGATACTTACAGCATAAGTATCGATATCGATGTATCTACACTAATCCTTACTAATCTATCTATCTATACTATAATAAAAGAGTAGAGTCCGCGATTCTGTACATTAAATATTTTTTACAAAAACTGACAGGGGACGAGTAACCAACCACAAAAAAAAGTTTAAAAAAATCTTTTCTGTCTGTCTGTTCGCGATAATTTCCGAATCTACTGAACGGATTGTCATGTGGTTTTCACAGGTAGGCTTTGTTTTATTCAAATCGGATGTCGGGATAAAAAGTTGCTATATAAACACTTTTTACGCGGTTGAAACCGCGGGGCATAGCTACAGCTAGTATTATAAATAATGAATAATTTTTCCCGTCATAGAACAAAGATTTATTTCAGAACTTCTCTATTGCTATTTTATCTTCTTTTCTTATAGAAATGTATGGATAACCTTTCATTTTCACATACTTTTTAAAGATGTAAGTGCTGCAAAATATCGTGTCCCATCGCCGGTTATAAATGTCCATAACCCTTGTTGACCGTTTACCATAAAATACACGAAAGGTTTATGTTCGGTTGCCAAAAGTGCTGAGCGCATCACCTCATAAGTGGTTTTTGAATGATAATGTAAATTTGGTTTTCTTTTTTTTTTCGAACATAAAAGTAAGTGAATTATCATAGCACCTATCTACATTCTACACGCACGCACCAAGCTTGATTTTGTCATGTAGGTATAACAACACTGCGGAATCCACTGAAACTCGCAAAACTTCCGGTAGATAATAATAAATTTATTCTTATTCTTGATGTGAGAATATGTGTGTGAATATTGTTTGCTTACGTTATTGATAAAGTAATCCTGTAAATCTTAAAAAAACACAACTTATTGTTGTCATAACGACATATCGTGCCGTTCCTGTGATGGTTAACCCTTAGTAAACCGCTTTAGATATTAGTGTTCGGTTTATCGATAGTATATTTTATCGATAATATAATAATTCATCATTGTACAGAACTATTTTATTTATAAAGGTAAAGTTTACTACAAAATATTACGTATTGTTCCGCCAGCGGGCTCCATCTTGCTTTTGCTCTGAGACTGAATTCAGTTAGGCACAGATAATATTATAATAGGTACTATAGGTACTAGTAAGCTTGCTAAGAGCAACATCAAAGGTCTTCCGTCGCACCGGGTAACAGTGTGTTATGATGTTATTTAACAATCGCTTTTGCCAATAAAGTTTACTTAGTGAATCCAAATCCAATCTCACGAATTCCATGGCGATGTAATTAATACGTACTGGTTAATTAATTATTTATCTTGTGATTGTATTCCGATAGTAGCGGTAGGTATCCATCTAATACTTGAATATTTGGTAAATTATATAACGGATTTTAACCGTCAATGGTATCTTTATTACATCTTTGTAATGGTATATTTGGGTCTAACCAATGGTATTTTGATAATTTATAGCTGTGAATTGTAATAAAAACCCAAATATATCCGTACGTGCGTATATTACTTAGCGGGAAATAGGTGGTAATAAAAAAAATCCTTTTAAAATACTAACGCAACCAGGATTTTAAAAAATGATCAGCTCAAAAAAAATTGAAACTAAGCGTGTTTCACAAAAGGACAGAAAAGCAAAAATTAATAACTGTTTTTATTTTGTTTTTTTTTTTTTTATTAATTACTAGCTGTTCCCTGTGGTTTCATCGGCGGCGATTGCGCGGGAATATCAGGATAAGAGTAGTAACACTATGTCCTTTTGTGTAACCCTGACAAAAAGTGTATGCAAAATTTCATGTCATTTTACCGGCGTCAATTCCGGAGTTCCCGTGAGAATTTCGGGATAGAACATAACCTATGTCCTCCTCTGTACCCCTGACAACGTATGTGAAAAATTTCATGATGATCGGTTGAGCTGTTAAGGTGTGAAAGCGTAATTAACAAACAAAAAAATATATATAAAAAATTTATAATAGTAAGGATTTAAAACATTCAACGAATAGAGACTTATGTGTATAAGCAACTAATTAAGCGCTCGCATTTAAGTTACGCAAAAGTAGACGTAGTTAAATGTCTTCTATTCACGTTTGTCCCTACACATACATATCTACACCTAAAAGAATGTCGAAGTGGCGTCGAGCTAGCGACGGTTCACGTGTATCCCTGAAAAAATAACACGCTATTAACTTCGCGGAACGTTAGCGTTTTTAATCACGCTTTCCTTACAAAAAAAAAACTGTTTTCGTTTGCGTTTGTATACCTATGTTATTTTATGTAGATACGACTCGTATTGTCGAAATGAGGCGTTGGCGCAAAAGACGCCTTATAGACGTGTTCGGTCGGTAACGTCGTCACGGCTCCCATTTGTGTTCGGTCTTTTCCACTCGACATTTCATTTCGAGGAGAAAATTTGATGCGTGCTCTTCGTTTGTTCAACAAAGGATATGGAAGCGTGCGACGAGTTCGTGTATTGTACGGGTTCATTATGTATTTTTAACTAATGAGCTCTTTGTTTATTGCCAGTGCCTCCTACTACGCTCCTACTTAGTTTTAAATATTAATCAGATATACTGGACTATTTCCAAATGGGAATTCTAAGCCTTAAATATCACTCAAGAAAACATATTTACACAATAAAAATATCTTTTAAAAAACCATTTTTACAAAAAACCATACCAAACATAATTCTAATTAATATAATGAATGCGAATGTGAGTTTGTCGCAACTACTCATCATCATGAAATAGGGTTCTCCCGCAGAACCTGCGACATAAGCGCGGGAAGACAGCGGGAAATAGTTAATCTTTTACTTTAGAAATAGAAATATAGGTATTTATTTACACACAGACCACGACACGACAAAATATCAAAAGAGAAGAAAAAAAAGTACAATCAAACAAAATAATAACATAATACCTATTTAATAATAAAAACAAAAAAAAAATATGATAAAACAAAAACTTCTAAATTTACAATTCTGTTCATCTAAAGATTGTTTTGGAAGAGATTACACGGTAGGTAGTACCTAGCTCTAAAACGCCGTTTTTTGTATACGTTGAGTTTTTAAATCATTTGTTAAAATTTATTATCTTGTACAAATAGATCTCTGTCTATTTATTATATTCTTTTAACTCAAATTAAGCCCGGTTAAGCTCAAAATAAAAAAAAAGCTTGATTTTAGCCTAATTTTCATTAATGTATATTTAAATGCCGATGCGTAAATAGGTATTATGCGATGCTGAAGTGTCCTTTGGGAATATTTGAAAAGCTGTTCCCCACTGTAATTTCGGAGGAGTTCCCGCAGGAATTACGGGATAAAAGTACCCTATGTCCTTCGCTGTACCCCTGACAACGTTTATGCAAAATTTAATGGTGATCGGTCCAGCCGTTCACGCTTGAGGCCGTGACCAAAGGTAATGATTTCCGAATGCATTACTGGTTTCTCAAACATTTGGTATTTACTTTTTTATAATATACTTATATTCTTATAGGTAAAGCCTTCTGACCACTCGTTATATCTACATACCTACTACCAACACACTGAAAAACACACCCATTTTTTAATTCGATGCTTTTTTTTTAATTATGAAATAATTCAAACATTTTTTTGCCGTATCACCCAGCTGGCTGTTCTATATTGTTCTTTGTTTCCATTTAATACCTTTTTTATGACTGTCGTACGTTACAATGAAGGTGGAACTGTTACTAATTGTCGGCTGCCCTACAGTAAAACGAAGTAATTGCAACTGAAAAATAAATTATACAAGAGGAGAAAAAAACCGGAAATCGCTTTATTCAAAACAGACCTTCCATAGTTTGAAGATTTTCTTAATTTAAATTTCTCGAAGACTAAAACTTTTTGATGGTTGTTGAAGGTGAATAATTTTTTTAGGTGGAGGAAAAAACCGAAAGTCGCTTTATTTAAAAGAAATCTTCCATAGTTAAACGATTTTCTTAATTTTAATTTCTCCAAAAATAAAGCCTTTTTGATGGTTGTGTGTTGTAACGTCCATTATTAAAAAAAAAACATACATATAGCTGAATGCGGAACCTCCTCCTTTTTGGAAGTTAGTTAAAAATTACAATTGCTTTGTTTTTCCGTAGAGCAGCCGTGTTACTCCCGCTGCGCCAGTCCGAAGATAACTTGTATAAATTGTAATTTGTACCAGCATGTGGGTGGATGCTTTGTAGGTACTTGTTTACTTACGCGTTGTTCGCGATACGTTGTATGTTTCATGCCTTAAAATTGACGACATCGAACCCATGGGAGGCTCACCTGCAAGAGGTTCGTGACAAAGTAGATCAGCTTTTTGTACGTCACCATTTGCTCTTTTAGGTTGAATTCGATATCATCTTTCTAAATTTCCTCAATTAAAATTTCGACTTTTATGTATTGTCTAGTGAAAGTTCCAATTAACTATAAACATCGATTTAAGGTTTAAGAGTGTTTAAGAGATGATGATGGGCTTATGGTTCATTTATTAGAATGGATCCTGTTTATGTAGTTGTAGATCATAAATTTTTTTTATGTCACATAAAAGTCCAGTAACTGTCTTAATGTTAGAGTTTTAAAAAGGCGTAATATAATATTAAAAACTCATAATTAAAATATCTGCACTTACCAGCTGACATAAACACAGTGATGAAGAGTTAATTAATTTGTTTAAAAATAATAATAATCGTTTTTCCTGTTGGTAAAGTTCTGTTGCAAATCTCCACTCAACGTATAGCAACATAACAGAAGAGTTTGGGAATGGACCAGCACTTTCAAGAAAGCCGGAAAAAAAAATATAAAGATTTGAAAATAATTGCTACCGCATTCACCTTGGATGTTGTACAGCGACCGTGGGATTTGGCTAACGGTTCAATAAACAAAATGGCGATAGGCTAATACCCTGTCGCATTGGGGATGGTAGATTACATTAATGTTTTAAAGTACCTCGGCGTATTTCGAAAGATATCGACTCGCTTTTATAAAATGACTGACATAACTGTTGGTAGCGGTTTTACCTGTGTGAGTTTGTACACGGAGATAAATAGAACATCTCTAAAAGCCTTCTGGAGCAACTTATTCTAATAAAAAAATGTTTTATTGCAAACCACCACGAACGGTGCTTTTTTCACCCGGCTTTTATCAGTTTCTCTCTTTTAGGGTTACCTACATTATAATGTGGGCACATTTTGATGTAGGTAGGTATATTCTTATTGTATGAAGTTGATGTCAATGTGAGTTTGTTTACTCGTTTGTTTGTTACATTTTCACGCTACAACTACCCAACCGATTGTCATGTTTTTTTTCTTACACGTTGTCAGAGGTAGAAAGAATGAAACTGCGGGAACAGCTATTTAACAGCCAAAAAAGAAAAAGGACAACTTTTTTCAGAATGGACTGCCAATTCTAAACAAAATAAGGTTTATGTATATTAAGAATCTTCTGTTAGATAAAAAACTTCCTCACTGACTAATCCCCGCCCAGCCAAATAACTGAAGCCAGGGGGGCTAAGATGCGCAACACGATAAAATTATATCGAGCCATTTTATCGATTCTCGTCGACATATTGTATGGTTTTGTCGACGAGAATAAAATGGCTCGATATAATTTTATCGTGTTGCGCATCTTAGCCCCGCACGAACATGAAATTGGGTACAAACCTTGCTTATTTAATTAAAACAACCACTAAAAAGGATTTTTGGAAATCAAAGTAGGTGTTGAATAATGAGGTGAAAATTTGTATGGAAGTAAGTATTTTGAAGTTAGAGTAATGAAAATCATAGGTCTTTTTAGGAAAGGAAAAAGGAACTTGTATGTATTGTAAAAATTCCAAACGTTATTGAAAAAATCGTGAAACGTGGGTGAAATCGCGTGGGTCAGCTAGGCAATACTTATATTATATAGAGGTAAAGCTTGTAAGATGAGATGTGAACTGTAATTTCTGGAACTTTTGAGCCAATACTAGAAATACTTTCTCTGACAGGAAGCTACGGTGTTCCGAGTCCCGAGTTCCGAAATTTGTGTAGTTTGAACGCGGTGGAATAGTTATCCTTACATAATATTGTAAAACAAAGTCCTTCACCGCGTCTGTCTGTCTGTCCTAGAATCCTGCGGGAACTCCAAAATTACCGCAGGTGTAACCACGGGGGACAGTTAGTTTATAAAACCATACGGGTAGAAAAGCTAGTATACCATTGTAACTAATATAATAAAGAGAAAATATTTGATTTTTTGCATGTTCCTTTGTTTATAATGGTTAAACCAAAGAACACTAAACTAAAAAAACACTTTAGAAAGCTACAGTGTTCTTGAGTGGCATAAGGTACTTTTATCCCCACGGGAATTTCAAGATCGACTAGTATTATTATATTATGGTAAAAGGGAATCTTGTTCAACATTTCAAGTTCCTATACCCGGCGGTTAGAGTTGTAGGTAGGTTGATCGTCAGTTATTTGAAACCAACAAACTCCATTGTGTTCTGATATTTACAAAGGAAGCCATTGGCTTATGCGTAGTCAGTAATTTAATCCTTTTAAACCGCTTTCAAATAGGTTAATTATAATTGAACAATCATTATGTATGTTGTTCTATTTCAATATTATTTGCCTACAACAGTTTTGAAGTTTGCTAATGTTTAAAAGTAAAGAAATTAAAATTTACAGCTCGATAAACATTGAAAATATTATGTTTACATCAATTTATTTTATTACTAGCTGTTACCCGCAGTTTCAGCCGCGCTAATTTCAGGTATTCCGCGGGAATTCTGAGAAAAAATGTCTTTTTTGTATCCCTGAAAACGTGTATGCAAAGTTTCATGATAATCGTTTCAGTATACTTAAGCCGTGAAAGCCGTGAACAAACTCATATTCGCACTTATTTATTAGGGATTAGTAGATGGATAACCTGTAGCTGCTGTATGAATATAATTCTAAAATACAAGTCGTTTTATTAAAGGCTCGTCAGTGTACGGTATGGATTATATAAAATACCTAGAAGGTACACGTATAATCCTTAGTCTTTCCGGTACACGTTGCGCTCGCTACCCAAGACTTGCACAGCTTTATTCACTTAGAGCGCGCTATAAAAAAGATTAAGAAGTATTAACCAACTTCGCTGTAGAAGGGAAGACGGGGAGTCTTGACGGATAGCCGCATCAAACGTTATTAACGTTATTAAACTTGTTTACGTGTTTAGCTGGTTACTCTCTGCGGCGGCCGCGACGTTCCGCAACGCAATATGTTTCGTTCACGACAACGCCGACGTTACAGGGTTGCCAACGCGAGAGTTATACAATAAAGTACATCGTAGCGACATAGACAAATTTGACCACCAATATCTATGTTTTATGGTGCCTTGAGAAGTTGGTAAAATAGCGATTCCCAGGACTCTAGCTCTTGGCGCTTACATTATCCTAAGTAATATTATAGATGCGAGCTTTGTCGTCTAGCAATTGTGGTAAAATTTTGGATACACATTGTTATTTAGAATACTTTCAAATTAACGCGGGTATCGTCATGGGGAACAGCTACTACGTATCCTTCTACAAGCTAGCTTTGTATCAATTTTGTCGTTTCTAGAGTCACTAATTAGTTGGGGCATTAATGAGGAAGCTTCGTTATAGGAAGATCGGTCCCTTCAGTTTCACTCACGGACGATAACTATATCCCGACATTGCTCCAAGCTAAGTCAAATTCCATCAAGTGGTTTTGGAGATAAACTTTAACAGACGGGCACACAGACAGCCAGTAATTTTTTAATGTTCTGTCACGCTTCTTGTCCCCCGCGGTTTCTAATAATAATTTCGGAGATCCTGTGGTAATTTTAGTATAAACTATACGTATAAAACTTCCTCTTAAACAGATAGAGTGATATCTATTTGTCGATAAAAACTGCATGAAAATCCGTTGCGTATTTTATAAGATCTAAGCGTACAGATGGCGGGAAGCGGCTTTGTTCTGTAGTAGGTAGTAGTTATTTATGAAACTGTTCCTTAATGAGGGTCATTAAAACAAGAATTTAAATAGTATCACATGAGTTTTTTAATAACAAATTATATACAGTTCAATCCTCTATAAAAGGTTTTGAAATAGCCCATCTTCAGAAAATGGACATCATTTTCTGAAGATTCATGAAAATCGTGGTAGGTGTCTACGCCTTTTCCTATTATTTTCTCGACTTTTCTGGTAATAATTGATTAGAGATGTGCTGCATTAGAAATATCCGGTAGTGAGTTATCAAAGTTTGTATTTATCGAACAAAAATGGCGGGAACGTGAATTCGAGTAACCTACATATAAGTTTTGTTTTATTATGGAGTGTTGGTAGTGAAAAGCGCGTGCATGACATGATTCTTTTTTTGAAATTCATAAAGTTAGGATGATATTTTGGTTCCTATGACACTGATTGTTTTAATGTTGGCAATAAGCTGTTTCAAAAACTTTTATAGAGGATTTAAAGCATGGGTATAGATAAAGATTTTGAATGTACACGTGCAAATACTATTGTTTTATGAAATTTATGGATGATTTCTTGATGCTGGCAACCCTGGCTGGTGGCGGGTGCGGGTTGCGGTATTGTACGTCACGCGCCACCGCTGCGGGCGACAGATTCGTTATTCAATTCCCGGTCGCTTAGATAGCCGCATACATAGATTGCTGTCATTGTTCGTCCAACCGAACAGGGTATATCGGATAGCGGGCAAACAGAGGAATTAGAAACGTACAAGAATGGATGGCCTACCCGCTAGTCAAGAGGTACCGGGTTCGATTGGCGGATTGGTGGACTTTGTGTGATGAACACAGGGTTTAAGTTTCCAGTATACAAGTGGAATATCTAATATACATAAATCACGTGTCACGTTGTTTGTCCGCGATGGACTCCGAAACTATTGAACGGATTTTGATAAAATTTTGCAACCATTTATAATATGGTCCAACTTAAAAGATAGGATAGTTTTTATCCCGGAATTCCCTCGGGAACTGAAGGACATAGAGTACTTTTTTCCCGCAATTACCGCGGGAACTCCGAAATTACCGCGGATGAAATCGCGGGGGACAGCTAGTATCAGTATATATGTATAACATATTTGTAGTATATTCCTACTACGTTTGCTTAGTTTCCACGTCACAAGCTTATAGTTTAGTGTGGGATCATGTAGATAAATCTTTCTTTCTATATTTCTTTCTTGTGAAGTGTTATTATAATTATATGATTAGGCAACCAAGATCTAAAAACAAGATTATTTGTATATAGTGCTATAAAATAGTCGTAATATATTTACACAGAATAAAACAATACGATCCGCGTGTCTGTACATTGAATACACAGTGTTTACCCAAAATTGGGAGACCGTGGCGATAAATTACAAAAACAAAACAGGACACAAAAAGGTGAATTAGGCTGAATTAGGCTAGGAGCTACATATAAGCTCTGCGGCTTTTTTTCCTCGAATTCTAATATTGTTTAAAATGTCATACATATATTATAGTTTGCATTTAAATAATTAATATCCCTAATCCCCATTGGTTTCGTAAATAAACCAAAAAAATAGTAGTAATAGCTAGGATCTGAAATACTACGTACCTATATTTTTGTAAAATAATAATTACGTGTTAATATGAAATGTTGTTTCTCAAAAATAGATATATTTTTTTATTCTATTCGAGAAGGGTTCTATTGCACGAACTTTATTTTCTACAATAACAATGCACTAATCCATCCCTTTCCAGTGGCCACTTACAATCGAATTATAAATAGAGTAGCGCATCTACGATCGTAGACGTGCTACGTTCTCGTAGTTGCGCTACGTCTGCTACGTGAAATCCTACTAATGTTATAAATGTAAAAGTGTGGATGTTTGTATGTTTGTTACTCAATCACGCAAAAACGGCTGAACAGATTTGGATGGAATTTGCCATGCACGTTGTCAGGGGTACAGAGAATGACATAGGGTACTTTTTATCCCGGAATTCCCGCGGGAACTCTGAAATTACGGCGGGTGAAACCGCGGGGCACAGCTAGTATAATATAATATAATTTTATTTGACCTAGTTTTGTTTTAAAACTTTGCAGTCAAGGCTGAAATAAAAATGTATTATTTACCTATATGTTATGTAAAAATGAATCCCTATTTCCCTTGGTCACGGCATCGCGCGTCCAGCCCAATTTGAAAGAATCACGCTCAAAAACTCAAGCGGGTGAATCTCCGAAACGGTTGGACTGATTTTGAGGGAACTTTCACTGCTAAATTATCTGATGTTATGACAAGTAAATTAGGCTAGTTTGGAGTTACTGCGGGAATTCCGAAATTCACTCGGGTAACACCGCAGAGCACAGCTAGTTATTTATAAAATTACAGTACTTTTCGGAACGATAGCTTGAAAAGTAAGTTATTTACTGTATAAATCTGAGTTACTGGATTGAGAAGACAAAAAATACTGAAGTATTTTAAGCTTTTCATCCTTGAGTTTAATTTTTTTTTGCTGTGGAGATATATTTGTGGAAGCCCCATGAAATATGCAAAACTCGGAAAATTACTTAAGTTAGAAAAAAATATGTATGAGTACGGGTACGGTACAAAAACTCCCCTCGTAAAAATGGAAAATGAGATGTAACTTAATTAGTTAAATGCTAATTAACATTCATTTATTAAACTTGTCTGATTGCGGCAGTTTTGTTTTAAAAATCTATACTTAACTAAGTAATCATTAAAGTCGACTCTGAGTACGGCCGTTAGTGTCTTTATAAACTTGAGATATCTACAGGATAATATATATGTAATTATATATATACACACATCAAAAGTGTCTAGGGATCAAGCATTTTTATGCGGATTTCTTGAGATTGAGATGTGGCTTTGTAATAAATTTATGATTTTATAAATTTATATGGATCCTTTTTGGTGCATTACATAATTTGAATCAGGAACTGTCAATCAAATTCGAGTAAAAGATGAAAATCAGCTGTCAATATTTTCCCTATAAAAACATACAACGCATTGAAGACATTATTAGTGCTACTGTTTCCCTACTACTGATTAAAACCAACGTTATTATGGAGCGGCGACGTCATTTAAGCAGGGAAGAAATGCTCAGAGCCGTGGGAATGATAGAAGCTGGTTCCCGGCAACGTACTGTGGCTTTAGCTCTGAATACAAGTCAGATTGTTATCAGTCGACTTTGGACTCGTTACCGAAGCACTGGTACCGTGGCTGAGCGCCATGGAGGACGGTATCGCTGCACCACACGGAGACAAGACCGATACATTCAAATCTTAACTCGAAGAGCTCCAACAATAACCGCCATGATGTTAGCCGTGAGGCTTCATCACTCTTCAGGGAACTTAATTAGCGACCAAACACTCAGAAACCGCTTGCATGAAGTGAACCTTCATTCCCGAAGACCGCTACGGGTACCACCTATAGCAATGCACAATCGTAGGATTCGATATCAATGGGCTCTTGAACACAGAAATTGGGCAGAAGAACAATGGCGTTTCGTGTGCTTTTCTGATGAGTCTCGTTTTGGTATGAGACCGGATACAAGACGTATACGACACTGGAGAACCCCTGGACGCCAACAGCGATTAAAATCCTGCCAGGAAGTCCATCCTTATAGTGGTGGAACCATCATGGTATGGGCGGGTATTTGGATCGGCGGAAGAACTGAGTTGATTAGGATCAGAGGCAACCTCAACGCTCAAATTTATGCTGAGACGATTGTATCAGACGTCATCGTTCCTCTACAAGTGCAAATCGGTCCCTTATTTCAGTTAATGCATGATAATGCACGACCGCACACCGCAAGAGTTGTAAGACAGACTCTCGCCGCAGCTAACATCAATGTCCTGCCCTGGCCTGCTCAGTCGCCAGACTTGAACCCGATTGAGCATGCATGGGATATGCTACAGAGAAGAGCTCTGCCGAATATGGAGGGTATCCAGTCGCAAGAAGACCTTTTTTTGTTGTTGCAACGAACATGGGCGGCCATTCCACAGCGTGATTTGGATGAACTCATTTTGAGTATGTCAAACCGATGTTCTTGTGTTGTTAGTGTTCGCGGTAGAAACACGGATTATTAATTGTTTAAGTTACCCAATAAAATTTTAAAGAAAACTGTTATTTCAGTCTTTTTTTCGAACTTTAATGTTAGTGGTTCAAATGTCAAAAATCCCTTTATTAGGAAAATGGCAAATTTCTTTATTAATGCAAAGGTGACTTGGTTTATCGTTACTGTGACAAACGAAAACACTTTATTTGATGAATCCTTAAAGAAAATTTTAATTAATATCAATCAGGAGAAAAGTTATTGCAAAAATATATGTTGATCCCTAGACACTTTTGATGTGTGTAGTTTGGTAATTGGTACATAGCACATTTGCTTGGTTGGCATTTAATGAGATGTAACTTAATTAGTTAAATGCCAATTAACATTAATTTATTTAACTTGTCTGATTGCGGCAGTTTTGTTTTAAAAATCTATACTTAACTAAGTAATCATTAAAGTCGACTCTGAGTGCGGCGGTAAGGATATGTTCCAATAAATACTGATATCACTGGCCCAGTGCTCGCAGTGACGAGAAATTTGTTCCGATATAACTTTTAGTATACTGCCACAGTATCTGTAGTAGGCGGTGTGACGTCATAATCATCGCCATTATTGACTGTGAGCAGTGGCACTTTCGAGTTAAGGCGCTCTCAGTGATTTGATCACGTGGTCAACCTCGGACCAATGATTGGTCAACCGCGCAGAGTGGTCGACAGCGTGACATGACAATGACATGGATGAAAGTATACTGGACTGCGTTCAGTTTTGAACAGTAACTAGTATAGCTCAGTACAGCTAACTTTATAAGAACGGCTTCGCAGTATACTGAATTGACCTAACAGTGCTCGCAGTGTATTTCAGAACATACCTTAAAGACTGGAGAGCGAAACCGCGTTCATAACCTCTTGATTTTAGTGGAAAAACGCGATAACGGCTGCGTCAACCCAGCCAAATAAATATGGTAGAGTGTATTAATTAACATACGAATCATAGCAACTGTTTCCATTTGAAAGAGAGAAGAAAGAAATAATTTTTTTAAGCAAAATTTGCTTAAGAAAACAAGAATAACGATGAACTGAAATTAATTATCATAATAAGATAACTGTCAGAGACATACTAGATATCAAGAGCGTTGAATGCTATGAATTATTCCATGGTACTTGATGAGGCTACTTCCATCAATATGCAAAATGATCGATCAGTGGAATGGATAGACCTGATACATTCGACTGTACATCCCTACCCAAATAGGTAGGTACACATATCCGCGCAGAATGCATTAGCAAATTAATTAAACACATACACACAGACTGAAATTTAGTCCTTTTACAACCGTGAACTCTGCCCATCAGTCTGCTAACATTTAATATTAATATTATTATTGTTAGAACAACGTACATTTAACGTTATTATATGATAATAATGTTATCTGTACATATTATGGTAGATATTTGAATACGTAACGTACACTTAACTACTTGATTTCATTAGTCCAAGATTTAAATCTGGCTGTTCCAGACAGCAGAGTCATTACAGTTCATCCAAACCACAGAGAATAGTATATTTCATTACAAGTGCGGAAAGCCTGTCATTGCAAAGAGTTCCGACAAATGTCTACCCGAGTCGAGGCGCAGCCGAAGGTGAGGGTTGACAGTCGGAACTCTTTGCAATGACAGTTCCGCACGTGTACTGAACAAATATTTTTAATACAGTTGCGAAAAAATTAAGCAATTTAATAAAATATCAAAAACACAACAAACTCAACTAAGTTCCAACTGTGATCAAGAGATGGCGCTAGTCGTATTAGTAATGCGAAACCTACGTTTCGCAATGCAAAAAGTGTGTCAAAGCCGTGTCGCCATTTTTGACAGTTGGCAAAGAGAACGCACGAGTTCGGGAAAGGTAAACAAAAAGCTCCAGTATGTAATAGCCCACATCCCGAACGCTAAACGTCCCTGCAATACGCCACTTTTTGAGCAACTGTATTAAAAAATAATATATGTACAATAATATTATCTAGAGACTAGAGAGTCCATGTGAGCGGAAAAGGCGCGTCACGTCACAAGTTTAAAAAAACCTCCTTCGCTGGCAGTCCAATTTCCAAATATATTTTCCACAATATTTCTTAAACTGTGAATTTTGAAAACGGTCACTAATTGTAAGTGAACACGTAACCCAATGATGTTTAATATATTTCGTTACGTTAATGAACGATTTGTGCACGATGAATAGGTACAGTTTTGTGTATATGAAAATCTCCCGACGACACAGGTTCTCCTTTTTCTTCATACCAAGCTAAGTTGACGCCTCTCCTATCTACCTACTCTGTGATTCAAACACCCAATATCAAACATTCTCATTTACAATACACTTCACAATACCTATTTACACGTCACGTACGTAGCGCGCATTCGAAAAGCATCTGCGATATTAAAATGTAAACTTAGTATTAAATTCTATTTTCGCTAACACTAGTGAAAAGTTCACGCCACGACGGTGGCAGAGCTTATTTGCTTGGCAACAAGGAAATGTGGGAAAATTCCGTAAGCGTAAAGTGGAAATTTTTCTAAAGAGCGTTTCCGTTGTAAAATCAGTGTTCTGAAAGCTCTAACTTTGCATTGTTAGTCTGCGACAATAGAAAACCTAATCGTGTTTCCGCTCGGTCGCCCAAAAACATAAGGCTGGCACAATACTTTTCCAAGAGTCGCCACTTAGTAAAAAAAAGGGCGAACAATTATGACGGGCTGTGTGGAATTTTTTTTTTTATTAGAAAAAGATCGGTAATTTTTCCCCTCACAATTTACGCACTAGGTGCATAAAATGAGATTAACCGCCGCACTCAGAGTCAACTTTAATGATTACTTAGTTAAGTATAGATTTTTAAAACAAAACTGCCGCAATCAGACAAGTTGAATAAATTAATGTTAATTGGCATTTAACTAATTAAGTTACATCTCATTAAATGTCAATTAACATTAATTTACTGAACGTCTCTGATTGCAGCAGTTTTGTTTTAAAAATCTATACTTAACTAAGTAATCATTAAAGTCGACTCTGAGTGCGGCGGTAAGTGATACAATGTAATGATAGGCAGTATAAATATTAATAAATAGGCATGATGACGGAGTATAAAATCAAAATTCTGTGTAGTCCCTCAGTTGGATAATAAAAAAATAAATAATAGATACCTACCTACCTATGTGTGTTTTTGCTTTTCAAATTATTGAAAAAATAGGGAGGTCGTGATATCATAACTAAGCCTAAAGTATACTTAGGCATGACGTCACACGGAATTTCTACTTAATGTGTCGCCGTTATTTTTTGATTAGGTACCTAAGTAAAAAAAGGAAAAATCCGTCTTCAATATTTTTTAATAATCTACAAGACGCTCTAAAAATTAAAATGTAGCCATCTAGCCCATCCTAGCAATATTTAAGTGAGATTTTTCAAAACAATATACAATGCTTATAGTGCCAAATAATAAGTTTTAGATTATAAACTTAGACCAAAAGGATAGACCATATGCGAATTGGACGTAATACGCCTATGTAAAAGCCCTTATATTAGTGTGAACTAACAAAGATAATGACAGAGATTCCAAATGATTATTTAAAAAAACGAGTAAGTGGTTTTTCTCTAGTTCACATTTAAAAATAAAATTTATTGCAGGATACTGCATGGTTGTATCTATTATTATATTTTCTGAATTATTGCAGAAGGTACATACGTGTCGTATTTATATAACCTATATATTGTCTTAGCCGTATTTTAGTAAATTCTGCGAAATGATTTAATTGTTGTAATTTTTATAACATTAGATTTATTATAGGTATACCAGTCTCGTAGCTTAATTGGAACTTTATCTGTTGTTTGTGTCTTATACATTTTCTCTTTGTTATACAATACTAACTAAAACTAGCTGGTAAGCTAGCTAGGTACTTAGTTTCTATACGTATTTTGATATAGAATAACATACAATACATAACACAACCTCACCTACCTGTGTGAGCTGATAGTACATGGTATCCCGTTAAGTTTACACAGAAAATACAATCCAGCGAAAGTCCTCGCTACCTCTGTATTTAATTACGCCAAGTATAATACACAATTACACGTACAAATGAAGACAATTGTTGCCGGTGACCCGCTTCACAAAGACAGTTGGGTCAGGCTCAAATGTACCCCTGATTTATTGCGAGCCGTGGAAGGAAGTATACGTAATTATACCCAATTGTTTCCAAGATTAACGATGACAACAAATTTTACACTTAATCCTTGTTATGTTTGACGCAATGTAAAACTATAGACGTGTTATAATATATATAAATCACGTGTCACGTTGTTTGTCCGCGATGGACTCCGAAACTACTGAACGGATTTTGATAAAATTTTGTATCCATTTATAATGTGGTCCAACTTAAAAGATAGGATAGTTTTTATCCCGGAATTCCCGCGGGAACTCCGAAATTACCGCGGATGGAATCGCGGGGGACTGCTAGTGTAATATTATAATTTTCGTGTAGGTACTCGCCCATTCAATACGAGTACTTTGTACACTAAATTAATTTTGTTCTCATTATAATTGAACTGTTATTCAATATTTAAACATTACTTTTATAAAATTTAATTAAAAGTTGAACTCCCAAATTACACACATTAAATTAAAATTTATTACGTTTATTGAATTTTAAAACGATAACAAGTTGGCTTGCGCAGGCTAAGGCCCTTCGTCCACGCGTCGACTCGCTTTCGCTGCGATTGATACGCGACTGAAACTTTAATTTGCGTATGCTACGTGTTCTTGACCTACACTCGTCCACGCGTCGACTCGACTCGGACTCTACCAAAGAGTTTTACTTTGATTATGTTCCGAAATGCACCGCGAGCACTGTAAGGTATGACGTCAGTTCAGTATATTGCGAAGCCGTTCCAACAAAGTTAGCTATACTGAGGTATACTGGTTACTGTTTAAAACGGAACGCAGTTGACCAGTCATTGATTTGAAGTTGACCGCGTGATCAAACCACTAAGAGCATCTTAATTCGATACCGCCTACTGCGGATACGCGGCAGTATACTAAAAATTATATCGGAACGAATTTCTGGTAACTGCGAAGAGTGGGCCAGTACTATTAGTATATAACGGAACGATTCGTATGATACTGAGACTAGCAAACCAAGTCGCGCGCAACTGGTATCCGATGCGTCGCGTCGAGAGCGCGTCGCGTCGACGCATGTACGAAGGTTGTCGAAAATGTATGGCGGAGACTTCAGAGCGACGCGTATGATACCCGTATCGTACTACTCGAGTCGCGAGCGAGTCGACGCGTGGACGAAGGGCCTTAGGCATCAAAGAGCTCAATGCGATAGCATATTTTACTGAGAATATTTCCCAAATTTTTAATAAACAGAGCTTGCAGAGTAAAATGAACCATTTCGATTAATTTATACTCAATTACTTACAGTATTTCAGTTGGTTATCTCGTGTCAAAAAGAGTTTATGTCAGAATTTAATCCTTACTAATATTATAAAATAATGCAAAAGTGAGTTTGTTTGTTTGTTTGTTACGCTTTCACGCCTTAACGGCTCAACCGATCATCATGAAATTTTGCATGCACGTTGTCAGGGGTACAGAGAAGGACATAGGGTACTTTTACTACCTACAGATTGTGCCATTTCTCAATTACGATAGAGATAAAAAATACGTTAAAAAGATAAAAAAGAAAAAATACGTTTCCAATATTTTTTATTAATCTACATGACGAGCTAAAAAGCCAAGCTAGAGCAATAAGGTACTCACGGAAACTAAAACTACGCCGCTCATTAGTAGTGTAACAGGCAATTACTTGAAGGCCGACACGTATATTCCATGTGCGTATCGTAATACACTGCCCACAATTAGACCATTTGTACGTGGCTACATTAACGAAACGGTAATCGATTTTTATTTTATTTTACATATTATTTTAGTTTAAGTAGGAAACTTATAAGGATTCATAAAATGAAACGGTTATACATAAAGTACATAACTACATATATATAATAATAATTAATCCTTTCCTTACTATTATAAATGCGAAAGTGAGTTTGTTTGTTTGTTACGCGTTCACGCTTACGGCTCAACTTTTGCATAATTATGCATACACGTTTTCCGGGGTAGGTAAAGAAAAGGACATAGGGTAGGTACTCTTATCCCGGAATTCCCACGGGAACTCCGAAATGAAAGCGGATGAAACCACATTAAAATTTGCATCCTAAACACACTGAGAGAAAAATACCAGGGCTTGTTCGGGAAAGTTCGCGATCGAAAAGTTCTCCACCGAAGATCGGTCTTCGGTATTTATGCTACCGTTGTTCGGTCGGGCACCATATTCGGTCAGTAAATTCTTCTGTAGATTGCCTTCTGTAGTTTATTGACACCGCGTGGGGTCGGTCACTGTGCCTGTTGGTCACTGATAATGTGTCGGCAAAACATCTTTCGGGTAACCGAAGAGTTTTCGGTCACCCTCCAGGGCAGCCGAAATCTCGATATGACGGACTAAACGTTAAAATTTTGTCAACTAGCCTATTGTTTTACATAGATCTGAAAAACAAAAAATACAAGACTAGAATTGATCTCTTGCTGTCTGGATAAGAAAATAAAACTCTACAGCTGGATTATGGTGACCTTGTTTTAAAATTTATTTATTTCTAAGAAATGTACATCCTTTATTAGTTAGTCACAAAAACGGAGTGGGTTTATTTCTTGTCACGTCTGGCATTACGTAATACACCTACTGTTACAATATGTATTATACTAACAAAAAAGGCATTAAGTCTATGTCGCTATGAGTAGGTATGTTAGCGGCAGGGTTGCCACACGTGCTATAATATCGTACATATTTCAGTCAATTGTACTATATATTATAGAAAAATAATATAGTACGAAAAATACTATATTTTCATCCCTAATTCAACTGTCAACAAAGCGTGTTATATTAACTGTGGTTGGTCTGGAACACACCTGGATGGGGAATTTCAAAACGAAACGCATTCTCGCCAACAAAACGTCAACTATAAAACTGGCAATAATTTGTTAGAGAATGCTGCACGATACATAATAATTAAATATCGGTACTTTTTTCCCCGTGCATTTCCCAAAAGTCCAAAATCTTTGCGGGTTTTTTCGGAAAAATACTATATTTTTCTTTTTAAATGATCGCAACCCTTGTTACCGGTTAGAGTATTGTTTATAGAAAGTAAATTCATAGCAGGCAGGTATACTGTTACATTCTGGGGGCGGGAACATAAACAAATGCTTCTTAATGCTTCTCTTCTCTCTGTAGAATGTGTAATTGAGCTTGCCTGTGTACAATTAGAGCAATTCATTGTTGTTTGTGTATATAGACCTCCTTCTGGCGATTACACTTATTTTTCAGAAATTATGGATGTTGTTTTATGCAAGTTAAGTAATACTGGTAAGAAGTTATTTGTATGTGGAGATTTTAATATTAACATTCTAGAAAAAACATCCTTGTCTTGTAATATTCTAAATTTATTCAAATCTCACAATCTTTTAAATTTATTTATGGAGCCTACTAGGATATGCACTACTACGTCAACCTGTTTGGATAATATTTATAGTGATGTAGTTCCCAAACACAAGAATATTATTAACAAATTAGACTCTGACCACTCTGGTCAGTTAATAAATTTTGAAATAATAAAAAACCATGAAACTAAAAGGAAAATTAATTATGTGCCGGTAACTACTGATCGCTTGGAGCGAATGCGGGTAGAACTGATTAATAACTTATCTTTTACACAGTCAAACTCAGATCCTAATTCCTTATATAATTCTTTCTTTCAAACGTTTCATCATCATTATAACTCAATATTTAGTTCCAAGGTGATCACAGTTACCAACAGTCCAGCCTTTAGCGAATGGGCAACAGTAGGAATACACAAAAGTAGGCAAGTGTTATATGGGTTATACTATGAAAGGCAGTTCAATCATAGTGAAGAGTTTAAAGAGTATGTAAAATCATATTCAAAAATTTTCAAATCAGTTTGCATGTTATGTAAGTCCCATTTTATTAGTTCAAAGATCAAAAATAGTAATGATAAAATTAAAGCCACATGGAAAGTAATTAATGAAGAAACTGGTAAAGCTAAATTTGGTGACACTAACTTTAAGCTATGTGTTAATGGTAAAATCATTCAGTCAGATTTGGAAGTCGCGAATGAGTTTGAAAGCTTCTTCGCTAAAATACCCGTTTCTTTAACCAGCACTTTAGGCTCTTCCACCCCCGTTGCAGAGTCACTTCTTAAGGAAAATGTTCCAGAATGTTCTAATGAATTCAGTTTTAGCCATGTAAGTGTATATGATATCTTCAAGGTGTTTAAGACAATAAATCTTAAAAAAACAGCTGATCTGTGGGGGATTTCTGTTACTATTATAAGTTCATTAATTGATATTATTGCACTAGATTTAGTTGATATATTTAATAAATGTATAGACTGTGGTGTGTTTCCTGACCAAATGAAATATAGTAAAATAACACCTTTGTTTAAAACAGGTAGTACAACAGACCCTACTAACTTTAGACCAATTTCAGTACTACCCACATTTAGTAAAATATTTGAAAAGCTTATACTTAGCCAACTACTCGCATACTTTAATAAAAACGACTTGCTGCATCATAAACAGTTCGGTTTTACTCGTGGTCGCTCTACAACTGATGCAGGAATTAAATTAATTGAAAATATTTTTGAGGCCTGGGAGGAGTCACGTGATGCTTATGGAGTGTTTTGTGATTTATCCAAGGCCTTTGATTGTGTTGAGCATATAACTTTGGTCAGGAAACTACACTATTACGGAATACGAGGTGTAGCTTTGGATCTTCTTACTTCGTACTTGAGTGATAGGATCCAAAGGGTTGATGTCAACGGAAAACGATCACATGGTTCTGCCGTGGTAATGGGAGTACCCCAAGGATCTATATTAGGACCATTCCTGTTCCTTGTTTATATAAATGACTTACCTTATCTAGTGAGGGACAACCATGAGATAGTATTGTTTGCAGATGATACATCTTTAGTGTTTAAGGTTAATAGACAGCAATCGGCTGTAGACGATGTGAACAATGCTCTCTCTAAAATAGTACACTGGTTTAATGCTAATAACTTATTACTAAACCGTGATAAAACCAAATGTATAAGATTTGTGACCAAAAATGTTAAACAAGTAAAAACCAGATTACTGATTAATAATGAGGATTTGGAAATGGTCGATGAAACTGTCTTTCTAGGTATAACATTAGATGCAAAATTACAATGGGGCCCACATATAAAAAAGTTATCAGGTAGATTAAGCTCGGCGGCTTATGCTGTCAAGAAAATCCGTCAACTTACTGATATTAATACCGCGCGTTTAGTTTATTTTAGTTATTTCCACAGCATTATGTCATACGGCATACTGCTGTGGGGTAGTGCCGCGGATATCGATTCTGTATTCGTGTTGCAGAAACGAGCCATTCGCGCAATCTATAAGTTGGGCCCTCGGGATTCACTGAGAACTAAATTCAGCGAGTTTAAAATAATGACTGTACATTCTCAGTATATATACGAGAATTTATTATATGTTCACAAAAATTTAGGCAACTTTAAGAAAAACAGTGATCTACATAATCTTAACTTAAGAAATAAAGATAAACTCGTTGTGCCTAAGACTAGGCTCCATAAAATTTCTAAGTCATTTAAAGGACAATGTATACGCTTTTACAACAAACTCCCAAACGATGTAATTAATTTGTCAATTAATAAATTCAAGACGCTTATTAAACACAGATTATGCGATAAAGCATATTATAGTGTAGTAGACTATTTAAATGATACAGACGTTTGGGAATGAATTGCTCTATCCAATTACAATTTTTTGTTCTCCTAGTTTATAAGTAAGATCATTTAAAGACAGCCCTGCTGAGTTTCTTGTCAGTTCTTCTCAGCAGAGGACGTATTCCGAACTGACGGTAATTTATAGTTTTAAGAACCTGCTGACGATTACAAGTGATTGTAACCGATCCTAAGTAATAAAGAGCTTTTGAATTTTGAATTTTTGAATTTTATATAAAACACCTTTTCCGATTTAATATATTTATTCAAATTCAAAAATTCGTTTTACTTGGGGTCGGTTGGCCCTTCTAATTTCATAGGGAAACCATGTAGCTAGATATTATATATCTAAGCTTCCATTTACAATTGTCTAAGATTCTATCTAGATATGAAATCTCATTAATATTCAAAAATTTGTATATTTCTAATAAATGTATTTCGAAACGATGTGAAAAACACAATCCCAAACGCTCCAGGTGCAAAAATATAATTTTATATTCTTAATAATAATAATAATAATAATAATCCACATCACAACACACAGATCTACTTGATCCCACAGTAAGCTATAATTAGCTTGTGACGTGGAAACCAAGCAAACGTGGTATATACTACATAGAATTACTTATATATTATACTATAGATATATAAACACACCCAGACTGGAAAATGGAACCCTGTGTTCATCACACCAAGTCCACCCCCACCGGGAATCGAACCCGGAACCCCTTGATTAGCGGGTAGGCATGGTGACCTCTGCGCCAAACGGGTCGTCAAATTCTTTATGCCAAAATAAACTTTGTAAATGTATTAGTTTATTAAATACGAGGGAATAGTATATTTCATTACAAGTGCGGAAAGCCTGTCATTGCAAAGAGTTCCGACATATGTCTACCCGAGCCGAGGCGCAGCCGAAGGTGAGGGTTGACAGTCGGAACTCTTTGCAATGACGGTTCCGCACGTGTACTGAACAACTATTTTTAATACAGTTGCGAAAAAATTAAGCAATTTAATAAAATATCAAAAACACAATAAACTCAACTAAGTTCCAACTGTGATCAAGAGATGGCGCTAGTCGTATTAGTAATGCGAAACCTACGTTTCGCAATGCAAAAAGTGTGTCAAAGTCGTGTCGCCATTTTTGACAGTTGGCAAAGAGAACGCACGAGTTCGGAAAAGGTAAAGAAAAAGCTCGAATATGTAATAGCCCACTTCCCGAACGCTATACGTCCCTACAATATGCCACTTTTTGAGCAACTGTATTAAAAAAGCAATTTACGTATTAAGTGGCGCCTTATCTCAACGCGACGCGTTATGGTCATAGTGAATAAGGAACCAGTACTATGATAGTTGGACTTGGTTGGAATACTACGCAAGTGGTGCCGCAGTCAACACCTAATGTTCAGATATAGTTGTATTTAACGGAACGAGGCCAAATGAAACGATAATGAATAGGTACTAATACAATTCTTTTTTTCCAACGCCCCCGTTCATTTCGTCCGAGCTTTTTGCTACTCGACATGTAACTTTCAGGGACGTCGTTTGTCCGACAGACTGAATGCTAAATTGGTTATTTACTCAACTAAGCCTAATTTACTGGAGTGAATACCCAGGCATTTCATTTCGAGGTAAACAAAATGATACCATCTATTCACTTTATACGTTTCTAGAGTGGCCAATTTGAATAATAAAATGTTATTTGGGGTGGATTTCCAAATTTTGCTATGAGGGGATTTGGTTTATCTTAATATTCTTTTAAATAAGACAATTCTGGCCCTTTTGCTTGTTCCATATTCCATTCATATATTTTCAAAGTAGGTATACCTAGCTGTGCTCACGACTTTGTTCGTGTCGCGTTAAATTTTCACACATTTTTTATCGATTGAAAAATGCGCAATATGAATATTCCAAGGCTAACCTACAATCATTGTGCGTTTTATAAATATTATATACATAGTTTTTGAGCGAAATGGTTTCCAATTGACAGATGGATTTCCGATTGACAGATGGAAAACACCAATATAATTCGACGTTTGATCTTGTTCAAGAATCGAATTTACTAACGAAAAAAACAAACACCATACCCAGAAAATTCGAGAATCATCTGTTTTATTTATTTGCATCTACTATTTTTTTGATAGTTCTGGCATGTAATAACTTTTATGTGCGAAAGTTCATCTTCATCAGTGTGTGCCTCATTCCTGATACACCTTTCTTATAGCTTTATTTAGGGTTTCGTAGCTTAATGACAAAAAAAAACCAGAACTAATATATTTACGATTCATACACACTGCGTTCACGTCACGTTAAAGAACTGTGATTGTGATTGATTTCATCTCCCTGCAATACCCAGGAATCAAATCTGGGTCCTCTTGATTTGCAGAGGGGCATATTGACTACTTTGTACGAATAAGGTCATTGTTTTATCAGGATAAGAATATTTTAGATTGGTCCAAAATAGTCCTTAATATACGTGGTTTATTAATTATTGCTAATTTGACCAACATCTACTACGGCCGCAGCATATTATGCTGAGTGGAGTCCCTTTTACTAAGGCATAAGCATATACTTTTACTTATGTTTGTTTGTTTTTTACTAAATAAAGTTTATCTTATTCTTATCTTATCTACATAAAAATAACTGCCGAAATATTTAAATTTAACTACATTTTATATGTAAATAAATACTAACTACTTTACTCAAACCTACAGATACAAACATCTATACAATTACAAACATTCAGACTTCTTAAATTATGTCCACAGTATTGATCCGTCAATTATACATATCGGATAATGTTTGCTTACTGTTACAATCGAATGGCCTAATAATGTATTTAGAGATAATCTTAAGCTATGAGTAGCTTAATTTCACTATTATAATATTTATTTAGTCGATACGTTGTCGACCACTCCCAGAAAATCTTTACAAATAAAAATGAATGTTTGTATGTTTGTCTTCTATGCGTTTATAAACCATTGGTCCGATTGTGATGAAACTTTGGCGAGTTGTTCTGCCTGCGTCCGCAAAAGTTTCTGATATTTTGAGATCCTGCGGGAATTCCGAAAGTCATGCGGGTGAAACCACGGGGCACAGCTAGTCTTTTATAATTCACTATTTTTAAATTGTTTCTCAAACGTGATCGAAAACTTTTTATTTTATTTTTATTTTATTTTCATTTATTTAGGACAACAACAGCTACAAGAACATATATCTATTTTAGATTTCAAGATTACACTATTTGCCAATAATAGTTACCCTTATATAGAGAACAGAATGTAGCAGTAAGTACTTTTCTCATAAGAAGGCTCGAAGTCACTGTAGGTGCAATAGAGAGCGTTAGTAACACTCACAACCATTATGCAGATTTTTTTTATTGTGAATAAACTAGGCGTTTAACCACACCTCACCTGATGCTAAGTGAGTGTGGTCAATAGTAAACCTAGCTTGTAATGGGAACTGGCTTTCAAGTGAGGCTGCCGGAACACACCGTTAGGTGCTTGGCGACAGATTTTCAACGTGAAGGTGGTAGCTAGCCAGCTGGGCACTAGAAAGTGCCCTATCACCATGCTATGGTTTCCTCACGATGTTTTCCTTCACCGACAGCCCAAGCTTATTGTTAGGGTTTAAACCTACGCCTTGCGGCGTTTAATCCTACCGTGAGAGAAAAATAGGGTCTTTTTCGGTAAAGTTCGCGACTGAAAAGTTCCCCACCGAAGTTTGGTCAACAGTATTTCTGCTACCGGAGCTCGGTCGGGCACCATATTTGGTCACCCGTAGTTTGCACATTATTGACATCCTGCGGGTTTGGCCACTGTGCCTGCTGGTTACTGATATTGTGTCACCAACATATCTTTCGGGCAACGAAGGGCGACCGAAATCTCTTCGGTCTGATTGATTTCTCTCCGTGCAACGCAGTCGCACCAACCACTGATAATAATCATGGCTCTAAAAGTTTATGCGCTTTCATGTGTAAGTCTATGCGCTTTCCGTTTCTGCTCACCTTCTTTTAAATTTGTATATACGTTTCTACATGGTGCTTCTACAAAATAGTCAAAAAGGTGCTGAACGCGTGTCTAAAAGAATTCTATAATAATTTTCTATAGTTTATTAGACACGCTGTTAACGCCTGTCAAACTTTTTTGTAGTAGCAGCGATAGTGTCTGTTAGCGAGAGAATTTATTGTTGAGCTTGAAAAACGGTTCTTTGATAAACGTGGATTTAATTTATAATACTGATGAACTACCCCACATATTTGTAGTTGTCTTCTAAACCCCTACAGAGATCGAATCAGAAATGAGAAAATCCGTAGGAAGACTAACAGACACCCGAAGAATTACAAAACTGTAGTGGTAGTGGGCAAGGCATATTACTCGTACAAGTCGATGACCGGCAAAAGATTGATCGACGAACACATACGAGTAAATATAAAAAAAATAATAATAGACTACTTGATCTTCTTTTTGAAGTCCATGAAGAACCGCACAATTATCATTTTGTCGTTTGGTAGAGGTTCACCTTTACTGTTTTTTTTTTTCTTCACATTATTGTCAACTATATATAAAGAATAATTGTTTAGGTAATACGCGTACTATTTGGGCTTAGTAAACAATCTTTTATATAGTATCGTTTATCAAATTGGGCCGCGCCAATATAAACGTTGAGCCAGAATTATTGCGGTCATTCATAGCTAATGGCCTGGCACGGACGAATTTAGTGAATTTCTTTTTTTTTGCAATTTTCGGGAGTGGGAATTAGGCACCTAATAATATACCTAACCAAAAAGCATCTTTTCATAGATAAGTTTGTTTTTTTTATGGTCTCAGTCATATTTTAACATCGATCAGGGAAGGCCACATAACTATGGTACAACTAAAAGATCTTCGCGGTTTCACTCGTATCGGTTTTGGAGTTCCCGCGGGAACTTATGTCCTTTTCTGTACCAATGAAAATGGGTATGCAAATTTCAAAAACTTTAGAGATTTCTTTCGCAATAATAATCAGTGATAGACTGGTTTTTGTATTTCAAAATGAAACTCTAATCCTTATTATATAATATTAGGAATGCGAAAGTCTGTCTGTCTGTCTGTATGTTATGCTTTCACGAATTAACGACTCAACCGATCGTCATTAAATTTTGCATATACGTTGTCAGTGGTATTTTTTATCTTGGAATTCCTGCGGGAACTTCGAAATTAACGCGGTTAACACAGCGAAGAACAGCTAGTTTAAATTCGACGGGATCAAAGCAAACATGCTTGGTTTCGAAGATGCGTAATTTAATTAATAATAAATAATTAACTTATAAAGAGAGACAATAATTTATTAATATCTATAAGCTAAAATATAAATTTTAATTTATTTTCAATGTAAAAAAATAAGTAGGGTTTTATGCAAATTTCAAAATCAGCTAAGAAATGAAGATACATTTTCAAGATATATCTAAGAGTCCCTTTTCTAAATAATACCTAAATATCTAGAAATAATAATAATTTCATTATTTTCTTATAAAAATCAATTAATAAATTCATAAAATTGTCGTGAGCTACGAAAATAAAAATTGTAATATCATAATCTACTAGTGACTTACCGAAAAGCTAAATGGCAGGCCATAAACAAAAACGACACCATAAAAAGTCCCGTTCCACCACAGACAATGTTCTGTATTTGAATTTGTACTACGTAAGTTGGAACCGCTGAAGTAACTTCGTCATGCGCTGTCCGCTTACAGACGTGCGCCTCCCTTGAAAATCGAGACCCTACTGAATTTTCAGTTCCTCACTAAGCAGTAAGCACCTATGTTGGACCATGAGTGGTCCGCAGTAGGATTTAAATTCATGCGCAAAAGTGATATCGTTGCTTCCAATTGTTCATTACCGTTTTATTACTACATACGAAATTCGTTTAGAAGTCGAAGGGGTTAATGGATTGTGAACCAACGAATTTAACAAATATAATGGTGATTTCAGTGAAATTTTTGATATAGTTAAGCTTTCCTTTGTTGCTTCGTAATGAATAGAGCTTGTTTGTAGGGTTTTATCATCTTTAGCCTTACTCTGTTTGCTGTTTCTATTTTTGTACTAGTAGTAGACGTCGGCAACAAATATAATATAGGTAGGTACATAACTATAACAACGGAAACAAAACACTTCCACGATTTCCTATAATTTCACAAATTTCTAAAGGATTCGTGGGCGGATATGTTACGCTGTGGTTACGGTTAAAATAACTTTTTAGTTATAACGTATTTTTCCTAGTACCTACTTACCTACCTACCCAGAGACTTAGTTTTTGCTAATCTGCCGCTATGACAGTTTTTCTTGGTAAATATTTTCGTACAAGAACCTAATAAAAAATCCGCCATCGAAACTAGCCCCGAAAACCTGGTTTCGATATTGGCTAGTCTATATTTGTGTGTGTAAAAATTGGCATCAATTTTGCTATTTATCAGAGTTGTGTGTAGTGACTTGTCAAGTTGTATTAGAAAGTAGTCCGGTGACAAACCCGGTTATAACTTATAACTAGACCCGAAAGTGACTCGAGACCAGGCACTCATCAATATTCTCAAAAAACTTTTACACTCATAAAACTTCTTGGACAGGTTGACAGTTGATGGGTATGCCAATAGGGAGAGGAGAAGTAGATAGATAGTCAATAGACGATTTTATTTGATGCCCTTATGCCTCATTTTGTGGCAGGTATAGAGACGACATCTCAAACAGTCAAAAATTAGCAATTTTTCTGTCACATCAAAAATTTCTTTGATACTTCTTTTATAAACCTTCATCGGCTTCATCTCAATGGTGAAGAAAACCGTTCATTTTTTTTGTTTAAATTAAATTTTAAATCGTAAAGTTTTGATTCACCCTATTTCAGTCTTAATGTAACTTAACGGTACTTTGTTCAAATCAAGTAATATAGATACCATGATACTTATACGATATAAATAAGGAGGAGTATATAGATTACCTATAGTACACAATAGATATTACACTTTGGTATTATGAAGTAGGTAGTAGGTACATAACATAATAGCTTTACAAGACCCACTGGAAAGCAAAGACGCCCTTGAGTCTCTATATAAGGGCTCTTGCTGCCTACGAAAAGGAAAAGTAGGTAACATTTTATCCTCTCTCCGCCATTTTGATTTTGTATCCATTTATTATATTTTGCTAAGCCAAAGATCAAATCAGCAAAGGCAGATAAGATACGTCACTGGCTGAAAATAATGTTTTGATGGTGTTAAAAAAAAAGCTCTCAAAAAGAAGAAAGAAGGTGCGTCAAGACTTTTTGGCGGGTAACGTAGGGGCCAGTTCCATCATTTGCATAAAAATTTGTTGCAAGTGGGTTTTGTACTTAAGATGCTGTTGCTGAGAATAGAGTTTTTATGTTTGTATTACACAATTGATTCCTGAAGCGCAAATTTTAGGTGTCTGCAAACATTCCCATTTCATTAACCGCTTTAGGCCCCATAAATCTGCACTGGATACTGACTTCACGCGAAATTTTAACTCAATGTATTGCCGTTTTTTTTGATTACGTAAAAAAGGAAAAATACATATCCAATATTTTTTTTTAATCTACAAACCGGTATAAAAAAAAAATTTCAACTAGCCCATTATGTCAGTATTCTGAATTATAATTTTTTTTGGTAATTTATAGAGGTTTAGTGACTTCAAATATGACTTACACTTTGGAGATGGACCCTTCATTATTAAATATCACTAAATTGCTATCTCTGAGAGCGGCGGTTCATTAACATATTATTCTATACACCTTAGTCACATCTAGATATCACTTTGTACTTACTTAATTACTATCTAAGCCATTTCTGCAAATTAAACATATTTAAAAGAATTTAGCAGTGCAAGAAATCTTAATACCAGTATGAAGAAAATGCTAGAAAATTGTGAATTTCTTCCTTTTTATGTTTGCACATGCATTACCTACGCAAATTACGTTTTTATAGATGTCGTGTTTGGAAGGTCTAATTAAAAAAATAATTTTGATTTACCACAGTCGGTTCCCGAGACGAGTTAAAACGACTATTTGCTTCACATATAGGCAGTATGATCGAGTGAAAGTGGTAATGGGCATGTTGACTAATTTTTTTTTAGTCCGTCTTGTAGATTATTAAAAAATATTGGACACGTATTTTTTCTTTTTTTACGTAATTAAAAAATAACGGCGATATATTGAGTTGAAATTTCGCGTGACGTCACTATTCTGACAGTTTGTATGGCGGTTTTAGCGGTTAGTGACGTCACGACCCCCTCACCCTAAACTTTAATGCGCTTTAACTCTGTATATTTTAATTTATTTAAAAAAGAAACGAATACGTGTCTATTGTTTTTTATTTTCTAACTGATAGACTACTTAGAATTTTGATTTTCAAAAGTAGTCCACATCCCCATTCTCCTAAACAGCACCAGCCACCACAACATTGCCGGGAAAATTTTAAGTCCCCAAATTTTAAGTTTATTACCATTTCGAAGGCATATTTAAACTGGTTAAATCCGGCAATTTGGAAAGTCGAAGCAAATGGAGCCAACTGTTTAATTATGTTTATTCTAATTTAATTTTCGACACTCTGTATTCTGGGGATCGGTTTTCTACACAGAGCTGAAGTTTTCACTGGAAGAGATACTTATACATCGTGTTAATGAATTAACTGAAAACCATAAAGTAGTTTGCTCAGAATCAACTAGCGAATCGATCGCACTATGTTTTAATATAGGTTTATATTTTTTTACTTTATTAGCCCACGTCTAAATTATTTATAATACAATATTTAGCGCGTACGCCGCCCGCAGCAAAAAAAATCGAATAGGTAGGTGCGGGCGTAGCATATTTCGTAGATAGGTCACCTCCAAACTAATGTAGAATAACTTTTGAAGTATTAATTTTTTCGACATAAAATATAATATTTTAATTATATTGTTGTTTATTTTTTTAAATGGGGTGTATCAGGTTTTCAGTTAATTCATTAACATGTTGTATACAATGGTGCTACCATAAGACTGGAGCTATTTGGAAGTACACAGAGCCGATCCCTTTGAAGGATGCAAGACTGCATTAATCACTTTTTCACCGATGACTCAGGCAGGTAACACTTTTAGTTTTGCAGGTAGTGTATTAAAAAAAAAGAATTTCCCAGAAAAATCTGGACCGAAGTGATTTCCTGTTCCAGAATAATAAGTTCTGAAGCTACATTTTACCGTGGGAAAATCTAATTTAACGCAAACAAAGGGTGTGCTCCCGGATATTCACTGCAGTTTATCCCCCAGGTGCAAAGAAAAGAAAAAAAATTATAACTGAAGCTTTGAATTTCAGATCTATAAATAAATTTAAAATCAATGGATAAACGAAATTTTATTTGAGTACAATTTAAAGTTTTGTTCGTTGCTCTAAAAGTGTTAAGAGGGACGTAATACGGTTGAGAAAGCTATAGCAAATAAAAAAAAAATGTACGTTACAACGACATTGTAACAGAAGAAAGATGACAAAGTCATAATATTTAAAAATGCATGGTAACGGCTTCAAAACATCAGCTTGTACCCGTATACTTGATATCGGGTCCTCAACATGAACTATTCAGTTAACGAGCACATTTTATCGGCCCCGGGAGACCCGAAGCCACAGTATATTGACTCCGCTCTAAAATGTGTCCTGGGATGTGTTTTATGTCTTCATGTCACCTCGTAAACAAAGAAACTTGCAACGTTCGAAACAACTATCTTATCTTCGTCCGTGGAGATCGGAGTAATAATATTAGGCGTACATGCATAATACAACGGATATTATAGACTTGTCTGACTACAAGTTATAAGGATATCCCGGGCATAGTTGTGGCTATACAAGGTCTTACAAAAAATGCCAGACTGTGATCCACTATGTACCTACATGCAGTTGTAAGTTGTAACGGTAATATTTCGCAAACTACCAAGCGTGTTGTACCTACCTATAGGGCGCAAAAATTACCTTTTTTCAAAGTTCAAATTTTTGTTTTAGATTTGGGATATAAAGCGAATCAAAAAAATGAGGTCGTTCTTAATTCAAATGGAACGTCAGCATATTTTTTCTAAATAAAATTATCGAGTTTACTTCAGATGTGACGGAAATGTGAAATAACTAAGGTACGAGTCTACGACGCGAGACGTAATATACAAAAGAAAAAAAAAATCGTATACAAGTCATCTTCAGAACTTTCTTTTTCATGTTGGTAAAATAAAGGCAGGTATATTTTATGTCCCAGGACAAAGTAATCTATAATAATTCTAATATTATAAAAAGGTAAAGTTTGTGAGTTTGTGCAAAGATCATATAATCACTACGTTTTAAGATATGGGACTCCCATACTGTGAAATGGAATGACGCGAATTGTCAAAATTTTTGCCCTAGCAATCATGGCCGATTCCCACAGAAATAGTGCTGTTCTGCTTATAGCGAATGGTCGTCATATCGATATCGATAAAAAATCAGTACTACGGTTCTTCATAGTTTTTTTATTATTTTATAGCTACAGAAAAAAGCACCAGTGACGGCTTAATTGCTGTCGGTTAAGTATATTTAATATTGAACTTCATGTAAGCCATCATTGGTGCCTTTTTCAGCTGCCTCAAATAAAGAAAGTAGCTGGTTGGGAGTGAGACACAACATTTATTTGAAAAAGGTATTTTTTTGTATTTATTGAAACACCGTCTTGTGGAACATGGTCAAGTTGACTACTTGACTAATACAGGTCACGGTTTTTTTTCTTGCGCGTGGGTGTTTTCCAAGGTTTCTTTTTGTCAACCGGTCACTCGATTACTGGAATAAATTAAAAAATTCTAAATTCAAGAAAATAAAATCGAATGACAATGTAGCATAAACAAATCGTTAGGTTCATTACCAGTATCGGCTAGCTACAATTTTATGTACCCTGACTCCTGAGTAAGCAACTGATTCTTGCAAAAAATCAAGTGTCCAGCTCAGGGAGAACACTTAAACATACAACTTTGCCCATAGTTTAAAACTATTATAAGAATAATCACACGGTCACCCGGTAAAAACAGCACGAATAAAAAAGACTTACTTATTGACTTTGACTTATTTTTTCTTACTCAATTGTGCTATTTTATTTTGATCTGCATTCAACTGCTCTATTTTATTTGATGGAGTTGTTCGATTGGTAAATAGGCCAATTCTTTTTAGTCTTAACCCAACTCTTGCACCTAAAACAAAAATAATGGATTTATCGATATCTGTAAAAAAATCTGTATATGTATTTTCCGCACTATTTACATATTCTTTCAAATCACATAATAAGTTTACAAAACACTATTTTTGTTATTTTTAGCACTGAATAAGAATAAAAACAACTATAAATTGAATAAAATTTACGTACCGGACTGGATCAAGAGGAAATCTCGAAAGAAAAGTCCTTTTTACACCATTTTCATTCTTCGATTTTACTCCGCAAATTCACACGTTTTATAAGATATCTTATTCGATGGTTCATTTACAAGACAAAACAAACGTACTAAACTAAAAAAAAACACTGAAATACTATTAAATTAACAAATAATAACACAATAACAATTAATTTTTCTTTCAATTGAACCAGGCGCCAAAATTTTTACCGCTAAGACAGCGACTGCGTACTGACTGACATTGCCATAGTCTATAGAGCGAGAAGACCGAATGCCACCATTTCAACTTGGACACAATCCATACATTTTTTCTGAAGTATGGAAGTTGCGACAGCCTGAGTTTGTGGATTGTGAGTTTGTGACGTTGTAGGATCTGGATCTCTGGATCCACTGAACTGATTTGGACAATTCTTTCACTTATAGAAAACTACGGTAGTCCTGAGTGACGTAGGGTACTTTTTATCCCGAAATGGAGACAGGAACTCCAAAATCACCGCGGGTGAAACCGCTGAGGACAGTTAGTGATGTAATAAAGCACACTGCACAGCTCGTCAAGAACTAAGTACTTTGACAAAGAGAATTTCCTCATTTCATTTGTTGACATTTCCAGTGACTGCATATCTTCCTACGCATACCTTCGTCAAATGTTAAGGGTAGGTACTAGTAAACACGAGTTGTAAAAAAATATTAAGCCCAGTCCTTTTTGTCAGCACGTAGAAAGTAACACAGGAGTTAGCCTATTTTATACGTAATTTTGCTCTGGCGTTGAGTGGTAAAATAATTAAGTAAAAGCAACCGTCGGCGGATTTTATAAACCAAAAAAAGTATATATTTAAAACATTGAGTTGAATTTGAATGGAATACGAAATGGTATTAAAATACATTAAATACCTACTTATTTAGGAGGGTATTTTCGCTGGGTGCTATATCCTTCTTTCTAATAAGAAAGGATAAAGATCAAGTATAGGTACTTCTTTATGTAATAACTTTAAACCCATTCTTGTACACCCCTTCCTACGTGCAGTCTGTTGTTTATAAGTACATATACCTATATTGTTAATTATGTACTGTTCTCGATATTTTGTCACATAGATATCGACGAACAAAAGTGTTTCATTGAAGCTTTAAAAATTTATCGGCGACATCTAAAATATTTAGCAGAATGATTAGAAATCCTCCATGGTTATTACCATACAGTTTAGAAAATATTTTCTAGATATCTGGTCATCGTATCAAAAATTCTTGTAGCAATCCCAAAGAAACACTTATACGGACAATCTAAGTATTCTTTATAGCAAACTTCAGCTTAAATGGCTTGAACTTGAGTCATTGTTGGGTTCCTCATTGCTACATTGTTTTCAATTAACATGTGATGTTCATTTAAGTAGAACATAGTTAGGGCGTGTATATTATGTTGTGAACCAAGTGATAAATTGGTCACTAATGATGATAATAATAATGACCGAGTTTGATTTTGTTGTTTACCAAAGTCGACAAACTCAATCTTTAAAGCAACCTAGCATGGGACCTAATTTTCTAAAATCTATTTAGTTTGGGAAAAAGACCCTATATACGTAGCTACGTTCCAAGTTCACACATTTTGTTAAATCCTGTACCTAACAACAAAGGGATCCTGTGGGAATTCCGAAGTTTGCGTGGGTTTAACTGTGGGAAAGAGTTGTCTTCAACGAAACAAACCAACCGCCCAAATGACATACTTACTATTATAGTTATGCGAAAGTGAGTTTGATTATATGTTTGTTTGTTACGCTTTCACGCCTTAACGGCTGAACCGATCACCACGAAATTTTGCATACACGTTGTCAGGGGTACAGAGAAGGACATAGGGACTTTTTATCCCGGAATTCCCGCGGGAACTTGGAAATTGCAACGGGTGAAACCGCGAGGAATAGCTAGTAATTATATACATATTTTAATGTAACTTAACGTGTTTTCCTAATTTGTCAAAAAAAGATACACTTAAATCAAAATAAACGAAAAGTGTTCTTTTTTAACTTTATCATTTGTGCTAAAAAAAACAAAAGAGTTTGATTGGAACTTATATCCCGACTCCATCATCAGATCAGCTCGAGCACCTACCATAATATTATATTACACCGAACTTACGCAAGTATGCCTATTGGGGTAAATAAAAGCTTGTAAAAAAGAAAAAAAAACGTCAAAATCGGTTTGGATGCGACGTAAAAAAAAAATACAGGAAGGTTATAAAAAAAACACCTCTTAATTTTCTTTCACCATTGTTGTTCAAAACGTTGAGATGCCCTAGCTACGGTGAGTTAGGTACAGGCAGTGCCACACTTCATAGTTATTGTCTCGCTTGAAAGTGTGTAGGAGTGGAGTGCGGAGCGCCCCACAGAGCTGTTTGAGGCCGAGCGTACTCTGCACTAAGGTGTATACAAATTATATTTTTACAGTAAAATTATAATTTAAATATTATAGTCGCGTCGAAGAATACATAAAACAGGTTATAGGTAATAATTGAAAGTCCTCGAGAACAACTCTAATTTTCATGTAGGTATGTTTTTAATGATTTTTTTTACGTATTTGTTCAGGTTTAAATAATTAATGAGTTGAATGATAAGATTATATTTTTACAAATACAATTTTCAGTTTTTTGTATAAAAAAGCAAATGCTGAAAAATTTAGGCATGTTATAAAGAATGCTCAAATCTGTAGTTACCTTTGCACACAAGTCTAGTCTACAGACATAACCTAGACGCAAGATAGACATCTCTTGCGGTGTTTTAAGAGACACCACTTCTTTATACCAAACACTCGTAGCGCAGCTATGTACCTATGTCAGCTCAAAGAGGAGCGTTGCTACCAGCTATTTGTTATTTTGTTAGCAATATAAACTTGTTTGTACTCGTGAGTCGGATTAATCTATCTAATATATATAAATCACGTGTCACGTTGTTTGTCCGCGATGGACTCCGAAACTACTGAACGGATTTTGATAAAATTTTGCAACCGTTTATAATATGATCCAACTTAAAAGATAGGATAGTTTTTATCCCGGAATTCCCTCGGGAACTGAAGAGTACTTTTTTTCCGCAAGCTCCGCGGGAACTCCGAAATTACCGCGGATGAAATCGCGGGGGACAGCTAGTCTAATATATATAAATCACGTGTCACGTTGTTTGTCCGCGATGAACTCCGAAACTACTGAACGGATTTTGATAAAATTTTGTTACCATTTATGTTATGGTCCAACTTAAAAGATAGGATAGTTTTTATCCCGGAATTCCCTCGGGAACTGAAGAGTACTTTTTTCCCGCAAGCTCCGCGGGAACTCCGAAATTACCGCGGATGAAATCGCGGGGGACAGCTAGTCTAATATATATAAATCACGTGTCACGTTGTTTGTCCGCGATGAACTCCGAAACTACTGAACGGATTTTGATAAAATTTTGTTACCATTTATGTTATGGTCCAACTTAAAAGATAGGATAGTTTTTATCCCGGAATTCCCGCGGGAACTCCGGCACTAATGCGGGAACAGATAATCACCGTAAACTCCGAAATTACCGCGGATGAAATCGCGGGGGACAGCTAGTAGGAATATAATATGTATGCTACTTGTAATACACGATATGCAAAACTAAAGAAAATATGTAATTATGTATTTAAAAACGCCCTTATCTAACTTGTATGAAACAAAATAAAGCTGATACTAAGTGTGCGGTGTGTGAGTAGTATAGGTTTTTCGGAATTTCAGCAAAATCTCCTAATGTTTTTTAATACAAAATGTTATTCTGACAATTACGAACACAATAAAATGGAAATTAGGTGGGTAAACTCTTTATTGAAAACCACAAAAATAAAAACAAATTTTTACTGCGAAGTGTAAAAATACGCGGTCTTATTGCTCAGAGCGATCTCTTCCAGACCAGAGATAAGGTGTATATGAAAATTACAACCAAGTAGGAAGGTGGTGTTTTAAATTGATCGATACACTTTCGAGTTTCGAGACGATAAAATTAATTTAAATATAGCGAACTTTAGCTTTATGTCATAATATAAGTACAACGTGTTAATGAATTAACTGAAAACTAGAAAATAGTTTGCTCAGAATCGACTAGCGAATCGATCACACTATGTTTTAATATAGGTTATATTTTTTCATTTTTACTAGCCCATGTCTAAATTATTTATAATACAATATTAGGCGCGTACGCTGCCCGCAGCAAAAAAATTCAAACCAGTAGGCGTGGGCGTAGCGCTTGGAATTTCGTAGATAGGTCACCTCCAAACTAATGTTGAGTAACTTTTAAAGTATAATTTTTTTCGACATAAATATTTTAATCATATTATTGTTTATTGTTTTAAATGGGGTGTACCTATCAGGTTTTCAGTTAATTCATTAACACGTTGCATAGACTTTTCAAATGTCCTTAAAAATTAGTCTATTCAATTAAATTTATGCTTAAATCTAGACCTGGGAGATTTCACATCCCCATTAGCTCTGTGCTATGGTCTAATTTCTTACAAATTGCACCACAGCGGAGTGTCGGGCGACCAGCGAGGCACTACCCACACACTTGCCCGCTGCCGGAGTAACAGAACAAAGCGAGAGTCTCCCACTCGAGGGCTTGCCGCTGTACCCTTGTCCCACCTAACTAAATTTAGTCGCCTCGCCACTTAAACTGAAGCTCATAGTACGTTGGCATTATAGCCCTTACAGGAGGTAGAATAAGCGTCACCCGTAAAAATCATCTTATCACCTTGTAAGATTTTTCCTTTAAAAAAAAAACGATAGTTAATAGGATATTATATAAATACAAATTTTCTACTCGTATGAAAGTTATGTAGCATTTAAACTCGATGTCAAGAAGTAAAAAAAAAGTGTTCAGAAACGAAGTCCCTCACGCCTTTTCTTCAAAAAACATTGAACGTAAGTATGTAAACAGTATATATACATTAACATGTCCATTCCTTAAATCTCCATTAGAAAATTGGAATAGGACATACCTACATTTTAAGCAATACTAAGCAAAACTGCAGAAATTTTGAGTAGGTACCTAAATCATGTTTTAAAATTATAATGCCATTTTGTGTCAATTTTTTTTTATATTTAACATTTTGTTGGTATTTAAACAATGTAATGAGGTAAACACATAATTAAAAATACGTTCTGCAACTCTCAATAAAGCGTTCTCTATCAATAACATAATTTTGTGGGCAAACATGTTATTACTTATCGGCGTCCAATCTATAGGCCGTATGTCACTGAAGTCAATTAAAACAATCATAAAAAATCATATACTTAGACATATTGTCATTCATATATACCTAATGTAAACAAATATGGCGCATAACACTTTTTCCTGTCGTGACTAGGTATTTCTCATTTTCTAAATATTATATATTTCCGAAATTATCATATTCTATCATTGCCGGAATTCTTTCCTCAGATGTTAGAATATGATAATTTCGGCAGTTTTAGAATCGACAAATTCAAGCGAACGCTTCGATCGTCAGAGGTGGAAGAATTGTAGCTCCCCAGGGAGGCGTGTTCGTTACGGAGCGTAGTATAGTATATCAGTTTAGTACTCACTGACTCACTACCCCAAGCCCTCCAAGGGTTTTTATGCGGGGTACGAACGACAGCGAACGAAGGTTAACAAATGCTAACAAATAAACATAATATTGTATGTAATACATTTCACTGGAGACAAAGGAATATACTTATATGCCACAGGTTATATGCCCTTCGACTGTTTTCCGCTATACATTTTATTAGTTTTTGCTTCTGCTGAAATATCTTCACACTATGTCTCAGGGTTCCATAGTTAATGAGAAAGAAACGTAACTGCTATGGAATATTAAAGAAAAATCTTTACGGAATATTAAAAGAAAAGTCTTACTCGCTTTAGTTGTGGAGTTTCCGCGGCAAGTCTGGGCAGAAAAGTACCTTACGGCCTTTTCTGTAACCTTGTAAACGTGTTCACAAAATTTCATGTTGATCGGTTGAGTAGTTAAGGCGTGAATGCGTAACAAGCAAACAAATAAACGAACTCACATTCGCATTTATTTAGTTAAGGTTATAATAAACTAAAATAGTCAAATTCATTAAAATATTCAGCATGCATGCATGCTTCTTTGAAAAAAAAGTGTGTACATTTATGTACATTTTGTGATGCCAAATAAAGTTATGTCTATGTCTATGTCTATGTCTATGTCTACATGTGCAAGAAATAATAATATTGTTTTACAACGTCTGTTACAAACGAATTAATGTAATGGAAAAAAGTTTCTCCTTTACCAGCAGGTATCTATTAGAAAACAAAAATAAGGAACTTCGTTCCAAAAAGAATTTTCAAATCTGTCCAGCCGTCTTCGAGTAATCGCGTAAAAAATATACAAAAAAAAGCAACATAGGCACAGTCGAATTAAGAACCTCCTCCTTTTTTGGAGGTCGGTTAATTTAAAACATGATACGATGTAGGTATGACGGAGCGTCACTTGAGAACGGTTCGATCGATTTGGGCGATAGAGTTTTAATGAAAGAATTTTTTTGATAATCTACGAGAAAAATTTGGATGGTATTAGATTGTATTATTATGAAAAGTTACCGACTAAGTCAGAAATTTCGAATTTTTTTCTACGAAAGATACCTAATTTATTGTTTGTAAAGGATTATCATCCTGGAGCTGCCGAGGGAATCCTGAAATCCTTGCGGGTGCATCCGTGGGAAACAGAAATGAACGATACAAGTCTTTTAATTGTTTTGTAGAGTGCAAATAAAAACAATATTGTTTTCTACAACTCCATGGCACTGCAATCGACCTTATGAACATAGGAATACGATAACATTAACAAGTAAAAGATAATTTGCAGCTATAGGGCAATGCTAGTGACATTCTTTATGAGAATTCCGGGGCTTTTGTTTTACATGTCTGCATGTTTACAAACAACCGCTGAACTCTTATTAAAGAGAACTTGATAGGCAATTAAAAAGCAAATCATTTTTGTTTACGTTTTGTTGTGATTTTTATGACAGTTTGAATTGTTCTCGTGTATTTTCTTTAGATAGACTTGTTTTAGCCGTTGTATTTCTTGGTTTAGCGCTGGTTTTATACATCCCTACTAATATTAGAAATGCGAAAGTAACTCTGTCTGTTTGTTACGCTTTGACGCCTTAACGGATCATCATGAAATTTTGCATACAAATCGTCGGGGGGTACACTTCTGTGTACCCCTGATGTAACCGGTGAATCTGACGGGAACAGCTAGTTTATACTAAGTTCATTGTGAGTTTGATTTCTGGGACTCCAATATACTTCGGTATCTGGGATAAGAAGACTTCGCTAGTATTGACATTTGACATATGTAGTTCTCACGTACAATTTTAAGATTTGAAAAAGTTATGTAGATTATTTATTTATTTATTTATTTATTTAGACATAATTATAACACCATAACAGCTTATTCACTAAAGCGATGCTATAAGATAAATACTAGAATAAATATTAGAATAGAATACTAATATAATCTTTATTGTACACCAAAATAATGTTACAGTGCGTTAAAAAAAAAAACTTATAAATTAGGGCATACAAAAGTCGGTCTAATCGCTTTACTAGCGATCTCTTCCAGACAACCTTTAGTCATATTGTAGATTAGTCATATTATTTTCTTTATATTTATCTATAAATAAAAGTTTCCCTACTCACTAATCAACGCCCAGCTAAAAACTACTCAAGCTAGTAGTAGTAGTAGTTCATTTTTGCGTCATAAAAACTTTTTAAAAATAATTATTAGATACTCATTCCCCATCAAGTGAAAAGGGAGATGAAAGTGTGTAATGGAAATAGCGTCAGTTAGTTTGAAATTATATAAATAAAGTAATAAAGTAACTTAGGTACAAATTCAGAGTTTTAAAACTTATGGTTGTGCTATGTGGTATCAGACAACATTTTATGTACCTATCAAATAAAAATATTAGTACCTACCTACTTTTTTATTGCAAATTACACGCATAATTTACATAGTAAACTTCAAGACTCAAACATCACATAAAAGTGTATCCTGGTGCAAGGACCTGCGACTCGTGGCGCTAACCACTAAGACCACCCCCACCTTTGCTGTAAAAGAAGTGGATATT
Organism: Zygaena filipendulae; assembly: GCA_907165275.2. NCBI lineage: Eukaryota > Metazoa > Arthropoda > Insecta > Lepidoptera > Zygaenidae > Zygaena > Zygaena filipendulae. The sequence continues at coordinate 9,152,237 of OU015664.1, forward strand.
TCTTTTATTTTTAACCGACTTCGAAAAAGGAGGAGGTTCTGCATTCGGCTGAATGTATGGTTTTTTTTTGTTATTTATTCAATAGAACGACCAACAAATCATACACCGTAGGTAACATTAGTAGCGATATCATTTTGGGTATTTTGAAAAAAAAAAGAAGAATTTTTTGGTGCTGTCTCAATTAAAGGTCGCCACATGCAGCATACACAAGAAAGACGCGATAAGTACAGTTAATTATTTACAGTGGAGTGTCTCAAGCTATGAAACATTATTACAATATCATGTGCAAATTACGGATCTTAGTTGGTTTATGTGTTTAAGTGTGTTTATTATTATATTAATTACTAGCTGTGCCTCGCAGTTTCACTCTCGATAATTTCGGAGTTCCCGCGGAAATTCCGGGATAAAAAGTACCTTATGTCCTTCTCTGTACCCCTGAGAACGTGCATGCCAAATTTTATCCAAATCCGTTCAGCCGTTTTTGCGTGATTGAGTAAACGTATGCGAGGATAAGAGCTCGAAAGCAAATTTTCGTCCGACTTGCTTCAAATTTATCGTCACTGCTCAGCTCCTATGTGTCTTAGCGTTATGTTATATAGCCTATAACCTGCCCAGGAGTATGGACTACAATCGTAATAAATTTGGTTAAAATCCCTTCTGTAGTTTTTGACCCATGCGTTCACATACAGACAGACAGACAGAAAATCAATTTACTGATTGCATTTTTGGCATCAATATCGATCACCATTCATCCTCCAATATTAATTTTGAATATATCTTCAATGTACAGAATTGACCTCTCTACAGTTTTATTATAAGTATATATATATTTAGATATAGATATAGAAGAAGATATTATATCTACTGTTAAGACTTTACAAGTACCACCAAACGCACTGCCTGCAGATGTTGAAGGTTGACTGGTATGCCACAATGGCATTAAGTCCGCCTTTTGTATCACATTGTGCAAAAACTTGAAATAAATAAATTAAAATACAGTATTATTAGTTGCCAACACAAGACAGGCGCGTGGCGTTGTCCTCTCCAATCCGATATTGGTACCCGAACGGTCATATTAACTGAAATTCCTTTCAGATTGCCCCCAGGCCTTCGGGGCCGACCCTTATCACACCAGACACTGTCATTAACCACCGAACAGTTTGGTTAGGCTTGTGTAAAGTACTGATAGGGAAATAATACCATATTAGGTGCGTATTTTATGAAGTATGTAAGCTTTATTTATCGTTATTATTGCGATATTTCAGTTTGGAATATCTGGCATGTATTGACCTTTTAGTTGGGTGCTCGAAAATAAATATACGTATGAAAATTAACCTTGTAACTGCTTTGTAAATATCATGTTTTGAACATGATTATTAAAGTTTTGGATTCTGATTCATTATTTAGTTACGTACCTACCTATATACTCGTATATAGGCCTGCAGCTTTAAGGATTCCTTATTCATATCCAGGCCAACATAAACTTGACCGGCCTTTAGTTGAAATGAAAAACAAAATACTCTCTAGTCAATAGATATTATTTCTTGCTTTATTATTTGCTGTTCGACACGAATCTATGGTTTCATAGTTTCTTACCATTAAGGAAATGCAGTAATATTTTGTTCCTGTTGTATACGGTTTACGGTTTAAGAAATTTATTTCTTAAACCGTACTTGTATTTAGATATTAATCTAATTTAACACAGGATTAATCCTTTCCATTAACAAAAGTAATGAACAAATGAATGGGTTAAAAAAATATCTTCATATTATAAACTCAATACTGTTAGTTTTCTGTTCCGTGAATTCCAACTAAATCAAGTTATTTTAAAGAGAAAGGCCTTTTAAAGTTAAAAACATGTTTATTTCTTCACCAACTACACTGGAGACTTCTGAGAAAATCCTACGCCAAGCTTATGGAAATCTACTTTTGGAGGAAAACATACAAACTAAGCAAGTACCTAATACGTAAGCCAAGCCTTACGCCTATGCGTATGATTAAATGAAAATTATTTTAGTAGGTATTTATTGGAAATATTATAATACCTACATAGGTAACAGTTACCATTGCTAAAGTGCTTAGTTGTAAATTTTATGATTTCCAAATTTTGATCGTCATTGTCGGCCTCTGTTAGATAAATTACCTGGATGACTTTTTTTGGTAAATTTACGGTTTTTACGTAAGTAGGTATATATTTTTATCATTACAGTTTAACAACGCAATCTATTGTTAAGTATCATTAGTGTTGCTGTGTCGGTAAAGCAGTACCAAACACTCATTTTTCATTGCTTAATAACATGGATAAAGCAAAGTTTTCTAAAAATGAAACCTAGTTAGTAGATCTATTAATCGCTCTCGAAACATCCTGCAATTTCATGAATATCGTTGGAGCCGTTGCCGAGATTCAGATTATATGTATATAGATTATATTGCTTGTGTAAAGGTAGTAGATAGAAAGATAGACACAACATTTTTATTACTTACACAATATTTCAACAATAGGTACGTGCTGGACAAAATCTGTTGCTCACTCATTCTTTAATTGAATTCTTTGAAACGGAAATTAAAGAATTGCAACAAAACGATAATATCTAAGGTAGGTACCTATACCTATTTTCTTGTGTAATCTAAAATATTTAAAAAAACTTCTCTCTCCGACTGTAGGGGCCTTAAATGACATCATTACGAGAAACTCCGCGCTTAATACATATCACAACGGATCGGATCTCATTCCGATTAACCCTCTGTCCGAACTATGGATGGCCCGCGGTCCATCACACGTCATCTAACACATGACAGTCACACGCAACTACCTCCTCTATCGCCTACAACATAACAACTGAAGTCGCGTGCATGGAGTTTTGAATTGAAAGTGCTTCAATCTTGATGGCAGCTCTTGTTTAATTACAATGTAGAGATTTCAGTTTACTTAATATATCTTTTAGCTCGAATGTTCAGATTTTCTTCATTAGGTACTCGTATTATAACAATATATACATATACATACACGGTAAAATTTTCGTATTGAAATTTACTATGGAAGCATTTTAGAGCCCGTCTTTAATGCACAATTGAAAATTTTACTATATGGAAATGACAGGCATTGCCATTGCAAAATTGTCAATAGTGTTAGTAAAGACGGGCTCTAAAATGCGTCCATAGTAAATTACAATAGGTACGAAAATTTCACCGTGTAGTGTACATAATTATATTATATTCATATTTATTAGGTAAATAATCATTAGGTACAATACCTAAGTATGTCAAAAATATTGCATAGAGTCATAATTATTCCAATTTAAGTTATAACAAAAAATAGCTTCAAAACAAATTAAGTAATAGAAAAAAGTGTAAATAATAATTAATAAATAAAAATAAAATGTGTATTGTCAATAAGATATTAAAACCAATAAAATAATGTACCTACTAGTACATACTTATATCATACTTGATAAGTTAAAAATAATAAAAAATTCAACGGTAATTATGAATCACAATAGTCATAAAATTGGATAGTAGCTTGGTCGGGAATTCGGGATTATACCTTATTATTAATTGAAACGACGCGAAAAAATATCCTCCTTCCTTTTACTAAATTGTTATTTACTAAATTTTGTTTTTATTGTATTTTATGTTCTTTAAAGTCGCTGCCCCGAAAAATAGAATAGTCTAAAAAAACGTTCAACCACTAAACGAAGTGAGGTATGTGCTTAAGTTAGTTATATTTTAAAAGAAAACTTCAAAAGACCTTTTAATGCCCTAGGACTATCACAAAAGCTTGAGGCAAACAAAAAAAAAACATTAGTAAGTTATTCGTTTGTTAAAGCTTCCGCAAACTTTATCAAAAGATCGGACAAGACTGGAAATTTAAATGGGAGATCTTTTTGGGGTCGCTTTCGCCCTAGAGGCAGAATACGAAAGATAATAATACGATAAAGGAATTCCAAAATTTGCCCGTAAACGGGTACCCACGGCTTGTTTTATTTTAGATTAGCGCTCCTTTTGTAGTGAAAGGAATACAGATGTCAAAGGGTCGTGATAAACATGAAGTTTTCCTATGATTGTTTATACTTACTACTTATCTATTCAAGTTAAAAAAGCTGACCACTTGTTGAAATGAAACTTCTCTGAGCATGCTAGGGAAAAAATCGTATGTCAAGAGGTACATTCATAGATTACGTAACTTTTCCACTTAAATGAATTCGTTTGGTTGTTAATAGGTGGCGTCGTAACACAAAGAGTTTTACTTCTGACGCGTGCAGTTCACACTGATTGGTTTTTATAGAGAAATACCACAAATGGAAACCAATAAGGTGTACGTATTTTGTTACAAATTTTCTTTTGTATCGTTTGTTCCTATTCGTCTATTTGTCTGTTGCGTCTATTAAAATGTCTCCAGAAAACACGGTTCGGATGTCATTTAGTGGAGAATGGAGATTCATTTGTTTATAGCACAGGGCTAATTGTTCCATTTCACTGCTGAAAGCTGAACTCGTAATTATTTGTTCCGAATAAATGATGTTTGTTTTCGATTTCTCCTCAGTAAGTTTATTCTGCAAACAAATAAGCTCTAATGAATCTTGTAATTAATATCTAAAGGTATCTCTATTTGTTTCCGAAATATTGGGACGTGTTATTGTTTGCCTGAAATCTGAACTTCATGTGGACATAAAAGTAATTTCATGATTAGGTATGTATCTAGTTTTTGATACGAATAGGTAATAATATGATTTCCGAACGTATCACTTGTTTTGCCTATGTACCTATGTTTTTTTTTTGTTTAATTTGTTCTATACTTATTGTTACATAAACACATACTTTAATAGCAAAAGAAGACAATCCCAATTTTCTTTCTTCGGACGACGAACCGTGAGTGATGTCTTGACATTTATTTCCTAAATACATCACTCCGCCATTGTTGTTTGCCTTTATGAAGAAAGATAAAATATTTCCTCGAGCTATTGTGGGGGAAATGTCGCGGGAAGGGGGCCAAAGGTTTGCGGCGAGCGATGGTACGAGTTTGAAGAAATAAGCGATTAGCAGTAACTCGTGATTTATTGCGTCTGTTTAAACTAAAAAATAATTTTTACGGTAGAGAAGTAACGATAAAATAATAAAAAAAAGTCAACATACATATCCGTATTGCTAATAAATTGATTTTGGAGTTCCGTAACTCAAAAGGAAAAAGATACCCTTATTTTATGATCACTTGGTTGTTCGTCTATCTTTCTCTTAAGAGCCCTTTTTCCTTAGGAACGCGTCGAGGTATCGAGTTAAAATTAATATCAAATAATCATGTATGCAATCTCTCGGAGCTGTGAAATAAACTTCTAAGTAAACGCAATCAAAATATTATTTACTAGCGGTGCCCCGCGGTTTCATCCGCGCGAAAGGTTTTTATACTACAACTTTTTTTCTCGACATCCGATTTCAATAAAACAAAGCCTATATGTGCTCCAGGCTAAGTTTAATCTACCTGTGAAAACCGCATGTCAATCCGTTCAGTAGATTCGGAGATTATCGCGAACAGACAGACAGACAGACAGACAGACAGAAAAGATTTTAAAAAACCCTTTTTTTTGTGGTTGGTTACTCTTCGTTTATCGTCCCGTGTCAGTTTTTGTTAAAAATATTCAATGTACCGAATCGCGGATTCTACTTTTTTATTACCTATAGTATAGATAGATAGATAGATAGATATAGCGCCTCTCTCATTTGTACTCACCGCGCCGACAAATCAGATGTAAAGGTCATTCCACCCGTGATTCTATCGTTTTTAATTAAGCTTTTCTCTGTAATTTGTTAATAACCTACTTTTATTTAATTTAATTTTTATTAGTTACATGTAAGAACGAAATATCAAAGGTTTCAATATGTCCCTTGTTTAACCTTACTACTTTTATGATTATGCTAACAATTAATGAATGATTTTCTTGCGCGAGTTCCGTGTTTTTTCGTTCACCGCGTTCGACTCTATTATGAGGTAATAATAGAATTAAAGGGCTCTGGAGAGGATTATGCTCGGAGTTTGTTCCAGTAACGAAGAAATCTGCAGGCGAACCAAGGTTACCGACATAGCCCAAAGAATAGCGAACCTCAGGTGGCAGTGGGTAGGGCTCGAAGAACTGATGATCGATGGAGCAAGAAAGTTTTGGTGTGGTGACGACGAACCGGAAGACGCGGCGTGGGTAGGCGGCTACAAAGTGGACTGACGACTTGGTCGTGGGACGCCATTGGATGCGGGAGCGCAAGACCGGTCATTGGTGTGATGCTTAGAACCTATGTCTTTCGGCTGATAGTATGATGATAATGAGTAGACTCAGTATCGGTGAACAAACTCGTACTTCGCGCTAGAAAATGACCCGAGTACCTACTGTGACATTCTGCTACACTATCAACCTTTTTTATTATTTTTTTCCTTTGGAACGTACCTAATTATTTTTTTTGGTTTTGAGGAGAAAGGGTTTCAAAGGGGACAAGAAAAAATGGGACGGGATTTTTCTTTTGGCAATAATATTATAGGAGATGGAGAACGTGATTAAAATTTAGTTTTGGAAGGATTATTACTCCTTGGTGACTGAAATAATGTGTTTGCCTCCAAATATCTGGTTTGCTCAAATAAGTTACTATAGTAAATATTTAAAACTGTGATACCTTTAAAGAAACCGGAGCACTGTATTATTTTTTATTCCCACTTATCCTCCTGACGAATCGAACGTGTTAATATTAAAAGCGTTATACTAGCCTTTAGGCGGGTGCAGACTTGATTACCTTTCTTTTTGACCCAGGGAAAATGCTTTATGCATACCATCGCCCTGGGGTAGTGAGGCGGTGGTTATGTGGGACTTCGCCCTGACAAGGGCGATCTACCCACTAAAAACCCTGGGGTGTTCCTTCTCAGCGCCTAGCGTCGAGGCCGCGGGAATCGAGCGCGCATGCTCCGCGACCCCGACGGAGACTTGATTACCTGACCTAAGTGCAAAGATGGCCAGGCCTTAATTAGTGCCATAGCAACTGGAGCGCTGCGTCAGCGACGGCGTGGCAGCTACCTGATCGCGAGTGAGATCTTGAAAAGTAATTCGCTACACTACTCTTTTGCATTGGACCCGACAACATGGTGGATTCTTAACTCGCCGCACAAAGCGAACCGCCAGCGCCGCACCGACTACGTCACTGCATTGACGAATATTTATGTTGTAAAATTTACTAGCTATTGAAAAGGTATTGTGTATAATATTTTAAGGAAGATGTTTTTGTTGTTGCTGCTGTTGTTATGGGTCGACGTACCTACTTGCTCTGTTACTTGTTACTGCCTCTACCTTTGTCCATGTAGGTTGCTCGCTGCGGTATTGTTGATCCAGATTAGAATATATTTTATGTATGACCGGCTGCACGAGTTTGTGGAAAGCCGGTGGTAGAATTCTCGCCTCTTACGTTCAAAGGACAGGGGTTCAATCCCAGGCGCGTACTTATACGGGTCTTTCTGGTCTGTGGAGGCTTTGGTGGGGATATTAACGTTTCCCTAGGTACAGTGAGAATTAAAAGTTGCTAACCAATTCAGGTGCTTTAGAATCAAAGTAACTATATTCATCTATGGAACAAAACAAATAATTTCTAATTGTTGGAAGCACCAACAGTTACAATAAAACTTAGCACTCACGTTGGCAAATGTTTTGTAGCAAACTGCGAGTCGTTGGCAATAAACAAGTCGACTTTTAATACTATCTATGCTATAAGATACATATATTGGACAGTTTTTAGATGATATAGACGCACACGATCTGTTTTATTCTGCATTATCCACATTTTTTAATTATTTGCTTCTTATTTATTTCCTGGCCCCTTCTGTAATATTATGTAGTTTCTAATAATTTATAACTTTCTGTAAGTCTGTACCTATGTTTTCTTTTTCTTTATTATGACAACAAGTTTACTCATTATATTCAGTCCTAACAAACTTATTATGTTCTTTGTAACTGTCCACTGTTTTCTCTGACTGGCATTGGCATAAACAGTGCGCTTATCTATCCAAGGCATCTGTTGCCATATTGAAAAAAAGAAGAAAGAACAAGATCATTGATTGAGCCGTAATTTTTTTTTTACATCAATCAATCAATCAATCAATCAAACATTTATTGCATCCAAGTGTACATTTTAAGTCAGATGTTACATAATATTATATTGTACTTACAACTTAGTAACCCTTCTCGGGTATAGCAATAATTTCGGAGCTTATATTTATTTATTACATGCAATAATAATACAAATATTAACAATTCATGGATTCGATTAATACTCTACTAATAATATTAATTCGACGAATAACATCAATGCCTACGATGCTAAGTTGCCAACAATAAATACTGATGTGTACCTAGGTACCTACATAGATGATAAAATCTAATTCCAATTTTGAAAATGTAAAGACTTCGTTGAAATTGCCACCATTATTGTTATAACATATTGTTAACTTATCACAGAATCGATTTATGTACAAAAAATATTTACGCCTCAGAAAATCGCATTCTCGTTCCAGTTACACAGGCTGTATGAATTTTCTTTGAAAACTTTTCGATTAGATAAGGAATCGAGTTAAAATCCGATTGAAAAGTTCCCTTTTGATGTCTCAAAGCAAAGATTATTATGCCAAATCTTTTAAACTTTTTAAGTGCGTACGCGTATCGAAGAGTGTCTTTTGTGAATGTAGTGAGTAACATTTTTGATGTAAAATGTACCTATTTAGATATTTTATTCAAATAAAAAAAAAACTTTTAAATATTATGTTCAACATAATATATACCTATAGACTCGTCTGAAGTTAAGTTTCGTTTTGTATGAAGAAATAAATTCAAAAATAAATGTAGTTATATAGTTAGTTAGTACCTAATAAAAAATTGCAATATTTATTGTGTTGACATTCCGACACAAATCCAATTTGTTTAAAGAAGGTAATATTAATACTCTATGCCATTCGGATCGAGTAAACTACAATGGATACTACTACTTTGGGCAGTCGTAAAGGTACCAGATTGAAATACCCGCCGCACTTCGGATGCCTAAGGAAATAGAATTTTGCGCACAGATATAAAGCATTCTGCAACGACTGTCAATTCATGTTTTCCTGTGACGCTGGTTCGAAAGTTGTGAGAGGTGTCAATATGGCCGATTGCTCTTTTTTATCACCAATTCGTTACGTTTTGTTACGTGGACAAAAACTACTAAGTCAAATGCCACGTACATGCTGGCTGGATATATAAAAAATTATAGAAATTTAAACAGAAAATTGTCTTTAGATGAGTAAAGTAGCAGTAAAGTATCTTCATGGATTTCGCATGTTCTATTTATTTATTTTTAAGACGTCTATTCCGTCATGTTTTTTGTTTGCATCCATTATGCCCTCTGCTAGTAGAGGTCTAGAACTGACTCTTTATGTCTTATTTAAGTAAGTCTCCCCAGTCTTCCCTACTCTGCCATTTACCGATGATATTACGTATTTGATTTATGATCTTTTTATATAAGATGGTCTTATACTTTAAATATTTGGAAAAGTAAATTGTTTTTAATTAAATACAGGTAGGTACTCGTCGTAGATAAATCGAAGGACCTATAGTAGCATAAAACAGTTCGTGTTTAATACTGATCGATTCCCGCAGGAACTCAACTTCTTTCATATTCTTCTTCTCCTTACAACGTATTAACGTACAATACTCACGTATTAATACCTACCTTACCTCAGACTTTTTAGTACCTACCTACCTAGCCTTAATTTAATTCATAAACTAAATAGGTGATATGTATAAAATAAGGATAGGTCGTAAGGTCTGTTTTTCTATTTACTGTTTAACCCTTTACAAACTAATACACGTTATGCCCATGAGAGTTATAGATAATACACAGAGAATAATGTAAATGTAGCCTAAAATTATCGCAGTGCACAGACAAACCAAATTTGGTTTTTGTTGCACTCGAAATATGTGAACTTTGTATTTGTATTTATTGGTTTAAAAAAAAAACACAATAAACACAACAAAAAAAGAATGAGCGAAATTGGTCCAGCCGTTCACGTGTGATGTCGTGACCAAGGGAAATAGGGATTCATGTTTATATAATACTAGCTGACCCCGCGGTTTCAGCCGTAGTGATTTCGGAGTTCCCGCGGGAATTCCGGGATAAAAAGTACCCTATGTCACTCAGGATCACTTTAGCTTCCTATCTATAATAAGTAGATCCATAGATAACAACCTCACAAACTCTGGAGTTCCCGTGAGAATCCCGGGATATAAAGTAAGTACTCTATGTCACTCAGGATCACTATAGCTTCTTATAAGTTAAAGAATTTTTTAAATCGGTTCAGTAGATCCAGATATTCTCCCCTACAATCTCACAAACACACGAACTCACGAACTCCGGAGTTCCCGCGGGAATTCCAGGATAAAAAGTACCCTATGTCACTCAAAATCACTGTAGCTTTCTTAAGTGAAAGAATTTTCAAAATCGGTTCAGTAGATCCAGAGATAGCTGTTCCCCCGTGGTTTTACCCGCGGGAAATTCGAAGTTTCCGCGGGAATTCCAGAATAAAAAGTATCCTATGACATTCAGGATCACTGTAGCTTCCTATAAGTGAAAGAATTTTCATAATCGGTTCAGTAGATCCAGAGATTACCCCTTACAACGTCACAAACTCACAAACTTTTGCTCTTTATAATATTAGTATAGAAGTATAGATAGATTAAAAAATGTATAAGTAGGTATAATTATGTTAAATTATTTTTTAACATAATTATACCTACTTTATTTATTCCATCAAAAGATTTAACTCCGTGGTTGCAGGTAGAGTCTATCGTAAAATTTAGTTCGAATGAATGTTTTAATAAATGATAAACTCGAACGGGTTTCAGTGTATTCAATATTGGAGTCGCTTTGAGAGTTATGGATTTAGGATATAAATCTTATAGATAGTAGGTAAATTATAATCATTATAAAATTCTTACTTACCTATAAGTATTCGTGATTAGAATGCACCGCTGGCGTAGTGGTCAACGAATCTGCAGCAGTTTTTACAGGTTCGATCCCCGCGTCAAGGGGCGTATTTATCATACGTATTTACAAAAAGAAGTATTTAAATAATTTTATAATAATATATCAGTTACTTGGTAAGGAATGTCCAAGCATATTAAGTTTTAACAAGCACCCGGAATGTTAGAGATATAGTGGATGCGACGGGGCTTCAAATGTGATAATACCTAATTTCAAAGTCAAAGTCGAATAATTTTATTCAAAGTTGGCCGATAATTTGACTCTTTTTGTCATCAATAAAATTACAATTATTATTATGACATAAAAGAGAAGAAGCTGTGTAACAAACTCTCCAGTAGCACTTTTTAATAGGCATCGTTTTAATATAGATAGGCAAGTAGTTACTCGTAATATTGAAGCTATAATATTATACTAACGTAAAAATCGATACATCAAAACAACCAAAATGTGTCCGTACTTACGCCGCGAAGTTAATGGACTTGTTTCTTACTCCAACAACTTAATAGGTATCGACGTCTGCTTCAAAAGTTTTCCCGAAACGTAGGCTCGTTTTCCGTCCGAAAATTCACCCTCTTGTTTACTTTACTGCCAGAAAAAATATCATTAATGTAGGTGATAATCGGGCTTCATAACGCATAGTATTTAATAGAAAATCGTGTCCTTACGATTAAAAATGAAATCAGTTAAAAAAAATTGGCGGAAGAGTCAGTTAAGTTAAGTTAAGTGAAGATTATATAATTACCAATGGAATCCATTTCGATCAAACTTAAAAAAAAATACTATTTATCTTTATGTTGGTTTGTTAGAACGCGCAGTACCGAAAAACAGACGGATTTGCATTAAATTTGACTTACTTAACTAATCTATATTAATCTACTATAGTTCCCTTGCGGTTTCAACAAACTTTCTTCTTTATGATAAAACAAAGTACAGAGATAACAAGTTTAAAGACAGCCACCTAATTTCTCTGATTACCTACATAAAGTCTTTGATTAGGGGGAAACCTGTCTAGTACATACTTCTAGTTAATTCCCGAAACATCTTTGCTGGCGTGTGCCAGCCGACTACACGTGTCATAAAAGTTAACGACTGACCGAATTTCACCAACCACGCTTTGTTAGTAAAAAAAGTTTTCTTAATCTATGCATGAAGTAGGTTTATACTAAAACACTGGACTGTTTATACTATAACATATAACGTGTATTGTGTGTATATATTAGCATGTACTTTTATTTATATATGGATGCATATGATTTTGTGTATATATGTGTGTGTGTATGTATTTAGTATCTTATGTATGTATCTGCTTTTATTTAATTTATTTATTTATATGTATATATATATTCCGGTTCTGTGTAATGACACTAAACTATCCCCTGGCCAAAAGGTTGACTGGTAGAGAATGCCTTAGGCATTAAGTCCGCCTTTTGTACATAAATGTGCAATAAAGTTCTTTAAATAAATAACTATTATCTAATATTAGAAAGAGGTAAAGTTTGTGAATTGTGAGTTTGTAAGTTTGTTACGTTGTAGGGGGTAATCTCTGGATCCACGCAACCGATTTCGAAAACTCTTTCACTTATAGGACGCTACGATAGTCCTGAGTGACTAAAGGTTTACTTTTTATCACGAAATTCCTACGGAAACTCTAAAATTACCGCGGGTGAAACCGCGCGGGACCGCCAGTGTAACATAAATTCATTACCACTTGTACACGTAAAGGCGTACTCACACTTATTCTAAGCTAAGCTGAGCTGTAATATCCGCGAGATCGTCTGAACTTTAGATCGTGTAGATATTTAGAATAATGAAAACAACACCCTATCGCGAGGGCTGTAGTTCTATTTTCCAAATGACTTCGTGCTAGTTGGTGGTGTTGAGTTGGTAATTTTTAATATATATTTTGGCGTAATATAAAGTTTGCGATATTCAATAAGTAGGTACCTACAGTTTATCGAAGTCTATAATATAAAAATGTTTTTGTTCTTAATTTAGTGAATGATCTGTGCTCAATCTTGAAAAAATGTCTGACAAAATATCAGGTTATTTATATTAGATATATTTATAAATAGGAACTGTATAATCATTGGTAGATATGTAGAGCAGAGTTGATACTGTTCGTTAAGTATGCACTGGCCCCAACATGCCTCGTATGTTTTAGCGTATAATGCTAAATTTACTTCTGCCGCTTATACAAGTATCAAGTAAAGGTCATACCTACAGCATAACCTCATTTAGGGTTAAGACCCAATTGGAAGCCTCATTTAAAATATTTGTAGAATAAATAAGTACTGATGATCTTGATTGATGACGAAATCTCTTTACATTTAATTTATTATTATAATATTCTTTATTCCACCTGGTAGCCTGGAACATATCGCTTTATAGTGATAAAGCCACTTAATTTGGAGTCACTTAATACCTTAGTTTTTTATAAGTTTTAATCATTTCTACTGATTGTGATTTGTAGGTAAGTACTATAATAAAAGAGTAGAATCCGCATGTCTGTTCATGCTAATCTCCGGAACTATGGAACGGATTATCATGCGGTTTTTACCAGTAGATTAAGCTTACCTTGCCAGCAACATTTAGGCTTTGTTTCATTTAAATTGGATGTCGCGAAAAAGTTCTCAGATAAAAGCGTTTCACGCGGGTGAAACTGCGGGGCACAGCTAGTTAATTTATATTAATTTACCTACCGCTTCCTTTGTTTCAGAAAAGAAAAGCCAATGTAAATTGTACATTACATCTTTTAACACAGTAAATAAAATAAGACATAAGTAGGCGGTAAGTAATAAGAGAAATGATGTAAAATTTAATAATATTATCTCGACTCTACAACGCTTCACCCTTTCAGCGCTTTATTCAAGTATGTTGGCAACCCTGCCCCGAACAGTCAAGTGACACCCATTATAAATATGTAACGCATTTGTCACACCTGAAAAACACCGGAGTATCACAAACGCAAAGCCCCCGGTACACTGTAATCAGCCCTTAACGCAAGCCAATAAAGTTTATAATCGCCCAAATGGGGTGTCAAATTTAATTTTGTCATTAACTACATAAAACACGAATGGCGTCAGTTGGAAAATTTAACGCGAATGTGTATGTACATACGAATATTCTTTGTTTCATACGTCACGAGTGAGTAGTATAATAAGACGACTCAAAACATTAGCACACCGAATTTTGTTTACAGGAAAATTTGAGTTGTGCGCTGGGAATATTGATAAGATCACGCATGGAATTATAATAATTTATTTTACGGAGTTATTTTGACGAACAATAGGTATAGACGGGAGGACCACGTACCAAGCTTCACTCAGAAAGTGACAAATGTAGTAGGTAGGTACTTTATTCAATTAAAAAATTTTGCGTAATAGCAACTATGATGTTTTTACCCGTCCAAGATTTGTTATGGATTACTCAACAACTTAGGTACCTACTGATCTGACTCCGCGGTTTCGACCGCGTAAGTTAAGGAATTCCCGCAGAAACTCCAAAGTAGCCTAATATACTCCTTATAAAATCAGCAAATTATTAGCAGTCATGAAAGTCCCGTCAAAACTGTTCCAACAGTTTCGGAGAATTACCAGCATGCATTTCGGAATTCCCGCATGATCTCTTTATATCAGAAACCTTTGCGGACGCAGGCAGAAACCGCCAAAGTTTCATCACAATCGGACCAATGGTTTCGAAACGCATACAAGACAGACATACAAACATTCATTTTTATTTATAAAAGGAGAAGATTGATACTTCTAATATTATAAATCAGAAAGTAAGTCTGTCACGCCGTAACTACTCAACCGATCATAATGAATTTTCGCATACGCGATCCCAGAATTCGTTCCCGGTGAGAACAGCTAGTTTTTAAATAAAAGTTTTGCTCGGGTCAGCTAGTAACAATGGACTCAATATTTGCCAGCTGTGTAAAAAACTCTCGTACGCGGATAATAAGTTTGTTCACCTGCGATGTATTTACTTACAAGAGAAGAAAAAACAAACTAAGTCAGCCAATGAAACCCAAAACCTGGCAAAAACTTCGCATTTATGAATAAAAAACGAGCTGTTTGAGTTTGAGCAGTAAATAAACGTCTTTCACCCAACTAATTTGTCAAGGGGACCGGAGTTCTCGGTGTCCTTATGTGAGACACTCGCCTGCGAGTGCTTCGACTTTAAAAAAAAAAATTCGAGAAGCTCAACCTTGACACTTCTTTAGCAATCCCTCATTTTACCTATTTATATCTAGGTCATGAAAATGTCGCTCCGTTAGTGGCTTGTATTTGTCGCCTATAGAACTACCGCCAATTTATAGAACTAATAGGCACAGAACAGCTCTCAGCGCAAGCAGAGTCATGAAATGCAAGTGTAGTGGAAGCACATCACGACGCGACGTCCTCTGTAAAACGTAGTGATTATTTGCTCAGTGGTCCTCTGACGCAAACGTAATTTTGCGCCGTTCCACGCACCTTCATTTTTTTTTGTGCTTTAGTTTAGAAAGGAATTTTAAATAATGCTATCGCTCCATGTGCTCTATGTTGAGTAACAGTTTTTACAATTTAACGAACGAACGAACTACAAGCGTTTGTTTCTAAAAAAAACGAGGTTACGAAGTATAAATGAATAATTATATTTATAAAACAAACAAAAAGTTACTAAAGAGAACAATAAGAGTTTTTTGGCGGGAATCAAAGATGGCGGTTCGGTCATTTATTTTCACGTCGATAAAAAATGGTTAAAATGAATTTTGTTGCGTTATAAGGTGCTGTTTTAGACAATAATTTTCACAGTGACGTTTTTTTATATGCTCAAGAAGATATATGACATTTCGAGCTGATTTCCTCCAATAGCTCCAAGAAAGTTCTTGCAAGCTGTAACTGTGGCTTGCAATTTCAAACCATACAACGAAGCATTTTAATAGAAAATACGTTGATCTGATTAATTTTACTTGAAACTGGCTAAATGAATAATTATATTCGAAAGTCAATAAAAAAGAAGAAAGAAAGAGAATAATAATAACACTATTACAGGAGAGCAAAACAAATAACATTAAGCCAGTAGTAGGTAGTAGTGCAGGTAGGGCAGTGAGGAGTTACATCTGTTTGCTTGTATACGGAGTGTCAAGATGTCATTCGTAATTCGAACCTGTTCGAACTGTTTTCCCGATCTCTACTTTCACTATTTGTCAATTTTACCAAACAGTGTTTCCTGTATTCCGTCGATTTACAAATACGTCTGTTTTTACCGTGGGTGTACCTACTTCTATAACTTTGGACGCCCAAGGAAATTCGCTTACACTAGGTACATTGGCTGTTTGGCGACCTTTTAGATAAAAAATATAAAGGTAAAATTTGTTTTTGTTTTTGTCGCTCTACGCTGATTCGTGCAGCATAAAGCAAATTCGTTTTATATTAGGTATACTGTAGCCCAGGGGCTATGGTGCTGATAAAATTATTTATCAAACGAAGAATCTTTGTCGTGGCCTCTCAGCGACCGAAGCAAATAATTTTAGTTTCACGTTGATTATTCAGATAAAATCAGTATTTTTTTTTGAATCCTTACTATTATAAAATGCGAAAGTGAGTTTGTTTGTTTGTTTGTTTGTTGAATCAACCGATAATTATTATGAAATTTTGCATACCTACTCTTTGTTAAGGGTACAGAAAAGGGCATGGGGACACTTTCTGTCCCGGGATTCCCGTTGAATCTCCGAAATTAACGCCGGTGAAACCTCGGGGAACAGCTAGTAATTTGAATTAATATGTTGCAAGATTTACCCATACAAATATATATATATATGTTGAGTGTACAAATGGCTGCCAGCGGGTTCGCTTCAATCAGTTTTGTGAATTGTCGCGGAAACTCACAATAATATGAAAGGAAAATACATATGTTTTTCTTGTGTGTGTTTGCCGTTTGCTGGTCTGAAAAGATAATAAATACTACGTATTTGCCCATGATCATGCCTTTGAACGGTAGGTAGGTGCATACCTAAAAATTAATATAAGTAAATAGTGAAAAAACGAAAAAATATTTGGTTTCGTTCTTTTTTCCGTTGACAAATTCGACGCCAATATTTTATATCGAAACATTTTCTGTCGATCTTTCTACCTGGCAAAAACGATGAAATTATGGTCTTGAAACTTAAAAGCTTTGTGGATAGAAGCAAAGAATTAAAGTACTTAAACTACTTTTTACTGACTTAAAAAAACGGAGGAAAATGTATTATGCGGGTGTAATGAGAGGTCCTTTAGCTAATAGCGAATACCTTTAGCTTGTCTTCATCTCTTCTTCTTACCTCTACCTTCTTGTTTATTTGTGTCACACGTCTGTCTTACTTATTTGTGTCGTGAGTGAAAAAAGGTGTATATATGTCGCAGCGAACAAGCTTAATCAGCCGTTCAATTAACGGTCGGCGTTTTGATTAATATCAAGAAACCTCAAGCACAGATAATATAATATTATCCTCAAGCATAGTATTATATTATCTATGCCTCAAGTGACCTCAAATGTAGACATCAAGCACACCGCTGATGGTAGGAATTGGAAAATCCGTATTTGTTTCAAAACTTTATTGCACTTTATTGTACAAAAGGCGGACTTAATTAATAATTAGGAAAGTATTTCTAGAGAACCCACGGATTTTTTTGGTGAATTTTCGACTCAGCGCGTTTTTTTATTTCAACCGTTTATATACAAGTCGATGCTAAATATATTTACTGTATGCCATGTGTTCGAGAATTTACTAATCAAACATTAATTGCCTCTGTACACGGTATTAATATTTATTGAAGCGTGCGCAAGTAATTACGAATATGTTTAACATGCGAGTCGAAACTTGTTAGGCTGGTGCGTCAATAATGAACGGGCGGAGGGTTAGTGGCGGACGGCGCGGCGGTGGTCCTCTCGACC
Source organism: Zygaena filipendulae (assembly GCA_907165275.2). Taxonomy (NCBI): domain Eukaryota; kingdom Metazoa; phylum Arthropoda; class Insecta; order Lepidoptera; family Zygaenidae; genus Zygaena; species Zygaena filipendulae. The sequence goes on from OU015664.1 coordinate 9,170,189, forward strand.
GATGCGAGCGCACACTTATCATTAATACAAATTTCGATGGGTTAAACCAAACAGCCCTGTGAAGTGGTTTATCGAGCTAGATCATCGTTTGAGGTGTAATTTTATAGAATTACCGTATTATAATATTTTCTTTCCACTCGCTTCGGAATCTTGTCATTTTGTTAGGTACTTAAAAACCTCCACTGTTTCACTAGCATTAATTTCGAACTTCCAGAGCGAATTCCGAGATTAAAAGTATCGTTTGTCACTCAGGAACACTGTAGCTAAACGATAAAGGGCCTAAACTAGCGCCACTCGCACCGTAAGCACCCCGCGCCACATATTTTCTAAAATATATACATATAAATATATTTATCCATTTAAAAAGAAATTGACGAGAGAACAGTTAACAATATTATGCAAAATATGTTATTCATTGAATATCTTGTACTTTTGTGGTGATAAAACTTGCACCATAATATAAACTCGATATCTACATATACGTGTAAAAATACGTCGTGGCCACATCCAATAATTGGCCAATTCGTGATGTGGCCGGTTATTTCATGAAATGGTGGCATTTCATGTAATGCCAAAGGGTTGGCCACATCATGAACCATCGAATTTTGTCTTTGGCGCACTTATGGTCACCAGTACAAAAATCTGATCTAACCAAGAATGTCGGAGTGCTCTACGCCCTGCCTTAAGTCAAAAAGTACTTGTAACTAGACACTACTTGTAATCAGGGAGATAACTCTTAAAAATTGTTTGAGTCTGATTCCGATTTAGATTTGAGGTCCAACAATTTAATAAAAATTGATTGTTTTCGTTGACATTGTAATTAAATCGAGAAATTTGACAGATAAAATACGATACAGACGCGATCTTACTGCTGTAAGATCGCGTCTGTATATGCGATCTTACAGCATCAAAAGTAGCAAAATTTGATTCGGTTTCGATCTCATTTCGATTCGTAGTTTGATTTGATGATTGAACCTAACTTGATTGCGTCAAGAGTATGACCCTTATACTCGATTGTGTCTAGAGTAAGCCGGCTGTTCATGATGTGGCCGACCATTTCATGAGATGTCACCATTTCATAAATAGATGTGGCCACGACATGAACAAGAAGCGCCCTTTTGTTGAACCGATACCTACGTTGATGGATAAACATAGGATAGGAACTTCTTATCCTGGAACAAAGCGTTCCCGATGGAAATCCTTATTGTCACGCCCTGCTTATTATGTAGTTATTTATTATTTTTTACCGACAGTTTGTGGCCTAACAATATTTTGAAGATGAATATAAACAGTTGCTATATGCAATAGGCAATGGGCATGACAAATTTTTATTTTTTAGTCCGTCTTGTAGATTACTAAAAAATATTAGACACGTATTTTTTCTTTTTTTACGTAATCAAAAAATAACGGTGATATAATGAGTTGAAATTTCGCGTGACGTCACTATTCTTATAGTTTGTATGGTGGTTTTAGCGGTTAGTGACGTCACGACCCCCTAACCCTAAACTTGAATGCGCTTTATCTCTATATATTTTAATTTATTTAAAAAAGCAAAAAATACGTGTCTATTGTTTTTTTATTTTCTAACTGATGGACTAATTAGAATTTTGATTTTCAAAACTAGTCCACATCCCCATTACTTTTCCACTTTGATAATAATTCTGTAAGTAAGTATCATGTTAACAACATAACATTGTACCTTCGAAGGAATATTTAATTAACGGTTCGCAATAGATATTAATAAACCTCAGGGTCGATATTACGTGTTACCCGGAAACAATTACAAACAATACATACCATTAAAATTGATTAATTAAAGATAATTTGGAATGAAATTAACATTTATTTAATATTTTTTTTACCGGGGATCTCTTGATTCGTACTTCGCAGATTATTATTATTCAATGTTCTGTCGTAAAAAAAGCCTCCCAGAGATTTATGGAACCTATACGTGCTAACTTTTGAATGTATAGCCATGATATATTTCATATTAACTGAAGTTATATATTTTCAGTTTTATTTATAGATATACTAATCCTACTAATAAAAAATATGCATGTGGATGTTTGGATGTTTGTTACTCAATCACGCAAATACGACTGAACGGATTTGGATGAAATTTGGCAATTTGCATGTTGTCAGGGGTACAGAGAAGGACATAGAGTACTTTTTATCCCGGAATTTCCGCGGGAACTCCGAAATTACCGCAAATGTATCCGCGGGGCACGGCTAGTCGTATATACAGGATGTAAGGGGGACGTATTGAATAAAGGTGGGTATTAAATGTGTAGGTACATATTCAATTGATAAAAAATAATTCAGTATACGATTTTTGCTATAAACATCTTCAAAATAACAACTTATTACGTAATCGGCCTTAAAAAGACTTCGTGAAAAATAAACACGCCGGTTGTTGATACGTTCTTGGTTCATAAAACCTTCTCCCCTTGTATTGCCACCGAAAAATCAAAAAAGGTCATTCACCTGCATAACCTACCTTATTTTTTAAGGATTTCTCGGTGATTTATCTGTATTATTTTTAATGAGTATTTTTATTAAATAAATGCTGCTGAGTATCACTACATAGTATAAAACAAAGTCACTTCCCGTCTGTCTGTCCCTATGTACCGGGCCTATGCTTAGATTTTTAAAACTACGCAACGGATTTTCATGCGGTTTTCACCAATAGATAGAGTGATTCATGAGGGAGGTTTATATTTATATTTTATCTTAGAATTCCCGCGGTAACTCCGAAATTACTGTGGAACCGGGGGCGACAGCTAGTGTACTATATAAAGGGTTTCACTATGTGCCTTGTATGCCCTATACAACGTGTTAATCAATTAACTAAAAACTAGAAAGTAGTTTTCTCAGAATCGACCTGCGAATCGATCGCACCATGTTTTAATATAGGTTATATTTTTTCATTTTTAATAGCCTATGTCTAAATTATTTTCAATACAATATTGCCGCGTACGCCGCGCGCCGCCCGTAGCGAAAAATTCGAATCGGTCATAGGTGCGGGCGCAGCGCTTAAAATGCCGTAGATAGGTCACCTCCAAACTAATTGTGAATAACTTTTAAACTGTTAATTTTTTCGACATAATTTATATTTTAATTATAATATTATTGTTTATGTTTTTAAATGGGGTGTATCAGGTTTTTGGTTAATTCATTAACACGTTGTATATCTATAACTCCCCCAACAAGGACTTGCTGAGAGAGGGTGTTCAGTATCCAATTCTCTCCGATAAGAACACAACATTATTTTTTACGTAGAAAAACTTGCCGATGCACCGACGGATCATACTATGCAGGTCATTCACCGCCCCTTTCCTTTGTACTGGCGCGCCGACAGATCTAATGTAAAGGTCCTTCACCCTCGCCAATCCAGGCTTTTGCTTTAAACTTTTCTTTGTTATTTATGTGTCCTTGTTTTCTTATATTCTTTTAAGAATAGAATAGAATATAATACACTTTATTGTACACCAAAATAATGTTACAGTGTGTTAACAAAAACTTATAACTAAAGGCATACAAAAGGCGGTCTTATCGCTTTACTAGCGATCTCTTCCAGACAACCTTTTAAGTTACATTGTAAGCACGAACGAATTCCCTTAGGGTTTAAATGAGTCCCTTGTCTTGTTCGACCTTACACCCAGTATAACATAGATGTATAGCACATATAAATAATATACCTTTTGTATTCTTATATCAGTGTTACATTCCTACATGTCTTCAGGGAATGTTGTAGTTATTACTTAAAAGTCAAAGGTAATAATATACAGTTTTTTTCGCAAGGAAACTTCCTTGTATATTTTTTATTCCATTAAATTTTATTGTTTACTATAGCTGTGCGAGGCAATTGCCTATTATAGGTATATAGATTCAATATAGGATCCCTGAGAATCAAACTTTTTTGTACTTACCGTCATTTTTTTCACTGAAAGCTCCCTCAATTTAAATGTAGTCGACGCGGGATTACTAGGCGTCAAATATATCCGAAACCTGAACTGGAGGTATCATCCATCACGCATAATATGTCAAATTGATAAATTGTTATAAGCTTACCTTGAAATTATTCGTTTCTCTCTTCTCTTATTGTTGCGTGAGCATTGGGTGAGACGGTTGTTATTCACATGGATATGGGTACGAATGAGGTTGATTTAGAGGGTTCTGTACGCTGCATGTTGTTTATCTGTATATATGTTGTCTAATATGTCTAAAATATTATGGTATTCATAATATGTACATTGTACCCCTTGATTGTACCTTAGTAATTATACTAGCGCACTTTTTATGGAAAAAATTGGATTCTAATTTAATTTATGAACTCTGCAATGTCTGAATTAAAGATTTTATTATTATTATCATTAATTTCAAAAGAAATCTATAGAAACATATAAATACACACAAAAACATACAAAAAAATATCATAATTTCACACGTTTTAAGTATTTCATTTTTTATAATATTGTCGACTTGTTGTGCCCCGCGGTTTCACCCGCGTTAATTTCAGAGTTTCCGCGGGAATTCTGGGATAAAAAGTACTCTATGTGTTAATCTGATGTATAAGCTACATTATTGTAAAGTTTCATTTAAATCCATTCAGTAGTATTTGCGTGAAAAAGTAACAAATATCCATCCATCCATCTATCCATACATACAAACTTTCGCGTTTATAATATTAGTAGGATTTTTAGTTTCCATTATATTTTAGTTTCCACATAGTTTAGTTTTCAATAGTGTTTCAAAATAATACAATCAAATAGAAATGTCAAACGAGATAGACGGGATAAGTTCAAAATATACTATCGCCGACGTCCTTCCTGTCTGGTCCAACTGTCGATTCCGATTTTATATTTGTCAATTTAAATATTTTGCAGTTTTATCAAAATGTTCAGATTTGGATTGAGACTTTATGAAAATTGAAATCTTCGTTTACGTCATATCCTACAAGTATTTTTATATTTTGTACATTAATTGTTTGTTTATAATGAATAAACTCAAAAACTACTGAACCGATTCTAAACATTCATTCATTGACAGAAAGATACCGTATCCCTAATTGATATAGAACACTTTTATCTAGGAACTAGCTGTCCCGCGTTGTTTCACCCATGATAATTTCGCAGTTCCCGCGAGAATTCCGAATTACAATATAGCCTATACTACTCAGGGATAATGTAGCTTTCTAATGGTGAAAGAATATTTGAAATCGGTCCGTAGTTTTTGAGTTAAATCGTAACAAACAAACAAACAAAAAATCAAATCTTTCTTCTTTACAATATTAGTATAGATATCGAAATTCATACGACTGAAACCGTGGGGGTGTTATTACTTAGGTACTCTTAACTCTATACATAGCGACTTGCGAAGTAACATCCAAGGCGCCGCTGACAAAAACGATTACAATATCCGTTCGAAACTGGCCTACTCCAAAAAGTGGGCCCTCCCAAATATCATCTGTACATCAAAAGGCAAAGAACAAAGACAAGAATCAATTTATCGTAATCACATCACTTTCTAGCGTTCCGCCATCAAGTTATATAGATGCCCGCGACGTCGTCGTATTGATTTGTTCCATACGGTCCGCTGGGTATAATGGGATCGAGATATATTATTTGTCAGTTTACTTCTGTTTAGGCCCTTGCTATATGAAATCGGGAAACACAGGTGGAACGTTAAGTGTTTTCAGATTATTATTTTATCAATTTTAAAGATATTGCGAAACCATGCGAAATTTAAAAAAAAAACCTAATTCTGCTGTATTGCAAGATGAAAAAGTTTAATTGAAAACCACCAAAAGTTATCCTTGTTAGCATTTTTCTTTAGCCTTTTTGTTATCATGTCTGAACTCTGCAGAATTATCATCATAAATTACAAAGTATTTAGTATTTACCTCATTTTACTTACAATCAGTTTTTATGATGATACATATTTTCTTAGAAGATATATTATCATGAATAGAAGAGAATATAATTTGTATTGTCTTTAATTTTATTATTTTAAAGGCCCTAATAAATAATATTTTACACAATAGGTACAACAGAAGAGTAAGCACTTTGAAAGATACACAATTTTTTTACATCATTGACTTTAAATTGGACGCCGATAAGCAAAACCATGTAAACCCACAAAATTAGGTTATACTGATAAGGAACGCTGTAAATCGTAACAAATAAAAAACAAACAAACAAAAAATCAAATCTTTCCCCTTTATAATGGAAAGTCACCAAATATGAAATAGTAGCCTAATATGGAATACCTTCATTTCTCTAAGACTATAAGTATGAAACGCAACATTCGACCATCTCCTGTTTCATTCGGTCCACTAACCATCGTACTCACACCATCGAGTCAGTTGCGTGAACTCTTCACGTGTGGCAGGCGTGTTTTGTTTTGCTGTCGTGCAGAAAATTTTAAAGGTAAGTAATAAATGAGTATTACCAGCTGTTATGTTTGTATACATAAGTGTTATACTATTTAGTATATCGGTATTATGTTTATTTCACCATTTTGTGATCTTTTGTCATTAAAATATTGTGATTTGAAAAAATATTTAGAAGAGTATGAACTAGTATAAAAATCCAAATATGGACAGCCGTCGGTGTCTAATTATGGAATATTCCATAATTAGATCTTAATATTTCATATGATAGATACTTGCTATTATTTCTTTAAAAATATATGTAATGTTTGTTTTTAGAATGTCCGGTTTACAATCAACCTAACGAAAAACCTGGGATATCCATATGATATCGTGGAGCTCTTTGGCAAATCCTATTTGAAAGTACAAATAGGCGAAATTGCAGCCAACGGGTTCAAAGTCACTAGATTGTGGCCTTTAAATAAAAATGTCTTCAGTGATGTGGACTTTATTGCTGCGCGACAAAATGCTGTAATAGACGGTTGTACAACCAATATCCCTCTGCTGGAATCAAGATCTGAAACTGGTCAAGTTCTGGTAGAAATACCTGCACCACAAACAACTGCCAATTTACATAATTTACAACCTGAACCTGGACCTTCGACTTCTGGGCTTAATCGCAGCAGTTTGGGTCTGGTGTCTCCGCATGCCATAAGTCCAGTGCCAGAGAAACGAAGAAAAGTATCTAGCAGAGGAAGAAAAGCTGCTGTAGCAGCAGTCATAACATCTTCTCCCTACAAAAATGATTTAGAAAATAAAAATATGAAGAGACAAGAAAAAGAAAGTAAACTAGTAAAGACAAAGAATAAGAAGAAAACTGCGAAGAGAAACAAACAAATTAAGAAAAATAAGGATGATAGTGAAGAAGAAGACTCTGAGGATCTAGACGACAGTTTGATGAAGGTAGTGAACATGATGAGTTGATGGACCAAGTACCTCCTGACTCTGCTGATGCAGAATGTAGGTATGTTCTGTTCAAGACTTTTTTCCATGGAGAAAGCTGGATTAAATGCTTGATGTGTGGGCTCTGGGCACATTATGATTGTGCTGGTCCAGAGTTGGATACTTGGATCTGTGACTTGCAAGTAATTATGTAACTTCTTTCATTGATCACAATATGTTATATTCATTTAATTGATCTCAAAGATATTAATGTCCATTTCTGTTATTTTTATGTTGATTTATGCTTATATTCCATATATGGGTACCTATTCCATATTTGGTTACTCATTTGTGATATTGTTTTTTGTGTTAGATTTTAATTTAATAATTAATATATTTGATTAAAGGCTGTTAATTACTACATATAAATGTATGACTGATTAGTAAAAACATTAAACTGGTTTAATTTATAAGAAGTTTTTTTTTTATATCCCAAAAATAAAATGGTATTCCATATTTGGTGACTTTCCTCTATTACCTAGTATAAATTACGAAAAAAATAAAAACATTTCAAAACTTATAAACGAGAAATACTTGTAAGTTCACAAAAACAGCTATAGTTTTTTTGATTTCACGTGATTCAATCTTCTTAACTATGTATCATAAGTGGCGGAGATAAAAGCAACAATGTTGAAATAAGAGCGTGTTATTAAAAAAAAAAAACAACAAAAGAAACGAAATTTAAAAAGAATATTTTAGTGGTGAGTAAAATAAAAATAAATAAAAGCTAAGATTTCTGTATTCAAAAAACCTTACCGAGCTTTCAATTTATTCCAGATAGGCAATTACTTTGCTACGTCACGTCTTATTATTTCGTCCGTGAAAAATGTGGGGTTTATTTTAATTTGCTTGCCAATTTTGTTATTTGGGCAATAAAATAAATATTTAAATCGTGTGCCTGTAAACAGACAATAACTATATATAAATAACTCTGGACGTTTTACTTATTTAGCTTTTGAAATTAAGTTTTTTTTTAAAGGGTTTTTTTATACGCCCTTTCGCTATATTTTTCATATCTTTCTGTCGTATTTTCATCAAACATTATCTACTTTCATGTCATTTATTTGGAAAATTTACTGCTCTGTAGGAGATTGGATAGATTTTACATATTTTTTAAACTTTGTTTATACGAGCCGACACTTGCCGCTTCACTTGCGTGAATTTCGGGACACAAGCTGGGTGTGTAGGTATAATTCGCATTGAAACATACGGACATACAAAAATTATGTTTCTGAGGGTAGTCTAAATAATAAATTGATACCTCTTATTTAATTTAAACTGGCTGTTGCCGGCGGCGTTGCCGGCGTGAATTTCGGACCCTTGTATGCGAAACATGACGATCGATTGGATAGTTGACGCTTGAAAGCGTGACATACAAACAAACTCACATTTCATTTGTGTTACTAGTTAGTATTACATACCTTAAAACTAGTATTTAATATAATTTTTTCCTGTTTTCTACCTCTTCGTTGGGTTAAGTTTCTAAACCCAAATTATACCGTGATTTAAATTCGATGTAAATAAATTGTAAAATAAATTTACAATGGTAACAAGTGCTGCGTCGTTACGTCCGCGCGTCCCACGCAATAAAATTGAATGTCGGCTCCAATTAACAAACTTTTACACGAACCTTCAATCAGTTCATATTATTTGCAAAAAGTTATTTCGGTATTACGAGTAGGTATGTTTTAATGAGGTCTTGTACATATAATGATCATATTCTTAGTTATGTAAAAGAGATCGTTACGTAAATTTGTTAACACTACGGATACGTTTCATTTGTAATAATAACATAATAATAAAATATACTAGACTAGCTATTCTCCGCGGTGTCACCAGCGTTAACTTCGAAGTTCCCGCGGAAATTTCAATACAAAAATTACCTCATGTCTTTCTCTGTACCTATTCTTTACAACGTTGCAGTATGCAAAATTTAATGCAATTGTTATAATTCAACCAATTTAAACCAAACCTTATTGACAAATTATTATATATAAGAAACCTTCCAGAAAGAAAAAGCAGATGGACAGAAGAAGCGGAGGACTTTGTTTTATTCTATGAAGTGATATTATATTTTTTTGCTCCCACGAATGAAATGCGAATGAATTTTGTACTGGCGCTGAAATTAGAAAGCTCATATTTAGGTATGTATAGGTACTTATTTTATTAATAATCTTGATCCCTCTTAACAAAAAAACATAGTTTGATATTTTATTGATACGAGATTTATGTAATTTTCTAGTACCGACACTCAACACCTCTTTGAACTTGCTGTTAAAAAGATACCTATGATTCGGCGGTCCTTGTAGCTCTACTCTACTCGGATAAAAAAAAATAGGGACGCGAAGATACGATTGATATTTTTCACAATAGCAGTGACGGTACAACTAGCACCTTTCTTTATACCTCGTACGTATCTATCTTTTTATTGTTTTAAAAGAAATCCAATCATAAATTCTTAGTGAAGTTGAAAGCATCGAATGGCATTTGAGTGTACTAAAGTAACAAAACTTAATTAGAGGAAAGACTAGAGCGCGAAATGGCGGCGAGTCAGCAAACCTTTTTTAATCCGATTTTTCCCGCTCTCTCCGCCGGATATTGCCAGTGAAGTAAATGTCTACTTATTCGTGTCCATTGAATAGGTTCCATGGACACTAACGACCGGTTGAAGCGTTGCTAAACGGTCCGTCCCCACCTCATTGTGTCCGCGCGTTATTTAGTTTTATTTGGATTCTTATTCACAGATAAACCTACCTACGCATGTCATATGAGTATCACCTAATAGGTATTAAGTGCTAATATTATAAAGGGGAAAGACTACTCAACCGATTTTAAAAATTCTTTCACCTTTACGCTACAGCGTTCCTGAGTGACATGACATAGGGTAATTTTTATTCCGGAATATCCGCGGGAACTCCGAAATTAACGCGAGTAAAACCATAGTTTTACCCCCATAGGGGCTCGACAAGTACCTAGTCCATACAAAGCCTGGCTTTGCCTTTATTAAAATTATTTTTTCAAGTGAGCCTCGATTAAGATTGTAATATCAGCTCGGATTCAATCCTGTTTTCCTTTAAAACTTTTTTAATTCTGTTTATTATAATCTTTGATCAGTTTTCCAAATCACTCTGGATCACGGTAGGTATATACCTAATAATAATTATATGCTCTACACCAAGTTCTATTGGTAAATGTTATTTTTATATTTTGTAATCTTTGAAATCACAACACGTAGGTACATTTTTAACCCACTGGACATTTTGCGAATTGGACGTATCGCAAATGTCGTAACAATTGTGACGGACTATAACTTTTTCTTTTTCTTCTTCTATCAGTTGATTGAATCACTCAGCCAGATTTTAGGACACGTAGAAAATGTCAGAGAATTTTGAACCCTGAGGCAGGAAACCGGTTTTGAACCAAGTTTTAACTTGGGGTTTAATCTAACATTGTCATCGGCGTTTCGCCATAATTGAAGAAGTAAAAGAAGACATTTTTATCACAGTAACATTGTCATTGGCAAATTATATTAATAGACGCCATCATTAAAGAAGATGAAGAAGGCAACACACATCTAACGTTCCATGAAGGAAAACTCTTAACACCTAAAAGTTTATGCAATTAATGTATCGGACGTGGTTCGTTACGTGTTAACGTAGGTGCACGTCATTGATGGTGATTGACAGTTAGTTAATTAATTACTTGTTCGTTGCGTGGCCGATTAAGTCAATAAATAAGTTTGTTACGTGTACCGAGGTCCGCGAAAAAAGGTTTTCTTTCATTACGTTATTTTCTCTATTTCGTCTGTGCTTTCATTTTATTTGTATACAAGACTTACCCAAAGTTAATCTAACCGAGCACTAAACGCAAACAGATCAGTGGACCGATTCCACTAACGCATCCGTTGAAAGTAGCGACAGTATGTCTACGGCGACAGTATATCTTCCAGCCATACGTTCCATCGCACGAAGACGTCGTGACGTCGTGTGGTGTGTTCGCAGTTTTAGGCGGCGTATGCACCTCAGAAATACAATAGAGAGTTGTTTGTAAGCAGATTCCCATACAAACAAAAATACAGAATTTACCTATACGTTTTGAAAACATCAAGTATGGTGTGTAAGTACCTACATTTACCTGTGCTCCGCGGTTTCACCCGCGTGAGTTTAGGAATTCCCGCAGGAACTCCAAAGCAGTCTAATTTACTCCTTATAACATCAGCTAATTAGCAGTGAAAGTCTCGTCAAAATCGGTCCAACCGTGCCGGAGGTTCACCCGCGTGAGTTTCGGAATTCTCGCAGGAACTCAAAACTTCTTTTATTCTTCTTCCCCTTACAATAACAAACACAACAAAAAAAGAATTAGCGAAATTGGTCCAGCCGTTCACGCGTGATGCCGTGATCAAGGGAAATAGGAAATCATTTTTATATACTCGTATATAGATAGGTTATCTGCTTGTTGTTCCTCGCGGTTTCACCCGTGTTAATTTCGGAATTCCCGCTGGAATTCCAGGACAAACAGTACCATATGTCCTTCTTTTTACCTCTGACAATGTGTTTGCAAAATTTCATGATGATCGATTGAGCCGTTAATGCGTGAAAGCGTTACAGACTGCAGACAGAAAGACAGACAGAGTTACTTTCGCATTTATAATATTAGCAGGGATTACAACACCGCGCTGGCTAGTTGAACTGATGTTATTTGAATATTGATGCGTGCAAGATACATTATTTATTTAGAATTTGACTTCTGTTACCATTAGATAGACTGTAACGAAATGAAATCTCCTATTTGATTTCAGGTGCTTTTTCGTTTCCACACACAAGGCAGAGCGTACCTGCCATACCATAAATGGAAAGCTGAAATCACAAACCCAAATTGTTATTATGCCATTCCCACGAACCTCGCTAAGATTTTTTTCTGTAGAATATTCAACGTATCCTTTAGGGTTGAGTTTCAAATAAATTTTTAACCCTTACCTACCGTTGGAAATATGTATGTTACGTACATTGTTACGTAGCTTATTTTAACCCAGCACTGCGGGTTTTTTTATATTCTTTTGTAAGTTTCTTCGACATTATTATAACATTATATTTGTAATAGAAGTGGGCGGTCATAGATTAATGTTAGGTCGGTTTAGCCAGACCTTAGCAATAACATTTATTCTTTGTGTATTTTTTTTGTACAAAAACGAGTTCAGTACTTTACTAAAAGAGATAAGTGTTAGCAGAACGAGTATTTCGACATGAGTGTTAAAAATACTTTGTATGAGTTTTGCTATTGCTTCTAACATAATAAAACAATGATTCTATAGGAAAAGAAAATTAAATATTTAGGTTTGCAAACCACTGCAAAAAAAGAGGTTCTTAGTTCGTCAGAATCTTTTTTATGTATCTACTAGCTGTGCCCCGCGGTTTCACCCGCGTAAATTTTGGAGTTTCCGCGAGAATTCCGGGATAAACCCATATGTCCTTCTCTGTACCCCTGACAACGTGCATGCCAAAATTTCATCCAAATCCGTTCGGCCGTTTTTGCGTCATTGAGTAAACGTATGTGAGGATAAGAGCTAGAAAGCGCATTTTCATCCGACTTGCTTAAAATTTATCGTCACTGCTCAGCTCCTATGTGTCTTAGCGTTATGTTATATAGCCTATAACCTGCCCAAGAGTATGGACTACAATCGCACCAAGTTTGGTTAAAATACCTTCAGCAATTTTTGACCCATTCGTGCACACACAGACAGACGGACAAAAAATTTACTGATTGCATTTTTGGCTTCAGTATCGATCACCATTCATCCTCTAATTTTGAATATATATTCAATGTACAGAATTGACCTCTCTACAGTTTTATTATAAGTATAGATATAGATAAGTATACGTTTTTAATTTCCCGATTACTCGAAGATGGATCGATATAGAAAATTTTATGGGTATAGGGGTATATAGTATACGTATATTCCTACGTATACGTCCCATATGTTCTTATTGTCTCCAAGTCGGGATCTGCTGATGTGATCCTGGAGAATGGAACAGAATGGGAACTCTTCAAATATTACATGCATACTTGGTCGCTACCTGTGTTTAGGTCACAACCTTTTTGAAGAGCTTTCACATTTTTATCACGCCCGATTCGTTTATACACTAAGAACTTTGATATACGTACTTGTTTCTTTATTTGTGGAGTTCAAACACCACTTCCATGATTGTAATTTTAAAACTAATCGATAGGTAATTCGGTTCAAACTTTCACAAATTATGTTGGATGGGTTTAAAAAACAAAATCTTAGTCAATAACCAGCAGTTTCTTGTCTAGACCCAGCGATTTAAACTGTGACTTCATGAACTAGTCATTGGACGAGTATATCTTACTTCATATCTACATATAGGTAGATGAAGCAAAGGCTTCAAAAGGCTTCAGTATATGTAATCTGATATTCTAATGTTAATCAAATCACTGACTGATCCTAATGAATTTTTATTCAAAATCCATGTTTACCTAGCTCTTGGCTGGTGTTTTAGTACGAAAAAGCTGGAAAGAGGTTAAGCTCATTAACAATTTCAAAGTCAAGTTCTTAATTCGTCAAGAATTCTGGTCACGCACTTCCATGCCAATACTTTGCGCCCATAATGCCCTGTATTAACAAGGTTCAGGGGATTCGTTTATGATGAAATCACAGAACTGCACGACCTTTCAGACCTTTAGGCTATTCTGTGTTGTTATGTAAAATGTTCATATTGGATTATTGTTGGCACACCAACTGGGTACAATGTGAAATTGCCTATTGTAATTCTATCACATATATACGTGTGTTATATGCGTTACATGTTTTTATTTTAATCTAAAATACTATACTTAATATTTATAACTACCAACAAATTAATTGCGCTTTAAGACGATAAATTATGATGAAAAATTAAAGAAAGCCATCCAAGTCAAATCCTTACTATTGGAATAAGAGTTTATTTGTTACGCTTTCACGCGTTAACTACTCAACCGATCCTCATGACATTTTGCGTAGGTAATTACATGTTGTTAAGGGTTCAGAATGGAGTACTCCTTACCACGGAATTCCCACGGGAACACCGAAATAAACGCGGGTGGAACCGCGGGGTAACAGCTGGCTTAAAAAAAATTGGTCCGTAAAATCTTATAGGAACTATGTAATCAAGAAAATATACCTACTTGTTTTAGTTTAGTCCATGGTCTTAAATAATCTCTAGAATCTAGATTTATGTAATTCAAGTACCTACGGTCTCGTGCCACGGAAATAATCGCGAAAACCACAGTGAGACAAGCCGACTTGATAAGCGGTTGCATCCAATTTTAAAGTCAAATGGCCAAACAGCAAAATATTCAAAGCCAAGCCGGAGGCTGCTTCGACTTGCAAATACACTTTCCTATGTTATGTACGAAACTGATGATCTGTACCTACGAGCTACAGAGCAAATCGGCGAACACAACAGGGGCTTATCTTATGAAACTTTCAGTTTGTAATTACAATTTAGGTATACAATATACATTTCTACACAGGTACGCAAACCAAAACAACTTCTGTTGAATAAAGATTACAAATTACAATAATATCTATACATATAAATAAAATTGAAGTGTCTGTTTGTGATTCCAAATTAACAGCTTTTCACTAAATGCATAAAAGAAAGTGGATACGGTACTTAAAAAAAATATCATTATTTTCAATTTTTGTCTGTCTGTCTGTTTGTTGTGGCTAATCTCTGAAACGGCTGGACCGATTTTGACGGGGCTTTCACTGGCAGTTAGCTGATGTATAAGAAGTAGGTAACGTAGGCTTACTGTTATTTTAGAAAAAAAAAAGTTCCTGCGGGAATTCCGAAATTCACGCGGCTGAAATCGCGGGGCACAGCTAGTTGTCAATATACACATTGTAACGACTCCAAACTAATAAATTTAATGGAAAACACGAAATTTCAAAACGTGTTTTGTAATAACGCCATACGAGCGCACCCGTGCGTAACGCGTAACGATTTGAAGTCATTTTCCTTCTGTTCCTAAAGAATATTTTTAAATAAAAAAATAATCGCATTTACTAAATTACGATACAAAAATATGTTTTATTCTAAAATCTTTAATAACAATAATATCTACAATTGTCCCCATTCACTATTTTAAATTCAGCTACTCTATTAATAATAAATATCTCTGCAAATGTCTGCCTAGTCCGCCAGACCCGAGGTGTCGGTACCTACTATAAACGAAATAGGTATGTAGTTTTATTTTACCCCAAAAACTAATTAGTAAAGATATTAATTAATTTTCGTGCATATACCTATACCTCGTTATGTTATTATTGAGTTCTTCATAACTCTTTAGCTGTTGCCTCCGGCTCCATTGATCTATACCTTCTATAATATTATAAAGAGCTAAAGTGTGTGAGTTTGTGACGTTGTAAGGGGGTAATCTCTGGATTTACTGAACCGATTTGAAAAATTCTTTCATTCATAAGGAAGCTACGGTAGTCCTGAGTAACATAGGGTACTTTTTATCCTGAAATTTTCACGGGAACTTCGAAATTACCGCGGGTGAAACCGCAGGGACAGCTAGTATAATAATATCGATTACAAAATGTTTCCGAGCAGCATTTCTACTGTCAACTTATCCACTAGTTATAACATTAATAAAAATCTTTAGCGTAGGTAAATAGTTTCAGATAACTTAGGTAAAACAAAAACTACTTTGCCGATTTTAGTTTCATATTGATCTCCAACTTTTCAACTGATATTTTTTAATTGTACCTATATTATTTAAAACATTTCAATATGACGACATTAATGTTCCAAGCTATGTAAAATTTTACGGCAGTAACGGTGCAGAAAATTTTAAATCATTTCTAAAAGGGCTGGCTCGAAATAATAGGAAACAGTTGAGAACGAAAACTTAAATGAAGCTTTTAAATAATCTTTAGGTAACAGAGAATGTGGCCCGACCAACAGTCCACGCTGGTCGCTGTGTGACAAGGCTGTGCAATTTCAACTAATTGCTGACAAGGCGCCGCCGCTCACAGCTGTAGCTTCTACGACAGTGTTCGCATCGTTGCCTATCTATATATAACCACACCCTTAGCCAAGTTGACAGTCTGTAATCGTGAACGCAAGGATAACTACCAAAAGTATAATTATATCACGTGGTCACGTAAAATTGTCCAATAAAAAAAAAACATACGCGTCGAATTGAGAACCTCCTCCTTTTTGGGAAGTCGGTTAAAAAACAGTTTCGCATTACCATTCGTCCGTTAGTTTTCTATAGTGTTAACGATTATATTTTGTCGACTTGGCTAAGGGAGCAGAAACCACGAAGAAGGCTCTTACCCCTTGGCCGCAGCCAAGAGCGGCGACGACTGCGGCGCGGCGGCGTGAATTGCGGCGCGCTAAGCGGTGAGCGGCGAAAACAAATGGTAGACAACATAATAATGTATGAAGTATGCCACAGCGCGCGCCGTCGATAGCTCTGGCCAGAGGGTAACACTAACAGCGTTGAGGGTTGTTGACGAGTGAAAGCCGTACCGAAAACACGCGTGTCACGTGTGTCTTCGTTATATCAGTCACTTTTCAGCATCTATTTTGGACCCATGAGCAGGAAAATGGCTTTCAAGGGAGCCATGTTTTAACTTAGGGAACAATCTAACATTGTCACTGGCGTTTCGCACTAATTGAAGAAGTAGATGAAGAGATTTTTATTATTAAGAAACATTGTCATTGGCAAATTATAATAAAATTATAGACGCCATTAAGAAAAACAGCGTTTATACAGGATGTAGGGTTAGACGAGGGACGTACGTGATGGAGGGTGTTGCATATTCGATTATCTCCAATATATCAATAAAATAGAAAGAAAAAAACTAATTATTCTCGAAATTTGACAAATCATCCTACGAAAATACGCAATCATATACGTATCCTACCAATATTATAAATGTGAAAGTTTGTTTTGAGTTGGTTAATCAAGCAAAAAGGGCTGAATGGATTTGATTGAAATTTGCCACACAGAGAGTTCATTACCTGGAATAACACAAAAGTTACTTTTTATCACAAAATTCCTGCGCAACTCCAAAATTATTGCGGTTGAAAGCACAGATAACAGCTATAGTAAATAATATAAATAGATCAAAATGTCGCCAAATATAAGAAAAAATATTTACTTATTTATTTAATGAGTAACCTAACCTGTATTATTAAACGTTACCTACTTATGAGCCGATACCTCTCTGTCTCGCTTATTGCCATGGAAAATGAAAAAGACAAATGGAGACTTGAAAGCGTATAATATTCAGTTTGAGTAATGTTTATATTTTATGTGCCTAAGTGACTGTTTGATACATAAATCTTCGAAATGAATGGGTAAACGACTAAAATGTTGTAATGGAGTTTTTATTCTGAGTCCACACTTGCCGTTGGCATAAAGCATTCATGTGATAATATAATAAAATTATACTGTATGTATGTATATCAAGTATTATAATCATTTTCTGTGAGATAAAAAATTGTGCAGATAATAATATTCTTAAGTAATTTCTTGTGTCGTGACAACTTAGCTCCGTCACGGATTCTTTGATCTTCTTTATCACGAGCTTTAGAGCTTTTATTATACTTTGTACTTATACTTAACTATACTTACCTACCAAATACTATATTATATTATATAAGGTTTTTTAATAAAAACTTTGCGATGAAAATAAGATTTTATTCAGAAAACAGGACTAAGCCGTATTCTAATCTCATCATTATGCATAAACTTATGATTTAAAAGGTAAAGAAATTTTTAAGGGACAATGGCGAATTGAATAAATAGGTTTTCATGCAGAGGTAGGGAATTCCGGGGTAAAAAGTACCCTATATCCTTCTCTCTATACCTCTGACAAAATGAATACAATATTTAATGATGATCGGTTGAACCCTTAAAGCCTTAAAGCATATCAGACAAGACAGAGTTACTTTCGCATTTATAATATTAGTAGGGATAAGAATAAACGGGCGAAATTATTTTATTCCCCACATCTATTTTAATTTTCACCCGACAACCAACTCACACTGGTGAATTGAATAGTAAAAACTAAAAACATTCAAAATCCATATAAATGAAATTGATTGAATTGTATACTTAGGTAGGTACCTACAAAAAAAAATATTGTTATTTTTATCAGTCTTTCTGTGTGTCTGTCTATTTGTTCCGGCTAATCTCTGAAACGGCTGGACCAATTTTAACGGGACTTTCACTAGCAGATAGCTATAAATGTTATAAGGAGTAACTTTATCTCAGTAAAACATAGTTTCTGCGGGATTTCGAAACTCACGCGGGCAAAACCGCGGGGCGCAGCTATAATAAAAATAAACATTTGCTATACAAAATATAGCAGAGCATATATCTTTCATAAGTGTATCCAAACACATTTTTCATGAAACTCCGCGTTACACGCTAACTCCCTATGTGATTTCCATATTATTTGACTCGGGACATTTTATCACCTAAGTGTACAACGAGATGTGATTTCCATAAGGAGTGTATGATGGTACAGTGGGCAATATAAATGGAAAAATAACATGGATCTCTCTCTGTCACTGTGAAAACTCTTCATGGTTTATACAGGTATACGTATATAATATAGATAATAATCTATATATTAGATTAGATTAGACATGGACCAATGATTAGATTAGATTCATTTATTTCACATTATCAAATTCATAATTACATTTAATTATAATATGTCAAAGCATAAAGTGATCGTCAAAAATTTCAATTCCAATAGGTATAGGTAAATGACACAATGTCAATTAAAACAAAAAATAAAATAAAGTTATGTCAAAATAAAAATAAAATAAAAAAAGAAAAGAAAAGAAATAAAGCTACATTATGTATATAAAAATGAACCCCTATTTCCCTTGGTCACGGCATTACGCGGGGACTGCTGGACCAATTTCGCAATTTTTTCGTTGTGTTTTTATAGTAAGGAGAAGAATATGAAAGAATTTCGGAGTTCCTACGGGAATTCCGAAACTCACACGGGTGAATCTCCGAAACTGTTGGACCGATTTAGACGGGACTTTCACTGGCTGATGTTATAAGGAGTACTCTCAAATAGGATACTCGATGATATACTCGATTGAAATTCCTGGATTAAGGCACCTGGATAAGGTGAAACCGCGGGGGAAAAGCTACTGTTCTTTGATCAGAATGTAATCTATTTAAGTATTCAGTTGTATGGTTGGATATAATATATGTAAGGTTTATGAATTGAAGAAGAAGAAGAAAGAAGAAGAAGAAAATACATTTATTTCAGCACAACACACAAGAAAAAGAAACAAAAATCAACAGTGCCTAATCTAAAGAGACATAGATAATATCTCTTGCATGCTCTGCCGAAAGGGTCACCAACAGCTTTAGCTAGGTGCGGGAACACCTAGCGCTGGTTTTCAGTTGGCAGCCCGCTGTCGCACACGGACGGGGGTAACAAAAGAAGAGGCAAAGAAAAAATTATACTATACATATAAGTACAAGTACACCAACTAAACATAAAAAATATATAAGATGAATAATATAGAAAAATACAATAATCCCACATACAAAGTACCTAAACAATATAAATACTGCAAGATCCGAATTGGATGTAGGTACTTGTCATTGAGTCTGCGTACATCATTGATATTACGAGATATATTTAACTACTTTTATCTCGTAATGTACTTTAAATCTCGATGTCAAAAGTTCCAAGTTATCACTGAGCTCCACCCAGGCAATCAGTTAAGAGCAAGAAGTCTGGGCTTTTGTGTACTCAGACGTCTTTATTCAAATACACCCGTGACCCGACCTGATCCGACCTTAACTGCATCAAAGAAATGTACCTAATTTACTTTTTAAAAACTATTCGAGGGACCAAAAATATTTTATATTATTTTTTATTCAATTTACAAACTGTTATAAAATTAGGTATCTCTCTTTCGTTATTTCTTTACATTTATTTAGTTAAAGGATTATTTATTTTTTTAGGAAATTATGGTGAACCTCTGGAAGAAATTATAAATTATACTTTTAGAGTCGAAATCACGATTTTTGCAGTTAAAGCGTAATTAAAGTTACAAGGACTGTTTCTCAAAATCAGTGCAGGCATATCCCATCGTAATACTCGTATACTCAGACCCAATAAAAACTAAAGAAGGAATGCGTAGAACAAACAAGTGAAGCCCGGAAAAAGACACCACGCCGTGCACGTACACAGAAACACGCACACACTTACAAGAAAAAGACACCATACATTTTAGTTTGAGTTTCTCCCGCTAATGGAGGTGACGCAACAATTAAATAAAATGCCATATTGTGTCGTCAACGGGTGCAAAATCACACGGCAAAAAATAAAAAACAGCATGGAATCACTTATCACCAGTAAGTAAACTTAGCAAATCCATACACTTTCCTAATCTCAGACGAAATAAAAACTCAAGACGGAGCGCTGTGAACAAAAAAGTGAAGCCGATAAAACTACGCCTCGGCGTGTACATGCACAGTTACACGCACACACATATAACGAAACTACGACTTACCTATGTCTACATTGTCAGTCAAGCTATTCCGGCGCGCGGAGTGTCACGCTATAATAATTCCTGTTTAATAAAGAAAAAATGCCGAATTTTGTAGTGAGAGGGTGTAAAAAATCTAAATCTTCGAAAAATAAAAAGCAGGATAGTTTTTAATAAAATATAAATTTTATTGATTTATGGCAACTTGCAACACAAAACCTCCACAACTTCCATAAGTGTTGCTACTAGCGAGCGTCACAATAGTCCCCGTTTTTCATTTTCATTTACCTATTTCGATTTTAACTTTTAATTACCAAACCTTTATTTTTAAGGTTCTCGAATATACAACCAAGGTATACAACTTAAAAAAATACTAACTTATCTATTTAGGTAGGTACTTATCCATTCATCTTTCTAGAACTTAACAATTTTGGGTAATAAGTTTCCACTGTACGGCAACACTCACTAAATGCCCACATGTTTACGATACCGACTTCACACTTTTGTTGAAAGCGCTCCGTCTTGAGTTTTTATTTCGTCTGAGTTCTTAATCACCACATGCATACGCAACCGGCTTCACTTCGTTGTTCGAGAGTCGAGACGTTCCGTCCTTAGTTTTTATTTGGTCTGAGCTCGTATATTAATTAAATCTCCTTTTGTCTCCCCGGTTTAAGCTTATTCCGATAGGAAAATAATATTATGCTAACGATATCCGAAGAGATATAATATTAAGCCGCATTGCTGTAATGTAGTGTAGGTGTTAGAAAAAAGATTTCTAGATGGGATAAAATATATTAATAACAATAAATAATTTTTCATTTAGACTAATGCTTTATTATTTGAAAATCACCTGATTCACCGTTGAAATGACATTCGATTTTACTTTATAAGCTGTATAAGAAACCACTACAATAACATATGCTTGAAGAAGATCACGTTGTTTGTCCGCGATGGAGTCGGAAACTACTGAACGAATTTTGATAAAATTTTGTAACCATTTATAATATGGTCTAACTTAAAAGATTGGATAGCTTTTATCCCGGTATTCCCGCGGGAACTCCGAAATTACCACGGATGAAATCGCGGGGCACAGCTTGTAAATATATATATTAGGATATAAATGCGAAATGAGTTTATTTGTTTGTTTCTTACGTTTCACGCCTTTACTACTCAATCGATCATCGTGAAATTTTGCATACACATTGTCATTGGTAAACGGAATGACACAGAATACTTTTTATCCCGGAATTCCCGCGGAAACTCTGAACTTAACGCAAGTGAAAACGCGGAAAATAGCTAGTGAAGAAATAAAGTTTGCAATTTTTCTCAGGTGAGCGAAAATGTTTTGCCAAGCAGTATAGGTATAGGCTCGCCTATATCTACCGGTATGTCCCGAAATGTATTGCGAGCATTGTAAGGCATGCCGTCACTTCAGTACACTGTGAAGCCTTTCCTAGAAAGTTATCTATACTGAGCTATACTGGTTACTGTTTAAAACGGAACGCAGTCCATCCATGTCATTATCATGTCACGCTGTCAATCACTCATGTCAACCGACCGACGCAGTTGACCAATCCTTGGTCCGAGATTGGTCACGTCACACGTGATCAAACCACTGAGAGCACCTTACCTCAAAAGCATCAGGGCTCACAGTGCAAAAATGGCGACGATTATGACGTCATACCGCCTACTGTGGATACTGCGGCTGCATACTGAAAGATATTCGGAACATATCTATAACGGAACATACCTACGTCTCGCCACAACGTAATAATAAGCCTAAATTTGCTATCTGTGTAGTCTGTTACTGTACGTGCGTTAGACAATACCAACTTGAATGTGGAACTCTCTCTCCGTCGCTCGCCGCGCCCCGGCGCGAGCCCTACGCCACACACACACACATTACACATGTGCACACAAGCCGCGCGACTGTAGTAGTGCAGGGAGTCAAATTGGTGCACTCGTATGAAGTGTCGCAGGTGTGCTTCTAGTATGTTTTCGCTCCCAGTTCGATCCCTTCGCTCCCCAAATTACCTTATTCATTTAACGGCATCCTGTAACAGATGTGAATTTATTTGATTTTTCCTCGAAGCGAATACTGCCTAATCGTTGGCTGATGACGTGAAATATCAGTTCCTGGATATTAGCATACCGAAAGCAAAGGTTTCCTAATTGAATTTCATAAAAAAATCTTGGGAAAAAAACACGTAAAAACGAGCGTCGTGTGATGGCGAACTGCGACGTCTACGGAATTATATTTTATAGAACTAATTTCTTATTTTAAGTAGAAATTTGAAATTCCATTTATTTTTTTTATATTTGAAGGAGGAAGTAAATTACTTTTCGTGTACTCTAGCTGCCCAAATCAAAGAGGAAATGGTATGGATTTGATTTCTACGTAAGTACTTACCTACGTAAAAAATATTATATCTTATAATCTGTATTGCCAAGCTGCAAATGTTATTTCGTCAACACAATCATAGAAAACAGAGCTAGAGAACAGACACAAAATACAAAATACACACCACTACATAAGCTGTTTCCTCGCAAATTTCAGGATTTCCTCAAAAACTTTTCAAATCCATTGAATATTGAGATTTTATGTTTCCGAATAGAATGTATGTGCATGTATTATAATACAATGTATATGTGTGTGTGTGTGTGTAATTGTGTATTGAGTAGCTTCAGAGATTGTCGCCTACAACAAACAAATAAATTTTATTCAAATATTAGGAAATATAGAAAGAATATTACTAGGTAAGTATCTATTGACATGGAGCGATAAAAGAAGAGTATGTAACCAACCACAAAAAAACATTTTTGTTTTTAAAATTCTTTTCTGTCTATTAGTCTGTTCGCGATAATCTCAGAATTTTCTGAACGGAATGTCATGCTGTTTTCACAGGTAGATTAAGCTTAGCCTGGAGCTACATATTGGCTTGGTTCATTTAAATCGGATGTCGGGAATAAAATTTGTTATATGTATAAAAACGTTTCACGCGGGTGAAACCGCAGGGCACAGCTAGTACAGAATAAGTCCCTCAAATCACCCGCGTACATTTTCACCAAGAAAAATATATTTATTTAGTGAAGTTATTTTGCACCATTTTGGCTATATTTTACGACATCCCTCAAATCCCTAATTCTCTCCAATGGTTTTCAATTTCCCGGCGACGATATAACTGTTGCGTGTCAGATCCGTATTTCGTGTGGACCCAATAAATATTGGTTGGGCCATGGAGTAAGTAAGTAGATAACAATAATTTTAAATTTATAAAGAATAGGCATGTTGACAAATTTTTATTTTTTAGTCCGTCTTGTAGATGATTAAAAAATATTGGACACGTATTTTTTCTTTTTTTACGTAATCAAAAAATAACGGCGATATATTGAGTTGAAATTTCGCGTGACGTCACTATTCTGACAGTTTGTATGGCGGTTTTAGCGGTTAGTGACGTCACGACCCCCTCACCCTAAACTTTAATGCGCTTTATCTCTGTATATTATAATTTATTTGAAAAAGCAAAAAATACGTGTCTATTGTTTTTTTATTTTCTAACTGACGGACTAATTAGAATTTTGATTTTCAAAAGTAGTCCACATCCCCATTGTCTGATAATTTTAACGTTAAATAAAGAGGTAAAGTTTGTAAGTTAGAGATGACTCTCTGGGACTATAAAACCGACTCAAAAAATTATTTTACTGATGATAAGTTAAATTATCCTTGAGTACCTACTATGGTAGGGTTGACACAGGTGAAACTGTGGGCGAAAGCTAGCAATTTAAATAAGTATAACAATATTATGTCGGACAAAGGTTGGTGAAAATAATCATAAAGGTATAGGTAAGTTCAAAAGATGGATAAATAGTTATTTAAAAAAAATCCTTTCAAAAGCATCAAAAATTATAAGTACCTGAATTACTAGCTGTTTCGCGCGGTTTCACCCGCGGTACGATTTCGGAGTTTCAGTGAAAAATCCGAGATAAAAGTATCGTGTCTTTTCTGTTCCTGACAACGTTTATGCAAAATTTCATGATGATCGGTTGAGCCGTTGAGGCGTGAAAGAAAGTTACACAAACAAATCTGGGGGCACGGCAGTGCCCCCGCCAAGTCGAGCAACAAAAGCGGCACGGCCGTACTATCCTTTTCTCGAAGCAATTCAGGCCATTTTCGACCCCCTATAACTTCGTTGTGGATAAAACTAGAAGCCTGAATTTTTAGTAAACAAGCAGGTATTGTATAAAGACGGTATAATTTAAATTTCATTCGATTTGAACCAGTAGTTTAAGAATTATAACTAGTCAAAGTTTCTTAATTTTGTAGGTCACTCACTCACTCACTCACTCACTGACCGATCATCAAAATTCTAAGGCACTTCTAGCAGACATAGAAGTTTGAAATTTAGAATACAATTAGTGTTTATTGTATAAATCAAGGAAAAATTAAAATATTTAGCAATTTCGGTCCAGTTTTCTAGATACACTAACTGCATAAATAACTTTGTAATCCCATATAAATGTATGGAATTACAAAGTTATATATGCAGTTATATGTACCAACTGCACAAATAACTTTGTAATCCCATATAAATATATGAGACTAGCTGTTCCCCGCGGTTTCACCCGCGTTAATTTCGGAGATCCCGCGGGAATTCAGAGATGCAAAGTAGTTAGTACCCTATATCCCTAGGTTTTCTTTACCCCTGACAACGTGCATGCAAAATTTCATGAGATTTCACCAGCGTTAATTTCGGAGATCCTTCGGGAATTCCGAGATAAAATTACCCTAATCTGAATGCTCCAACGATTTTCATGAAATTTTGTATACAGGGGATTTCGGGGGCCATAAATCGATCTAGCTAGGATTCATTTCTGGAATTCCCGCGCGAACTCTGATATCAACGCGGGTGAATTAATTATTGCATACTACACGTTGTCAAGGGTACAGGAAAGGTCATAGGGTAGTACTTTTATCTCAGAATACCCGCGGGATCTCCGAAATTAACGTGGGTTAAACCGCGGGGAACAGCTATTTAAGCCGTTGCCCAGATATTAATAAATAATAATAATAAGTGTAGCTATAGTTACCTACCTAGATATAAAGTGTAGATACATAGTTACCTAGACATAATTATGTTCAAAGGTACAATGGTCAACGGAATGAAAAAGCAAGAATGGGGCATGTGTTTATATATATTATAAAGTTGTACCAAAATCTTTCAAGTTATTAAAGTAGACTAAATTGCTCAAAGGAGGAAGACCATTTACAAAAAGAAATGAGATCCCATCAAAAACAAACTTGTAAAAAAGTCCAAGTCTCGCAACTCACTTCTTCTACAGTAAAAAGTTGTGAGATCAATGTAATACCAAGTCGGTTAATTTATTCAGTGCCTACTTAAGGGTCCTTCTGTCTAAAGTTATCATGTTATAAGCTATTCTAATAACATTTTATAGTGACCATATCAAATTTAAAAACCTTTTATGTTTTAAATAGATTGATTGGCTTGGCGATCACGTGAAAACACAATGTATCTCACAAGTAATACATATTATAATTAAATTAGATTGTTTAGAACCATAATTATGTATAACATGTGAGAAATATTGTGTTTTCACGTGATCGCTAAGCCAATCAATCTATTTAAAACATAAAAGATTTTTAAATTTGATATGGTCACTATAAAATGTTATTAGATTAGCTTATAACATGATAACTTTAGACAGAAGGACCCTTAAGTAGGCACTGAATAAATTAACCGACTTGGTATTACATTGATCTCACAACTTTTTACTGTAGAAGAAGTGAGTTGCGAGACTTGGACTTTTTTACAAGTTTGTTTTTGATGGGATTAACTTTTGCACTTATTAGGTAGGAACTATAATATAGTAAGGAGATCTTAAGAGTTTTATTTCAGAATATAATAGGTAATCTTAATAATAAAGAAAGAAAATAAATAAAAATATCCAAAGTAGCATTTGTTTTTATCTCAGAATGTTTGTTCCATAAATAAACAATGATTTACTTACATAAATTCAAGACTCAATATAATAAAATGCGCCAGACATTACTAAATATTGACACAAACTAGAATTTCATTACGTTAGGGTATCTCCACGGGGTATATCTGTAATAACAAGAAAAGAACAATTATTGTATTGTATTGTATTATAGATAAACTCAAATACTACTTAACCGATTTCAAACATTCTTTAAGAATAGGAAACTATGGTAGGTATGGCAGGTAAACTTATGTCACTCAAGAACATTGGTTCTTTAGTGACATAGGTTACTTTTATCATGGATTTCCCACGGGAACTCCAAAACTAACACGGGTTAAACCGGGGGATCGACTAGTAATAATAATAATAATAATAAATTTTATTTGGCTTAGAGAAAAACATTACATTAAAAGAGAAATTAAATTAAAACTAAAACACAGTTACAGAATATCTATCACTAAATCTAAAATTACTTGTTTAAGCCAAAATGGTGCCCAGCTCAGCACATTGCTAGGCACGGAGCCGTAGCGCTGATTTTCAGCTGGGCCCAAGATTTTTAAATTGACGATTGGCAACACACTAGTAGGTATGCCTAGAGATACGTGTATAATAGCAATGTGCACTTTCTCCTATTCATACATTCTTTTCACCATTTAATTATTTTTCTACATACCACAGGAATCCCTTTGCTTAGGTATAAAAAAATTTACCTACCTACTTCTGTTTAGGGAATCTGTAATATTTTAGGAAGCTGGTGCACTGCAAAAGTAGAGCGAGCGACGTTGCGGACCGTAGTTGATTCAAAAACGAGACCTATCGTCATCATGATATCGCCGGAAGGATCCACTGTTGTACATAGCGTCCCAAGGATCGCCACAACGACAGCTCCAGGGCTTCCCGCATCCAATGGCGACCCGCCACCTCCATCATGTCGTCGGTTCACCTTGTAGCGGGCCTACCCACGCTGCGCCTTCCGGTTCGTCGTCGCCACTCGAGAACTTTCTAGCTCCATCGCCGGTCATCACTGCCACATCCAACGTCACGTAGGTAGAGCTTATCTAAATTAAAATTACACACCCCACTACTCAATAAGCAGTTTTAGATAATGCGATATCATGTATTGATAATATCTTTTTAATAGTGTGAGTGCAGCGACACTATGCGGCAACTGAGAACGAATAGCAAGACCATATGTAGATGTGTCGTATCGATATTTTAACGGTTGTGCGTGTGAGTATGCCCGATGGAGGGGCGCGTTATTTTAGCTTAGATAAGCTCTATACCTATGTATAAAGTTACATAGATACTTTATAATATGTCATATCTAGAAAAGATAATATTATGATTGGGATGGGGCAACAGTTTTTAAGATCTTGGAAGTAAAAGCTCAGAGTAAACATACTACGTAACTTTTCCCTCGCTGTCAGTGGGCGGTATACCTACCCTAAAATACTCGTAACAGAGCCATAAACTACAAATTGGATTTGAAATGTTTCTTGGCGATTTAAAAGAAGTTTTCACCTTAATCAAATATTATACTTAAGTACCTATTAGCATTTGTTTCGTTTATAGGTTTAGGTACAATACACGTAAATAAGGCGTAGGTAGGTACTTAATGTTTTCCAGAATCTCAGAATCATAATCTTAATTCCAAAATTCGTATCACCATCATAAAATTATCGTTTGCTTGATTTCCACGACACAAGCTTATAGGTTAGTGTGGGATCAAGTAGATCTGTGTGTTGTGAAGTGGATTATTATTATTATCTACTTGCGCTTTGATAAGAAGCTTTCTTGGTTTTTCATATTTTTCTCACTTACCTACTTACTAAAAGCTTAGAATGGAGCGTCATCAAGTATTTTGCTGTATTAATACTTCCAACCTCAGTGAATTTCAACAGAATTTTTAACGTTAATTACTGAAGAACGGAACAGCTTTGTTCGTGTTAATTAATTAATTACGAAAAAAACAAGGAAATTAAACATCAAATGGTGGGCGATTAATTTGAATTAATTCGCTTTATTACCCTGCCCACGGTAGGTGCGAAATATTTTAAGATTAAAACATAAAGTATGTACCTGCCTATTCTTTTGAAATAATTTGGCAGCGTAAGCTTATTAAAATAAGCTTCACTAATTAATTATCAGATAGTAATTTACATAATGTTGGTTTAAATAGGGCCTAAATATAACCATATGCCATTAATTAATTAAGTAACCATAATTATTTTTGTAACTACCTAGATTTAGTTATGTAAATACTATAATACATGACTACGTCTTAATGAATTAATCAAAAACTTGGTAAGTACACCCCATTTAAAAAAAAAAAAAACAATAATATGATTAAAATATAAATTATTTCAGAAAAAATTATATTTAAAAGTTATTCAACATTAGTTTGGAGGTGACCTATCTACGAAATTACAAGTGCTACGTCTTCACCTAGGTGTCAATGACCGAATCGATTTTTTTGCTACGAGCGGCGTACGCGCCAAATATTGTATTATAAATAATTTGGACATGACCAGATAAATACGAAAAAATATAACCTGTATCAGAACATGGTGCGATCGATTCAGAAGTCGATTCTAAGCAAACTATTTTCTAGTTTTTAGTAAATTCATTAACGCGTTGTATAGAGGATGAAAACGTTAAGTGAGTCCTGACGATTATTTCGTCAATGTCAAAGATACCCACTTTTTGCAAAACTTTAATGTACCTACTCTGCATGGCATATGCATTGAACATAAAATGAATAAAATAATAGGTACATAAACAAAAAAAGTTATGTTTTACGAATTTGTACCGGTCTACTTTTGTATAGCTCTCCATTTACTACGAACTACGTAGATAGCGAAAGGCGCTATGTCACCCGCCCGCGTCAAATCTGATTTGTAGCTGAGTTTAGGTACCCACCTAAGTACCTAGTTAGGCCTAAGCTAAATCTGTCTTCTATTACAATAAAAGAGTAAAATCCGCGATTCTGTACATATTTACCAAAAATGGAGAGGGAGCGATAAAAGAAGAGTAATCAACTAAAAAAAAAGTTTTTATAATTCTTTTCTGTCTATCTGTCTGTTCGCGATAATCTCCCAATCTATACTGCGGATTGTCATGTAGTTTTCACAGGTAGCTTAGCCTGGTAGCTTAGCTTAGCCTTAGCAACATTAATATAGGCTTTGTTTAATTTTATTCGGATGTCGGGAAAAAAAAGTTGTTAAATAAAAACGTTTCACGCGGGTGAAACCGCGGGGCACAGCTAGTATTAAATAAATTAAAATTAGGGACCAAGTAACTTATTGAACTTTACTGAACCTCCCTCGAAGCAAGAACGGTTTTATGTATATTATCATGATTAAGTACTTTATGTTTTATGTTAGGTACTCTGAGCATTCAATCGAATTAAGGTTAGTTATTAGATTAAAAAATTATATCGGAGACATTAAAATATTATGGGCACTTACACTGATTTTATTACAAGGATTATGAAGTTACTGCTATTATCTGTGCTGCTAGTTTATGGTAGGTAGGTGCAATGGGGAATTTTCCGATTAGTTCCGATTAGCTCTAATACCTTAGCTAGATGGCATAACGAGCGTAGTTGACCACTCCGTCAAATTCAGGGATGCGTAAAATGTGGTATTTATATTAACCTAAAATAAACGTTGTCTTTCTCAAAGTGGGCAATAACGCCCCCTTGTGGGCGTTGGAGACCTAGAGGGGGCGTTAAGGGGTCCAGATAAAAATGGGGGGCGTTGGCGTGGTTTAGGGGGGCGATGGTTTATTTGTAATTTCATTTACTTTATATTTTAAAATTCACTAAAATGAAAGCCTACCTACTACTCAATATCGAATAATTAGTTATTAGTTAGCTGCTAAAGAGCATGTTACCGAACGCGGCGGCGACTTACGACTGTTTTTGAGAAAAATCGAACCTGATAAAAACTTGTTAAAAATAATCAAATCCATCCATCTCATTAGATTAGTTTTGAAACTAAAATTGATTACCTATCTATATTGTTGTTTTAATTTGATAAAAATAAAATGTGTTTTAATTGCTATCACTAGTAAAAATGTCTAGTTTAGAATGTAAGTTTAAACACCAGCACTACACATTGCTTTATTTGCTGATAACCCTAAAAAAGATAGTTCGGTCTTCGTTAGGCCTTTTTTGGGAAATAATGCTCTGTTTTCGGAAATAAATGGACACCTCTGTATAAACGGCACACGAAACGTTCATAGTTTATGCCTAATAATATTTTTAACAATGTTTTTAGTAAATTATAGTCGGATTTTTCTGAAGGTGACTAACAGTGACAGCTCATAATGGCACTGCTGCTTGCAAGTCGCTTGACAGTACGGTCAAATTTTTGCCAGCGCCATCTATTATTTATTAAAGAACTAAAAATAAGTACCTCTTGAAAAACTCCCCATTGGCAGCGTGCTAAACTCTCAAATATTTTAAAATGAGTTATGTAAGTGCCTACTTAAGTTTTAAACATACTATTTAAATAATACTATATTGAGCAAATAGCTGGATCATTATAGAAAAAAAGAAACCTCCAATTTGGCAAATATAACGCCATCTTATGGGAACGAAGTCTTATCAAGTTTAAATTGAAATAGTATATTTCATTACAAGTGCGGAAAGCCTGTCATTGCAAAGAGTTCCGACATATGTCTACCCGAGCCGAGGCGCAGCCGAAGGTGAGGGTTGACAGTCAGAACTAGTTGCAATGACGGTTCCGCACGTGTACTGAACAACTATTTTTAATACAGTTGCGAAAAAATTAAGCAATTTAATAAAATATCAAAAACACAATAAACTCAACTAAGTTCCAACTGTGATCAAGAGATGGCGCTAGTCGTATTAGTAATGCGAAACCTACGTTTCGCAATGCAAAAAGTGTGTCAAAGTCGTGTCGCCATTTTTGACAGTTGGCAAAGAGAACGCACGAGTTCGGGAAAGGCAAACAAAAAGCTCGAGTATGTAATAGCCCACATCCCGAACGCTAAACGTCCCTGCAATACGCCACTTTTTGAGCAACTGTATTAAAAAATATTTCGAGCCATCTATTGGTTATCTCATGAACCTTAAATCGCGTAAATAATAAACCATTTTAAATAATCGCGTCTAGCGAGCAAATCAAAAAATATAAAGCCGATAGGCGTGCTATCTAACTACTATTTCGAGACTTACTTTATTCTATTGTTTGCCCATAGATGGCGTTATTTTGTTCTCACACTAATACTCTGCCACTCCAAAAGGTAGCACCACAGATAGCACCACAGGTAGCACTACATTTGATGTGTAACTTCAATGAAAGTATTTTCTGATAATGTAGCATGCTAATGAAATGTTTTTTGAGAGAATTTTTAGTAAAAATATTAATACCCCAGTATTATTATATTGGTAATTTCTTGTTTTATGAAATATAAACTCTAATACGCCTACATATTAAAAAGATTTTAATCATATTAGAATGATGGTAGGCATGTGTGCGAAACAGATTCGGACATGTAGTAGGTACATCAACTGTAATCTAGGCTTTCTGTAAATTAGTAATAAACTTAATTTAATTTTCATTTATTTTGAGGATTGTTTTATTTTGTTTTCTGACCCAAGTGATAAATTTGACGCTTTAGTAGGTCCCTACCGTTATTTTTTACAACTATTTACCACGGTAGTGTATCTATACTACTATTTAGGAGCCTTTCAGTAAAGTTTTTTTCTAAGAATTCCGATAATACCTACCCTGGCGGCTAGCATTTTATAATTTGTTGGATACATAGCTACTAAAGCGTAGATATTTTTAAACAAATCTGCGGCATGACAGTGTCATAGACTTTTCAAAATATTTCGCAAAGAAAAACAAATTTTTTACGAATTTATTTTAATTTATAACTATCAATAGGTCCACTGTGGCCTATATAGCTGTTTGATTTAGTCAACTGCAATTTTAGTTTTCAGAATAATAAAACAACCTATCTACTTCACAAAAATCGCAAACGCAAATAATTTAGAGGATAAACACGCAAAAAAATTAATTTACTTAAATTATTATTGAAAAATCTTTGAAGTTTGGCCTATGGTGTTTCATATTCAAATTAGTCAGGAATCATGGAAACTAAAACCTCTTGAAGAATCTAGGTCACGTAGTGATTATTTGCTCAGTGATCTAGGTCGACTTAATCTGTACCTAACCCTGTATACATACTAGCTGTTCCCCGCGGTTTCACCCGCGTCAATTTCGGAGCTCCCTCGGGAATTCCGGGATAAAAGTAACCTATGTGCTTTTCTGTAATCCCTGACGTGTATACAAAATCTCATGATGATCGGTCGAGGCGTTAGGCGCTTAGGCGTGAAAGCATAAAAAACAAGCTCACTTTCGCATTTATGATACCTATTATTATATTCGTAATTTCATGTTTTATGTTTCAGTGATCCTACGTCCATAAACGCTAAATCAACAGTTTCAGTAGGTACCTACCTATGTCAGCTGATAGCCGGGTAAGGCAATGGGAGTTAAATAAGTGAAAACAGCAATCAATTTATTATTAAAAGCTATGTATAATTAATAATATATTAATGACTGTGAGACATCTTAACTCCATAATAATAATATTATTGCTAACTTATTAAATTATCACCTATGTAATATTGTATATTATATTCTAATCTAATAAACTAATAAAATGCACAGTAATATTAAAGTCAACGTATTGTATGCGCTAATATATTTTTTTAAAGCGCCGTTGCCTTGCGGTGCCTGCTTGAATTCCTCTTTAACGCTTCTGTGAATTTTACGATTCTCCGCTCTCGCCTCGTCCGACGCCATACCATTATGGTCTACATGACTCTCAGCAGGTTTCGCCGAAACTGTAGCTAGAACTGTTGTCGTATAAGAAATAGGCTTTGTCCCTTCGATAATTTCATTATGAATATCAGAACTCATTTTAACATCATTAAAACGATTTCCTTCATTATCCGCCAATCTATTCTCAGCAGCTCCTAAATCCAGAGATCCATGGTTGATTATTTTAGGTGTCACAAATTCTACATTCGATTTCATTGTAGTTATAATTGGTACGGATAAAGGCGACGTTTCTATTTGTTTTGGTATCAATAGTGTCGAGGTTTCTATTGCTTTTGGTATATTCTCTTTGGTTTGTTGCGGTATGGACAGTTCGTTTGGCAAGAAATGATTGCAGTTTAATAGTGGTCGCACGTCAATATAGAACAGTTTTCCACCGAGTTGTGTGTCATCGTAGTATTCGTAATCTGCCGGTTGGGCCGAGGGATCTTTGTCTTCAAATGCTGGTGGTTCGTTTTTCTCCCTTTCCAATGTTTTATTCCATTGCTCCATGAGTTTATTGTCTGGATTACATTTGAGATTTTCTAGAGCGGTCTTCAAAATCGAATTCTGAGTCTTGCTAACAAGTTCGGCCGACCACTCCAGTCGGCAGTCGCAGGGGAAGTTGTTTTCTGTAACAGTTAATGTGTGACATAAGACACTGTGCATTTAAATATTATATTTTGTTAAGAAAGCTCTATTTGATGAAATTATATGATAAGAATTAGAAATAATGATTGTAAAAATATTTTATATTAGACATTCCCCACGGTTTCACACGCGATAAGTTGGGAGTTCCTGCGGGTATTCCAGGGTAAAAAGTACCCTATGTCCTTTTCTGTACCTCAGACAACATGTATGCAAAATTTCATGATGATCGGTTGAACCGTGAAGACGTGAAAGCGTAACAGACAGACAGACAGAATTACTTTCGCATTTATAATATTAGTAGGGAAGGACGTATCACATACTGTAGAGCGAAGTGAGTGCAAAAATTTTGTTAGTTCGATACAATATATTTCGAGGAATTCTTTATCAACATGTCACATCAGAATTTACATTGAAAACCGGAAGTAGGTACGTAATTTTTAGTTTATCAAATTCTACGACTAAAAATTAATTAGAATAATTACTTAATTACCTACCTATATGGTATCTTTGCTATTTACTCAAAAATTATCATTATTTGTATCGAAAACACAATAATTAAGGAAACTGATAGTTAAAATAAACAAATGATCTTACCGCCGACGTCAAGATTACTAGTTTCTGCATAAAAATTACTTAAAATAGGTGCTAAAACCTCAGTCTTCAACTCTGTCAGTTGATTCCCATTCAGATTCAATGAAATCAAGCTGGACAGACCTTCAAATGTTTTTGCGTTATCAATTCTTTGTAACTTGTTCCGAGCTAGAGACAAATAACTTAACTTTAAGAGCCCATAAAATGCTTTCTCATCCAACATTTGAATCTTGTTCCCATCCAAGTTTAGGTAAACCACATCAATCAAAGGAGAAAAAGTATTGTCTCCAATAACTTCTAACTCATTGTTACTTAAATCTAGTCTCTGTAATGATGTCAGTCCAGAAAATGTTTCGCTGTTCAAACTGAACAATTTGTTTCTATTTATCTCTAACTCTTTTAAATTAATCAAATGCATGAATGCTTTATCGTGTATGGTTGTTATCTTGTTATCGGTTAAAAATAGTTTTTCCACAGAATATAAATCGTTAAACACGTCCCGATTGATTTCTAGTATTTTATTTCTGTCTAGACTGATAGAAAGAAGACCTCGATGATGACTGAATGCGTTCGGCTCCAATATCTCAATTTGATTGTTGCTGAGATTTATATCTTTAATTTTACTCAGATTTCCGAACGCGTAAGCGTGGATTCTTTCGATTTGGTTGTATTTAGAATGGAACCTTGTTAATTCGTTTAAGTTTTTCAAAGCATACGTGGGTATATGCGTCAAGGGTAATGCTCCAGCGTTTGATAGAGTCAGTCTGGTGACGTTTTTTAGTGTACTTAAAGAGCTCCATGCTAGGTTGTTCGCGATTGAGGCCGGCGTCAGACTGCAATCCGCAGTGGTAACGATGGCAGCGTCACTCATATCGTATGTGCAGAAACATCTCACTGTATTTATATTGTTATTAGGGTCACATATATTAGGGATCACTTCTCGTTTACTGTGATGGTTGTATCTCGCGTCGACGATGACGGAGACGGCGAACAAAAGAGGTAATACGTAGAGATTCATCGTTTTGTTTGTATTCAACACCTGAAACAAAAATGAACATTTTAGCATAGATTGAGGTTCGTGGTAAAATTATGCATTCTGAAAGTTCGTTATTTCGAGTATCCAATGAGACAAATGATCTATTAGGAAACTTAGAAGTCCCGATGTCTGACCTTCGGGCTTAACTGTTGTCTGCGGTTTCACCAACGTTAATTTAGGGGTTCACGCGAGAATATGGAGATAAAAAGTACCCTATATTGTCCTTTTCTGTACTGTTTAAGATATTTTCATGTACGATGTATCCAGACAGCAGTGTTATAAAAACAATAGAATAAGTGTCACACAAGCCTCCAGATCTCATAACAGGGAATTTTAGTGTTTATTTTTTATTATTATTTTATAAACCTTGTGTATTACTAGTATAATAGCATTATTCTTATACAAATATCTTTTGTACTTTCAGATAACTCTTTAAAAGTTCAAGTTAGACAAGGAAAGCGCTACAGTCCTAGTGACGTCACTCGGCTTGAAGTGCCCTACAGGCTACAACCGCCATACAAAATTCCGTTTTAGAAAGAGAGACATGGTCAAAATTAAACAGTTTATAACTATTTTATTTTTAAAACAAATCTATTGATTTTTTCGCTTATATTATGCTTATCCATGATATTTTCGAGTGTTATTATTGGATATCAACATTAAAACAACAGTGAAAATTTCGTCTGAGATTTTTGCAATTAAAATTTGACAGGTAAACTACCGTTATTGGAGTTCTCAATATAACCACAGGTAAAGAAGAAGACAAACCACGAAGTTTAAAATATTTCTACCAAAGAAAATTCATTACGCGAAACCGTGGCTCCTCTGCCATTGGAATTTTCAATTATGTAATATGTATCCGTTTAATAACTCAAGTCCTTTCAGAGAGGAATGTTTAATAAGTGTTTGAGTGAGTGTATGCGGGTATAATCAATTGGGCAAAACTTTGGAGTTCGTTACTTTGAAATGCCACGAGGCACGAAATCAGTGGATATATTGTCAATTTTAACATAATAAAATTCATACCTCCGTGTTGATGTAAAAACAAAATGACGGATAAATTATTGGCAAATCTACATATCTACTAATGTTATAGAGGCAAAGTTTCTAAGTTTGTATTTTTTATGTTTGGACGTATCTCAGGAACTACTGAACCGATTCAAAAAAATCTTTTACGGGTGGTTCTCTCACCTACAGTATTTTTGAGTGAAAAGAACACTTCTTAGAGTTCCCTCTCGAAAAAAAAGTCTCGAAAACGCTGCAGTTAAACAAATACGTTTAGGAAAACAATTAAAAAAACAATAGGGGAAACCCATACTGTATTTACTTCATGTAACATGAAAATCGCATTTTTTCGTCATGCGCAATAAGAAGATATTTATTTTGATTGATTGATTATTATTACTTATTAAATGATACCTACCTATGCCAGTTGCAA
The DNA here is from genome assembly GCA_907165275.2 of Zygaena filipendulae. Taxonomy (NCBI): domain Eukaryota; kingdom Metazoa; phylum Arthropoda; class Insecta; order Lepidoptera; family Zygaenidae; genus Zygaena; species Zygaena filipendulae. The sequence continues at coordinate 9,207,681 of OU015664.1, forward strand.
CTTAACGCTTTTTGATGCTTTGTCAGATATTTTAGGTAGTAGGTACCTAGGTACCTACTCTTAAGTCTAGAACGAAATGAATGCCCCGCAAATTCTTGTGCAAATGTTGTTTGTCATTTCTAAGTCCAGATTCGCCACTCTCTTTTATGAAAAATAATCCTATTGTGTACTAAAAACAACACAATTCATAATAATATGTTTTTTAAATTAAAAATTTTTATTACCTACCTACTTACCTATAATTACAAAATGAATGTAGAGTCATTAGGTACTTTTGAAATATTCATTCCCTGAGAAAAGTATTTTGTTCCTAGTTTCTGTAGCTTCAATTGCATAACTTAAATATAATTTTAATAATAGTTTCGGAAAATATATCTTTATCTACGTAACTTTTGCTAGCTGCTACTTATTCGCAATTCTACGGTACAAAATGAAAGAGTGATATAAAAATGCAAAAGATTGTAAATAAAAAATTCATTTCAAGGGAGGAGTGGGTACTTAGTTACACCCGCCCATTAAGTTTGATGCATGACCTGCCATCGCAAAATGCTATCGCTTTGGCGTTGATTGATGGTGTGAGTAGGTCTGTGTGTTTTAATGTATATTATTAACGCGTATTATGTATATAGATCTGAGACATGAACTTTTCCTGTTTGTAATCCTACACATGCTATCTAAGCTAAATATAAAACTGGCTGAATTATTCTAAAGAGTCTTATCTTGGTCCAACAGTTTTATAGACAACCTCTGTTGCCCAAATTCTAGAAAAAAATAAAAATAATTAAAATTAGTCTCAACGAACCTGACAGAGCATTGTATTTAGGTTATAGGCCGTAAATGTGGATCTTTTATGAGATCGAATTTAGCCCATGATTAGGTTATTTTAACGACATTTCGTGGGTTGACGCTCTACTTTTGTTTTCAATTGAGTTGAACTAAAACTACTTTAGCTATTTCTCCGTTTTTCTTCATCTTTATCTTTTTTAATTTCAGTCTCTTGCCCGTGTTTCTAATCCTTTTATTTGCCCTTTGATTTTCAGGATCACTAAATAGAATATTAGATGACGTTTTAAACATTCGATATACTTTCAGGAATTTGAACAATCTTTTCTGTAAGATCAAATTAAATATTTTCAATTTCATTTAGTAAAGTTTTACTAGATCTAAATAGTCGGTCGTTTGAGTAACCACAGGGTGTCTGTGGAATAACGTAACGATACAATAGGTATTATGATGGACACACAATATCACAGAATGTAATAAGCTTAACTTCAATAACATGACAATTGTTGTGCTATTTAACTTAACATGTCATCTTAATAACGCTTGCTTGTCAATTATATTATGTGACAGGAATCCAATCACTATACGCAATCTAGTTATTAGATCAACCTATATGTACAATATATCAAATATTATGGATTCTCCTGTACTACCTAATTGTGTAGATCAAAATCTTTGTATATTATTATTATTATTATATATCTTGATAGAAATATATGTAAACCGTAAATATTTAGTTGAAGTCGTATTATTATAACTTCACGTTTGTACGTTACGTATACATAAACTAACTTATATAGATACATTGTATGGGTTGCGAGAATAAATGAGAGAAATTCGAATATTCAAATTACTTGAATCTATTACATTTTCATAATGAATCCTAATTAGTTAGCTAATTGTTACGCTAAGCGATGGAACGAGTGGATTCAGTGAGTACTGTTTAGTTACGGGAATGATTCACTCGTTGAGCTTTATGACACGGTGCTGAGTCTTGCTTGAAAGGACCATAGATACTTGGTGTCTATGTGTTATCATAGAAATTCAGTTTTCTTTATCATCCCACTCTACTTCAATATCACAAGAATATTTAACAAATATTAGTGCGATGATGAGAAAACACAATGAATAGGTATCCATATTGACAGGTTCCAAATTTAAATGTATTATTATCGTTTTTTTTTCTTTCATTTTTTACAGTATTTATGACCAGACTTTTTATTATAGCTCAAAAATATATATTTGAAGTGTGTAACACTTATAACGCTTTGTAAAAGGCTTTTGATAGTCATCCGCCTTCGCAAACGAGTCGAGTGATTGATATAGGTTTCTAAATGGTATCGATAACTAATGGATTTATAGACTTCCATATTAATATTATTGTCTACAGTTTACGAAAAAAATATTTTGTAATTTTAGAAAAAGATTCAGTTTCCAAATAGGTGTGTAGCAAGGTCGTATATTTGGTGCAACTTTGAAATGTCACAAAAGACCAAATCTTTTCTTAAAAACTTTAAGGTCCGTATTCCAGATGGTGACTCAGATCACGTTTCTCTTGAGATTAATAAATCCTTATAAAGAAACATAATTATTTGAAAAATAAAAATGACAAAAAATAATTGAAATAAAATATCTCAATGTCTCAAAAGCACATAAACACATACCATACACACTGTATCCATAGGTTTCTAGCTAAATTTGTCTTCTGATAAAATAATGTACCTAAATCTGCATAATTATGCAACATACCTAATGGGCTAGTTGACTATTTTTTTTTTTAGTCCGTCTTATAGATTAATAAAAAATATTAGACACCTATTCTTTCTTTATTTATGCAATCAAAAAAAATAACGGCGATACATTGAGTTAAAATTTCGCGTGACGTCACTATTCAGTGCAGTTTGTACGGGGCTTATACCTACCGGCTAATAACGTCACGAGCTCCCACCCTAAACTTTAATGCGCTTTATCTCTGTATATTTTCGTCAATTTGAAAAAGCAACTGTTTTTTTTTCTAACCGACGACGGTCTATGTAATTAGTATTTTGATTTCAAAAAGTCGTCTACATCCCTAGCGAAATGTTGTTGACTAACTAAACACAAAATCTCTAAAATGTAAATCATGAAACTAAAATTTAGTGGGTAGGTAGGTAGTTTATGGAGCATAGAGGTCAACTATGAAAGTATTTCACAGAATTCCAGCGGGAACTCTAAAATTAACTTTGGTGAATCCGCAGGGAAGTAGCTAGTGCCTACCTATAATTAAAAAAAAAAACTGACTGACTGGCAGACGATCAAATTGTTGGTTTTAACAACTTGAAATTAATTACATAATATAGACCTTTTTCGTTTGAGGAGTTTTTGGATTTCGAAAATTAAAGCATCCTTAGGGCTTAGAGATTCAAAAGGATAAAATGTGAGTAAAATCAGGGTGAAGGGCTATTATAGTAATATGTATAATATATAAATACAATAAAGATAGGAAAGCTCTATAGTAAAAGTCCAACGATACAAGATAATTGGAGCCAAACAGGATTGAACATTTTTCACTATAATGGTCCAATAAAATACAGGGCAATGCACTTTTTCCAGTACAGGAAATTAAAGTGCCTTTATACGTATTAGATACGAACTACCACCTCGCCACCTCGTACTACCTACCCCTGTTTAAGTCTATAAAGGATTTTTCATTTAACTACTCGGATAAATTTTCGTATTGAAATTTACTATGGACGCATTTTAGAGCCCAAATTTACTAACATTACCTATTGAGAATTTTGCTATGCCAATGACTGTCATTTCCATAGTAAAAGTCTTTAGTGCATTTAAAAACGGGCTCTACAATACTTCCATAGTAAATTTCAATACGAAAATTTCAGCGTGTACCTACGTATGTAGGTAATGTTATCATTAATCACTACTAAACCGAGCACAAAGGACGTCTTTTTTGCTTAGAACCAAAACAGTGCAGAAATGTTGGGTATATGAAATTACATTATTGCATAGTTTTTTACTAATGCACTGTTTTTTTTATTTTTTTTTTTTATGAAAATTTATCCCATTAAACTTAATATAAAATGTATGTATTAAATCGATCAAAAAGAATGATTATTTTAATAAAAACATTCGACCTCTAAAAGTTTATCACAGTTAAAAATAATTATTATTTATATCTCAATTTTACTGGAGCATGGTATCTTGACCTTTGATAACAAAAAATTATGGTACCTTCGACTAGTTCAAAAACGACTTTTACTTTTAATAGCCATACTTTTGATTTTAATAGATTTGTACTTTACATTATTTAAGTGTAAAGTACAAATCTATGAATAAGCATTAACAAGTGCCCAGTTCAAATAGGTATTTAGCCCTAAAACTAGGGTTGCCAACTTTTTTTACAAGAAATAAAGTATATTCAGGTCTATGAAGTTAATATATACAATTAATAGTATTTTAGAAAAATTAACAGTATTTTATTTATTTATTGTTTTAAATACATATTTTTTAGAGCTTCTCGCACAATTTAGTAATTTACAATCTTTTTTAAAAACTTTATACGCCTCACCACAATTATAACTGAAATTAAGATAAATGAGGAGCTCATTTTTTATTAAATTAGTAGATGCTCTATTTCTATCCTCCCGTAGATATGAGAAAATTGTAGTTGTTTTTAAATTCTTCTCAAGTGTTTACTAATAAATAGCTCCACTTTTGACCAGTACTCATTTTAAGAAAATCTTTGTCTTCACAAATTTGTGTGAGCGTCTAAGTATAACACATAATTATGTGTTTGCATTTTGATGCTGAAAACAGTATTTTGTATACTTTATTTTTGTTCATCAGTAAAAAGTATACTTTAGTGAAAAACAGTATAATACTGTTTAAAAAAGTATAGTTGGCAACTTTATTCAAAACTGAGCAAGTTTCTATCAGTTTTACCACCCACATTATGTATTGACGTTTACTTAAATCGCAGTGCACCTACATGTTACAAGTTAAGTCACCTTTGTCTCAAGGTTCGCATCAAGTGAATTGCGATATTCCTTGCTGATTCCTATTATATCTATTTATTTATTCTTTATTGCACAGTATGTACAAATGGCGAACTTAATTCTCTACCAGTTAACCATTGGGTAGACAGAGAGATATAGAAGATGGGGTGTGAAAACAAAACAATATATAATAAACTTAATACTAGATACTAATATGTAATTAATAACTAAACCATAAAGACGTAATTTACTCACAATAAATACTATAATACATGCATATTCTACACATACCGATACAATAAAATACATACATACATACATATATACGTATATACGTACCATATACATACAATATACATACATATACGTACATACATACCATATTATACATACATACTGAGTGGACATACATAAATATATAATAATATACTTACTTACCTAAAAATATAAAAGTTGAGAAAACGGGAGGGACGCAAGTTTTAAATCGCCATTCAAGGCAAGCTGCTGGACTCCAAGAAATGACTCCTCACTCTACTCTTAAATATTAATTTGTTGGGGCATTTACGCAGCTCTACAGGCAAGCCATTCCAGTGTCGTACGGCAGTTACAACAAAATGTTTTGAAATGAATCCGGTATGATGAGAAGGAATATAGAGAAGGAGGTTATTAGAGGATCGTAGTGAGAGTGAATGAGAATCGGAAAGAATTTTAAATTGAGACTTTAATTATTCGGGACAGTGTGGATCATGTAAAATAGAAAATATATGTATAATATATCATGATTATAACAGTATTTTATTTGAATATCATTTATTTTTATTTGAGTATTATTTGAATTTAAAGTCAAATCGTTCAGATCATTTCAAAATACATGGTAAAATAAAAGTAATTTTGTATTTTACTAGTTATGCCCGCAGTTTTACCGACCCGCGTGAGTTTAAGAATTCTCGCAGGAACTCTTATTAATTCTCTTTCATAAAACTTTCTCCTGAGCCGTTATCGAATTTTTACGACACTAATGCGGCACGGCAATGGATTTTTTTAAAATAAATAGTATAAAATTGAAATAACATGTTTTGTGATTTTCATATAAACTAACTTTATATGAATAATGAAATCCTCAAAATTGAAAAATAATTGCTCGATAAGTCAATTCTTTAATGCTACTGCTCCACCTGCGTTAACGTTAACGTTGATGTTAATTTCCAATTACGCTTTCATTAGGGCCTAAAATACGTGTTGGCTACATTTAGTTTGTAACGTGCGCCGTTAAGCGTTAATTTCTAGTGAAATAACTAGTTAACACAAAATGGCGGTCGAAGCTTCAAACAGCAGTTTTTTTGCAATGGCGGTAGAAGCAGCTGTAATTTTAGACCAATCCAATGTCGTATTTTTATTGTTCCCGCCAAAACAAAGTAAGTACGGTCTTGCTCCGCGCGTGCGCCACGCAGAATGAGAAGGCGTTAATGTAGCCAACACCGCTTAGTGCGCTAAATAACGCGCTAAAACCCTTTGATGTGTCCAAAAAACCGACCCCCGAGCTAATCCGTTAACGCGTTAAAATGTTGGCCACATCCACGTAGTGATTACCTTCTCTCTGGCCACATCTACGTAATGCCTTCTTTAGCGCACTAATTAACGCGTTAACACGCAGGTGGAGCAGTAGCATAAAAGAAAGGAGTCGAAGTAATTTCTCGAGCAACTTGTTATATAACAGTAGGTATGTATATATCTACTGTATGTACAGTAGGGGCCTAATGTGAATGAGCTAGTCGATTTCGTCAGTGTAGCTCACAAATTCACAATACCTATAGACGTTTTGACGTCAAGGTACCTATAGACGTTTGAAATTGCGAATTAGTAAGGATGACAAACCTTGCTTCTGTTGATCTTGCTTCAATGGCAATCCTATAGAATATTAATGAACGTTAATCAAATATAATATGTATGTATATACATACAAGTATTATAAAATCACGAGTAGGTGTTTCTACTATAGCAGTGGCAATTGGCATAACCTTCGTTAAAGTGTAAAATTTTAAGTTCATCTGATTAAAATTAGTAATAACAATACCAATAATAATGCCCAATATCTAACAGCCTGCATGGTCCTGAACTAAGCAGAGCTTGCACCATGCGTATACCGGACAACCTTAGCTTTACTTAATATTATAAAGCTGAAGATATTATAAAGTTTGTTTGTTTGGTTGAATACGCTATTCTCAGGAACTACTGGTTCGAATTGAAAAATACGTTTTGTGTTGGATAGTCCATTTATCGAGGAAGGCTTATAAGTAGGCTGTATAATATTACGCTAAGACCAATAAGACCGGAGCATCTAATTAATGCCGGTGAAACCACGGGACATAGCTAGTACTTATATATGTATATTTCTGTAAATATCTATACCATACCAATATAATATTATAAAGAGGCAAAGTTTGTAAGTTTGTGAGTATGTGACGTTGTATGGGGTAATCTTTGGATCTATTGAACCGATTTGGAGAATTCTTTCACTTATAGGAAGCTACGGTAGTTGTGAGTGACATAGGGTACTTTATATCCGGAAATTCTCGCGGGAACTTCGAAATTACCGCGGGTGAAACCGCGGAGGACAGCTTGTATACAACATATCTTGGCTTATTTAAATTAAGAACCGATGAATTTACAAATCTTATTATCTTAAATCTTAGGAGTTTAAGAATTTTTTTTTATGTAAATATAGTAATTATTTTATGTTTTCCTAAAAGTAAGTTATATAATTATTCACGAACTTATATTACCAATTGTTTTAAGAAATTATTATATTCCACGTATATTACATTTACCGCGTTTACGAAAATTGGAATAATATAAAGTGTTTGATGTGTTTCGTATAGTAGGTACCTATCTAAGTGGACGTAAATAGACGCTACTGATACAAGTTTTGTGTGCAATCGATTATTTTTTACTAATAAATGAAATGTGTGTTATATTTTTACAAGCCGGCAATAAATCATCTCGGAACTACGAGTACCTACAAGAATCCGTAATAATATGTTATTCCCAATGTGTTTATTGCAGAACATTACTTCGCTCGTTAGAGCTACACAAACAAATGAAACATACGATAAATGAAGGATGCGGTTTGGAAACTCTCACAATCAACACTATTTGGAAAATATCTGTACAAGTAATGATATTTTCTAAATGGTAGGTAAATTCAGGGTGTCCGGTGTCATCAATGTATGATATTTTATAAATAAAACTCTGCTCATTATTTAAAGTATGTTCGAGCTCAGAGCATGGACCAATTAAACAAGTTTATTGGTCCATGGCTCAGAGTAATAAATATACTGTTCGAGTAAGTTCGGACATGGATCAAGGACGGATACCTACCCCACCTTTTTCTTTCAATCTATCCAAAATTGATCGCAGAGAATTACCTAATGTTATTTTTTTATCCATCCAGCCATCCATCCATCATGAAATAATATAGTATATACATACTTTTTCCCTCATGGGTTGAATTTAAAAAAAAATCCCTTTGTTTGTTTGCCTTTACGACGCAAAACATAACTCAGTTACTGACTTGTAGCTCAAATTACTAACAAATTCTGTACGGCAACAATTATTATTATTATGATTGTTCTTCATACCTAGACGCTTGACGTTACTTGAAAACTACTTTGTCCTTAACAGTAAACTATTGTTCAATTTCTAAAATAAATCGAATTTCCCCAATTGAATTGAAAGTCGGGAAATAACATTATTTCTATACTTATAGAATATAATCAAATATAATTTATTACTTGTCCAATAAGCTTTTAGCTTACTGGTCCATTGTTTAGATTCTAATTTCGTCGGAATTCAGAACCAGAACAAAGATAGCTACATTAAAACGCAGAGCTTACTTCACGACTTTCCTATTTCTAACAACTGAATGTGGTTTTATTTAAGTATCTACAACAGCAGTAAATCTCATTTTATCATCTGTTTAGAAAAACATGCCTACTAATAAATTCATTAAATATCTTTTCTGGGAAATGATAAGTATGTGTAATCTAATCAAAGTTGTCACTTTAATTATTATTTATTCAACGAAAGTTGTCTTACTACCTACAAGCTGTGCCCCGCGGTTTCACCCGCGGTAATTTCGGAGTTCCCGCGGGAATTCCGGGATAAAAAGTACCCCTTATCTTTCTCTGTACCTCTGAAAATGTGCATGCCATATTTTATCCAAATCCGTTCAGCCGTTTTTGCGTTATTGAGTAAACGTAGGAGAGGATAAGAGCTCGAAAGCGCATTTTCATCCGACTTGCTTCAAATTTATCGTCACTGCTCGGCTCCTATGTATCTTAGCGTTATGTTATATAGCCTATAACCTGCCCAGGAGTATAATAATAATAATAATCCACATCACAACACACAGATCTACTTGATCCCACAGTAAGCTAATATAGCTGTGTCGTCGAAACCAAGTAAACGTGGTATATACTACATAGAATTACTTATATATTATACTATAGATATATAAACACACCCAGACTGGAAAATGGAACCCTGTGTTCATCACACAAAATTAACCCCCACCGGGAATCGAACCCGGAACCCCTTGATTAGCGGGTAGGCATGGTGACCTCTGCGCCAATCGGGTCGTCAAGTATGGACTACAATCGTACCAAGATTGGTTAAAATCCCTTCAGTAGTTTTTGACCCAGCGTGCACATACAGACAGACAGACAGACAAAAATTTACTAATTGCATTTTTGCCATCAGTATCGATCACCATTCATCCTCCAATATTAATTTTGAATATATATTCAATGTGCAGAATTGACCTCTCTACAGTTTTATTATAAGTATAGACACAGATAATATAATACGTATAGATATTAAAAGACTGACTGACCCCCGCGGTTTCACCCGCGGTAATTTTGGAGTTCCACACACTCAGGGTCACTTTAGTTTCCTATCTATAATTTATTTATTTATTTATTTAAGTACACAAAACAGATTGTAGTCATTACAATTTTTACTTATTGTAGTGTATTATTATATGTTCCGACCACAAACCAGAGATATGCATACCTAGAAAGACTAAAAATATCGAGCAAAGTACAAAGTAATATTTAAATTTATTTAGATATTTATGGATCTCAGAAAAAATAGAGCCACAATTAGCAAGTGCGACGGAGGTAGTCGTTGATATTTTTTAAGTATACTCTAAAATTACAATTAAGGACGTCCACATCTTCACCTTTAGCGACGAGTTCATTGTATTGGCGACACATCCGTACAACTGGATTGTAAAAAGATGTGTTTTTAGTGAATATCCGAAGTAAGAAGGTATTGGGACGTCAAGAGCGATAATTGGTATTGAAATTTCAAAGCAGATAAGATGTAAGGGCTATCGATCTGGTGGTGTATTATTTTATGTAGCAGGATCTGGGTCTCTACACTTGCGACGGGTTTCTAAAAAGAGCATACTGTCATGTTTTCTGTTAAGTCGTTCCTTATTTCAGGGAATTCTAGCATTATGTCATGGCAACACTGTTATTTAGTCGGTACCCTCATTCCCATTTGATAAATTAAAGTAGTGTACGCATACTGACAGTAACTGTCACAGTTGCAGTATCCCACGGAAATCAATATATGACGTCATAAATCGTCCCTATTTTGTACAGTGAGCACTGGCGCTTTCGAGATAAGGTGCTCTCAGTGTTTTGATCACGTGATCAACTTCGGACCAATGATTGGTAGGGTGGGTCACTTATGTATGGAGAAAAAAAAAAGTTTAGTTTTTATACGGGCACAGTGACAAAAAGGTGCTAAATTATGAGTGTAAATATATTATGAAGTTTCATTGCAATCGGAATCAATCTTCTGCCTCCGGATTCATTTGAAAATCATCAACACATAATTGTTAAAAAAGGTCTAACACTATGGCATATTAAGTTACACTAATGAACACTATTTATAAATAAAAGTCTTAAATCCATAGTAAATATAGGTTTATTAAAGAGGAAACAATTTTTACAGGAAAAATTATAAAGAATAATTTATTAAAGTGAAGGGTTAACTATGTGGCGAAATCTTTTTTGCTGTCGAATTTCGGCATTGCTTTTCTCGATTCTATCTGGGCTTTGATAAAATCTTCTGTCATTGTCTTACTGCATAAAGTTACTGAAGCTTCGGTCACAGCTTTAACTGCTCTTCCTACTGCTTGTATGTGACACGGAAGACGTAATAAATCCAATTCTCCTGCTCCTTTTACTTGAATAAACATTTGGAGATTTTCTTCGGTTACAGATCTTAATAACGGTGGCTCAGTGATATTTGCTTGCCAATTCAAAGGGTCATAATATGTTAATGCGTTAAAGTTTATCTTTGGTACCTGAAACAGACGCAATTTTTTGGTGTTTCTGATCTAGCTTTCAAAAACATACATTGCAAGCAATAAGTTTTCCGGGTGCGCAAAATAGCTGTGTCTTTGAATTACTGGGTCAATAACGGTTTTTAAAGTTGTTGGTAAATATCTGGTGAGCTCGCGACCCATCTTTACAGCTAGAATGGGTTTTTATAGGAAACCATAGTGGAGCGTAAACCTTGACAATATAAGTTGCAAGAGTTAATAGATTTTCAGAGGCAGGTTCAACTGAAACATACAGACGGAGAATCCTGTTGGCACGAGTTAACCACCGGGCATGGGACATTTTGCCTGGTAATTTGTTAGCTAAATCGCTAGGATATATGCCTGTTGAAATTGCTTCAACTATTCTGTACAAGTATTTTTTTTAGTACAGACCAAAAATACTTGTACAGAATAGTTGAAGCAATTGCAACAGGCATATTTCCTAGCGATTTAGCTAACAAATTACCAGGCAAAATGTCCCATGCCCGGTGGTTTTGAATTTTGAAAGATAGATCAGAAATTGCGTCTGTTCCAGGTACCAAAGATAAACTTTACATTAACATATTATGACCTTTTGAACTGGCAAGAAAATGTCACTGAGCCACCGTTATTAAGATCTGTAACCGAAGAAAATCTCCAAATGTTTATTCAAGAAAAAGGAGCAGGAGAATTGGATTTATTACGTCTTCCGTGTCACACACAAGCAGTAGAAAGGGCAGTTAAAGCTCTGACCAAAGCTTCAGCCACTTTATTTAATAAAACAATGACAGAAGGTTTTATCAAAGCCCAGATAGAATCGAGAAAAGCAATGCCGAAATTCGACAGAAAAAAAGATTTCGCCACATAGTTAACCCTTCACTTTAATAATTATTCTTTATATTTTTTCCTGTAAAAATTGTTTCTCCTTGAACTTAACCAATTTCATATTTATCATTGCTAAAAACTATTACGCATGAAATCTGATATCAATAACTTGAGAAAAGCATTAGTACATTTACACAAAAAAATCTACTTTTTTTTAATAATTCTATGACATTCCGGAGGCAATAAAACTTAAAATAATCTAACAAAACTTTACATATCAATTAACGACGTCATTTGGCACCTTTTTAATGCTGAGCATATTAGAAAAACGAGAAAAAAAAAATTTGACCCACCCTATGATTGGTCCAAGTGATCAACAGCGTGACATGACAATGACGTGGATGACAGTATACTACGTTCCTTTTAAACAGTAACCATTATAGCTAACTATTATGGAACAGCTTCGCAGTATACTAAACTAGTTGTGCTGCGCGGTTTCACCTGCGTTAATTTCAGAGTTCCCGCGGGAATTCCGGGATAAAAAGTACCCTAGGTGTTAATCTGATGTATAAGCTATATTATTGTAAAGTTTCATTTAAATCCATCCAGTAGTTTTTGCGTGAAAGAGTAACAAACATCCATCCATCCATCCATCCATACATTCTTACAAACTTTCGCGTTTATAATATTAGTAGGATTGACGTCATACCTTAAAGTGCCTGCAGTGAATATCGGAACATACCCTTAATCTGTTATCGGTAGACTAATAAAGAATAATGAGTTCTTTTAACTACGTTCAATCATGAGTTTGTTGTATAATTAATACCGCATAACAGTACGATGATAATAAGTGTATAAAAATTAAGCGATTTCTGTTTGTTAAATGGTAATTAACGAAACGGAAATTATATCCTTTGACGTTTAGTCTTGCGGACATGGCTGTTAACAGTTTGGTTTTAGGGCTGGGATGGGGCGTGCGCCACTTTCAATGCAAGGTCATTGCGCACTGGTGATCAATTAACTATAGGTATAATCCGCATAGAATTAATAGGCATAGAACCGTATTTAAGCACATGGAGAGTCATGCACTCTTACGGGTGGTGAAACCAGCTTATTGCGTCTTTTGACGTGAATGTAATTTCGTGCCTTTCGTGCTTCAATTTCGATCGGGATTTTGGAAGAAATTAATATCTCATTGACAATATATTCCTCGCTTCGCTCGCTTCCTCGTTCTTTTGTTTTGTTTTCATCATCAAAGGTAGCTTGGAAGAGAATTCTCGTAAGCAATAAGAGCTCTTGCCTATCGATTGCCTAAATGGTGTTATTATATAAGTTTAATAAAATATTTGAACGATAACGATCGCGATATTGTTACCATCACTGAACTTATGCATAAAGTTACAAATAGATGGAAAAAATTAAGTTAAAATGTTGAAAACTTAATGATTAACTGTACCGAACTTCTAGGATATTTGATATTTCGATACTTAATATAGGTGAGTATAACTAGGTACAAAAAAACGTAGAGAGACCAAAAATAGAACATAAAACTTTACACACAACTTCGTATACACTTGGTAGCAATAAAAATTTGATATAATATTATGTTAATTCTATTCATTAGCAAATTTTCATAAATACTTTGATTCATTATAATAAAACACAATTAGTTGTAAGGAAAGACGTTTTTGTACTGAGACGTGAAGCTTTTGATCGGCATATGAAAGTAACAAAGATCAATTAAGATGCCAAAGACGGTTCGAGTTGCTACAATTTTTTTACATAATCTTTTTCATGGTTATATTTATTTTATACTACCTACAAGAACTATAGGTAGATACGCCTATTTACCTAGCTTTTTATAGACTCCTACTTGCTGAAATTAAAATGTAAACTCAAGTTTGCTTGAATATTTTAAAATATGGCCAATTAGCGATGCAAATATGAGATTTAAAATTATTGATTTTCACTTTCATGAAATTTCTTAGTAGGTGTAGTCTTTTTATTTTGAAAATGCTACCTGAATTTTTGATATTGAATCAATTTTGAACTTAGCAGGTAAATTATATATGTATGGATACCGACAGCCACCACCAGAGCGACACAGTGTCAAAAATAGAATGTTTTTTATATTTGTATATATGTATGTTAGTTTGTAAGGTATTTATCTATGGGCCCATGTTGCCTGATAACAAAACAAATAAATATGTGTATTGTGTTACTCTTTCACGCAAAAACTACTGAACGGATTTTAATGATACTTTACAATAATATAGCTTATACATTAGAATAACACATAGTGTACCTTTAGCTAGTTTTTTTGTTTATTTTTTGTATCGCTTTTATGGCCTTACTACTAAAACGATCATCATGAAATTTTGCATATCCACGCATTGTTAGGTGCACAAAAAAGAAATTTAAAGTACCTACCTACTGTTTCATGTTTTCAATGCATTACGCCACAAACACTAAAACAAATGTGAGATAAAACATGAATGAGATGAGTGACTAGTGAATGTAACTATACCTACTAAAGATATGAAATACACAAGGATCTTTGTATAAAGGTCACTGACTTGTCACTAAATATAAGTTACGGCTTTTAGCTTTAATCTTATCTATTGTACTTGAAGAATGAATATTTTTATTATGATATACTTTGTATTAGAATATCTCTAAGTGGAACAAACATTCGGAATAAAATCTAATATCCTTCCATTATTTTATTTCGTCTGAATAATTTAGATATTGTAGTGTAGATACTTATACCGCGGTTGTTCAGGGACAAAAGTGGTAGTTTATGGGTTTTGAACTCGCGGCAAGAAACGATGGTTAAAAATACAACACACGCTCATACACTTCTCTTTGAAGACAAAAAAATATGGTTTCTCTTTATTTATATCTATACCATTGCAAAGCAAAGGACGTCATTTCTTGATTTGAAACAATGGTTGATTGAATTACTTAAGTGAATGAGTAATTATGACATATTTTTATGATGTCAACATGAAATCTAATGGAGAAGTTTACTCACCTACTCATACTCGCACAACCGAAATTATCGAAGCTGAAAACAACTTCCTTTTACCTATGTCCTATATCTAACTAGGTGTTCCCAGTGGATTCACCCGCGGTAACTTCAGAGTTCCTGCGGGAATTCAAGGTTAAAATATAACCTATGTTACTCAGGGATAATTTAGCATTCTAATGGTGACAGAATTTTTTTAATCGGTCCAGTAGTTTTTGAGTTAAACCGTAACAATCGATTTCCAATTTCCAAGTTCAAGGGGATTGCGTACGAATTTACCTTGCAAAAGTCCATGTTTTATAAAGTAACATGAAAGTTCGAATAGGTAAGTATCTATGGTTTCGATTCTGTACAAAAATAAAGTGTGATAAACAGAAATAAATCGATAAGTGATCATCAAATAAAATTAAAGGGTGAAATCCCTATACTAATATTATAAATGCGAAAGTAACTCTGTCTGTTTGTCTCTCTGTCTGTCTGTTACGCTTTCACGCCTTGGCGGCTCAACCGATCATCATGAAATTTTGCATACACATCAGGGGGCAGAGAAGGATATAGGGCACTTTTTGTACCGGGATTCCCGCGGCAATTCCGAAATTAACGCGGGTGAAACCGCCGGGAACAGCTAGTAATCTATGAGATATCTCGTCTAGATTCGATGATATTTTTGTTCAGAGAACTTCCGTTCTCTCGTTAATCAACATACAGGAATAACCTCTTTTTGCAACCTCTCATTGATATAATAAGCCACAGTGTTCCTGATATTCCACTGGATATTGTTTACCAATTGCTTTCTAAATGTGTCACAGTGAGATCATCGGACTGCGTGCCATATGACGTGCTAGGGTTGCCGCTTGTGAACGGCGTGCTATCTTTGTAGCTAACTAGACTTATTGTATGCGATTGAAAGATTTACTTATGGATCGCTGATTAGTTGAATGTTGCCACCCAACTCTCTCTCTATGCCTGGCCTTATCTTATTTCGATTGAAATCGGTTCTCGCTGTCGTTATATTTGCCATGCACGTCGGTTCTCGGTCATCGAGACATGTATTTGAAATTTCTTTAGGTTACCCTTTTTATGACGGACATTAAAGTTTGAAGGAATCTCTCTCGTTTTTTCGGATCGGTCGCGGACCAGACAGAATTTGTCTGGTCATTGATCCTCAGGTCTTCTCATTACATACCACTTGAAATGTGCTTTCAAGAGTTTTTCTTCCACTAGTCAGTGTTCTTCCACTTCTTCGAAGTTCGAAGCCACGACCATCGAATTACTGTCCGGAGCTCTTACCGCTACCTAACCGTTGCTTGGCGACCGTGCTAACGTAAATGGATTATATGGCGCGTCAACAGTTTTATTTTGTTTTTTTTTTTTTTTTTTCTAAACGCCGCTGGCCATCTGGAATTCCCACTTCAGGTACTTTTATTTCTAGTCAATCCCTGCAAATCGTAATTTGAACGGAGTCGGCAATGACGAATAGGGACTGGTTTTTTCTTTCGCCTATTTTTAAGACAATCGACTTACAATTTTTTATCACTTTCTTAGTTAAAAATTTCATTCAAGATTATAATAACGTATTCATATCTGTTGAATATGTAAGAAACTACTGTTGACATCCCTATGACTATAAAATTTCGTATCGAGCCAACTGTTGATATTATTATTACCTACCTATTAATCTACTGTTTGTGAATGTATTTTCGACACGCTTTTATTTTTCAGGTATGAATAAATCGAGTATCTAAACTCTAAATGAATATTAACAAGACATCATTGTTTTGATTTGGATGGAGCCCAAATTTTTGAAAAAAAAAATATTGTAAGTATACCATGTCAGAGTTAGACCAATGCATGTTTTGAATTTATCTACAGCAGTGTTATAGAAAGATAGTCTTGTGATATTAAAGATCGGGATAAAGTATTCGAATACAATTATAATTTGACACCGGGATTTAGTTTAAAAGAAATATCTGAATCTTGGTTTTATCGAAAAAATATCGTAACCATCGCCGGTTATTTTTCAATCTACCTAGATCTATACCCATAGAAAGAGCTCCCATAAGTCATAACAAAAGCTATTGTGAAATCTAGGTTATACTTTTTGAACATGGCGTGCAGCCTACGTTGGTCAACCACTCAACAATAATGACATCATTCATGTTAAGTCAGACGTTTCGATTCAACACACTAACAAGACCAAATATTAGGTACAATACATTTGTATAGAGGTGGCATCACTTTCTAATATAATGTCACTATGTTGTTAAGGACATCACATTGGAAATGCAAAGAAAATATTTTTGTTTACTAATAATATCATAAGCTATTTCGATATAAAAAATGTGTAAATGAAGCTATGCACATTTCTTTTTACATTTATTCTAGCACAAAACTCTAACTATCTATATTTATCGATAACTATCTATAACTATCTACTATCTAAACTATCTATCTATCTATAATTATAAATAATTAAAATATAATTATAATATAATATAATTAAAATATAATTATAATTAAAATATAATTATAATTATAAATAAAATATTTTTATGTAAGTTATATTATATCATGTTTGTCTTCTATGCGTGAACCTAAACCTTTGGTCCGATTCTGATAAAACTTTGGTGGGTTATTCTGCGAAAGTTCTTGATAAATACAAAGGAAGAAATAACGTTTATTTGGTATAAACAAAAAGATATAGATAGGTAAGAAAGGAAAGAATATAATAAGGATATTTGGTATATTATCAATGCGGATGTGTGTCTATATTTTGTTATGCTTTCACGCCTTTACTATACTCAACAGATTACTCGTCCCATGAGAACTCCGTAATTAACGCGGGTGACACCGCGGGGAGCAGTTAGGTATCTCATATATATATAGATTTTACGATCCTACTCAATACCTACAGCCGCCGTTTTGTGAGACTTATGTCATAACAGTGAATTTACGACCCATTAGTTTTATTGTGTAGAGTGACATCATTTTCTTTAATAGAGCAGTTATTATTTCATTGATAATTTTATCTACGGACAATGACTGTAAGTCGGGAGTAAGTAAGTTCATGTGCCAGTACCGGATTATTATAGGTTAGGTTAATTTATGTTCAAATAACAACCACGATGTGCAAGAGGAGCCAGCGTAGCGACGAGCGCGCCGCGGCCGGCAGCGACCGGTGATGAGCGACCAACGCGTGCGTGTGCTGAGCGAGCACTCCAAGCGTATAGAGGTAGTCGTATTATATGCCTCTCGTATTATAGTCTTGTATGCCTCTATTCAAAAAATTTCGTATACTTCCACTGCCTTGTCTGTATATATTTGAAATTGCGAAATTTGTAAAGCAATATCAATCTCTGTTTAAAAAAGCTTACGAGCTATACCCTAGAAGCACTAGAAATACCAACAGATTAGTATTAGATCACAATCCACGTACAGCGACGTTCTTAAAAAACTGTAACTTTATGTCTGTTACTATATTTAATAAAATACCTGACGAAATAAAGGGTCTACCATTTTATAAATTTAAGAAAAGGCTTAAGGAATGGTTGTGTGATCGCTGTTTCTACTCACTAAATGAATTTTTAAATGAGTAACATCAATATAATATTACTTTATAGTGGTAAAAATTTGCATGCCAATTCAGCGAATATGCGCCTCGAATTTTTATGTAACATCCTGTACACCATGTTCAGCAAATAAATGAATTATTATTATTATTATTATTATAATATTATATAGGTATTTACATATTTCAAACCTCCATTATCTATTCGTTGTATTTTTAATAATATCAATATCACCGTAGCTTTATACTTTACACGTGACTTGTATTTTTATAAGTTTATACGTTGTTGAACCAATAGGTACTATACAGTAGAGTAGGTACTAGGTAGATACACAGTAGTTATGTTAAAATCAACACAAAATATTATTCGTTCCGTATTCTACGGTGTTCTTTGGTTGCCGCTTTATGAATGGCTATTTGCGTTTCGTGTAAGAACTTTATAATTATAACATGTAAGTATTTACATACATATATGAATACTGTGTCATGGGAATCATATTGAAATTAGGAGATGTGCCATGTGAATTGTTTATCTACACAAAGATGTATTGTATTATAACTAATAATTTTACGGGTATTTCCATTTTATTAAACACACATTATACATTCAAGATATAAGGTAACAGGCCCCTGTTTCGGTATGTTAAGACTCTTAAGGATTAGTTTATTTTTTTATATATTACTAAATATTATAAAATTGAAAACTTTTGTGCGATAAGTATTGGTATTTTGTCAGTAATTTAATGCATTTATTATATGGCGAATTTATTTTTATATCTATTAGACCACATGTTTAAACCCCATTTCGTGATAAAATTTCGTTCTGAATGAACTAGTTGGAAGAATATCAGCCTCATAAGGATGAAATCCCGCCGACGATGCTTTTTACCTCGCTTTTATTTTATGTTATGACCTTGCTAAATGATATATTCGCATTAAGGCCTTGAAAAAGTCAGTTATCCTCCGCCTAGACTCAGATCCGCGACATAGATACTATTAATGGCGTGAGTGTAATACGAAAATGACAAATAACTAGATACTAAACAGATAGTCAATAATTCATTTATTATACGAATACTTAACAACGCGCGGCGGTGGGCGACGCGCAGTCTCGATTATGGCATGGTGACTCAATCACTGTGAATTCACAGTTATATTTGACCAACCGCAAATCAACAACTGCATACGGAATGACGCACCTTTTTATATCATAATTCAGTGCAATTTTAAATTTAGAAACAATGACTACTTTCTTTTATCGCTGGTCAATGCAAGACTATAATATGCGATCTATTTGACGACTGAAGTTTAAACCAATATTTTTTTTCAAATATTGGAAAAGATTTTCTTTCATTACCCGCTAAACTTCCAACCCTTAGTTATATATTATAAAATTACATAACAGGTCGCATTAAACTTTTATATACTTCTATGATAGTTTCCTCCTGCAGGTGGGATTCGAACCGACGAGTTTTCGCCATATTGATGACTGTTTCATACACACAGAGCCACGGTCATTTATTAAAGATGGCTAAGTAACTCGGGGTCCTAACGCGATGGCTGAACTAAACATCAGAGGTGGCCTTGACCGATTTTTATTTATTTTCACACGACGCGACGGTTGTATTTGCAGCCAGTTATAGCAGTAACTTGGTGCTTATGTGATTCATCATTTAGCGAAACGTACGTGAAACTAACACGTAATTCTGTAGAAGAGTCTTCTCGTCCTATAATGAAGTGGAAATAAAGTAATTGGATCCCTTACCCTGTAGATTTTTAGTAACACTATAGTAATAAAATAAACTTGTCAAGGTATAGGTCATTAACAATTATAAAGGTGACAGCACAGATAATTAATATTATAATACCTACTATGTAACAGAGTGTTCTGCGTCAAAATTCAAAAATACAAAATAAATAATGAATTTAAAAGGAAAAAAGGAATGCCCAAATGACCTCAAAAAAAAAAAAAACAAAACTAAAAAGCTAAAAATTACAAAATACCGATTTACTCCAACAGACAAGAATATACGTAATACCTACTATAATTGGTTTGTGCTACCACTTTCCGCTATCATCAGATCCCAACTTGGTGGCAATGGGATTTAATTGGGAAGAAACCCTTTCAAACAAAAAAATAATTTTTGAAATCGGTTCAACCGTCTTCGAGTAATCGGTGAACATACATAAAAAAAAACATACATAGAATCGAATGCATAACCTCCTCCTTTTGGAAGTCGGTTAAAAAATGAAAATAATTAAAATGAAGGAGATACTAGGTTGGGTTTGATTGGAACAGTGTCCACAAAGAAGCTGAATGTTACCGAATTTCGATTTGCGAGTATCCACTAAAATGTATTTCCTGTCTCTATAGCATTTTAAATAATACCAAAAATTTGGAAATGAAAGAGTTCTCGAGGGCATTTCGAAATTCACATGGGCCACTGACGATTGATAGTAGATAAATAAAAGGGCTGCCAACTGAAAACCAGCGCTGAGTGAACCAGCACCTACCTAGCTAATGCTGAGTTGGTGACCCTTTCGGCAGAGCATGCAAGATAACTATGGGTTTAGTTAGGCTCTTATTTAATGTTTGTTTATTATTCTTGTGTGTTGTGCATAAATTAATGTTATTCTATTCTATTCTACTTGGTTTTCGATGACGCGGGCCGAGTCTTACGCACTATTAATGTTTATTTCTGCAACCGCTGCAGTAATTGTCGAACCGTTTGAAATTTGACTTTGTGGCTGCTCGACAATTCCGACCGTGTGTTTTCAACCACACATTGAGATCATCTTCAAAGACGTCCGACTTGTTCTCAGAAACAAGAAATAATAATTTACCACACTTTGTGTACTGTGCTAACGGAAATATTTTTTGTTTTTTCAAAATTTAAACTTGCGTTTCCTTTGGGACGGTAAAGTTTTTTTTTATTTGCATTTCCTATTATTTGGTAAGTTTTCGAAACAAAGTGTTCCCAAGGCGATGTATTGTGAATTCAATTTCACGACTTTGGTATCTTTTTTGATTTCAATATCAACGAAGTTTTTCTTGTGATATCTACGAGTATGGAAAAAAATTACCACCTGTGCTGTATGTAGGTTACCGTATAAAAATCTTTTACCATTTGAAAAATATTTTTCTCTCGAACGTGTAAAATGAAGAAATTTTCGCTTGGATGCTCGATATTCTCTTGTTTGTTTTCTTTCATTTGTACAAAAAAATATTTTCCTTTTTACATGTCTTTAAAATTGCTACCTACTAGATTTTGTATGCGATTTGGCCCGTGTGTAGGTACCATCTGCTCCGTGGTAGGTACTTATGTATTTCAAGAATAAGCAGTTTATGGTACAAAATTTCTAACAGTTGCATGTCTTTTATGTCTCATCTTTTTTAATTGTTCTCAATAGGACAGTTTACGTGCCTTGTGAACATAAAGATAATTTTGAAGAAAAACTTCTTTTGATATTGTGAAGACGGTAAAAAATTTAATATGCAACGGAAGTGAGGCTTCTGATGTTGGCATTGGTAACGAGCGCGATATTTATTCATTCAAGGAAATACATATACCTACAATACATTTCTTACACGTGCGTACATTCCAACTTATTTTAATATCGCTGCAATAATAATAATAATTCACTTTACATACAATAAATAGTTCCCGAGGTAATCACGATTCCCAATGTTAACGCGAGTGAAATAGCAGGGTAGAGCTTTTTGAAGCTATTTTGTGTAGGTAGCTACGTATACTGCTACTTATTTATATTAAAATTATTTCTGTATAATTATATATTCACGTTTGTACCATTCAACTCTCTGATCTTACAAATAATTAAACAAAATATAATGAATTTGAGTTAAACCTAGTCATGTAAAAGTTATTGAACGGGGTAAGACGGAGTATTCACCTTTTTCTCTATTTTCGAAACAGGTTTTATGACATCACAATTGGTTCATTTGAATGATATTTATTTATATATTTATTCGAAAGAACGACCAACAAAACATACACGGTAACATTGGTAGTGATATCATATTGGATATTATAATAGAAAAATTATGGCGCTGCCTCAATTACCTAGGTCGCCACAGCATGCACCAAAGAAAGAAGCAATAAGTGTACATAAAATAAAATACAAATTTACTCTCTTTCCAAACTCAAAATGAAACCCCTTCATATCACGACAATTTAAAAATTAAAGTGTATTTGGAAGAGAGGAAACCGTAAGGTTTCCTAGGAGAGCAGTGCCGATATCTAGCGACCGTAATTGCGGTGGATGACGTCACTAAAACATTGTCCGGGCTTGTCTATACTCTTTTGCTTCATGATTGCTTCATGATTTTTGACAAAATCAATTAATTGCTTTTCATTTTCGCTCGTCCAGGTAACGTTTCACTCATCATATTAAATATTACGGCTGATAGATTACGGCCCGCTTTCCTCGGAAACCGTAGCTTTATCGGCTTAGATTGCAAATCTTTTACGAACAGAATGATGTAATATTTTTAGAAATAAATTCATACTAAATTGATCAATTAAATCAGCTTAATCCTACAACTTTCTTAGAACACGACTGATTTAAATTTAGCAGGGTTCAAAGCAAACTTCCAATCCAAAAGTAATATAAGAAGATTAATCAAATCTTTACACAGTTCCCTTAGCAAGTTTCTAAGTAAGTGCTTTGTTTTAACACTTTACAGTAGATATAAAGGAAGTTACTTAAACTTAGAACTGTCGTACTTTTAGCTTTAATTTATTGAATCGTTGTTTGTTTTTCCCTAAAACTTAACGTTTTTTTATTATAATTTTTGTTAAAACTCTTTTATGTTTATACTGAGAACACTGTCAATTTGATATTTAAATATTTTTATACACATTCTTTTGTTTGATCATTGTTGTATGTCATTCCTTTTGAAACTATAATATATTTATCTTACCTTTTTCACCTGACTTTTATATTACTCTGCTACCCAAGTAACAAGTGGTTATGGGCCCAGGAAATAACTGATAAGTGGTTATAGGTCTCAAATAAGTCTTTTAAAAAAGGTTAAGAAAAGTGCAATGGATACTCCATCGACTTCACAGTCGGCACATTCTTCAAAAGATTTTCAGACAGCGCAGAACTCAACAAATATAAGCATATCAAAGCTAAAAGGATCAGCTAACTTCAGCACATGGGCATCTGCCATAGAATGCATGCTCACTGACCTAGAGTTGTGGGAAGTCGTTGTAAAACCCGCTGACCTCTCCAACCCTGATCAAAAACGGAAAGATCAGAAGGCTCGTGCGAAAATATGTTTATCTTGTGAAGAATCCATCTACCCCGTTATAAGGTCAGCAAAAACCGCATTTGAAACATTCAGTTGTTTACGAAAAGCTTATGCTGATGGTGGACTCACAAGGAGGCTTGCACTGATGAAAAAACTCTTAACAAATTCGTTCAAAGGAAAGATTCAACAGTATGTGAATGAGTCACTAGCTATCCAACAAGAACTACAAGGAATTGGAGCACAAGTGGATGATGAATTCTTAGCTATTATAATGCTCACTGGACTTCCAGAAAAATATCATCCCTTAGTTATGGCCATCGAACACTCTAATATGAAGATCACCACGGAAAATGTAGTGACAGCTCTTCTAAAAGAAGAATCACGAGCTGTACAGTCCTCAGCAGATACCAGCAGATCTCCAGATACAGCGCTATGCACCAAGAAACAAACAAAGAAGAAATTTTGTTCCTATTGTAAAAAATTAGGGCATATAGTGAGTGAATGTAGGATTCTAAAAAATAAGAAAAACAAGAATGTTTCGGTTTCGTCAAATGTTTGTACAAATTATACTTCCGAATTTACACTTTCATCTTGTTTCACTAATCGTTCACCCACAGGTTCACAAGATTGGTTTCTTGATTCCGGCGCAAGCTCCCACATGAGTAACAGGAGAGAGTGGTTCGAGTTCTTGTCCCCTCACGTAACTCCTATCACTGTGGCAAATAAGGAGACTTTATTGAGTCATGGTAAGGGCACTGTAAATATAAATATTTCCGATGGTGTAAATAAAATTAGTAATGTATTATATGTTCCTGGTCTCGCTACAAATCTTTTATCTGTAAGTAGTTTAGTTAAGAAAGGATTCGATGTATTGTTTACGCCGAAAGGCGCAACAATATTTCAAAGCGGTGGCTGTCATGTGACAAATCCCGTCATTGCCACAGGGTCGAATCACAACGGTATGTTTAGATTAAATGTAAATAAATTGCATTCCTTGTATACTTCCACCAAAGAGTCTGCACTACTTTGGCATAGACGTCTTGGCCATCTTAATACAAAGAGCATGGATATATTAAAAAATAAATGTATCGGCCTAGACTATATTGGAAGTTACCACGGAACATGTATTCCGTGTCTACAAGGTAAATTTTCAAAGAAACCGTTTAAGAGCTCAAAAAGTAGATCGAGTAAAGTCCTACAACTTATTCATTCGGACTTATGCGGACCTATGAGTACGCACTCGTGGGGCGGAGCCCTATATTTATTAACATTTACCGACGACTACTCTCGTAAAACTTTTGGATATCTTTTGAAAACAAAAGCCGAAGTTTACACAAAGTTTGTCGAATTTAAGCATTTAGTCGAAAATCAAACGGGAGAAAAAATTAAAATTCTCCGTTCAGATAATGGTCGGGAATATGTAAATAGCGACATGATAACGTTTATGAGGGAGAATGGTATAGTGCACCAAACCACGGTGCCGTACACTCCTCAACAAAACGGAGTTTCAGAACGTGTAAATAGAACGATCATTGAAAAAGCAAGATCTATGCTAAAAGACTCGAATTTACCTTTAGCGTACTGGGGAGAAGCGGTAAATACGGCAATTTATTTAAAAAATCGTTCACCCACGCAAGCTTTAAATAACAAGATTCCAGAAGAAGTATGGACCGGCAATAAAGTCGACCTTTCTCACTTGCGAATCTTTGGCTGCGAAGCTCACGTCCTCGTACCCAAAGAAAAGCGTTCAAAACTGGAATCCAAAACTAAAGTTTGTATCTTTGTTGGCTATTCTATAGAAAGCAAAGGTTATCGCTTAATAGACCCTAATAATCCTCGGCAGATTATTATTGCTAGAGATGTAGCGTTTATTGAAGATAAAACGCATGAAGAGTCTAATCCAAATTCCTCACATAACGAAGAGTCACCCCAACCACAACCATCTGTAATCTTTGTACCCATTCAAAATGATGAAGAACCAGTTTCACAGCCACAACATCAAGTACAGTCAGACAGTGAAGACACTCAACCCGAGATGTCACCATCTTTAGAACAGCTGACTATACCGGATGAACCTCTTACTCATGAAGTTTCCCCAATTATTTCTGAACCTGAACCCATTGTAGAGACATCAACTGAAAGACGATACCCTCTCCGAGACAGGCGTCCTCCTGAGAGATATCAGGAGAATCTCTACATGACATCAGATCAGGAACCAGAAACTTACAAAGAAGTTACAGAGCATCCGCAAAAAGACAAGTGGCTAGAAGCGATGAAAGCAGAATACAATTCATTGATTCAGCATGGAACCTGGATTCTAGTTGATAGACCATCCGGCAGGAAGACAACAAAATGTAAATGGGTATACAAAATAAAAAAGGACACAAGTGGGAACATTACAAAATACAAAGCCAGACTAGTAGCCAAAGGGTTCACCCAAATAGCTGGAGTAGACTATGGTGAAACTTTTTCACCAGTTGCTAGGCTATCTTCAGTAAGGCTTTTGTTTGCATTTGCTGTGCAATATCGGCTACAAGTACATCACCTTGATGTAGAAACTGCCTTTTTAAACGGTGACCTGGAAGAGGAAATTTATATGGAACAACCAGAAGGTTTTGCTACTGATCCAAAGGGGAAAGTATGCTTACTTAAAAAATCCCTATATGGGCTTAAACAAGCTCCGCGTCAATGGAACAAAAAAGTATGCCAAGCGATGGCTGCTCTGTCGCTGACTCAAGCCGCATCAGAACACTGTCTTTACTATAAAAGAGACGGACCTAATGATTTTATCGTTATCGCAGTGTTCGTCGACGATTTCTTTTTTATGACAACCAATAGTGATTTAAAAGATAATTTTGTAAGCGAACTCAAAAAGACGTTTACAATTAAAGATCTCGGTCCTGTCAAAGACTGCCTCGGTATGAGAGTCGTACAAAGTGAAGGCAGTATAACCCTCGATCAGACAAAATATATCGAAAAATTACTAGACAAGTTCGGTATGAGCGACGCGATCTCGGTCACTACGCCAATGGAACTTGGGTTAAAACTCACTGTTCCGGAAAAGGAAGAAGAAAATCTAGAAGTCCCATATCAGGAGCTTATCGGCTCATTAATGTACATTTCTATATGTACAAGACCTGATATTGCCCACACGGTCTCGTACCTATCTCAGTTCAATGCACATTACGGGGGGGTACACTGGAAGGCCGCTAAGCGAGTCCTTAGATACCTTAAGGGTACGAAGGAACTCAGACTTCACTTCAAACACGGTGACCACTCTTACCCAGTAGGTTACGCTGACGCCGATTATGGAAGCAATCTTGTGGACCGTCGATCATTCACTGGATTCACCTTCCTGATGAGCGGTGCACCTGTGTCGTGGGAAGCTCGCAAACAGCGAACAGTTGCACTTTCCACAACAGAAGCTGAATATATGGCTTTGGCTGAAGCTTGTAAAGAGGCCATATATTTAAAGACGCTCATCAGTGAAGTATTCTCGGTCACTCATCCCATAATCATTCATATCGACAATCAAAGTTCACTCAAACTAGCTCATAATAACACCTATCACGCACGTACTAAACACATTGACATCAAACATCACTTCATTAGAGACTCACTATCACACCACGACATACAAGTCAAATACATACCCACAAATGACATGGTCGCAGACATTTTGACAAAACCCTTGCCGAAACTGAAACATTTTAAATGTACAAATTCTTTAGGTTTAGGCTAGTTCTAGGTTTTGTATGTCTTTAGATCATATTGTATGTATATAGGGTGTGTATAGTTTAGTGATGTGTTTATATGTACAGGATGTTGTTTT
Source organism: Zygaena filipendulae (assembly GCA_907165275.2). Classification (NCBI taxonomy): domain Eukaryota; kingdom Metazoa; phylum Arthropoda; class Insecta; order Lepidoptera; family Zygaenidae; genus Zygaena; species Zygaena filipendulae. The sequence goes on from OU015664.1 coordinate 9,235,357, forward strand.
TATTATTTCAGTGCTAGTGATAAGTGTATAGTGAATTTTGATACTGTCTTTTTACTTGTATTATAATGTGTATATACAGGGTGTTCTCATTACGGGGGGGTGTTAAAACTCTTTTATGTTTATACTGAGAACACTGTCAATTTGATATTTAAATATTTTTATACACATTCTTTTGTTTGATCATTGTTGTATGTCATTCCTTTTGAAACTATAATATATTTATCTTACCTTTTTCACCTGACTTTTATATTACTCTGCTACCCAAGTAACAAGTATTTTTACCTAATTTATATTCAATTTTTTATAAATTATACCAAATCCATTATAATGAAAACTTTGACTTTCCAGTAAAAACGGCACACCTACTTCAAACTTCGCTCTCCCTTCACGTTCGTTTTGATTGCACGTTAGGCAGTCAGTTAATCAGTCAGTTAATCAGTGAGTTTCTAAATTTTAACTCAGGTTATTGTTAAACTTAGGTACCTAAATTACGCGCTTCCAATTTCGAAAATTGTTCTATTTTGTAACTATAATACATATAATATGATGCAAAATATATTTCCACGAATATTTTAATGAAAAGTGCCCGGAATCTTTCCACGTTATATACGTAATTACTTTACCTATATAAAATATTTATTAATCTAGTAATTCAATGAGATCTCACACCGCCGCCGGGAGCGGTTGTCCGGCTGAACCAATTTTATTACGTACGGCAGGTGCCGTTACCCAATATAAATCAATTTGATTTTAAATTGCCAGTTTTCTTATCAGTTTTAAACCTTAGGGCTAATGCACGTTTTGATACCTACAATATCTAGATATTAATTAACCAAAATAAACATAAGTACTTCAAAAGTTAAAGCTGCCTAAACATGATAAAAAATCGCAATTTTTCTGATTGAAACTGAAATATGATAGCAACAAAAGTTACATTGCCTTGCTTAGGTATTTTAAAACCGTAGGTATACATGGGAAATCCAAATTGGACTGCTACTATACTATATTCATCTGGGGCATTTCATAGAGAAATCTGCGCTAGTAGAAATAGAAAAGGTAAATAAGTTGACATCTTAGGTAGATCTTCTATCCATTTCACAAACTAAAAGAAAATAATATTAGGTAAAACCACGTTTTTAACCGACTTCCAAAAAAGGAGGAGGTTCTCAATTCAACTGTACCTACTGTCCAATCAATATTTTTTTTTAATGCATGTGTTTCCAATAGAATCGTGAGCATAGAAAAGACTGAAGGAAATCGACTCCAACACCACTAGCGAGGTCAAGCAACGTAGCTGTTGATTCATCAAAAGCTTTGAAAATAGCTAGCATAGTGTAAAAGTTTAACGCCCACACAATTTTATAGGTCAGCGTACGTATACATAATATGTATTGTAAAGATAAATTTACACATCCAAAATAAGTCATTGCGTTTTATGTCAAGTAGACCGATGTCTTTACAATGACTCAGATTTCGTATTAAAAAAATACCCACCGATTTTCTACTTCGGTCTGCGAAAATTGGCACATGATATAGAAGCAATAAAATTATATTTCTGTTCTGCAATTAGGTAGCACTGAAATGTACCGGATAAAGGAAATCTAAAAAATATTTTTACTTCGACTCTATGTCTCTATAAACAATAAACAACAGCTGAATGATAATAAACTCTGTATTTTACGTAAGACTTCTAATCTTTATAGATCTTTATTATTTCACAATTATAACTTTTAAGGTCTCTGCACTTTTAAGGTAATAAAAAACATCGCGCGTCCCGCGTAATTTACAAAATATAATGTGCTCAAAGCGCGAAAATCTAAAAACTTCAATACACAAACTTTTAAGAACACTATCGTCCAAAAGCTGATTTTCATGGGACCAGCGTTTTCTTTTTTTACAATTTGTTCGTGTTCAAAATTTATTTATTTATTAAAATGCCCAAATCTATACATTCTTTAGGTATAGGTACATACATAACATACCTACATACATATAAATTAAATTGAAGTGTCTGTTTGTAATTCCAAATTAACAGCTTTTCACTAAATGCATATGAAACTATAAACAGTACCTAGGTACCTACTTACATTAAAAAATTTTTTTTTTTATTTTTGTCCGTCTGTCTGTCTGTTTGTTCCGGCTTATCTCAGAAATGGCTGGAACAATTTTAACCGGACTTTCACCAGCAGATAGTTAATGTTATAAGGAGTAACTTAGGGTAGGTACTTTTATTTTAGAAAAAAATAGTTTCTGCGGGAAGCTAGAAACTCACGCGAGCGAAACCGCAGGGCACAGCTGCTAGTATCATATACAACTGATTATTATTAGTCAATAGGCTAGTTTCCTAATTTTTTCTTTTTAGTCCGTTTTGTAGATTATTAAAAAATATTGGACACGTATTTTTTTATTTTTTATGTAACCAAAAAATAACGGAGATATATCATGTCGAAATTTCACATGACGTCACGCCTCGCTACAGTTTGTTCGCACGTTATAGCGAGCTGTGACGACACAAGTCCCCCACCCTAAACTTTAATGCGCTTTATCTATGCATATTTCCATTATTTTAAAAAAGCAAAAAATACGTGTCTTTTATTTTTTTATTATCTAACTGACGGACTAAATAGAATTTTGATTTTTTTACCCAGGAAACTAGCCTATTATGCACTTTGATTTAGAACATATTATCTATACTTAAAGAGGAAAGATTTGATTTTTTGTTTTTTTGTTTGTTACGATTTAACTCAAAAAGTGCTGGGCCGATTTTAAAAATTCTTTCACCATTTGAAAGTTACATGATCCCTGAGTAACATAGGCTATATAGTAATCCGGAATTACCGCGGGAACTCCAAAATTATCGCGGGTTAAACCGCGCGGGACAGCCAGTCTATTATATTTTTCTATCCAATATTGTATCCGCATGTTTTGTAACAAGTAGGTATATTTTAATCGTGAAGTACCTACCTATCCAATAGATACCTACAGATAATCCAAAACCAATGTTCTACCTACAGCGTGTCGACTCAGTTATGTTATCCTTACAATATAGAACAGTCCTCCACCGTTTCTGTCTGTCTGTCTGTTAGCGATTAACTCAAAGACTACTACTACTAGATAAAGGGATTCAAGAAGGAGCTGGCTTTACAGCGGGAACGCCAAAATTATCTTGGGTGAAACCGCGGGGGACAACTAGTAGTTTATAATTTTAGTATCCATTCACCCATCCACTTATGTCTTCAATATCAATGTTACTTTTGTTGTATTTACTAACAGATAGCTTCATTATTCCTTGTTAAATGAGCATGTAGCTTCAACCTTTAATCAATGCGTCCTGCAAGTTTAAAAAAATGCTCTTACGTCATATAGGACAAGAAATCTCTTCAAGTAATCAGCATCATCATTGTGAGGCAGGTTGCAACATTACAATCACATACATGGTAATTTAATCAAGATAAAATCCGGCCCGAAAGATTTCGTCTGCCGACCTATTTAACACTGACTACTGCATTTCAATGCTGTTTAATTGATCAAATCAAACAACGGAATTGTTTCGAATTGGTGAATAAATAATTTCTTATACATATCTAGTATCTACATATCTTTTCCTTTCCTTTCCCAAGTTCCATAATTTTACATTTAATTTTACTTTTTTGTTTAACAATGTAACGGAAGGAATATACCTAAGTGTGTCTTAAAACCAGTCTAGAGCTATGGACCGTATACAACTGTGGGGAACAGCTGCCAATTCTAATATAGAAATTTTACAAAGGTCCCAGTCAAGAACTCTTCGATTAATAAGGAATGCACCATGATTTGTCACAAATGAAAGATTACACCATGATCTAAAGATAAAAACAGTGAGAGAAGAAATAAAGGAAAGTGCCTCAAAATACAAAAAGAGATTAAGTGTGCATCCAAATCAAATGGCGGTGGGTCTAATGGAAAACACATTTAAATTTGAAAGACTCAAAAGGAAATAGGTACCCAAAGACCTCAGGGAAAATAAGGAAAAAAAAAATGGGATGAGACACTGATCTCGGTCCTAGCATCCCTGTAGGTATAACCTGCCGATGAAGATACAAAAATATTGCTGAATGTCAAAGAATGTAACGATAACATTGGAAACTAAATAGTTGAAGTTAAACACAAATATTCAAGACCACAAAAGAATGTAATGTTTTGAAAGATAGTTTCGACCACAGAGAATATAAATTAACAACATGTCCTCTCTACATGAAGGCGTGGCCATCGCATCACGCTTCTTTTGCTGACGTCACAATTGCCTTATGTATTTTCCGAAATATTCCCACAACTGTAAATTTTGAAAACAGTGAGTAAGAAAACATGTAGTTAACCAAATGGCGTTTTGCCCGCGAAAACCACCCGGCGAGTACTAAACTGTGTTGATGTTCTGTGGTTCCGACCACATCACTTTGGCTGCTGTGTAATAAACGTTAATGACACAGTAAATAATCAAATCTTAACAAGTAATAAAAACGAGGCATGATAACTAATTGACACACTTTGAAGTCATGGTCCAATTACAAACATATTTTGATCAATTATCTTCATGGGAAAAGGGTTGTAGAGATAATTATTTTATGAGAGTATTTAGTATAACACTCTTTTAGTATCACTACCATTCCTTACTGTTCATTACATCCTACTACCCTTCTAATATTATAAATGTGAAAGTGTGGATGTTTGGATATTTGGATGTTTGGATGTTTGTTACTCACGCAAAAACGGCTGAACGGATTTGGATGAAATTTCGCATGCACGTTGTCAGGGGTACAGAAAAGGACATATGGTACTTTTATCCCGGAATTCCCGCGGAAAATTCGAAATTACCACGGGTGAAACCGCAGGGCACAGCTAGTAATCATATACAGGAAGCGATCACTAGCCTGGTTTATACAAGCAAAACCGCAAGAAACAGCTAGTATAGTATAAAATAGTAAAATATACTCCCAGTTGAATTGATTCTGTTATTTACTGGGCACAGTGCCCATCATAATTAAAAAATCTTAGTTTGAGCTTCAAAGCTTCAAATTTGTGTTGGATTTTCTTTACTATAATGGAATTATATTATTAATTTTAATATGATAATGAATTAGGTGATAATGAAATGAGTTAGGTGAACAGACTGAAGTTCAACAACAAAGTCAACAATTATATCGCCGGTTTGATGCTTGGAATAAAAATGTTATGTTACAGTTTTATTTTATAGTCGTACTAGCTAGCAGCAGCAAATCTTCGGAATTCCTGCAGAAACTATTTTTTTCTTAAATAAAATTAGCCTAAGATACTCCTTATAACATCAATTATCTGCCAGTGAAAGTCCTATTAAAATCGGTCCAGCCGTTTCAGAGATTAGCCGGAACAGACAGACAGGCAGACAGAGAAAAAATTAAAAGCTTGTTTTTTTTTCTTCTTCTACCGTACTTTCATAATTATGTATTTGGTGATAAGCTGTTAATTTGGAATTACAAACAGACACTTAAATTTTATTTATCAGTACAGAGTACAGAAGTAATAGATTATACAAAGTCAACAAACAATAAACGGTCTCGTACATAATATCTTATTGCTTGTGATTTAGCTGCGAGTGCTGTGACACATCCATGACATCATGACAAGCATATTGAGAATAGGCCCTTTAACACCCACATTTTATAGCGTGGTAATAAACTGATCCTGTATAGGAACATCTTTCGATTGCATAACGCTGAACGCAGTATGCTAGTACTACGTCTTCTGCTCCCAATACTGTTTTAGTTCAGTTCTTTCTACGTCTTCGTGTTCAGGGTTTGCTTTAACAACTTCGGTAACAGTTTATTGTTTATTATTCTGTTATTATTGGACATAAATAAATATAGTGCCAATTTTTTGCTGTAATCATTTTGTTATGTTCAACAAATAGCTCTCAATAAAGTATTCTATACAACTTAATTTTGTGGGTTAACATGTTATTGCTTATCGGCGTCCAATTGTTATATTTTAATTGAGATCAGTAGTTTTTGAGTGATGCAAACAATAGACAAAAAAACAGTATTCATATTTACGTTGTAGATAGGTTAACAGAGTGACGATCTTGTCTTGCAGTCATAATAAAAAAAATTACGTGGTTTGGATATGGGTATGCAACGCTGCTTGCGAAACATACCTAAATTCGAGTCAAAAGTTTGCTGAAAGAATGAATTAGTAACAAAAAAACCCGTTGTTTACGCAACTGAACTTAAAAGGCGTCAAATATAAATCACAATTTCGATTTATCACGTCCACACAGTCGTAAAACTTGAACGAGGTGATTCTGCCCAGTGTGGGTCCAGCAGGGCTTTATGGCGCGTTCATTGAAACGGGTCACTGAGATGGAGGTCGTTAAATGGAATATGAAGTAAAGCCATTGATACACTAACAGCCGCACTCAGAGTCGACTTTAATGATTACTTAGTTAAGTATAGATTTTTAAAACAAAATTGCCGCAATCGGAGACGTTTAGTAAATTAATGTTACTTGGCATTTAAAGAGATGTAACTTAATTAGTTAAATGCCAATTAACATTAATTTATAAAACTTGTCTGATTGCAGCAGTTATGTTTTAAAAATCTATACTTAACTAAGTAATCATTAAAGTCGACTCTGAGTGCGGCGGTAAATACCTAAAATACTAAATACGCAATCAGCCATGCAAAAGTGTCAAGAATTAGAAATGCAATTGAATTCGTTCGGTTGTTACGCTTTCAGGCTGTAACTTATCAACCGATCATCGTGAAATTTTGAATGCATGTCCTCAGGGGAACAGAAAAGGATATAAGGTGAATTTTATTCTGGAATACTTGCGGGAACTCCGAAATTAACGCTGATGGAACCACATGAAACGACTAGTAAAAATACAAAGTAAAGACGACAATGCGAAAATTAAAACACCGGCAATGCTTATATACCTATCTACATATATTAAAGTAAAATGAAATTATTAAATAAGTCCTAATATCGAAATAAAAAAATAATTTTTTTTTTTTTTAAATTAAATAGGACACCAATTGAAAAAAAAAGAAATAGAACACCTTTTGTTAATATTGGTTCACTAACACGTGATAAGAGCGGCAACATCGCACGCGCCCGGCGTTATTTGATTGGCGCGCTGAAGTCGCTGTGAGTTGGCAACGTAGCGTATTTTTACAAAATGGAGTTTGTTTACCTATCCGCGATAATTTAGTTACCTAGGAAAAAAAATCAGGATAAATAAAATTTTTATAGATGAGAAATTATAGTTGTATTATTAGATAGTTTCACTATTCTCTTATACATTAGTACTGCCAGTGTTTTCATTTATTCATCAGTGAATTATCATTGGATACAGAGATATCGCTGTATCCAATAATAGTTGTAGACTACGAAGTAACGTGTTTCACAAACAGTTAATTTTAACCGTGAATTATGCTTTCCAGATTCCCCGAAACAAATTTTGTGCTTCTGCGATAGTTGTTTTATTATTAAACTGATAGTTAACCCGTAGAAACGGTTTCACGTGTGTGCCTTTATTTATTTATGTTCCTACAATATTTTGTTTACATTCTGCAGGGCTAAGGTATGCACTGCAGAGTTCAGTGTTGCATCAGGGTACTTGCTCATCTACACTGCCGATATCGTAAAGAAGTGAAGTTTGTAAGTTTGGATGAATAAGGTGACTAATCTCTAAAAGTATTAGATCGATTTTAAAAATCCTTCCACCGAAAGGAAGTTAATGACGTATACCTGAGTGAAATACTTAGGATACTTTTGTTTCGGAGCAAAAAGCCTTCGCGGGAATACCGATCTTAAAAATACTTCTTACACACTTATTGTCTTATTTGCATGTGTTCGCAATGAGAGAAAAGAGAGCGAAAAAGACTTTCTAGTTTCTAGATCATTTCCACAAAATTGCAATTTTTGAGTTACTTACATGACTTTCATTCTGAAGCTGTGATGTGTAAGAAAGAGGTGGTATCTGACTCCTTGATCACTGCATTACCTATATGCATAATATAATCTTTTGCATGCTCTACCGAAACTCAGCATTACTCAGTCCTCTTTATTAGCTTAGTTCGCCTCCGAAAGTCCACAGATGATAGGTGAAGGTACTCATATGATTTATAGGTATGATCACCCGTGATTCTTTATGAATGGAATGCCTCAACAATTTAGAACAAGTTTAGTGATTAGCTGCATAGTTAGTTAAGGAACAAGGATAAAGCGACAGTAAGATGTTTGAGACGATGCGATGATGCACGCGATGGCAATTGTTAGCACCCGGACAGAATGGAGATAATGATGTTGAGATTGTGATGGTGACATCCAAGAGACGTTTACAATTTGATAAGTATCTTAAATAATTCTTTAGTGATATGTTAACGGTATAATTGATAAGGAATTATTACTTAAATGGAACTACTAAGTTGGGCTTGAAGTCCATATTAATAGTGAAAATGAATCCCTATTTCCCTCGGTCACGACATCACGCGTAAACAGCTGGACCAATTTCACTAATTCTTGTTTGATTTTGTTCTTATGAAAGAAGTTTAGAGTTCCTGCAGGAATTCCGAAACTCACACGGGTGAATCTCGGAAATGGTTGAATAAATTTTGGCGGGACTTTCACTGCTAATTAGCTGATGTTATAAGGAGTAAATTAGGCTACTCTGGAGTTCCGAAACTCACGCGGGTGAATCCGCGGGGCACAGCTAGTAAATGATACAAAAATACATTTTTTTTTAAAAAGGCAAAAGAAAGAAGAAGAAACTTGAAAAGTACACAGTAAAAGGTTTGCAAACAAAGGAGGATATAAAAAGAAACGGGTGGCATTCCGCCTCGTTACAGTTACTAGAAACATAAATTTCAGTCAGTTTATTTGCTGCAACACCCACTAGTGCTGTGCTAAAAATGCTCTAACAAAAAGGGTCTAGTTACTCACGGGTCAGCATACAAATCTGGAGCACTGGACGTGTATGTAGGTCAGCCAGTATTTAGCGTAAGGGTCTAATTGGAATACTGGAAATTTCAAATAAAAAAAAGTACGGCCATTTTATGAATAGCAGCAACTATTATTATTATTTCGCACCTTGGAACCTACACTCGCTTTACGATCTACAAAATTTGTTTTAACTAGTCTAACAAAATGTCCTGAGTGTCAACAAACTGAATCGTCAACGAAAAGTATTAAACCAAATTCTGGAGTCTAGAAACATTAAATCCTGTTTAATCCCAAACTATATAGTTTTTCTAGGATTGTTGGAAATTGAACCCTGAAGGGGTTGGAAAAGGAGATAAAACTTTTGTATCGAAGTGCTTTTAGTTTTGAAGTCACAGTCACGGGTTCTGTAATAAATTTCTTTTTTTTACACCCCTGAAGAAAACGGATGAAAGCGAATTATTATTATTATTATTTGAAGAATGAAGACGAATTTGGCTGCCAACAGTCAACAATCAAAAATATCAAAAAGATTGTTCACAAATAAGAATTAATACCGACCTCTATTACCTTCGTAGATACTTGGGCATAAGAGACCCATCTTAATTCTAATAGAAATTTTATAAGTTAAAAAAATAAGCAAGTATAGATTATATACTATGGTAGGTAAAGGGTCTTTCAATAAGGACGGGTTGATTTTGGCATGAAATAAAAAAGGCCGTGTGTGAGATTTTAACGATTTTTTTTTTTTATTTGAAAGAGCTATATATGCCATTATGTGTGGAAAATCACATCGTTTAAATGTCCGCCGCGGCTTCTCACGGTGGCACGAATTCGAGTTGTCCAATGTTCAACAACTCTGCCGCATAGTTCGGGTTGAATTTCAGCGATAGCCTGAGCTATGTTGACTTTAAGGGCATCGGTCGATTGTGGCTTATTGGTATAGACCTGCGACTTAAGAAAACCCCACAAAAAAAAGTCTAAAGGTGATAAGTCGAATTTGGCCACCAAACGTTGGAGAGTCGACTTTGAAGGACCACCTCGTCTGCCGTAAAATGGGCGCAATGCACGTAACGTTTGCACTAACGAACACTCATTTTGGTAATACATTTTTAACATTTGGACGTGTTGCTCAACCGTGTAACTTGCCATGGTGATTTGGCATTACTAACTGAATAAAAAAATATAGGTTAGAAAGACGACGTTAAAACAACATGGCCGCCACAGGCTGCCAACATCGACCCGTCCCTATTGAAAGACCCTTTAGATACTATGAAATTGTATATTCGAACAAAACAAAAGCTAAAATATGCTTATCTTGAAAATAGTGATTTATCATATAGTTAGGTAGCAGGTATAAAATATAGTAACTCCGAAGCACTTGGGTATTGAAAGTTGAACATTCATAGATATAATATTATGTAGACGTAAATAAATAGTTCTTTAGGCAGCCTGGGATCTTAACTCTATGGAACTCTCCTCTCTATTTTTTATTAATACGACGTGTTGTCTCTTTTAAGTGATAATTGAGTGCACTTGATGGAACACATTGGTTTTTTAATGAAATACTTTTTTTAACTATAAAGCTACGTAATTTTATTTATACTAGCTGTTAGTATATATACAGGGTGTCCCGTAAATCGAAGTCAAGCCAGAACCAGGTGATAGGCTAAGTCATAATAGCTGTTAACAGAAAAATATAAAAATCTTTGCTATGCCTGCCTATATAAAAAAGGACAATCATTAAAAACCGTCGAAAGCAATAATTTTGAAAACTTCATTGGCAAAAACTAAAATTTTAAGCAGTAGTTTTCAGAAACACTATTCAGGATTGCACAATAAGAAGAAAATTGAAAAAAATTAAGATTTGTAGCCACAGGAGTTAAACCGTGGAAGGGTGTAAATTTTTATAAATATTAAAGATATTTTTTTACGTTTTTCTATTTAGCTATGATTAAGCCGGTTCTGGCTTGACGTCGATTTACGGGACATTCTGTATATTACCTATATTTTTACTACCTATTAATAGTGCCTAGGAGTAATTTAGGTATTGGAATGGGAGAGAGGTATTTTCATCTTGATTAGGATTCCAGCAGGAATTTCGAAACTCAAGCGGGTGAAACCGCGGGCATAGTTAGTTATCAATATTATAATTGTTATGTCGATGTGATGGCAACGATAGTTATATACAACATAATTTGTAACCTATGCATGATACTTACTTATGCATTAGAAAGTGAAATAGATATTTTCAATTAACAGAAAAATCGCTAATTTCAAATTAAAAAAAGAAATTAAGAAACAAAGTGCCTTAATGAATGCACGTTCATTTTCCAACGGAAACTTTTAATTAAAATTCTAGTCAGGCTTGCGCTTGTGGGTTATCGTCTCATTTTTTGTTAAAAAAATCACTTCCCTTTTTGTGATATACCTGTGTGTAATAAACTTCATTTGATTTCATTTCATTTCATATTATCTATTGAATAAAATTAAATAACTAGATAAAAATAATTAATATTTTAGTTTTGAATGATTTCATAGTTAAGTAAAAAGTGTTTTATATAGCTAAGTACCTATTGTAGAATAACAATAATAATAACAATAATAATTTGAATTTTTTTTCGTGATTTCAGCGTTAGGTAGGTATCTGTAGCATAGCAATAAAAATGAATCCCCATTTCCCTTGGTCACGGCATCACGCGTGAACGGCTGGACCGATTTCACTAATTCTTTCTTTTTGTATTTATTATTGTAAGGAGAAGGAGAATATGTAACCATTTTGGAGTTCCTGCGGGAATTCTGAAACTCACACGGGTGAATCTCCGAAACGGTTGGACCGATTTTGACGGGACTTTCACTGCTAATTAGCTGAGTAGCATAGCAATAACTATAGTTTCTAACTTCCCTGAAATATCATCAGTAAAAAATCTGCATTGGCACTGCGTTGAGCCTTACCTAATACCTATACCTACCTACTTACACTTATTTTTAACCGACAAAAAACCATTAGAAAATATAGAGATCCTGTGCATTTACACGACCTATTAGAGAACGTTAAAAATGAAGTTAGTGAAATTTAATAAAAGCACAAAATGTGTGACAAATATCTATCTTCGCCTTCGACTTGATCGGATATGTACCTACTTTGATTACAGAACTTATTACAGTGAATATGATAGGCATATTTTTCACTAATTACAGGACTAGGTATACCTAAAGCAGTATAGTCAAAATCGTTTTTGAGAAAAATATTGTAACAGCACAGCCGTTATTTTTTTTGTGGAGACGATGCGTAGATATTGCTATTGCGTAAGAAGATACGATGTTGTTGTTCTAATTTATAATAGATATAATATATTATGGTAACTATAGAATAGATGGACAATCAACCCGGTGCTTGAGTTTTTATCGGACTTTTATCGAGCTTAAAACCGAAAATAACTGACAAATCCCGTGTAGCGTCTCTCATGAAGTTTATTTACGACAGTAACACTGTAGCCTCTTATTTAAATTTACCAAATTAAAATATTTAAAAAACCTTTTCATTACTCATACTCGGAAAGTAGGTCTGAAGTTGCCTGAGAAGCGGGTTGAAAGTAACCCTTTTCAGCCCTAGGGAGAATCGCTTTCAACTGACAACTGTCAAATTATTAAAAAAAAAACTAGGTCTATTTTCACATTTCTATTGAACCATGTTTCAACTTTCTATACAGCCAGCGCGATGTAAAATTTAAATAACGTAAAGTTTAAGTAGGTATTAATTAAAATAAAATTCACTCACTTTTTCTTAAGCTAATTCCTATTTATATTTTTTTATTTTTTTTAATTAATACTTAATAATTAAAGAAAATATTTTTTTTAGGTCGCCACAATGTAAATAAAAAATACTGGCTGAATAGCTAGCCGGCCAAAGAAAAATAAATAGGTGGGAAAGTGTCAAGCGACTATCCGATCTTCACTCATTTTTTCTTTAGCTAATTCCTATTTTTATTTTGAATTTCCTTGCATTCGTAATGAAAAGCACAGTGTTACCCTCGGGAGAAAGACTTATTTAGTCCCTCGAGTATAAGTTACTTTCACCCCTAGGATAACAGTGTACTATTTATGGATGTACGATAAGTAGGTAGGTACCTATCTAATTTTGCTCATATCATTCTTTAATTATTTTTTTACAATAAAAGCGTCATGACATTGTATCTTTGCTAGTAATATCACTCATCCAGTTTTACATTAGGCAAGTAGGTACAACATCTAAGTCCATTAGCACGTTACGGATTTGAATATTAAGTATTTTCCACAGATGATACAGTACAGGTAGGTACTTTACACTTTGGTATTTACCTATTTATTTATGGCAGACACTCTAACCGCCGCACTCAGAGTCGACTTTAATGATTACTTAGTTAAGTATAGATTTTTAAAACAAAACTGCCGCAATCAGACTAGTTTAATAAATTAATGTTAATTGGCATTTAACTAACTAAGTTACATCTCATTAAATATCAAATAACATTAATTTGCTGAACGTCTCTGACTGCGGCAGTTTTGTTTTAAAAATCTATACTTAACTAAGTAATCATTAAAGTCGACTCTGAGTGCGGCGGTTAGCCTTTCCTATATTGGATAAATAAACGAAAAAAAAAATATTTATGGTAGATAGGTAATATACCTAGTAGGTTGGTATGTAGATATTTATAATTTTTTTTTTTTTTTTTGCCGCAATCAAGTTTAATAGATAAATGTTAATTATATACTTATACTTAAATAAACGTCACTCAATATATTGTTATAATTATTTATAATTAATTTCAATAGTTTTAAATATTGTGGTTATCTAAAATTTAGATTCCCAAGCTAAATAAATAATGAAATCACTTTATTAGAATACTTACATGAATAAATAAAAATTTAAGATTATCCTCACACAAAATTAATCACTCTCACACGTTTTAAAATACCAAAATCATTTTGTATAAAATAATTCATATCAGTCCAGTTTTGAATTTACTTCTTCAAATTAGGAGAATTAGGTAGAGAACTTTCGACTTAATCTTGATCATGGAATGATACACGACCATTCCTCACAAAATAACTAGACATATTAGTTGAAGTACACAACTTATGCCGCGGTCTTTTTGGTATCTCGTACGCTGCTTTAATTTCCCGCCAATATTTGTGTACTACTACGCTAGAAGTTGCTTTTAATGCTAATGCTAAATAAATTAAAATAAACAATGTTATTTCAGGCAATTATAAATTAAAATACGAATAAATAAAACTGGGACCATCTATTTTTAATTCAAAAAGCTAGCCTACAGACCCTTTATAAAGAGATGTAACACTAACTTTAGAAATAGCGACATCTTGACTTATTTACGAACACCTACATAAGTGACGTTTGGCAAGACGTAAAGATGGCAATGTACCTATGTAGACAATGCTACTCCTTCCCGTGTGAACTAAATTCTTTTTTTAATGAAGGTACGGCTTTTTTTGAGTAGGTACCTCAGAAGAATTTCTTCTGAGGTACCTACTCAAAATTATTAGGGGCTTAGCGGTACCGTATTCTTAGGTACCTTAAAATGGGGTGAATAGGGACAAAATTGAACTTCATTGAGAATTTTCAGATAGTTTTAAATTGATTTATTACTTTTTAGTTTTAGGAATATCAATGTTTGAGTCTTGGCTTTTTATTTATTATGAAATGCTTAGACGAAACAAAAAGTCAAGACGGAGCGCTGTCAACAAAAAAGTGAAGCCGGTTTCGTAAACACGTGGGCATTTAGTGAGTGTTGCCGTGCAGTGAAAACTTATTACCCAAATTGTTAAGTTCTAGAAAGATGAATGGATAAGTAAATAGATAAGTTAGTATTTTTTTAAGTTGTATACCTCGGTTGTATATTCGAGAACCTTAAAAATATAGGTTTTGAAGTTATGATAAAACATAGAAAATAAAAATTAACGCCTATTTACACTTACATTAATTTTATGAATATTAAAAATTAAAATCGAAATAGTTAAAAAATGTACGTGTTACATTACGTTCGACGTCAGATTAACTTACCCAAAAAACGGGGACTTTTGTGACGCTCACTAGTAGCAACACTTATGAAAGTTGTGGAGGTTTTGTGTTCCAAGTTGTCATAAATTAATAAAATTGATATTTTATTAAAAATGTGGTTCTATCCTGCTTTTTATTTTTCGAAGATTGGTTTTTACACCCTTTTACTACAAAATTCGGCATTTTTTCTTTAAAAAATAGGAATTAGAATAGCTCGACTGACAAGGTAAGGCGTAGTTTCGTTATATGTGTGTGCGTGTAACTGTGCATGTACACTTCACTTCTTTGTTCACAGCGCTCCGTCTTGACTTTTTATTTCGTCTGAGATGAAATGTTAAATTAACTAAATAACATTTAGATATAAACAAAAACACGTAAAAAAATGCCTCGTTCGTCGCAAAGTCCCTTTGCGCGTCGATGGCAGACACTAGGCAGTAGATTTAAGTACTCATCGCCATGTTAATTTTAGATGAAATTTCATAAATTGAATGTTTTTATTAGTAAACTGATTGAAATTAGTTAAATACGTACTGATGTTAATAATGTATTTATTATAAAAATTACTTCCAAACATTATCTATATTATATTACTATTTATATAAAAGGGGATAATAAATACAAAAGGATAAAGTAATAAAATTTTCACACCACATGCTCGACAATGCCGAATTATATGTCATGTAAACCTTGCCGAAAGCAAGACATTATATCTCTTGGCTTTAGCCGGGTTATAATGTTCTATTGAATTTCATTATAACCCGCTGGTCAATAATGTGATTTTCACTTTCATAATTCTTATTGCTATGTCCATAACGTCTCATTTCGCTAAACAGAATGTGTTCTCAGCGGGCGCGGCCAACTCGATTTTCGAAGACCGAAGCCGTGGCCCACTAGATTCGCAGTGAGACGAACTTCATTTGTTTGTCAAATCGAGTAGGCCACGCCAGCTGAAAGAAGTGGCTATATAGGATCTACTAAGCCTGGTTTTTTATTGTCTCGCATTATGTGAGAAAAGTAGAGTATACACCACAGGGATAAAACTGTTTTTTTCTTGGGCGCTTGAATCCCTCACTGCACTCAGGACTCAATCTTAATTCCCTCCCTTTGGTCGGGAATTAACTTATAACACCCTCGCTGCGCTCGGGAGTTAAATTTGGAGTCCTACGTTATGTTCAGGATTCAATGTAGCGCCCGTGACATAAAACAGTGCTTTATCCCCTTGGTGTATAATCTACTATTATGTTTGTAATTTCAAATGTAGTCTTCTCTATAATAATGTATCCGGCCCACTCAAATAAAAACTGTAACCAGTTGAATTAGAATTCAAATTTCGATCGATGATAATATCATTTCAACGGATTAATGTACTTTTATATGTTAGCCATTATCCACTATTAAAGTATAAACCACCTATGTTCAAGTGTCGCACGTATCGTGCGTTGCGCTCGTCGCTCGTCGCGGCCCGTCGTCGCTCGTCGCGACCGTCGCCCGTCTTCGAATTCAACTAGTCGCCTGGGAAATGGCAAACTGTCCGTTCTTAGATCGTACAGCGACGGTCTATGTAACTAGTGCGTCCGTATAACGCCCCTAGTCTGCACCACAGACTACTTTTTTTTAATTCTCTTATTCGTCTGTGATTAGGTATAAAACGTAGTGATTACCTTCTCTCTGGTCGTTTCATGGTAAGTTCCAAATTATTTGTAATTTTGTTATTAATTTTGCCAATGTATATAAAGTACAAAAGAATCAAATAAATTACCAGAAACTGTAGACTTATCTTTATTCTTTAGTTTCAATGAGAAATGTGCTAAAATGTTCCAATCCGTCTGTAAAATCAGTCGCCAAATAACTTTGAACAAGAGATCTAGCAATTTCATCAGAACGAAAGTGATTGAACCTCCATCTATCTTGAAACCAGCTGATAAAATAAAACTTTATAATAGAGAGAATAAGGGGTTGTTTGGTCCATTATTAGAGACTAGTAAGCAGAAAAAACGACGGATTCAGAAGGCCGGTAAGTTGTAGGTTCATTGCCACATGGGTGGGTAGACCTTGTTCAACTTTCTAATAAAGAAAGGACAGTTTTATGTTCGTAGACCTTGTCTGCTCTATGCTGTGACTTTAATTGGCATTAATCGAATGCGTTATTTTCGTATTGTCGGTAGGTACTTGTTTACATTTCCGTGACAATTTACGCCTCTAAATTGCGTTGAACAAAACAACTTTTATTACGAAGTTCATGATGCCTCACAGCTTGCCAATTTTGATCATATGACATTGTATACATTGTTGTACAGTTTGGCGCCATGTGATATAGGTACACAAGATATAATATGCGCATTTTGAAATTGTTGTGTATAAAGATTTGTTGGTGTCTATGTTGCAGCTAAAAATAGCACAAACTCGCATCAGAAAACCAGTGGATCGTCTTTGAAGGAAGATACATGCAGTACAGTGGAGACTGTGAAGAGTGAAGCTAGAAATGCTTGTGATAAACCTGCAAAATTAATTTCTAAATATAACCCAGTTTTTGTGCTTAATATTTTCAACATGAAAATGTTACAGAAGGCTAAGACTTGTACTAATTTTGCTGGAGCACTGATAAATAATAATTTGACGAGAGGATTCAAGACTTCAACAGTTTCTAAAGCAGCCAAAAGTTCACCAGCACAGCCTGGGTATGCATCTGAAGATAAAATACTGCAGATAAAGCAACATCAGAATGATTACGCTAAGCAGTATCCTTCGGTGACTTTAATTCTGAATAAAACTATGACAGATGAGTCTAGAGCAGCTTTAGAAAAGTGGAAGCAAGAAAGGATAGCTGAAATGGGCCTGGATGAATTCAACAAATTCTATGAAGGTACATAATATTGTAACATTAATTTTCTAACATGATTTTTTAACATAAAGTTTCTTGGAATCATTTCCAGTTGTCCTCATTACTTGGAAACTTTTGTAAAAATATGTAAGTATAAAATTTCCTACATGTCTATGTTGGTCATTTGAGGTAGAAAAAACTGAGAATAAACCAGGACTTGGTGTAACTAAATCTGTATAACTATTATGTGCACTATGTGATAGTTTATCATGGTACATAAAATTACTACATATCCAGTGGCGGTACTTCTATACAAGCCCAAAAGCCCGAACGGCCTAGTTGAAGCACTTGCTGTGGATAACTTGTTAATGTTAATATTATAAATTTGTTTGTTTGTTACACTTACACTGCTTAAGTATTCAGCCGATCATAAAAACTAGCATACATGTTGTCAGGGAATTTTTATCCATTTCCTGGGGAAATTCCAAAATCAACATGTGAGACTGCAGAGAACAGTTGTAGTTAGTAATAATTGAAAATTATCTATTCAATAAACTTTCAGTATCAATACCTATTGGATATTATTGCAAATGTCTCACATCTAAGATTTTTGTTTGTATCTCTCCACAGCTCAGATGGCAGTTGGTACGAAATTCCATAGTACATTGAAAGACTATTTCACTCGACCAAGTACTCAGTTACGTATTGAGAAAGATGTGGAAGGTGTATGGAATTCTGTAGCTGAGGTGTTGAAAAGTATATACTCGCCCAAAGCTATAGAATCCAATGTTGTTCATCCAGTACTGAAGTATCGAGGAATATTTGATGCTATTGCTGATTATGAGTGAGTTTTGGTTTTATGTTCCACTAAAAAACTAATAATTATGAATGCTGTATTTTAATATTCCATTTTCATTATATGCTATTGCAAACTATTGAAATCTCATCCTAATATATCTGTTGTGGCCAGGTAATATAATATAATTGATATTTATTATCTGGCCATAATTGATTTTTCACGAAGTGTCCATATTCAGGTTTAAGAATTCTTTATTCTCAAAAGAAATTGAACAACTTCACTCATATGAGAACATAAATAAAATGAAACAAACCTTGTTTTGTGTCTGTGCATCAGAAGTATGCAAGACACTCCAAATACCAATATTTAATTGAAAGCTAATAAGAATGAATTTAGTGGTTGTGAATCAATGTGAATCAAAATAGTGTTTTGGAAAATATTTTTCTGGACTCATAATGTTGTGATGTTATGATGACTTCCTATAGGTAACAACTAACAACCTTCCATCAATGATTATTACATTTGCATTTGTGTCCATAACTAGTTACTGACAATAAAATTAATGGTTGAAACAGCTTGTAATAATCAAATACTTTGAACCATGTCTGACTAATCTTGACGATAAACCATGTAGTAAGTCTATGGAAAATCATTTGTTTTTTTTTTGTATTTGTATAAGTTTTTTTAAGAAAATTATAATATTATGTTGCACCATGTTTCACTAATATTATCTCAACCACTATCAACTAATAGATTTATTATGGCTGAGTTATGAACATTGTAGGTACCTAAATTGCAAGCTTAAAATTTTTTGTCATACAAGTATATAAACATTGACACATCAAGTGCCCAATTAATTACTGTTCGTTTTTACAAAAAAAAAAAAAAAATGTAAGTCTTATCTGGTCATGGTCATAGTTGAAGATAATGGATTCAAAACAAAGAAAAGTTTATTAACCTCATGATCACTGTATCAGTATATGTTAAGTTACTTATTAATCACTTTCACATTACATCACATCACATTAATATATTAGAGTATACAATGTGAAATATTCTACTAAATGTTTTTAAAAAGAGTAAAATGAGTCCACAATTTCTTTTCATATTATTACATTGTTTCGGCAGATGTTTGTGAATGTGTGAATGAATGTGTGAATGTGTCCTAAAACTTAGGTTTAATGTTTATTAATCTTCAATGGCTAATCTATCATTGAGTTAATTTTTATTTAAGTTATTCAACTTCACTTAGGAAATTCTTATGTGTGCATATTATTTTTAACTAGGTACAAAATCTATTTGTTAAAATTCTTTTCATAAGATTTTAGCAGGGTATATTATTTAGTAATACTAGCTGTGCCCCGCGGTTTCACCTGCGGTAATAACATTCAACGTGCATGCCATATTTCATCCAAATCCGTTCAGCCGTTTTTGCGTGAATGAGTAACAAACCTCCAAACATCCACACTTTCACATTTATAATATTAGTAGGATTAATTTTATAAAGTGGTTACAGTCAAAAATGATAATTTGAACTTTTAAAGCTTACTCAACTTTTGCAAGTGTTATGTAGTTATTTAACTTTTTTGCAATTAGTCTCTTTGGTTACCGTACTTTAATGTTAATTTTGAATTTTCAGAGACAAACCAACCCTAATAGAATGGAAGAAGTCCGACAAGCCTCGAAAATCTATAACGTTGACGTACGATAACCCAGTTCAGTTGGCCGCTTATTTCGGCGCGGTGTGCAACGACCTCAATTACAAGCATTTTAACATCAGGGACGCGCTGCTGGTCATAGCTTACACAGACGGCTCCAAGGCCGACACCTACCATCTGTCCACGGACAAGTTGAGGGAGCACTGGGCGCAGTGGCTCATCAGACTCGAGGAGTACACAAAGAAGTTTGGCAACGATTCAGAGAGGAGTTTGAAAGGTGGCAAAAGATTGTTCGAAGAGGATATTGGGAATCTCTAGTAATTAACGGTAATTTTTTTTTTACAATTTTATTCAGTATAATAGAAATGTTTGATAAGCGATTTTTCGTCAGTTCTGAACTGATTTTGAGATGTTTTTATTGAAAAGACTTTAACCTTAAAGAGGCGGTCCAATACAAATGGTTACTTATAAAGAAAAAAGTGCCAAGTTGAAAGCGAATAACATTAAAATATACTTCTTACTTCCACATGTTCCTAACTATATGTAAACCAAATTAAATCAAAATTGGTTCAGCATTTTAGAATGTAACAGGCCCCTCTAATATTTGCAATGACGGTGAAGTAGAAGTACAGTTGATTGTTTTTTTTTAATGATGTTTCAGTAGAGGCAAGAATCATCAAGTAAAATGGACATGAGAAAATGTTGCTGATGACTGATGTTACTGCTTATTTTGAAAAAGTTAAGGAAGTTGAGATATTTTTTCTGCTATGATCATAAGAAGTTATTGCAAACCTAATTATTTATCAGAAGTTACACAGAAATGAAGAAAACAAGAATCGTTGGTAATCAAACTTAAAGTCAGCCTTATATGTGATATCCAAAAGATTCAAAGTTGATTGCAACAATGCATAGTCTATATATTTCGTTTATGTGATTTTTGGGCGCATTAATACAAAATTTTATATTTTAGCGGATAATTTCCGTATCAGCTTTCTCATTCACATGTGTTAGTCAAAGCGAAAATAATTGTTAATTTTCGTTGCTTCCAAATATCATATCTCGGAAAGTTATTTACCAATTGCTTTGAATTTTTGATGGAACGTTGCATTCGACTACGTGCTGTTTTGTGTTATAATAGGAGTTTCCGAGGGAATCACGAATGAAGCCGCGGAAAATAGCTCGTACTGAATAAGATTAAATTGCGTATAGAATTTAAAACCAATATTTCCTACGTAAATTCGTTAGTTACGAAAATGTTGACGAAGGAAAATAAAATAAAGGTAACGCTCTAAGCAGGATAAATGCCCATATCGTTATTAAAAAATAATTTCAAATATCGAATGGCGCGAAATATTTTTTTTATTTTATCTTTAACTTATGGTCTTGGCTTATTTTGTGGTGAATTGTATGGATTATTATTTAAAATTAATTAAATTTGGAGTTTCTTTTTATTTTATAAAGATTTTACTCTGATCATGCCTAGTTACGAGTTGCTTCTGTATAATTAGACATTTTGGAAACAAGCCAAATTATAATTTTAGGTACCAGCTAGTCAGTATATCGTAGTTTTAAGTCCTTTTTTGTAAATTTAATTCTGATTTCTATTTTGATGTCGTTCTAGCATTTATTATAAATAAAATTACGTAATTATAAAGTCGATTAAATTAATTATCTCACAGAAATAATATTCTAAATTAAATCCGTACCTATACATTTGATTAAGTTTTGTGAAGTGTTGTATGTATAAATGTGAACTTTTGTTTCATAACATATTATAGTCTTCGATTTTTATTCTCTTCTCTTGTTTGATTCAAATACCGGTCTTATAATATTATTTTTTTTTGTTAACAGTAAATTTTCTTAAAGTTTTTCTTATGGTTTAGTATTAGTAAAATTATTAAGTACCTTTGACATCTGATTTCACTTGATTAGCTATTATGCTCAGTCAACCAAACTGTTGCTACTATCCAGACAAACAAAATTAAAATGTAAAATATTATTTACGGCGCATATTTTTCAGTCTTGATTTAAGGTTAATTGTTAGGTTTATAATATTGTTCTGCTAATTCATCACAATATTATAATAAAGTCTGATTCAGGATTGTATGATACCTGTAAGTTTCTCTTCTTAATACATTTTGTTATTCTTACAAATTGTTTTTTATTAAAAACCTAATTCCTATCGTTATTGATATTGAGTACATACTCAAATAGAATGACGCGCCAATTTTCCATTTATCTAATACTTAGTATTCAAAACAAGTATGAATTTTGCCGTTTAACTTTGTCTTTTTCTTGGCATGGAATAACAGCTTAACTACTGATAAATATAATTGTAAAAAAAAAATTAATTATAAATGAAAAATATTATAGATAAACGTATTTAAGTGTAGTTTTGTCTGTATGTCAAAACTCCGGATGGGTCAAATATTATGATCACAGCGCTTGCTAGACAACTAGAAAGCAGTGATTATAAATTAATTGATTCTCTTTGACTACTAGTTTTAATTTGCTAGCTCACTGCCAGGCCTCTGCGCAATCTTCTAGTACAAAGTGTCTAGGTACTGCCGAAGAATACGAAGTACGAGAGGTATGAACGCGTTCAAAAACAGTGTCACGGTGACACCTCGAGTGATAACTATTTTTATTTATAATTAAGAAGACCCTTTTTGGGCTCAGACTAGTATCTACTTAACATACTCTTGTATTGATTGAGTCTTTTATTTAAAAATAAATAGGTAAATAGGAGAATAACTAAAATTGGTTAAATATTAATTTTTGATGCAGTAGGTATCACAATATAAAAAAGTGTATTGAAATTATTTTTGTTAGTTTTTTATCAAGTTTAAATGTTTTAAAGTAATTATTAAGAACTACGTAATACACATTGCACATTTTTGTCACATACGAGTAACATGGGGAGTTGTAATATTGCATTGGCCGACCCTTCGTCAGAGGAGGCAAAACGTTTGTACATGTTGTATAACAGTAGTAGTAGAAATTAATTTAGTTTACAACATTTTTTGTATACCATATCAGGGCGACATAATCGCATATGCGATAAAGCCCTCTTAATAAAGAGAAAAAAAAAAATTATTAAGAATTATTAATAATAATTTATGGAATCGCGGATGGTGCTAGCAGTGATTACCTTCTCTCTGGGTGCTAGTCGACGGCTAGCGGCACCTAGGTGCAGTTTTCGAACACACTTTGGATGTGCTACATGTCATCGACACCCACAAGATGACAGCATGAGCGTAAACGGACCAATCAGCGACAAAACCTTGAGGTGGAAGGGAGAGGGGGGAGTGTAAACACTTACAGACAGGTTAGTTTGGTTTTGTTTGTTAGTAGATTAACTGATTAGGTGCTAGGTTCACTATACTGTCTGTGGCTCGCCTAGTAACTGTAAGTTCAAAGTACAATTTTAACGCTTGTTGTTTTGTGTCGTAAAGTATACAATGATTGTGATATTACCATGCGCGGGCGCCGGAGGTCACCGCATATTGAGATGTAGACTTTGTTATTGTGTTTTTTTTTTTAATATTACCTAACTCACGATTATGTGTAAACAAACTTGCTTTTTAAAGAGTTAAGTTCAATCCAGCTTGGACAACGCAAGTATTATAAATTGCATCTAAATTCTAAACAGGTTTTGCTGCATAGGTATTTAAAATTTATGTTTGGAATAGGTACATTGCAATAGAAGTATGTTTTAACTACTATCTAATTTATTATTTTTAACATTTTAAAGGTAAAATTAGCTTGTCTTATCCATTTCACTTTATTTGTTTTTTATTGCACTAACGGCCGCACTCAGAGTCGACTTTAATGATTACTTAGTTAAGTATAGATTTTTAAAACAAAGCTGCCGCAATCAGAGACGTTCAGTAAGTTAATGTTAATTGGCATTTAATGAGATGTAAGTTAATTAGTTAAATGCCAATTAACATTAATTTATTAAACTTGTCTGATTGCGGCAGTTTTGTTTTAAAAATCCATACTTAACTAAGTAATCATTAAAGTCGACTCTGAGTGCGGCGGTAAGTATGTAAAAATGTTAAATTTAAGTTTTAAATAACATACGCAGGTATATATAGGATATATCTAGATATGCATATAAAACGCTTTGTCCTGACTCCTGACTCCTGAAATGACTGACGGACGGATCAATGGTATGGGCGCTAAGCACTAAGTAGGTACAAAATTTATTTTGGTACAAATAGTGAAACGGATTCCTCATGAATCACTCTATCTATTAGTGAAAACCGTATGAAAGTCCGCTCAATGTTTTTTGCGGTTATCACGAACAGACAGACAGACAGACGCGGTGGAGGACTTAGTTGTATAATA